>OX940974.1:86487116-87087116 GCA_954871275.1 Leptopterna dolabrata | reverse complement strand
AAATTCCAACTTTTCATTTTCAGATAAATTTATAACTTCAGTTTCAGGAACTACGTTAGTTTCCTCATTCGGATTTTTTATGAATTTACTTTTATTAGTTTTACATTTCACACATTTAGCAGCAATTCTCCACCTTCCGTTCACGGTTTGTACAATTTCCACGTTTATATTTTTTGTTCGTTTTTTGCATTTATGGCAATAAATTTCATCCTCCATGTTTTATTTAAGGAAACTTTTTTTAATGGAGTAAACTCCATTAAAAATACACATTCTTACTTTAGTTGTAAATACGGAGCCCGTCAGTTTACATTTCTATTAAAGAGGGGGGGCGATTCGCCCCCCCTCTTTAACGTTAAAGTCGAATACAAGTCGAGAACATTTAAAAGAGTTTTGAAACTCTTAAAGTGGGGTGGCCAAATTGGCCACCCTCTTTAACGTTAAAGTCGAATACAAGTCGAGAACATTTAAAAGAGTTTTGAAACTCTTAAAGTGGGGTGGCCAAATTGGCCACCCTCTTTAACGTTAAAGTCGAATACAAGTCGAGAACATTTAAAAATTTCTTAAAGAGGGGGGGCGATTCGCCCCCCCTCTTTAACGTTAAAGGCAATACGGGGTTTTAAGCAAGTTCTTGTGTTATCATATTTTTGACTGGATTGTAAACGAAGCTCGAACCACTGACTAAAACAACGTAGCACGTTGTTCCTTCTGAACCACCTGAAGGTGCTGCTACCGCTTTATTGAATTCTACGTGTAAAATGATGTTGCTTTTACCCCCGGAAATACTTTTAGGTTGATCCGTTAAATCTATACTGAAAATCGGATAATCTCTGTTGAAAAATTCGGGTTCATGATACGGTAAATTGTCTTGAGAGTTTGTTAACTTTTTGTAATCTAAATACGCGGAATAAGCTAAACAAAAATCATTTTCGTCGAAATCCAAATTGTAATTTTCCTCGGGATATCTTTTTCCACCGACTTCCAACCAGTAATTCCTAACATCTTTATGAACAAATTTAGCATTATCTTTCGTCTGATCATTGAGTACATCGGTTTGAAAAACTATGAAACACCAGAGAGGATTATAAACGTTTCGATAAATGTTAGTTACATCGAACATCAACGTTTTTCCGGAAACGTTTTTATGTTCTATGCATTGCCAACTTTTAAATTGAAGTTGATATGGAATGTTTTTCAAATCTGTAATCAAATTTACTTTAGATTCGTTATCGTATTCAATCACCGGAACTCTCAAAACGAAAGAAGTGATTTCTATTTTTCCATCATGTGGAAGCGGAGTTGCTGTGTCTTTTTTGTATCGAAATATCACGTTATCATCACTATTTCGAATAAAAGTTATTTCAAAACCTCCCTTGAATATTGGAACTGTTAAATCTTTGAAGAACCCAAGACCTAAATCACCCAAGTTACCATTCGCACTGAAATTTCCACCACCAATAGCTTTCGAGTTGAACCCCGAATTGATTACGTTTCCATTATAATTTTTTGGCCCTGAATGGCATACATAACCTTGAACCGTGCTTGCAATCCCCGGGTTTTCAATTTCATCGACTACGACATTATGTTTTTTCACTTCTATGTTGGAAAATAAGTTTGCAACGAAATTATCAACAAGTCTTACATCCTTGTTTTCACTTTTATATGGTTTCGTAGAATCGGTTGAAACACATTTACCAGAAATGTAATATTCTACATCTTTGCAAATAAATTCGTCATAGAGTTCTATTTTGAAAGTAGTCCTTTTGTTTTCGGCATTTAAATTCAAAGTCGATGAAGGATTGAAAGTTTGGAATTGTTTTCGTACAATACCATCTTGATATTTATCAAAAACCTTTTTAGATTGATGCATTCTTTTATTATAGTAAACATAATTTTTTTTTATTTAGGTACTATGAAAAAAAATTTTTTTTTTTTATTTAGGTACTATGAAAAAATTTTTTATTTAGGTACTATGAAAAATTTTTTTATTTAGGTACTATGAAAAAATTTTTTATGAGATTTTCTCATAAAAAAACACAACTCACTGTATTCGTCTTTTCATCGGACCCGTCTGCCAGACGAGTCCGATGTATTTACTGTTAAAAAGCAGGAGCAGACGGTTTTTGGTTTTCATAAATGTTGTTCATCTTATTTATTATACAAATTATTTACTTTTCAGCAACAAGTAAGCTTTAATATCGTCGAATTTAATCTGTTCGTTATTTCCCGTGGTTGTTGACAATTTTATCATTTTTATTTCTTTCAGTCCTTTTCTTAGTGGAATGAAAACTACTTTCTTTGGTTTTTCCGTGTAAACAGTATTAGGTGGCATTAGTTTCTCTATGAAAGAAACGTGTAATAACTCGTGTTCAACGTGCAAATGGGGATGTTCATCATGATTTGTAAAGCTATATTCCGTAATGTTACAATGCCATTCGACTATGTTGTCAGAAAAAACGAGTTGTTTCGGATTATTCTCTGATACGTAGTTGGTATTCTTTTTAAACAAATTATCGGAACCTAAACAATTTTTCAACTGAAATATATCGCAAAAATTCCCCTCATCCACAATCCTCATGTCCATGGGAAAGTATGCAGCAATTCTGTAAGAATCGTCTTTTAAATGCTCGAGATCGAATTTCAAACTATTCGGATTAACTTTCTGTATATCTTTTTGTATTTCTTTCACTTGAGCTTCAGAATACTTTTTCATAGTGTCTTTTTTCACTAACAAACTACTTTGAAAACTGGATAAAATACTAATCAACTTGGCTTTGAATGAACTCACATTGAACGTTCCATCGATTTTATATATTAGATCGTAAATTCCATCAGGAAAAGCAAATCTGTAAGCGAACTCGAAGTTTTTTATCTCAAACGTTTTCCCAGTTGTAAACAACAAAGCCGACATGCCCAACTGATACTCTTTATTCGGATCGAGTGGAATCGGACTCTCAAACCTTAGTGTATCTCCTGAAATTTTTATAAACATTATTTATTATATAATAAATAAATAAAAAATGAATCCAAAATATAACAAAAGCTATATCATAAAACCTACACCGTTTGACCCGATTAGTATGAGAGATGGTTTACTACCACTTCCAATTAGGTGTTTAATAATTGGTACGAGTGGATGTGGAAAAACTACATTGTTGTACAACCTCATTACAGAACCATGGGGTATTCCCTTTGAAAACTTTTATGTTTTTTCTAAATCATTAGAACAAACAGTTTATAAAGGCTTGAGAAAAGCTTATGAAAAACTAACTGATAAAATTGGAAAGGAAATTGCTCATTTCTATAGTAGCTGTGATGAATTAATCGGTCTAGATGAATGCCAACCGAACAGTTTGATAGTTTTCGATGATTGTGTGAATGAACAACAACAGCAAATTATAAAGGATTACTATGTAAGAGGTAGGCATAAAAACATTTCGTGCATTTATTTGACTCAATCCTATACTAAAGTTGATAAACAGTTGATTAGAAATAACGTGAATTTTCTTTGTATTTTTAAACAGAGCAATGCTTACATTAAAACAATTTATGATGAGTATGTAGGATCGGATTTTACTTTTGAACGGTTCAAAGAAATTTGTGGTGAATGTTGGAAGGATACATTTGGTTTTCTAACGATAGACGCAACACTAAAAAAAGAGAGTGGACGATACGGAAAGAATTTCCAGCTAGAAATAACTAAATAAGCATTAACCAAATGTGTATATAATAGATCTTGATCTATTATATTTTTTAACGCTTAACGCTCAACGCTTAACGCTTAACGCTTAACGCTTAACGCTTAACGCCTAACGCCTAACGCCTAACGCTTAACGTTCAACGCTTACCGTTCAACGTACGTTTAACGTACGTTCGACGTTTAACGTACGTTCGGTGAATCGTTAAAAAAATATATTCTATAATAAATGATTGATGAAACATTAAAAAAATTAGATGCAAAATATAAAAATGCTTCAAAAGGCAAACCAAAAGACAAAAACCAAAAACTTCAAGAAACTGTTGAGAGTAAATCTGAAAAGATAGTTCGAAATACTTTTAGGAAACCTAAAGAAATGACTGTCAATGAAGCCAATAAAATTCGAGAAAAAGAACAAGAGTTGAGACGTGCTTTCCGAGAAGCAAGAGTAGATAAATTTAACGATAGAGAAACTCAGGAAAAGACGTTCGCACCCATCACTGAAAAATTAGTTGAATTGAAAAATGCAGTGAAACAAACTGATGAAGATATAAAGAAGTTGGAAATCGTACCATACACGCAACAGCCAATGACAAGTAGTTCTCCTAGAAAGAAAGTTGTAACTTTTGAACCAACTAACACAATCGAAATAAATCCTACTGAAACCTACGATATTGCTGGCGAAACTATGACTGAACCAGCTAGTAACGATCTCTCCTCAATAGTAGACATGGTAGATCTAAATGAGTATCCATCCAGTAGTGTAGGGCCAAAAGGAATTGGTTCAATTGCGAGACTTTACATCAGACAGGGTGATAAACAATTTGGCATCTGGGGAAAAGAGGACAAAATTTACATCGGAGACAAACAAATTCGGGTAAATGAAGACGATCTCATAATTCAAAATGTAAAATATAGAGGAACTCACGGATTATGGTGTTTGTTAACTGATCCTCTAGGACCTGATCCTGATAAATACACTCAAGAGGATTTGAAAACTTACAAGAAAATTCTCATTCAAACGAATTCTTTATACCAAAAGAATGACCCAACTACGGGATTACCAAAGTCAAGTAAGGGGAAAAAGTACAGAGAGTTGATTGCTCCTATTTGGAAGGAATTGAAGGCAGGTAAATCGGGATCTGGATTGATCGAGTATACGGAAAATCCTGTGGAATATAAATACATCGATAATTTACAACAGTTGCAACAGCGTTTGTACTATTTGTACGCACAAGAACGAGCCGGTAATAACAATTTTCACAATGAAAAATTAGGAATTGTAAAGTTTATAAACGATCAGTTGGAAAAAAACTTAGATAATCCCAAAGGAATAGAATATCTGTTGAAAGTTGTCAACAGTTTACCGAAAGGAATCATCAAGAACGGATCTGGAGTTTTAAATACATTGTTGAACAAACTTGATGGTTTCGCACCCGAAATGCATTTACCTGGATACAACTACTGCGGTCCATTTACAAAACTAGATAAACGATTGAAAAGAGGAGATCCGGGAATTAATAAATTGGACGAAGGCTGTAAGCAACACGATATATCTTACAGAGATCATACAGACACCAAAGAAAGACATGTGGCAGATAAAGCACTAGAGGAAGTAGCAAAAGAAAGAATGCACTCGAGTGATGCGAGTTGGAAAGAAAAAGCTGATGCAACTGCAGTGAGAGTTGCAATGAGGAGTAAACGATTATTTGGTATGGGAGTTCGTTATTAAAAAAAATTTTTTACTATAATAAATAACTATGATCATGAAAAAGATAGATTTAACCGAAAATCAAATAGCCAAAATACAAGCCGCTTACAAAAAGCGTAGAAGTGTTACAATTCTTTTTACAGCGAAACAAATTTCGGGAAACGGAAAACATAAAATCAGTCTGTGGGAAACTCAATCGAAAGCATTTGAAAAAGCTAAAGAAAAAAAGAAAGGAATTACGTTAACTTTGGATTACGAACAACTACATTTGAATCACACGGGTGGATTCCTACCACTGATATTTGCAGGAATAGGAGCACTTGGAGCGTTATTAGGTGGAGGTGCAGCAGTAGCAAATTCAGTAATAGACTCGAAACATAAAGCCGCTGAAGAAGCCGAAATAAAACGTCATAATCTCGAGATGGAAAAACTAGCTAAAAATGCAAAAAGTCTAAGTATTGGGGCCGGTTTAAAAAAAAGAAAAAACGGAAAACTACCAACCCTTGAGTAATTTAGATTTAACTCGTTTCGTGAAAATTTTTAAAATAAAACATTTCCGAGGTGTTTTCATGAAGGATGAACTCCCCGATCGATCTAAACACGTTGAATGTGGAATTATTAATTTGGAAAATTCTTATCAAAATGGTAGTCACTGGACTTGTTATTTTAAAAAATCTGAAAAAGAAAAGTATTATTTCGATTCCTATGGAAACGCATCACCCCCTAAGGAGTTGGTAAAATACTTGGGAAAAAAAAAAATTAAATACAATTCCGAACAAATTCAAAAGTATAACGATCCTCCAATTTGCGGTCATCTGTCTTTGATAGTGTTAAAAGAACTTTCAAACGGAAAAGATTATGAAACTGTTTTAAAAACATGCAAAGAGACATTGAATTCTGAAAAAACTTGGTCTTAGTATAATATTGTTGTTTTAATGGAAAATTTCCATTAAAACGTTTTTATGAGGGGTAAGTTAAAAGGATCTCTCCAATAATAGACAAAAGAAAAAGGTGACGTCGAATCGACGCCACCTTTAAGAATTGAAAAAATGAGGGGTTAGTTAAAAGAATCTCTTTTCTAATAAAAATGAATGATTCGAAAAATTATATATCCTATAATAAAATGTATGATACGAGAAGGCATTGTGAAAAGTGCAATGTTAGCACTACTTATAAAAATTGGGCTAGACACCTAAAGTCTAAGCGCCATGGAAAAAACGACCCGGACCGGACAATGACTATCAGAAAACCTAGAAAAGCAAAACCTGTATTTGTAAATCCGAGGAAATTGCACAAAGTATTTAATTTTAGTGAAAAAGTATTTGAAAAAAACAGAGAAGCTAGAAAAGCAAAATCTGTATTTGTAATACCGAGGAAATTGCACAAAGTATTTAATTTTAGTGAAAAAGTATTTGAAAAAAGCAAAGAACCGAAAACGGAAGTTGTTGAAAAGGAAACTGCATTTGAATCTAGATTAGTGACTTACAACATTAAAAATACGAAAGGATTTAAAGATGCTTCCAAATTTCTGAACAGTATTGAAAGAACCGCAACAGGTTTAATCAAATGGAAACTTAGAGAAATGAAACTAAAAGTTAATGTAGTTTTAATCGCAGAATTTAAAAAAGGAACTAACAAAAATAACATGGAGTATCAGGAACTCAATTTCAAAACTAAAAACGTAATAATATTGCAGTCAGCAGAAGTTGCAAACTGTTACGATGAAATGAAACAGAAAATTCTAAATGAAATGGAAACGTTCGAAATTAAAGGATCTAATTGGCGACTTCATAAGATCAAGCATTTGGAACTGAACGTTAACAAGTACATTCCTTTGAGAGGATCATCTTACATTGAACTCCCTAAGTTTCTACAAAGTAGGAAAGCAATTATAAATGTGAAAAATGACGATAATAAATGTTTCCTTTGGTCTGTTCTTTCAGCTTTACATCCAGCTGATAAAAATTCTGATAGAATAGGAAAGTACATAACATGGGAACATGAGTTTGACGAAGCGTTGAAAGATATCAGTTTTCCTATGAAACTTACAGACGTAAAAAAGTTTGAGAAAAGAACTGGGATTTCCATAAATGTTTACTGTCTGAATGAAAAAAATACTATAGTTCCCTTGGAAATAACGAAAGAGGAAAAGGAAAAACACGTTGACTTGTTGTACTTGAAAAACGAGAAAACTGAACATTACTGCTGGATCAAAGATCTATGGAAACTGGTTGGTCATAGTCAGCTAACAAAGGATGGTCACAAACGATTTTTATGTAAAATGTGTTTAAATAGCTTTGGAACTCAGGTCAAATTAAACGACCATAAAGAATATTGTGGAGATCATAAAGCTGTTAAAGTAGAATTACCAGAACCTTATGATAATGTTTTACAATTTGAAAATTATAAACGCTCCATGAAAGTTCCATTCGTTATCTACTCGGACTTTGAAAGTTTGCTTAGAAAACTTCAAACTGTTATAGCTGAAGAGAAATGCAAAACACCCGTTAAAAACTCTAGAAAATTTATCATAAAATCAATCAGAACTAGATTAAGAAGGGTTACTAATAAAATACACAAACACGAAGCTAGCAGTTTTTCATATTACATAAAGTATTCCAACGGATATTATAAGCCCCCAGTCGAATATTCTGGTTCGGATTCTCCAAAAGTATTTTATCAGAAACTGAAAGAGGAAGTTTTACACATTGCTAAGGAATATTACGATAAAAATGTACCCATGAAACCATTGACTGACCAACAGGAACAGGAATTCAAAAATGTAAAAACTTGTCACATTTGCGAGAGAGGTTTTAACGAATTGCCTCCAATGTTAGAAAAGGAACTCGAGGTGAAGGAAAAAGCTTTGGTCTACTTTCACATGCAAGGAGATGAAAGTAATGCAAAACAAATACAAACGGAATTGAAGGATCTGAAACAAAATATCGATATGAACAAAAGGCGTGTGGCTGACCATGACCATTTGTCAGGAGAATTTAGAGGTGCTGCCCATTCTCTGTGTAATTTGGAGTACCAATGCCCGAGATTCGTACCAGTATTTTTCCACAACCTAGCTGGTTACGATGCCCACCTATTCGCGAAACAACTCGGAGAGGATGAAGGGGAAATACGATTGATTCCAAACACCGAGGAAAAGTACATTTCATTTTCAAAGATTCTCAGGTACGACTCTGGAAATTTTGATAAGAAAGGAAACCCAGTAATGAATAAAATTGAAATAAGATTCTTAGATTCGTACAAATTTCTAGCAAGCTCTTTGGAAAAACTAGTAGGAAATTTAACTAAAGATCAATTTAAGGAATTAGAGAAACATTTTGGAACAGAGAACTTGGAACTGATGACAAGGAAACTAGCTTACCCATATGAGTACATGGATAGGCCGGAAAGGTACGATGAAACCTGTTTACCACCTATAGAGAAATTTTACAGTAGCTTAAACAAACAAGGAGTAAAAAAGTCTGAGTACAGAAATGCGCAGGAGATTTGGGATAGATTTGGAATAAAAAACATGAGAGAATTCACTATGCATTACAACAAATGCGATGTCTTACAGCTTGCAGATGTAATGGAAAACTTTAGAGATATTTCCCTTAAAACTTACAAACTGGATCCAGCATTTTATTACACGACACCTGGATTTGCATGGGATTGTATGTTGAAAATGACAAAAGTGAAATTGGAATTGTTGACTGATTACAATAAAATTCTAATGACAGAAAAAGGAATTCGAGGAGGTATATCGCAATGTAGTAACAGACACGCGAAAGCAAACAACAAGTACATGGTTGATAAATATGACCCAACTAAACCTTCCAACTATATAATGTACCTTGACGCAAACAACTTGTACGGATGGGCTATGTCTCAGTACATGCCATACGGAGGTTTTAAATGGGTAGAGAACTTGGAAAATTTAGATGTTGAAAATATAAGTGATGAGTCTCCTAAAGGTTATTTTCTGGAAGTTGACTTGGAATATCCTAAGAAACTGCACGATTTACACTCAGATCTACCACTTGCACCGGAAAACAGGATTGGAAATACAAAATTACCTAAATTAATGACAACTTTGTACGACAAAGATAAATACGTTTTACACTACAGGAATTTGAAACAGTGTCTGAGCATGGGAATGAAACTAAAGAAAGTACACAGAGCACTGAAGTTTGATCAATCGGATTGGTTGAAAGTGTACATTGACTTCAACACGGAACTGAGAACGAAAGCGAAAAATGATTTTGAAAAGGAATTTTTTAAATTGATGAACAACAGTGTATTCGGAAAAACGATGGAAAATATCAGGGGAAGAGTCGATATTAAATTATGTTCAAATGGAAAGAAACTGGAATCGTTGATAGCAAAACCCACTTTTGATCGTAGAACGATATTCACGGAAAACTTAGCAGCAGTTCACATGAAAAAGACCAAAATTCTTTTCAACAAACCCATCTACATTGGCATGAGCATTCTGGAAATTTCTAAAACTCTAATGTACGACTTTTATTATAACACAATTAAAAAACAATACGGAGAAAATGTCAAATTAATGTACTGTGACACGGACAGTCTGATCATGGACATAAAGATTGAGGATGTTTACGCAGACATTAAAAACATCATTCTCGATCAATTTGATACATCCGATTATCCGAAAGAAAATGTGTATGGAATTCCACAGGTGAACAAGAAAGTACTTGGAAAATTCAAAGATGAAATGAGCGGAAAAGTAATGGAGGAATTTGTTGGACTAAGATCGAAACTTTACGCACACAAAACGTTCGAGAATCAAAAAGAAACAAAGAAAGCGAAAGGGATAAAGAAAAACGTAGTTGAACAGGACATTAAATTCAATGATTTCAAAGAATGCCTGTTAACTAAGAAACCGATCTACAAAACGCAAATGATGTTTAGATCAAACAAGCATGATATTTATACTATTGAACAGAACAAGAAAGCGCTTAGTGCCTACGATGATAAAAGGTATATTCTAGAAAATGGTATGGATACTCTTGCTTGGGGACATCATACAATTGGAATAGAAAAAGAAAAGTTCGTAGATCATTTGAAGGAACTTACGAAAACACAAAACGAGAAAGAAATGAAAAAAGGATCTCTTCAATAAAAATGTCTCATCCATATTTACAATTTTCACTTAAGCATATCGAATTCATTGAATGTTTCGCATATATCGATAGAAATAAAGATATGAAAGTGTACAGGTTTATAGAACAACTGTTATACGGAGAAATCTCCGCTGATAAAATTTTAAATTTTAAAACACAGTTGAAAAATGTAGGGGTTGAAAAATTCGTAAATACCATTAAAAAAACAATGCCTGAAGAACCGGTAAAAGACGTGAAATGTAAAAGGAAAAGTAAAAGGAAAATCGACGAAACAATGTTGGAGAATTACGTTATTCGTAATAAACGAGATAAGAAATTTCTACAAGAGTTGAACGTAAAGATTTTTTTAAACATGATCCCTACTAAAAATATAATTGTGGACGATAGTAATATTGTCGATATAAAATTACCTTGATCTAATTGTTCGTTTTAATGAGGATTCCTCATTAAAACACATTGAAAATAAAATCTCCTTCATATTCCAAACATCCTGAGCTTTTAGCAACAGTATCGAAACTGAAACTCAAAATCCTTCTTCAGTTTGGCTTTACTCTCATTATAAAGCAATTTTCTAAGTTGATATTCAGAAGCATTTTTAGGAACCTTAATCTTTGTTTCTTTAAGCATTACCTTTACATCCTCCTTTGTACGGAGCGGTGGTTCACCATCGACACCCAATAAACGTTCTTTTAACAACCGTTTAGAAAATCTATACTCCCTCAATACACGTTGAATCTCGTCTAGTGCGTCACAGTTTCTATCATAAAATCGAAATTCAGGTGTCTTTACCAACTCCCATAAACCTCCATGTTCATCACATATATCTAATGCCTCGTCGCATAAAACCATATCCTTTATTTATTATAGAATACATTCTTTTAACTACCCCTCCCCAAATGAAAAAGTCACTGGTTTTGATGTTTTGTGTTAGAAAATTTTTACCAGGAATTTAAGTCGCTAAATGAAAAAGTCACTGGTTCTGATGTTTTGTGTTGAAAAATGTGTTCTGATGTTTTGTGTTGAAAAGTTTTATCAGGGGTTTAACAGAAAAGCATTTTTAACAGAGTTTAGCACAAAAGCAGTTGTAACAGAGATTGAAGTCAGAAGCATTTTTAACAGAGATTGAAGTCGGTGAGCCAGGATTGGTATTCCGATACTACTTATATATATATATATATATATATAATATATACGTATACATTTTTGTTAAAATCTAAGGATGAAATCAGGATGATCTGAAACGGATTTGTCTATAAAATAATTGCAAAAACTTTTGTTCTGAAAATTTTGGACCCATTGCAATACCTTCATTTTCCTTAAAAATTCGCGAACATTGTTGTGTGTATTTCTTCAGTTTATCTTACCTAACGTTATCTGTAACATTTAGTGCTTTGTTAAATTTAATTTAAATTCAGCTTTCTTTGTAATTTCAAACCTTATTACCGAATTTTCAAAGAAAATATAGCTATTGCAATGGGTAACATTTTCAGAACATGAATTTTTGAAATATTTTTATAGGCAAATCCGGTTCAGAGCATCCTAAGTTCATCCCTAGATTTTAGCAAACATTTATTATATAGATTTATGTGCCACTCCAGATGATATCTGTCCTAGGGTAGGCAATGGTAAAAATTCCAGATTTCTCCAAACCGTTTCTATTGCCAAACGAAAGGATGAGTTCGAAGATGAGCAATTTTCAAATTACAAGGGGGTCAAATTGGAGTTTTTAGGGGCTAAATGTCGGTAAAAACGGCTAAAATTGCAAACAATTGATATAAAATCATTGGAGGTGGTACGGAAGGTTGAGTGAAGACAGAAAAATACCATTTCAGTTGTTTTTCACACAGAATAGGGGTCAGATTTTTATTTGTTGGGGTAAAAAATTGGTATTAATGGTAAAATCAATATTAATTCACCTGACGTTCTGTGGGGTGGTTAATGACGACGGAGGGACTACCTCGACGATAAAACTATTTTTCTCAAAACCAAGTGGGTCAAATTTGACGTTATTAGGGTCAAACATCGGTAAAAATGGCTAAAATCACGAAAAGTTATATAATCTCAAGAAAACTGGTATGGATTCTCGCTATATCATCTTTTTACACAATATCAGGAATATTTCTTTGAAAATTCGCTCTTATAGCCATGCTACATGACAGAATTTCTTTGTGTGCTGATCTGGCAAAACGTGGTAGGTAAGTCCAATACAGATGATTTTACAGGAGAGTGTGTCAAAGTTTTGCAAGTCCAGAGAAGCGCATGAAGAATTAGGGGAATGTGATATTACAGCGAAATATTTGATCTGCTTCTAATAATAAGAAGTATTACCTGATTTTTACGCAAAGAAAGACCATTTGGTGGGAGACATCACTGTCTGCCAGACTCTGGATCGGATGTTGTTTGGACATGAACTGAGAACAGAAAATAACATAAAATCAGTAAATTTGGGTATACTGATTGCAATGAATTAGAAATATCAATGAAAACCTTAGAAATACATTTTAATCTATCGAGCATCTGCTTGGTGTTTTGACTGATTTTGACACCACAACATGCCAAGAGTTGGGGATTTACAGTATTTCTTAGGTTTTTATTGAGGTTTCCTAATCTACAAAACCAAAAAACCTTGGAAACACATCCATCTATATTAACCATGGAAACATTCATTTTTTTAAACTTATTGCATTTCAATTTTGACGTTCACAGTAGGGTAGGTAGCTACCTAAAGATTTTTTTATTCATTGCTGCATCGCAGATTGTATCTGCTTGATATTTTGACTGATTGAATTGAAAGAAACAATAAATGAACAGCCAACATTTCTGTAGATATGTCCAACGGAATCATAAACCATGTGACAAGGATTCTGCAGCGTTTTGGTTTATTATTCTGTGAATGACACACCTATGTATTCGCTCAGCAAAAAATTATTATAACACCCTCTCAAAATTTTTTCGTTTCCGTTTCAAGGTGCGTAGATTCCAAAAATGCTATGTCCGTCCGCCGTATCACGCATAGGTACCTACCGGCTTCATTTTCGGTCTACAAAACTCGCTCTATCGCACACATGCTCCATTTGGGCCCTAGTTGTGTCCCGAAACTTGCAGCCCCTTCGGAATATACCCCGGGGTGTTATGAGTGAAAAATGTGCATAAAAATAGGTACTTTTTGTGTTTTAGTAACATGACCTTCTGAGGTATCGTTTTCCATGTTTCTGAGGACGAGAAGACCAAGATGAAGTTCATTTTGACCAAATAGCGGAAAATTGAGGTTCTACCAAATGTTCAGATTCCAAAATTGACTTTTTTATGATCAAAAACCACCATCAATTTGTATAATAACACTGGAAAAAGTTTCAACACGTGGATCAAGACGACTAAATGGCAGCACCAATGATCAAAGATAATTTGAAAAAATAAATAAATAAAATAAAGGAGCGTACCTAATTCGTGTTTTGAGGACCAAAATTGGTGGAAACCATCAGAAATGGCTGTTTCAATTATTTCACATGAAATAAACAATAAATGAACACCGAACATTCCTGCAGGTATGTCCAATAGAATAATAAACCCATGTGACAAGGACTGTGCAGAGTTTTGGTTTTCATGTCCAAACACCACCCGATCCTGAATCTGGTAAACAATGATATCTCCCACCAAATGGGTTTTCTTTGACTAACGATCAGGTAATCTTATTATTCGAAACATCGAATGGATTAAATCAAATAACCTACATGTTGCTGAATGTGGGGTGAAAAAATAGTTCGATGAGGTAGCAACTCAATGAAGGCTTGGTTATCTTCGACAAGTCTGTGTACAAGTGTGTGCTGCCAAATTAATTATTGGGTCTGGCAAAACATGATATACCTGATTTATCACGTTCTGACAGACCAAGAAAATGTCGAAACCATACCAGTGGAGGCATGCCAACACTGCTAAGTTACTCAACAACTTTTGCCAGACTGCGCTGACCTGACTTAGCACTTACTGCTGATGGCTATTTGTCAAATTTTCCGCTAAATCAACCTTATCATCTCTAGCCCGACCGAATAACTCACTAATATGGACTCATTCACGAAAAAATGAACTTACCATGTTTTTCCAGACCAGTAGAGAAATAAAGTTTTACTACATACACCTATTTCGGATAGGGAGCTATCACCCTACCTGTATGTATCTATGTACATTCTTAGTGAGCGGGTATTGCTAGTAATATTATGTTTAGAGATGCACTGCAAATTATTACTTACACTACTTCTTGTTCCTTCTTGGGGATGAAAGGTTCTTTTCGAATAGGTTCAACAAGTTCAGGTAAACTTGTGTTGTGATGAAAGGTTTCAAGTTGTGGAACCATCTTCTCTGGCCAGAATTGGTCACCACGTCCTATTTTCACAATGAAAATGTTAGGTTGTTCTTTAGTGTAAACTACAAAGTAGCACAGCTTTCTGCCAGTCACTTGCAACTGCCTTTGAACCTGTAACCACAAAATGTAGGTATGAAGTTATGTAGGTACGCACCAACTAATGATTATAGAATGGATTACACAGTTCAGTATATTTATGCATCACAGGTAGGTAGTTACAATCTATCCCAACATTTGTTCAGAGCAATTCCAACCATGCAGCGTGACCATATCAGTGAACTGTGAAGCTTATGACTTCGATAATACTACATTTTCCGCAACAAGAACATTCAGGCCAAATTAAGATTTAAAAAAAAAAAATTTTTAACATACATAGTGAGCCTGCCATACCAAATAAATTTATAGATAAATATAATACCTCTATTAACCATTCCAATACATAATAATAATAAACCAACTATCAATATGCTCTGAAACGCCCGCGAATGAACAGTTAGCAGAACTGCAAGTAGGTTAACTTTTCTGAAGCCTGCGCAACAGTTTCTTCTTCAAAAATTTTCAGAAATTAACTTGACGAGAAATAATACCGAAAAAATTTCAACTAAGTACGTATACACCTACTATTAAACACAACAGAGAGGCTAAGTACGTCTGACACATAAAACGGCCCGTTGATTCTATGAATTTCCGCCTCACGGAAAAACCTATAAAACCTAATAAATTATTTATGGTTCGATACTAAACTGATAAACCCACGGATCCCTCAGCCAATCATGAGGTTGTGGACGGAGATTTAGCCGCAGGAGATTTGACAATAACTTTGCAACGAAGGTTAACGATTTTCGTGGGATGCTGGGTAGGTAACTGAGTTTTACTCCCAAACTACGGAGAACGTACTAATTACGTGACAATCATTAGACTAACACAAAATCTGTTGGCCGCAAAATTCAGTTTGATCCACAGAGGAAACGTGATAGGTAGGTAATTTTTATGCTAAGCCAACATCGTGTGAAAGTTGAATCGTTCAGCTTGATATTGAAAGAAGGTTCATAAATTATACCGACGTATTCTTAACTGAGGTACTAGATATAGGTATTTTTCAGGCCGTAAAAAGGGAATCTTTTTGCGGATGTGCCGTTACTGAGGGGTTGTAACATTTATGTCATTATCTTTTGTGAATGTAAATACTAAGTCTTTTGTCAATAAATGCATTAAAAAAAAAAATTTGTTGCTCTACACAGGAAACACAATAACGATTAATTAGGTACCTAATTATGTAAATCTGTGGTATCAGCTTACTGTTCTGCGCCTCTTTTTGTCGCCTTTGTTGCCGATGTTTCTCCTGGTCCACTTCTTTGGCGATGGAGGCATACACTTTGATACACTCGACGGATATCACTACGAATGAACTATAGAATACTGAGATAATAACGTGAACGAACCGCGTGAGAGAATAAAGAGAACAAAGGAATGAACTAAAAACAACAGAATATAACCTATCAACTTGCAGTGGGAGCTCAAGTAATCACGAATGTTATAGTGTCCATGAGGCAATGGAATTGATAACTAAAAACTAACTGCGCACTTACAACAACCATCGAAATTCGGCAGGCGCCCCTACCGGCGGGCGCCAAATCTCCAAATCTCGCTGGGAAACTTCCCGCGGAAGCGATGTTCAGCGCACTCTCGTGGTTGGGGGTGCTACTGGCCTTCCCGTCCCGCGCCCCCTTAACAGATGGTTCGAAACTACAAGAGGAAAACAAACCGGGCGAACGTCGATGAGGAGGCTATGAGCGAGGCAATAAAACCGTGGAAATGGGCGCTTCCACCCGCACTGCTGCGTCGATCCATAACGTCAAACGGAACACACTTGTATCACGATTGTAGAAAATAATGAACGTGATCCAAGGCAGGATAGTATCTCGTGGCAATGATTCAGGTAATGAATCTTCTGGAAGTGAAGAAATCGAGGAAGCAGTGAGTTATCAGTTCAGCTCTAAATATGCTGTAAGGCAGGTTTTCACTGGAGAGCAGGAGAAAAAACTGGGAGAGTACGTAGTAAAATGCTGCAACTTACATTCCTCCTAAAAAAAAATTCTCGCCCTTGCAGTTGATTATGCCAAACTTCTCAACTGTAAGAATGTTCCGATTTCATGGACTGAGGAAGGACTGGCTGGAAAAGACTGGCTTTCAGGTTTTATGAAGCGAAACAAAGATCTTTCACGGAGGAAACCAGAGAGCACAAGTTTGTGCAGGGTGACGGCATTTAATACGAACAGAGTCAACGAATTTTTCACCAGCCTTCGGTATCTTTACGATAAGTATAAATTCCAGCCTCATCAAATATTCAATCAGGACGAGACAGGAGTAACAACTGTTCCAACTACAATAAAGGTTGTTGGCCTTAAAGGAACATCAAGCGTGGACAGATCTAACGTGATCGCGAAGCTAGCTAGGGGAGAGTGGGGCAGTTTCAACCAGTTTTGAACATAAAAGATCCAGAGCCAAGACTTCAACTTTTTTTAAATTCTTTTCCCTCTCACCGGAAAGCTTACCTATCTAGCTATGAATCGCCTTGGCCAAATTTTTTTAAATCACCAAATGGAAAGCACAATAAATATTTTCTTGAAAATAGTTTTTTGAATGAAGGTGCCCCACCGGTGGGGTAGATTCAACCACCCGCTGGGGCACTTTCGACCACCAGTGGGGACTTTCAACTATGATGCAGTTCAAGAAAAATGAATAATAAACGTCATTAAAACTCTTTTAATGATGAACAGTAAGGGAAATAAGTGGTTTAACAAATATAATTACATACAATTGATCTTTAACGAAGGCTAAATCGAGAAAAATCTTAACGAAAAATGAAGGAGTCTCTCATTGTCATGGGGGTACCTAGTTCTAAATTCAGTGGTGTTGGAATAGATATATTGTGTTGTAAAATAAGTTCCAGGCTATTATTTTCTATACAAAAAACTTTCAATTTGTATTAGTAAAACACTTTTTACATAGTATTTATTGTTTCTTGTGCATTTCATAGCACACACCACCCACCCATCACCCCCCTACCCCCTCCATATATTATATATTAGATTCAAATGTATCAATTTTCAATATACCAGAGTGATAAAGATGTATCAAATTGCCTAGAGGTCGATTCCATTGACTGGAGTGTGGTTTTTAGGGGTATGCGTAAAAAGGCACATTTTTGCTGAAACGGACCACGTTTTGAGATGGGAAAAGCTGAATAACATAAAATCTACAGGATGTAGCGAAATAATTGTGGAAGTAAAAGTTGAAGAAGATAATATTTTAAATAAAATGAGACCAATTTCAAGTCTCTAGGGCAAATGGTTTCTATGTTATGAGGAAAAAAAGAGTATTTTTCTGAAACAAAGTGAGTTTTTCTGATCTTCAACCTCAATGCGGCACGGCTTAACGTTATCCGATCGACCTAAAACTTTGCGAATCTAATTTTCTAGTCAAATGGCACCTTTTAGGGGGTTGGCAGAAGTGATTTTCTCAAAAAAAAATTTGCCTATTGCCTTGTGACCACCCTACTAGAGTGGTCAGAAAAAGTCAACTTTCGAAATTCAATCGTGGCAACCCCCTAAAAGGTGCCATTTGACTAGAAAATGAGATTCCCAAAGTTTTAGGTCGATCGGATAACATTAACCCATGCCGCATCGAGGTTGAAGTTTAGAAAAACTCACTTTTGGTTTATTATTCTGTGAATAATACACCTATGTATTCGCTCAGCAAAAAATTTTTATAACACCCCCTCAAAATTTTTTCTTTTCCGTTTCAAGGTGCGTAGATTCCAAAAATGCAATGTCCGTCCGCCGTACGCCGTATCACGTGTACAGGCTTCATTTTCGGTCTAAAAAAGTCGTTCTTTCGCACACATGCTCCATTTGGGCCCTAGTTGTGTCCCGAAACTTTTCAGCCCGATCGGAATATATCCAGGGGAGTTATGAGTGAAAATGTGTATAAAAATAGGTACTTTTTGCGTTTTAACAACATGTTAGTAATATGAGCTTTTGAGGTATCTTTTTCCATGTTTTTGAGGACGAGAAGACCGAATATGAAGTCAATTTTGACCAAAGACGCGGAAATTGAGGTTTTACCAAAGGTTCAGCTCCCAAAATTGGTTTTTTATGAGTCAAAAACCTGGAAAACTGTCTGAAATCACCATAAATGTGTACAATAACATTGGAAAAAGTGTAAACAGGTGAATCAAGACCATTAAATGCCACTATCAATGATCAAAGATGATCTTTAAAAAAAAAAGCGTACCTACCTATTTCATGTTTTGGGGGCCAAAATTGGTGGAAATCATCAGAAATAGCTATTTCAATCATTCCACATGAAAGAAACAATACATTTAACAGCCAACAAAAATCTCTAGAACTCCAATAGAATAATAAACCCATGTGACAAGGACTTTGCAGCGTTTTTTTCATAAAAATATTATTTCTTTCCTCATAACATAGTAACCATTTGTCCTAGAGACTTAAAATGGGTCTTATTTTATTTGAAATGTTATCTTCATCAACGTTTATTCGAATAACTGTTTCGGTAGATCCTATAGATTTTATGTTATTCAGCTGTTCCCATCTCAAAACGTGGTCCGTTTCAGCAAATGTGCCTTTTTACGCATACCCCTAAAAACCACACTCCAGTCAATAAAATCGACCTCTAGGCAATTTGATACTTCATTATCACTCTGGTATATTGAAAATTGATACATTTGAATCTAATATATAAAATATGGAGGGGGTAGGGGGGAGATGGGTGGGTGGTGAATGCTATGAAATGCACAAAAAACAATAAAAATTATGTAAAGTGTTCTAATAATACAAATTGAAAGTTTTTTGTAAAGAAAATAATAGCCTGGAACTTATTTTACAACACAATATATCTATTCCAACACCACTGAATTGCTTGAACTCTTGCTTGACAAAAGACGAAGAACAGCGCCAATTTTTATTACAAGTTGTGTCAGAATGTAGGAAAATTTACCCTGATGTCGATAAAGCCTCACTATCTAAGCCATTAATGTAGTTCTAAATTCAGTGGTGTTGGAATTGATATATTGTGTTGTACAATAAGTTCCAGGCTATTATTTTCTATACAAAAAACTTTCAATTTGTCTTATTAAAACACTTTTTACATAACTTTTATTGTTTTTTGTGCATTTCATAGCACCCACCACCCACCCATCTCAGCCCCTTCCCCCTCCATATATTATATATAAGATTTAAATGTATCAATTTTTAATATACCAGAGTGATAAAGAAGTATCAAATTGCCTAAAGGTCGATTTCATTGCCTGGAGTGTGGTTTTTAGGGGTATGCGTAAGAAGGCACATTTGCTGAAACGGACCACGTTTTGAGATGGGAAACGCTGAATAACATAAAATCTACAGGATGTAGCGAAAAAATTATGGAAGTAATAGATGAAGAAGATAACATTTTAAATAAAATGAGACCAATTTCAAGTCTCTAGGGCAAATGGTTTCTATGTTATGAGGAAAAAAAGAGTATTTTTATGAAACAAAGTGAGTTTTTCTGATCTTCAACATCAATGCGGCACGGGTTAACGTTATCCGATCGACCTAAAACTTTGCGAATCTCATTTTCTAG
This sequence comes from Leptopterna dolabrata, assembly GCA_954871275.1. Lineage (NCBI taxonomy): Eukaryota > Metazoa > Arthropoda > Insecta > Hemiptera > Miridae > Leptopterna > Leptopterna dolabrata. Next base: position 87,066,561 of record OX940974.1, on the reverse strand, counting down.
TCAAATGGCAGCTTTTAGGGGGTTGCCAGAAGTGATTTTCTCAAAAGAAATTTTGCCTATTGCCTTGTGACCAACCTACTAGAGTGGTCACAAAAAGTCAACATTCGAAATTCGAACGTGGCAACCCCCTAAAAGGTGCCATTTGACTAGAAAATGAGATTCCCAAAGTTTTAGGTCGATCACATAACATTAACGCGTGCCGCATCGAGGTTGAAGTTTAGAAAAACTCACTTTTTTTCATAAAAATATTATTTCTTTCCTCATAACATAGTAACCATTTGTCCTAGAGACTTGAAATTGATCTTATTTTATTTGAAATGTTATCTTCTTCAACTTTTACTCCTATAATTTGTTCGCTAGATCCTATAGATTTTATGTTATTCAGCTTTTCTTATCTCAAAACGTGGTCCGTTTCAGCAAATGTGCCTTTTTACGCATACCCCTAAAAACCACACTGCAGTCAATGAAATCGACCTCTAGGCAATTTGATACTTCTTTATCACTCTGGCATATTGAAAATTGACACATTTGAATCTAATATATAATATATGGAGGGGGTAGGGGGGAGATGGGTGGGTGGTGGGTGCTATGAAATGCACAAAAAACAATAAAAATTATGTAAAAAGTGTTTTAATAATACAAATTGAAAGTTTTTTGTATAGAAAATAATAGCCTGGAACTTATTTTACAACACAATATATCTATTCCAACACCACTGAATTGCTTGAACTCTTGCTTGACAAAAGACGAAGAACAGCGCCAATTTTTATTACAAGTTGTGTCAGAATGTAGGAAAATTTACCCTGATGTCGATATAGCCTCACTATCTAAGCCATTAATGTAGTTCTAAATTCAGTGGTGTTGGAATAGATATATTGTGTTGTAAAATAATTTCCAGGCTATTATTTTCTATTCATAAAACTTTCAATTTGTATTATTAAAACACTTTTACATAATTTTTATTGTTTTCCCCCCCTACCCCCTCCATATATTATATATTAGATTCAAATGTATCAATTTTCAATATACCAGAGTGATAAAGATGTATCAAATTGCCTAGAGGTCGATTCCATTGACTGGAGTGTGGTTTTTAGGGGTATGCGTAAAAATGCACATTTTTGTTGAAACGGACCACGTTTTGAGATGGGAAAAGCTGAATAACATAATATCTACAGGATGTAGCGAAACAATTATGGAAGTAAAAGTTGAAGGAGATAACATTTTAAATAAAATGAGACCGATTTCAAGTCTCTAGGACAAATGGTTACTATGTTATGTGGAAAAAAAGAGTATTTTTATGAAACAAAGTGAGTTTTTCTGATCTTCAACCTCAATGGCAACCCCCTAAAAGGTGCCATTTGACTAGAAAATGAGATTGGCAAAGTTTTAGGTCGATCGGATAACATTAACGCGTGCCAAATCGAGGTTGAAGTTTAGAAAAACTCACTTTTTTTTCATAAAAATATTATTTCTTTCCTCATAACATAGTAACCATTTGTCCTAGAGACTTGAAATTGATCTTATTTTATTTGAAATGTTATCTTCTTCAACTTTTACTCCAATAATTTTTTCGCTAGATCCTATAGATTTTATGTTATTCAGCTTTTCCCATCCCAAAACGAGGTCCGTTTCAGCAAATGTGCCTTTCTACGCATACCCCTAAAAACCACACTCCAGTCAATGAAATCGACCTCTAGGCAATTTGATACTTCTTTATCACTCTGGCATATTGAAAATTGATACATTTGAATCTAATATATAATATATGGAGGGGGTAGGGGTGAGATGGGTGGGTGGTGGGTGCTATGAAATGCACAAAAAACAATAAAAATTATGTAAAAAGTGTTTTAATAATACAAATTGAAAGTTTTCGTATAGAAAATAATAGCCTGGAACTTATTTTACAACACAATATATATATTCCAACACCACTGAATTTAGAACTAGGTCCCCCATGACAATGAGAGACTCCTTCATTTTTCGTTAAGATTTTTCTCGATTTGGCCTTCGTTAAAGACCAATTGTATGTAATTATATTTGTTAAACCACTTATTTCCCTTACTGTTCATCATTAAAAGAGTTTTAATGACGTTTATTATTCCACACTTCTTGTAACATAGGTAGTGAAAAACAAGAAATCAAAAACCAGAACTATCAAAATGTCATGAAAAATGGAGGACATAGGTTAAAACACCTCAAGCTCTGAACGTGGAACAGCATCGTGGCAATCCTTACAGTTTCAGCACATGCCGCACCTACTGGGATTAAGAAGGTTTTGGCTTTGAAAGTACACCAGCAAATGGACCTACAGTCGAATCTTTCACAAGCCCCCCCCCCCCCCCCCTCCCACCACACACACAGTTTGGCTCCCCATTTGGGAACACATCTGGGTCCTATTATTTGTGCTCCGCAGTCGGCAGCCCAATCGGAATACACCAAGGGGTGTTAGGGTGGGAAATTAGAGTTTTTTGCTCTTTTTTCAGCGAGAAGACCGAATATGAAGTTGACTGACCAAAGAGTGAAGAACTGAGGTTTTGACGAGAGTTCAGCTCTCAGAATTCATTTTTTATGAGTCAGAAACCTGGGACATTGTCTGAAGTCACTATAAATTTGTATACCACTAGAAGTAGTATCAACCGGTGAATCAAGAAAATTAAATGGCACTATCAATAATCAAAGATGATTTTGTTGTTTAAAAAAGGAGCCCTATCAGTGTTTTTCGGGGCCAAAATTGGTGGAAACCTTCAAAAACCGCTATTTCAATTATTGCACATGAAAGAAGCAATAAATGAACAGCCGACATTTCTGTAGCTATGTCCAATAGAATAATAAACCCATGTGACAAGGACAAGGTTAAGGGGGTCCCGCCCAGGCGGGAGGGTTGCAATGACGTCACCCGCTGCCAAAATGTTGAAAGCTCATAGAAAAAGAACTATTCATCGTAGGAGTGTGGTTGGTCTCAAAATTCTTAGAATGAAACATTAATGCTACATTAAGGCAATATTTTTTTAGGGATATTTCTGTTAAGTTTCTTATATATTACAGTCATTCCTGGTAGGATGTCAGCTATACTAAGATACGAATGTGTGTCCAAATACATTAAAAACTCACTTGATGTTGTTGAGTGACATCAAGAAGTACCAGTTTTGCTGGTACTGGGGAAAGCTGTCAGTCAGTTCAACTGCCTGGCTCGATATGATTGTTGGATAGAAATAACAGATGTTTCTGAAAATAACGTTAAATAAACAAAACATTATTCAATTTACCGGTTCTCCTAAACTACTTGCTCCTTTTTGATAACTCATAAATATTTTAATGGCAAATTACCGTGTATCCTGAAGGCAACTGAAACGAAATGTAATAATCTGTGGGCATTTCTGTCACTTTCTTTGGTATCATGTTTCATGGTCAGATATCAGGTCTAAGGATCCGAATTTGTTTCCAAACCTACCTAATAAAATCTAAGTAGGTACTTGAGTCTGTCTATACATTTATCACAATTATTATGAAAATTTTCAGATTATAAAACTCACCTATTTGATGTATCAGAGTGATATCAGTTTCGCTGGTACTGGGGAAAGCTCGGATTGACTTCCTGGCCTGAAATGGTTGATGGCTCATCCGCTATATAAATAACTGATGTATCTAAAAATTAAGAATATTCAAATTACAAAACACTCTCTTAAGTGCGTAATTAGCAAATAACTATCCAAAAATAGCAATTATGGGTCTGACAGTAAGGAAAGTAGATTTTTTAGGATATTTCGGTTAGTTTCTTCTCTATCGTATTTTCTCTTCAGATATCATATTTAGGATCAGAATTTGTATCAAAATAAATATCTCTTTTATGTTTATGAGAGTCATAAGCTTTGCTGGTATTGGGGACAGCTGTCAATTTAACTTTCTGGCTTAAAATGGTTGTTGGATCACCCACTGTAGAAATAAGTGACGTTTCTGAAAATCAAAATAAATGTCACCACAAAATAAATTTAACATATTACCGGGTCTCCTAAATCCTACTTATGATTTAATGTGGGAATTTCTCAGGTTTCACAGCATTCTCATATTCACTTCCTACGAACTTCAAAAACATTGTTAGTTGTTTTCAAATTAGGTAAGTACTTAACCTCTCGTTCAGCAGTTTTTACTTTCCTTACCTGACCTGAAAGGTCAAGTAATGCAATCGGGCTGAAATAAAATGTCTGGCCAAGAAAAGGTATACTCAAGGTATTCGCAACAGGTACTCAAACCATATCTTTACGTTCCAGAAAGATGTACCTACCTGTGTGCGTGTGTTTGTAATGTAACGTGTGTAGGTGCACGATTGCAACCTTAATTTACAAGGTACAAAAATCTTATTTCGAGGCTAGACTTCTACAAACAAAAGAAAGCTCCTGCAGAAATTTCAGATCTATCTATGGAGGAAATACCTGGAAAAGTAGGTAAAAAAAACCTCGTCTTTCTCGCTTTTCCGACATTTTCTCCCAAATGAATTGAGAGATTCTCTCACAGTGAACGTACGTTGAAAGTAATCCCCTTTGTCCTTTTTATTTTCATTGCTAGTACAGTAAATTTGAGGATGGCATGTCAACTAAAACTGTAAACAAACCATAGATAACCTAATACGTTAGTTAGGTACGTGAGTATACTACTTCAGTCAATATGAGAAGAGAGACATCAAAATGTGGGCAGACATCGAAACTGGATTGAAAACTTATGTTAGAAGGATTTTACGTTTGTGCAAATAATCTCCATCGTGTTGATGTTTCTCAGTTTAGGAAAACATCAACACGATGTTGAACTTCTTGTTCTAGTTAATGAATACGAGGCAGTTATGTGCCATACCCACTTAGCAGACGTGTGCTGGCATAGAGAAAAAAAAGTTCTATTCTCTCTGTGGTTGTAATCAGTAGGCACGTACCAAGCAAGTTTGTCTCCAAGACTCACCTCACTTGAAGGCAAAACATACGAAAGTCATATCTAAGTTACATAAACTATATCAAAAACGCTGCAAAATCCTTGTCACGTGGGTTTATTATTCTATTGGACATACCTAAAGAAATGTTGCTGTTCATCCATTCCAAAAACACGACCTCGGCTCCCTTCTTTTGGTTTATTATTCTGTGAATAATACACCTATGTATTCGCTCAGCAAAAATTTTTATAACACCCCCTCAAAATTTTTGGTTTATTATTCTCTGAATAATACACCTATGTAATCGCTCAGCAAAAAAATTTTATAACCCCCCCTCAAACTTTTTTCTTTTCCGTTTCAAGGTGCGTAGATTCAAAAAATGCAATGTCCGTACGCCGTCCGCCGTATCACGTGTACAGGCTTCATTTTCGGTCTAAAAAAGTCGTTCTTTCATACACATGCTCTATTTGGGCCCTAGTTGTGTCCCGAAACTTTTCAGCCCGATCGGAATATACCCAGGGATGTTGTGAGTGAAAATGTGTGTAAAAATAGGTACTTTTTGCGTTTTAGCAACATGTTAGTAACATGAGCTTTTGAGGTATCGTTTTCCATGTTTTTGGGGACGAGAAGATCGAATATGAGGTCGATTTTGGCCAAGGAGTGGAAAATTGAGGTTGTACCAGATGTTCAGCTCCCAAAATTGATTTTGTATGAGTCAAAAACCTGCGAAATCGTCTGAAATCACCATCAGTTTGTAGATTAACACTAGAAAAAGTGTCAACACGTGGATCAAGACGATTAAATGGCACTACCAATGATCAAAGTTAATTTGAAAAAAAAAAAAAAAAAAGATCGTACCTACCTAATTTGTGTTTTGGGGGCCAAAATTGGTGGAAACCATCAGAAATAGCTATTTCAATTATTTCACATGAAACAAACAATAAATGTACAGCCAACATTTCTGTAGAATAATAAACCCCATGTGACAAGGACTTTGCAGCGTTTTCCTTTTCCGTTTCAAGGTGCGTAGATTCCAAAAATGCAATGTCCGTCCGCCGTCCGCCGTACGCCGTATCACCTGTACAGGCTTCATTTTCGGTCTAAAAAAGTCGTTCTTTCGCACACATGCTCTATTTGGGCCCTAGTTGTGTCCCGAAACTTTTCAGCCCGATCGGAATATACCCAGTGGTGTTATGAGTGAAAATGTGTATAAAAATAGGTGCTTTTTGCGTTTTAACAACATGTTAGTAACATGAGCTTTTGAGGTATTTTTTTCCATGTTTTTGAGGACGAGAAGACCGAATATGAAGTCGATTTTGACCAAAGACGCGGAAATTGAGGTTTTACCAAAGGTTCAGCTCCCAAAATTGGTTTTTTATGAGTCAAAAACCTGGAAAACTGTCTGAAATCACCATCAATATGTACAATAACATTGGAAAAAGTGTAAACAGGTGAATCAAGACCATTAAATGCCACTACCAATGATCAAAGATGATCTTAAAAAAAAAAAAAAAGCGTACCTATTTCATGTTTTGGGGGCCAAAATTGGTGGAAATCATCAGAAATAGCTATTTCAATCATTCCACATGAGAGAAACAATACATTTAACACTCAACAAAAATTTCTCTAGAACTCCAATAGAATAATAAACCCATGTGACAAGGACTTTGCAGCGTTTTTTTTTTACAGCTTATCTTTGAACATTGATAGTACCATTTAATTGTCTTCATTCACCTGTTGATACTACTTTTAGTGTTATTATACAAATTTATGGTGAATCCAGACAATTTCCCAGATTTTTGACTCACAAAAAATGAATTTCGGGAGCTTAACCTTTGTTACAACCTCAATTCTTCACTCTTTGGTCAAAATCAACTTCGTTTTCGGTCTTATCGCCCTAAAAAACATAGAAAACGATACATCACAAGCTTGTGTTCACTAAAACCTCAAACAAACCTCGAAAACCCCTATTTTTACACCCATGTTTTTCTCATAACGCCCCTGGGTGTATTCCGATCGGGCTGCCGAGCTTTGGAGCACAACTAGGATCCAGATGTATTCCCAAATGGGGACCGAAACTGTGTGCGGAAGAACTACGATATTAGACCAAAATTTAATATAAATATAAGGCTAAAACTTTGCTAGAACCTCAATTTTCCACTCACTGGTCAAAATCGACTTCGTATTCGGTCTTCTCGTCCTAAAAAACATGGAAAACGATACCTCAAAAGCTCATGTGACTAAAACAAAACAAAAAAAACCCTAATTTTATACCCTTTTTCACTCATAACACCCCTGGGCATATTCCGATCGGGCTGCAAAGTTTCGGGAAACACTTCTAGGACCAAAATGGAGCATGAGTGCGAAAGAAAGAATTTTTTAGACCGAAAATGAAGCTGGTATGCGTGATACGGCGGGCGGACATTGCATTTTTGGAATCTACGTACCTTGAAACTGAAAAGAAAAAATTTTGAGGGGGCGTTATAAAAATTGTTTGCTGAGCGAATACGTATTTACAGAATGATAAACCAAAATCGTATGTAACTATATCAAAGATACAAATATAACTGCGATTCATGTTCAGTTCCATGGGAGGGGTGGACGTGTTTCCAATGCAACACAAGTCGGAGATGCATAAAAATACAAAAATGTAGCCTAATATTATCGTTCTACTAGCAGATAAAAAAAAGCAACTTACTTTTAAGCATCTGCTGTCGCGACATGAAGTGAAACATGGTCCGAAACATCCCGCTGCACCATGTGAGAGAACTCTTTTCATACGTGTTCCTTGCCTAGAAGGCATGTAGAAAGTACCAACATGCTCACATTTCACTTTGTAGTTCCACACTTCTTGTAACATAGATAGTGAAAAACAAGAAATCAAAAACCAGAACTATCAAAATGTCATGAAAAATAGGAGGACAAAGGTTAAAACACCTCAAGCTCTGAACGTGGAACTGCATCGTGGCAATCCTACCAGTTTCAGCACATGCCTCACCTACCGGGATTCAGAAGTTTTTGGCTTTGAAAGTTCACCAGCAGATGGACCTACAGTCGAATCTTTCACAAGCCCCCCCCCCCCCCCACCCCATATACTGGCCTTTTCCTTTCTCTTCTTCCATGGAATGATACAGTGTGTCACCGTGACAGTACGAGAACTGACAAAACTATGAGTGCTGTCTACCAGTACAGGGAAGTGTGCAGCATAGAATACTGATACTAACGTATAGAAGCCTGGCTCAACGTTGAAAACTGAAGTCCGAAACACTGGATCCAAAGAGTGAGTGCCCCACATAAAATGGGGCCTTGGTGCTGCGTGGGATGGATATTCTTTTTTTCCTTTCTTGGCGTTAACGCAATTTATTTTCTTTCTTGGTGTTGATGCAATTTATTTTTCACTGCAGAATAACGTGAAAACATTATTATAATGCCTGCCTTGTGTGTGTGTGTGTGTGTGTGCGTGTGTGCGTGTGTGCGTGTGTGCGTGCGTGTGTGCGTGCGTGCGTGCGTGCGTGCGTGCGTGCGTGCGTGCGTGCGTGCGTGCGCGTGTGCGTGTGCGTGTGCGCGCGTGTGTGTGTGTGTGTGTGTGTGTGTGTGTGTGTGTGTGTGTGTGTGTGTGTGTGTGTGTGTGTGGACTAATGTACTCTTGAGACGACAGTGAATTTATGTGGAAGAAAATGAAATTTTGAACAATAAATTACTTCAGTACCAGCAAAGCTAGGTTGTAATAATTGTAATATGAAGCTTTGAAAATTAGAGGAAAATCAATTAATATTCAAGATGTACAGTTTTTACTAGGTATTGTTCCTACACCTTCAAAAGTCAGAAGACGTAAAAATAAATTCTACTTGGAAAAAGGGATTTTATTGTGGCGATGACAACCGCCATTATGTAAACAGCCCCGGTGTCTGGTGAATTGTAGCCACCCTCATTATGATACTGTTGACCATGGATAAGTGGTACCTATATACTATTGTTATATGAAGAGATGTTGACCATTAACTATTACTCTGATGGATACCTAACTTTTTAGAGATACATAAAATGTACCAACTATAATTGTGGTGACGCCACCGTTAAAGAATGTTGAATGGATTCTGGTTGTTGTTGGATGTTGATGATTTTTTATTCAATGACACAGTTACTCATCATGCATGGTAGTGGTACTGGTGAACAGCACCAAGATGGAACCACAGTTACTTTTACATCAAACTGACACCACGGCACTGGTGATCTATATGCACATCCAAGAGCGAGGTGAAGCACCGAGCATGCCACATCGGCAGGCAAAACAGATGCCAATCCTTTTTGTGGCCAAGGAGGTTTTGTTGGCGGGTAAATTTTTACAAGGGTGTTTTTGGGGTCAAACTGACACTACGGCATTGGTGATATCGCCCTAATTTGCAGAGAGTATGATAGTTCTAAATCTATGGAAAACAATAACCAACACTAATATTTTATGCAACGCCACCTTGGTGGTAACTGTGATACCCCCAAAAATGCATTAGTATTTTTCTAAACTCAAGGACACCTATCGGTGGGTAACATAGGGTTTATACTACGTTCATTTGGACTGGCATTCCAAACAGAATTACCTGCTTGATAACGTAGAGATTTTTCGTAGTAGGGACTGCTTGATGAAGCAAAACGTGAACGGGTGATGTATTATTGCAGGCAGGTACAAAACTATGGATGGACTGGACAGCAACCTGGTACAAAAACAACACTCAGAATAACCACAAGCCACTAGGATCTAAGGAATTAATAAATCATTCCTATCAATTAGGTATTAAATAATTCCTATGATTTCAACTTCATATGTAGCAGGTACCTAATCTTAAATCTACAGATGTCCAGTCACCATTCAGTGAGTATAGATTTTTCAATGGAGTGAATTTGATAGTTCGGAGAACTTGACATGGCTGATCTCGTCACACAACGGATTCCAAGTAAAGAATTGAGCCGTATAAGCACTGTGCAATTTGTATTGTAACATGACCGTCATTATGGCGAGATCGTAGCCTGATAGTACTTAGCAGGAAGTACGTAAGCTACAAATTACAATCAGTTGCAAACCATAGCTCCTTAAAGTTCAGTTCAATAATTCGACTTCGGTGAGAAGTGGAAAAAGGATTTTTTACGTGCGGTTTCAAGGGATACCTACCACCCAAAATACCTGGTGGAATGGATCCACAGAAACATGTTCCAATCACCTAATAAGCCAAGGTACTTATTTATCGAAGACTGCTTTCCAAAAACCGTAAAATGTAGTACCACCATGCTATCAATCACTCAAAGTAGGTAGCGTGGCATCGACTTCAGATGTATCTACGTAAGTACTCAGAATACTCTTTTTCTCGATGAATTACGCGGTCACCCTATTAAATCCTTATTCTAATATTACTTGCAAGTACAGTCAGAAGTCAATATTTACAAGTATAAGTAGACAGGAGTAGGAACTTACCGATTTTCATATATTTCACTGGAAGATTGAAAGATTTCTGCTGTCCGGAAGCGAGCGCCCCACAATATTACGAATGAAACATTTTCTGTTTTTAGCCCCGGCATATTAACAAGCATGCAGAAGTACGTACGTACCTACAATAAAAAATATTGGCAACTAAATTCATAAAATAATGTGGAAAGCCATGAACGAAGGTCAACAGATCTGAAACGAAATATTAAAAGAAAAAATGGTGGAAACTGGAAAAAGCGAATAACAACTGCTACAGCCAACCTTACAAGACATAAAACCAAACATTTACGCACTTCAAGCATAGATAATCTCGTAGATTTGGCATTTAATTACAGAATAAATTATTAAAATTATATATTTAAACTATTTAATACCAAGTTGCATGAATAACACCCCCAGTGCGGCTCCAAAATCCATGACCACCCTGCCCTACTGACACCAAATTTTTTCTGATTTTCACCGAAAATGCTATATCTCTAGAAAATCAGGGTGCCCGCACTCCAATGGGGAAAGCTGAATCCTACTTCTTAGTTGGGCAGTCTCACCACATGGAGCAGTAATATCGCAAATTTTTATTGTTTATTCTAATAACTCGCTATTAAATAATTTCAGTATATAATTTTCATAATGTGTTCTGTAATTAAGCAACAAATCTGCGAGATAATGCTAAAAGTGCGAAATGTTTTTATTTGTCGTGCTAAGATGGTAGTAGCAGTTAGATTCGGGTTGTTCGCTTGTTCCACCATTTTGTTGTGATTGTTTTTGATGGTTTTGAACGTCATTCATCGTCATTTTGTTGTATTAAAGTGAATTTACTTACCTATATTTTTATTGTACGTACTTATGCGTGCTTAATAATATGCCGGGGCTAAAGAAGAGAAATTTTTTCATCTGTAATTCTTGATCACCCGCTTCCGGACAACAAAAATCTTTCCAGTCAATCTTCCAGTGAAAGCTGAAAATCGGTAAGTTCCTACCTATCTGCATACCTGTTTTGACTTCTGTGTACTTGCAAGTAATAACAAAATAATAATTCAATAGGATGGCACATAATCCATCTAGAAAAAGAGTACGCAGGTACCTATATCATCTGAAATCAGTGTGAACCTTTTTTGGGCTTGGTTTTCCATTACGGTTTGGAAGCTGTGGTTTGCAATTTATTGCGATTTGTAACTTGCGAAGTACTAATAGGCTGTGATCTTGCCGTAATAACGGTCATGTTACAATAAAAATTGCACAGAGATAATGCAGCCTTGACTCAATTCTTTGCAAAGAAAAGATAAAAAGTGCCAAGAGGTCAGCCATGTCAACTCCATTGAAAAATCTATACGCGCTGAAAGGTGGACTAGATTTAAGATTAGGTACCTATCTACCTACTAGGTACATAAAAATATATCAAGTTGAAATCAAAAGGAATTATTTAATAATACCTTACATCCTAGTGGCTTGTGGTTATTCTGAGTGTATTTGTGCCTACCAGGTTGCTTGCTGTCCATCCCTGGTTTTGTACCTGTCCACTTCTGGTTTTATCAAGCAGTTCCTACTACGAAAAATCACTACGTTATGAAGCAGGTAATTCTTTTTGGAGTGCTAGGCCAAATGAACCTAGTATAAGTAGTAAATGCTAAGTTCATTCAACATTCCGTAAATGTTGTGTGACATTTGGTGTCTCCATTTGATGTCATCACGGGAGTGGTGGCGTCACCAAATTGGATGCTCATATAACCAGTACCTGGATTGGAGATCATATAACAATAGTACCTATATAACTCTTATCCATGATCAACAACAGTCTCGTTATGTATGTATGAGGGTAGCTATAATTCGTGTCATCACCACAATTGCCTAAATCCCTTTTTCACGACGTTATCCTTTGAAGGTGTTCAGTAAAAACTGTCCATCTAGAATGTTGAGTTCCCATTAGTTTTCAGAACTTCACATTACATTTCATTTCATTAATTTCATTTTGCTCCACATAAATTCGCCCTCGTCTCAGAGTTCATCAGATGTTCAGTCATATTCCGCTTGGCTGCTGCTAGGTACCTAAAATGTGGTTTTGATGTGCAGCGAAGTTTTGTGATGATGAAGGTAATGTTTGATTGTTGGTAATGTGTGTGTGGTTGGTAGTTTCAGATGGCTTAGCTGTTGGTTGGGCCCTGGCAGTGAGGAAAAAACAACAGTAGAAGAAATTGAATACTCTTCAGCAGCTCATCGGTTATGACATGAAATAACAAATTGACCTACCTTGTTTCAGTTTCTGTCCTTATAAATTTACTTATATTACTGTGTACTTTTGAGAATACAAAAATTGATATGGCTTGAGAACTTCAATTTTAATCCTCTTGTATATTATTTCATGTTGTTCGATTTCAAGGATTAATTGTTTGAGTGGTGAACCGCGTAATGATTACACTAGGAAAATACCACTATGGTCTACCCTCCCACTTCCTGTGAAAATGTAATTTTCGCCAATCAAAATTTTTTTTAGTTTTTTCCATAGAATGTTGATGCAATTTATTTTTCTATTATGTCTGGCCTGCAAAAAAATGTGAAAACAATAGTAATGTTTTCACGTCATTTCTGCAGACCGGAAATATTAAAATAAAATCGCGTCAACATCCTATGGAAAAAACGAAGATTTGAATATCCCGCTCAGGGGCTCAGCATCCGATTTGAATTCCCCGCGCAGCGCCAGGGCCCATTTTAGTTGGGCGGTCTCACAGCTTGGGTGCGCTGTTTCGGACTTCAGTTTTTAACGTTGAGCGCGGCTTCTATACGGTAGTATCAGTATTCTATGGTTATGACTGTCGTGGGTACATTAGCCGTAGACAAGGAAATGGAGGAAAGCAGTCAACACAAGGGGATTATTATGATTTATAGTATCCATTTTTCGCATTGTGTATTATTCCATTGAAATATAGAGTATCGTTTTTCCTTCATTAGTGTTTCCATTATTATAAAGCCTATGATTGAATGTGGTTTTCCATTCAATACACTATAGTGGCGCAGTCGGTAGGACTGTCAATACCTCAGTGCTACCTCCGTACATATTCAGGGGATATAGTGAAACCATTGGGAGTTTGGAAAGCCGTCAAGGTCACCTGCAATGGTCGGGACCAAATACTAGATGTGGTAGTTGTTCCAAGCAACCGAGACAACATATTTGGGCGCGACTGGTTGTATGCCTTTGGCATAAAGATTGACTACGCCAACGCTAATCCCCTATACGATGTGAAAACCCTACACTTGGAGAAGCATGTGGACACGAAGGTACACACCTTACTGAGGAAATATGAGGAAGTATTCCAGGATGATCTTGGGGAGGTTTCCAATTACTACATCAACCTGAAACTGAAAGAAGAAGCTAAACCACAGTTTCGCAACCCAAGACCAGTTCCATATGCCCTAAGAACCAGGATTGATGAAGAATTGGACCGCTTAGAGAAGAACGGAGTTCTTGAGAAAGTTGCTACTTCTCAGTGGGCTACCCCAATAGTTCCAGTAGTCAAACCTACCGGCGCTGTACGGATTTGCGCAGATTATAGTGGGACACTCAATCTAGCCCTAGAAGATGTCATCCACCCATTACCTCGCAGTGAAGAGTTGTTTGCGAAACTGAACAAGGGCAAACATTTCACTAAATTGGACATTAAAACTGCGTATTTACATTTACAAGTGAATGAGGAATCAAGCATGCTACAAACCATCAACACCCACCGAGGGTTGTACAGATGTAAACGCTTGATGTTTGGGGTGAAGACCGCTCCCGCACTTTGGAACCAGTACATCGAAGACCTTCTAGCACAAATACCGGGAGTTTGCGTGTTCTATGATGATATCATGATAACAGGGCACGATGATATATCTCATCTGACACATCTGGAAGCAGTTCTTGGAAGGCAAACCTAAGACTGAATATCGCGAAGTGTAGTTTTTTCCAGAAAAATGTTGAATACCTCGGCTTGAAGTTTTCTGAATCAGGCATTCAGCCGACTGATGAAAAGACAAAAGCTTTACTAGAAATTCCCCGGCCAAACAGCGCTAAGGAAGTTAAGGCGTTCCTTGGGTTGGTGACTTTTTATGGTCGATTTGTACCCCATCTTGCAACACTGGCTTACCCACTCAATGCCCTCCTCGCAAAAGGGGTAGAGTTTACATGGACAGGCACCTGTGAAAGATCATTCCATGGAATACGAAAGGCACTGACAAATGCTGACACATTAGTTCATTACCAACCCGAACTACCTTTAGTGCTGTCTGTTGATGCCTCACCAGTCGGAATCGGGGCAGTTTTGTCACACTTGACGAATGGTGTAGAACGGCCAATTGCATATGCATCAAAAACACTGACTAAGACACAAAGAAGTTATTCCCAAATAGACAAGGAAGCCCTTGCCATTCGATGGGGTGTGGAGAAATTTTTCTTTTATCTGTGTGGACAACGATTCACACTTTATACAGATCACCAGCCTTAGTCCATATTTTCAAACCAAAAAAGGGACTTAGCGCAATGACTGCCACAAGGCTTGTCAGATATGCCCTTTACCTACAGTCTTTCCAGTTTGATATCAGGTATCGTCGAACAAATCACCATGGAAATGCTGATGTGCTCTCTCGTTTTCCTTCGAAATCAGAAGACTTGGAAATTCCAGATGAGGTTACAGAGTACCTGTTTGATGAATTGAAACGGATCTCTACACTCACACCCAATTCACCTCAGAAGGAAATTAGGGAAGATACCTCAATGAGGCTACTAAGGAACGAACTGCTCAACGGCAAACGACCATCTCCCAACTACTCCATTGAAGATGGAATAATTTATCGAGGACATAGAGTATGTGTACCTGCCAAATGCAGACAGGCAGTACTGGAAGAACTTCATCGAGGCCATTTAGGTATCGTAAAAATGAAGTTGTTAGCACGATCATATGTGTACTGGCCAAAAATAAATGCTGAAATAGAGAGATGTGTACGGTCTTGCAATACTTGCCAAGAGAATGCACATGATCCTAAAAGAGCAGACGTACAACCATGGAAATCACCTGGCACACCATGGAATCGTATCCATGTGGATTACGCTGGGCCACACCACGGTAAAACGTATTTAGTGGTGGTTGACGCATTCTCGAAGTGGCCTGAGATTTTCCTCACTGCTAATATGACATCAACTGAAACAATAATGAAATTGCGTGACCTTTTCAGCAGATATGGCGTCCCAGGAACACTGGTATCAGACAACGGACCGAGCTTTACAAGTGAAGAGTTTAAAAATTTTCTCACAGAAAATGACATTAACCACATCACCACAGCACCATACCATCCTTCATCGAATGGCCAAGCGGAGCGTCACGTGCAAAACCTGAAAGATGCCCTCAACAAGATGACAAACGCCAGTAGCACTCGTTCAGCAATAAAGAACGCATTAGTTGAATTCCTCTTCTCGTACCGCCGGTCACCCAATATCTCAACTGGTGAGAGCCCCCCGCGTTTTTGTTCTTGGGTCGCCAGATTAGTTCCAAACTAGACAGACTGGCTAAACCAACAACAACGAAACCTTCCTGCCGAGAATTTAAGATTGGTGAAACAGTGTTGTACCGTACTTATTCAGGAAACTCAACTTGGGCACCAGGAGTCGTGTCATCAAGGATTGGGAACGTCAACTACACCATCTCCAACGGTGGTCAATCAATTCATCGCCATGTTGACCAAATGAGGGAATCCCTGGTCAACAAAGAAGAACCACCAACTCCAACGCCAAGAACTACCATTGAGTCCGGGTCCCTGGGGCCAGAATTGATGCTGGGAGGGAATCGACAGGTCATGAATCAGAGACAGACTGCTGAAAAACCACAAGAACAGTTACCATCAACGTCCTCGCCACCGAAACCACAGCTGCCAGAATTTGTGCAACACGACCAAACCTCTGCACCAAACAGTGTGACGCCGGTAAGGAGATCCGGTCGAAATCGTCGATCACCTGACCGTCTAAATTTGTGATAGAAGGCATTATGGTTGTTCTGTGGATAAACCCACAAATTCAATAAGTCATGTGTGGTAGTTAAGCATATACTGAAACCATTGTTCCTTCAAGTACATAGGCGACAGTTCTTTTGGGGGGGAGGTGTCGTGGGTACATTAGCCGTAGACAAGGAAATGGAGGAAAGCAGTCAACACAAGGGGATTATTATGATTTATAGTATCCATTTTTCGCATTGTGTATTATTCCATTGAAATATAGAGTATCGTTTTTCCTTCATTAGTGTTTTCATTATTATAAAGCCTATGATTGAATGTGGTTTTCCATTCAATACACTATAATGACAACCTACTTTGCTTCAAAAAATACAAAGAGGGCTCTGTAAAGCAGAACCCTCTGCTCAGTCCAGAACGACGCCTTCAAATGGTCCTGAATCCTAAAACCAGGTCGAGCAGGAACTTCCGAAACGAAAAACAAACAACAAGGAAAAGGGAAATCACATTTCTTGGGCGGGAATCGAAAGGCAGAAAGTACATCGATCGAACGATATTTTCATTTGCAATCGATAGTAGCTAAGCTGAAAACACTCTTGTCAGACCAATAAATTGTGATCATGCGCAGACGGACCCATGTAAACATGCTGCAACCTTCCACGTGAAAGTATATATATATATGCTACTCTTGCTCTTCCGCTTCCGTGCTGTCTACTTCATTTTGTACGTGTGCAGTTTTCTTTTTCTCCAGATGTTTTAAATAATAGTTGCTTTTACGTGGCCCGTTTACTGACTTTTTCGATTTGAAAAGACACTGTATTACGACGATTGAAACTGACCTGGCTTTCACTCTGGACAACTGATCGTTGTTTTGTGCTGTGTTGTTTGGTGGTAATCGCGGTTTTGACCTGGACTGGACACTGAAATTTCCTTGAAATGGCTGCGCAAGTGCCTTTCAAAAAAGTTAAACTTACGGAAGAGGATATTCCCGGGGCTAAGTTGCCAAATAATGTCATCAGCGACAACTCAGTTGTTCATCTGCGGCGTTATTTGGTAACCCATGGTGTACGGATTGGCCAGTCATTACGAAAAGATGATTTGGTACAGTTAGCAACCAAAGTGAAGCATGAAAATAGTCCTGTAAGCCCAGCGGTCGACAATGGTAAATGGTTGGCAGCCAAAGCCATTGGTGTGCGGAGGGATGTACTGGATGAGGCCCTTCTCAACACCAACTGTGATGTATTTCCAGTTACTGGTTGGAAGACGTTTCCTTCTAGAAACATCCCAGAACTGTACTGCTATGGCTCTTTATACAAACACTTGATAGAATCCTCCACAATAATAGCAGTGGACCGAGATGAAGAAGCCGAAAATGTTCCGGTGCCCTTTGCCACAGCCAAACCATTGAGGAAAGGTAGAAAATTTTTCATTGGCGGGCACGTCAAGGAGATGGAAGACGCCACTTCTTTACACGGGCACTTCTGTGTGAAAGCCAAGGTAAGTTTAATAGTAATAACTAGGTTCCTCGCTTGATAATTATATTGAGGTGTTCATACTTATCTGTTATGCCCCACCAGTTGATAATTCGTAACAGTGATCATGTGGGCACCATTATTGCTGATGGTATGACGTTTTCCTGGATGGGTCACTAAACCATTTTCATCAGGTTTTTGATGATGTTGTTAAAGAATGTAAAGGGAGTTGTGGAGGGTTTAAATTTTGACGAGTAGTCCGTTTAGGCTCATAGTGGTTGTGTTTAAAATGATTTTATGCCTATTCAACTGTTAACATTGTTAAACCAATTTAAACTTCCGAATACTGGAAGTCAACTGAACGCTGGTCCCTGATTGGCCTTTCCCCAAAAATCGAGCTACGTAGGAATGTAATCTCTGAAGAAGTTTGACAGGAAGTGGTATAAGGAAAAGTACCTGCACCAAACCAGATGCAACAAATCAGTCCTAATTTTACTCCATTAAATTTTGTTTACAGGTCCAAGCCTCGATGAAAAATGAACAATTTAATGTGATAGTCAAGCTGGACGAAGTTTCTGGAGAAGTGCTAGATGGAGAATGTCATTGTAAGGCAAGCAGTATGAGCAGGTAAGAAAATAAGTACCTACACAACTGTTATTGAACTGGTTCTGTGTTTTACTAACCTTACCATATCACCAAAAGGGACTTTTATACGCGAGGTGGTTCCAGCGAGAAAATCAGCACTCCCACAGTTAAGGGACCGAAAGTAGCATTTAGATCAAATGAATGTAAAGAAGAGAAGACTCACACCAGATGTTTTAATTTTTTTCTTTGAATTTCCTGTTGTCGATGAGTTCTTTTAAAACGGTGTGTACTATAAATATTACTATTATCATGAACACCCATCTTAGTGACCTGAAAGCCACAAAAATGCAAATGCAGTTTAAATTGCTTTAGGTATTGCTTCCATGTTGGATATTATAATACTTATTTACTTTACGAATGAGCTTTGTGAGCTTCATCAAAATCCTTAAAGAAGTCATCAAAAGCCAAAGAGTGGTATAATGACTTTCTGTCGTCTACTCATTTACATTAACCTCCTTCAAATTCGTTGAACTTTGAAAGCTGATTGCGTAGCATTTTTTGTGATTTCTACGGTAGGGATTTTTCGGCTTTTATACACATGACATTAGAATCAGAAGTTCGCTACCACTTAACGGTCTCTGAGATTCACCTCATTATCATCAGTGTTTCATAAGTAGCCCCTTTCCATCCCCCCCCCACCCCATACTCCTTTAGGGTGTGATACAGACGAGGAACAGTGAGCAATTTCACCTGTTTTCTTTTATTTTCTTAACTAAAAGATCTCGGCGAGTGCTTTCCCAAAGGGTGCTATATGAAGGGTATCCTATGATTGAAAGTCAGGCGATAAACCAGTGGAGAGAGAAGGAAATAACGTCATGGGGGAAGGCCCTCACTCCCGAGTCAGCCTGGGGGGAACCCTCAGCGCCATCCACTTGTAACTTCATTTTGTTTTCTTCCTGTCCGTTTGTTGTCCAAGCTACACAGAGTTTTGAGATGAAAAAAAAAAAAAAACGGCTGTGGGGGGTTTTAAAGAGTGCTAAATCCGATTCTGAGATCAAAAATTAAAAAATTCCAACTCAGGAAAATCGGGTATCTACCTAATAGTTGGGTTTGTTGTTTCAGGTGTTCACATATATGCGCTCTTCTACTGGCCATCGAGGACTACACCATTCACCACGGATACACTCCGCCATCAAGCACCAGCAAGATTTGTGAATGGAACAAGGGTCGAAAGTTGAAGAGCAGTGCCCCCGTTTACTCCCGTCAGTGCACTAACAAACTAGATCCATCCAGAGTCATTAACTTCAAGGCTGTTGCTACACCTCACGACATTCAAGAAGAAGGATGTATGTTAAAATATTCCGGCCAACTGACTCATTTTAGGCATGCGCATTCGATGTGGGATATGATATTGGATTTTAGGTATACAGACTACACAATCTCGGATGAACGTACCAAGGTTCTCCAGGACCTACGGCGCCAACTTCAGTTCACTCTGAAATTTGGTTTGGAAGCACCAAACTGTATCATTGAAACAGAGGAGCAAGTAAGCAGTGACGTTTGGAGAAGATTGCGGTCATTGCTGATCACTGCGTCTTCATGTGCCAAGTTTCTTACTAAGGATGTCAGAAACTTCTCAAAAAAAATCAATGATCTCATGTGGAAACCTAAGGTGGAACTGGACAATGTGTACGTCAACTACGGACGTGATAACGAGGAAAACGGTCGCCGAGCTTATGAAGACCTAACTGGAAATAAAGTTTCAAAAACAGGCTTATGGGTTAATCCCATGTACCCTGGGCTAGGCGCATCTCCAGATGGAATCGTCAAGTGTGAAACAACAACTGAAATAGGCCTGTTGGAAGTTAAATGTTATGTTCTGAAAGACCATTTGCCAACTGATTTAGAGAAATTGACAAAGGAGCAGCTTTCTGGATTTTATCTTAAAAAACAAGGCGATCATGTGCGTGTGAATAATAATCATGCCTATTTTAAGCAGGTCCAGATGCAGCTAGGTATTACCAACTTGACATGGTGTGATTTTGTTGTGTGGACACCACATGGACTGTTCATAGAGAGAATTTCGAGAGATGAAGAGTGGTGGAGAGAAGCTGGTGGTACATTACAAGACATTCACGGTACGTACATGTGCCCAGAATATTTCGAGATGCGACTACCTCGTGGGTTACCCCTCATTGAAGTTGCTCTAGTCAACGGCAAAAATAGTTCACGATTGTGATTCAAAAATAGTTCATTACAGTAATGTACAGCTTTGGCAATAATGTTAAACAATTAATATTGTGGTTCCTGAAAATGTTACCAATTCTTGGTAAAAAGCAATTTACAAAAATGAAGTAAAATAGGTTAATTAAATTAAAAAATATATATAAAGATCGTTTCTTTGTTGAATTTATTCGTAGTTATCATGTTATAAATAAACTGTGATGAACGAGTGAATATTCATCACTGATGAATTAACTGTGATGAACTTGTGATCAACAAGTTCTACTAACATTAAGTTCTAAGAGATACTAGTCGTGTAGCATTCCAACGCAGCTGAATTGTTTGTTTGGAAAAAGTTAATAATGTTAGGGACTTACCTACGTGGAATACATTTTGATTATCTAACCTATTGTTTAAAATCAAGAGTTTTTATTAATCAACGATAGTGAATGTTGTTATCAGTGGCAGCAGGTTACCATTGCTAATTACACTTACTGTTCATGACTACTTGTCTTATTTAACTACTCTCCCTGAATGACAGTTGCTATAATTATCTTTCAAAATGCAAATATCAACATTGGTGAAAATAGCTGCAGATAATTTTTTAAGAGAAGTTGAAATTAAGAGATCTTGTGTCGTATTTCATCAAAACAATAATCTACTGGTTAGAACCTTGCTTAACACTTGAAAGCTCCAACGTTTGGGTAAATTATTTCTGTAAGATTAAAAAATAACTCATGCAGCATGGCTATTTGAGCGAATTTTCTTTTTTTAGTCAGGTGGTTTTTTGCCCATTTTTACGTTTTGGCAATTTAAATTGATTTTTTGACACCTTCGCCTCCTCACTGTTATCCCCCTTTTAAGTAGGTATTGGAAAGTGCTCACCTTCATAAAATTTAATACGTCTCACAAGTCACCTGTCTGTTTTTGTAATTTAAGTGGCTTTTACCCATTTTGATCCCTAAAACTCACATCCCCCCCCCCCCCAGTTATTGATAATTACTCATCGCCAAGAATAAGCTTTTCTATCATGGTTCTCCATCCCACACCACAACTCATCGATTTGTAGTTTTTTTTTTTTTTTGCCAAGCTGGCCGTTTTTACCCATTTTTGCCCCCTGAAATCCCCTTTGAGTTTGTGAAACCGCTCATCTTCATAAATCATATATATATTTTAAGGCATAAGTATATTTTAACATTTCAAACAACAATCAACGGTTACAAAAGAAATCATTAGCGCATTTCAGCCATTTCTCCCCTAAAACTTACCATTTCCCCCCCTTCAAGTACTTGGAAATTGCTGATCTTATTATATTAGACTGCGTCTATCTTGATTCACCACCCCACATCACAATCAGCGGTTTATTTGCATTTTTTGGCAATTTCGGCAGCTTCCCCCCTCACCCCGGGATGCCTTAAAATTGTCCATCTTCGAACTCATCCTTTCGTTGGGAAATCTAACATTTTGGATAAATGTGAAGACTATCTCGTTCCTACGTTGAGTTATAGTCTGGAGTGTCACACACAGATATCTTATATTTGTTGTTGTCTTATTGGGAGGAAGTCAGGAGGGTCTGAAACGGATTTAGCCGTAACAGAAATGCCTAAATTCGTGTCTTGAAAATGTTGGGCCCATCGCATAGCTTAATTTTCTTCAGAAATTCGCAAAAAAAAACCTACTTAACCGTTTTCGAGTACATTGATAGCTGAAAATACAGAAGGTAGATATGTATTACTTTCCACAATAATATATTAATCAAGATGGAAAGAAATTTGAATCAATTTCACTATTAATTGAATACTATGCTACAGTGATGGAATCTGTATTTGTGGTCTTCTTTCGGTATGTCCTATATTTTTCAACTATGCAGCAACACCTGAAATATGTTTTTCAAGTACAGACTTACTTTGGTACAATAGGTACAACTACCCAGCGCGCCATTTAACTTCATACTCAGGTACAGTGAGGCCTGGTTAGGTAGAAACTACCTATGCAGTTTTGTTGTAATTAGTAGAGACAAATGTACATACATACCTACCAAAAAGAAAAAACTCGTCTCCCACTCCAGACGAAGTGTATTCATTTGCTGTATGAAACTCGAAACAAAGACAATAGAAAATGTACACTCTGTTATGTCTATGGATTTCGTTTCTTCTAACTTGGACTGATATAAGGCAATGAAAGATAGGGTGACTGTGATATTTCAGAAGTTTTATTTCACTGTACAATTCACAAAACAGTTAACAAAATGTAGAATCAGAAAGACCTTTAACTCAAAAGTAACTTGGTAGATCCACACCAACAAAAAATGTATATAGATTCAACAATTGTAAATACCTGTAGTCCGATTTTTTTAATGCCTATGTTTTTGAATTGTTTCGTTAACTCGACACTGCTAATAGCCAATACTGCTGATGCAGGTTTAATTCAGTAAATGAATAGCATATTACACTTGACCTAGTTATACCAAAACATTACCTACCTAACATCATCGCTATGGTATAGATTAAGACATTTTATTATAATGATAGACTCAATCTTCATTTCTTTGTTAGACTACCAAAGGTTCGTGATAGATGAGGAGACAGGCGCAAACAAATACGGCTTGTGATAAAACAGGTCTCATGGACTGAGGAATGACGCGCTGGAAAATTCTGAAATTTTTCAATCTTCCTACCACATGCTCTACAAATATTCTGTTTGCTGCTATTTCTTTGGTTTCGATTTCTTCCTGTGGGGTTAGTCTGTCTCTACCTTTCAGAAATGCAGGTATTTTCAAAATAGCTCCCTTTTCATCAGTCATATCTCTAATAGTGAACCCCCTGTCAGCCAAAACCAAATCCCCTTCACTCAATAGATCAATTAATCCTGATTGAGCATCTATTTCTCGATCATGTATGGAACCTTCCATTAAGTCACTCACAAAAGAAACTGCTCCGTTTGGAGTACAGCCAATCAAAAATTTGTGAGTAGTGTCTTATACTCTGAATAACAGTTTCCCTGCTGCTCAAAGGACGAAGCTTTTTCACAACGTATTTCAGCACAATCAATTATAACACCTATATTCTTGAATTTTCTAAATCGAGCGGGTAAAAACTCTTGAATCTTTTCGCGAGATGGAAACATTAATGGCCTGACACTATTAAATTTTTCGTATAACACTTGAATCCATGTAGTGACAATTCTACTAATAAAAGAAGGTGATAAACCAAACCTAAAACCTGTATCATCCAGAAGGAAACCACCCCTCAGTCGCATGAAAAACAATAACAGTTCTTGCCCTTGGGTGTAGGTTCGCCTCTTCAAAGGAGCCCTGGCAGTTGAAACAGAAGTGTCGACATTATTTTGAGCAGAATTAGTACCCCAGTAATTGATCTTTTCAACCGAAGCATACGTTTTAAACGCATTTAGCTGAAAATTTGTAAACCCTGTATAAAATTTACACGTTTCGTCGTTTTTTTCTAACTGTGCTTCAAAAGCTACCAGTGGGAGCTGAGAAATGGCTCTAGCCTTTTTACTTAACGTAAGTTCATGTTCCAAGCGTTTGATTTTCGAGTTTAGAATCGAAATCTGATAATCTAAGTCACAATAGCTCCACGTTGTTTGGGTGCTCGTTGTTCTAGTTTCAACACTTGGTTCATTGGTAGAGTTGACAATTGTAGAAGCATTGGGACTGGTAGCATCAATTTGGTTGAACAAGTCGTTTCCTCCTTCTTCGGTAGAAACATCCCTTAAGACTGGTTCCATTTCCTCTTCCCCTTCCACGACCACAATGTCATCCAAAACTGCATAACGTTAAACAAAAATAAAAACTATTAGCCACATGATGTAACTTCATAAAAATACATGGAATAGGCCTAGTATAGTGTACCAAAATCCTCCTCGCCATTCCATTACGAATGCTGTTTGTTACGTTTCAAGATTTGAATATCACAGGACACCAATCAATGTCTAGCATCATTTGATAATACCTCTAACTTCCTCAAACTGCCACTTTTGAACAGGAATTTCTCACGAATGTTTCTACACGAAATTTCTAACTGAGAAACTAATTTCTTGGCGTCCTTGGACCAACCCTATCATTGTCTTTTCCATTTTAAAACTAAGTTGCTTGATACCCTATTTTTGTCTCCAACACTTTGTGTATAACACTAGTAGTCGGTGATGATATCCTACCTAAAATTGTATCGTAATACATAATTATAATTTTCCCCACTCACTAGAGGCTTCTCCAACTCCATTAACTGCAGCTCGTCTTGAATCCATTCGTTGCCTTCTGTTTCGACCAGACTCCTGCGCAAATTAATGGATACTAGTTGAGCTAATATATCTATTTTATTATACCTATTTAAGTAGAGGTTAATAGTAAAGTTTAAAGAGTCAAAGCAAAGTGATAAAATGGGATTCACTGTGGTGGTGGAGTTTCAGAAAATATTGTTTTCAACCAACTGCATAACTTCCCTCTTCAACTTTTTGTGACATGATGAGGAACGTAATCTATACATATAATAAAACAGTGTCTGTTTGTTTGTTTGTCTCGGCATCAATTGAGAACGGCTGAACGTAGAAAGTTGCGGCTGGTACCATTTGACGCAGAATTTATCTGGGAAGGTTTATGAAAAATCCGCATTTGAATCTGTCCATCCGTTGAAACGCTATGAATGAAATACTACTAAAAAACGTGTTATAATCACTTCTATGAGGACGTTTATGCTTATAATAACTTTGAACGGTTGGACGTAAATCCGATTGTAATTAGATTCTGGATTCAGCTCGACGAGTACATTCAAGTGGTACTTCAATCAGGATGTTAGTGGGAGGGGGGTACAGGTTATGAGGGGGGGGGGGGGGGGGTCTACAGAAATTTCAAAACTACTTGACCAATTGGAGTGCAACTTTGGGAATTTGTTGTGTGAACATTGAGGAATGTTTCTAACCAGGTAGGGAGGGTTCATAGGATACGGGGGGGGGGGGGTTGAAGGCAGTTAGGGTTGGCATTGGGGAAGGTTTCTGATCAGTTGAGGAGGTGGTATCTGTTATGAGTGGGGCCTGTCCTAAAGGGGGTGTCTGTTCTACCGTTGCGAAGCGCGGGTACACAGCTAGTTATGCATAAGTTTATGTCATGTACCTACATGCGGAGATGGTGGGGAAGAGAAACAATATTTTCCAAAAACAAATCGATTGCTGGGCTCTAAATATCAAATTAATGTTCATGGAACGAGTGTCACAATTATCACGGTAGGTACCTAGGTAGATAATGGAAACAGATTACCTACTTTCAAGAGGTAACAAGACCAAGAAACTTACGGAAATCGTGTTGTTCTTGGGTAAATACTTGGTGTAGTCCATCTTAGCAGGTGCATCATCGAAATGTTTAGAACAAATGAAATGTCCATACGTGATTTGGCGAACCGCCCGAAACTTCACGTCACTACGTTTACATCTAATCATCCACGCATGAGTTAGCTTGCATTTTTCACAAGTTGGGATATGTTTTTTTCTTCAGAAGTCCACGTGAGTACATCGTTCCTCAACAGTAAACAAGGTTGTGGGAATGGGAACCTGTCAAACTTGACCGAGCTATCGTACCCAGGCCGCCCAATTCTCGAATCACTTGTACACGCACCGTAGCAACAATGGCGATTAGACATTAGTGAAAACTAATGATAAAAAAAGCCAAATGATTAATGATTTAATCAAAATGAAATTTGAAAAAAGTCGCGCTGAGGAACTTTAAATGAAGATGAAAGCACTCAAATACTACACAAATTGGCAGAAACCAGAAAAGAAGCTTGTATCCTTCTCGGAAGGTAACAGTCGGAATTCGCGTTAGCGCAACGCGAAATCTCTGAGGCAAAGGGTCTATTGTTCCATGACTTCATGATGATACCGGAGTTAAAAATGGGAAAAACGGCTTGCTGAGTCCCAGACTACGTTTTTTAATTCTGGGATCATCTCAGCCCGGAACTAAAAATTAGTTCTAGACTTCCCAAAGAAAGTACTAGATCAACGGAGGGAAACGTACGGGAATTACTGTTATTATGTTGGTAGTACCATCATTTCCATCTGATTCTCCATTCTCATTCTCGCCTTCTTCCAGGTTATCTCACTCCTGCTCGTGTTTTTCGCCCATTGTTTGTTGCCAACCTAGAGTTGTTTCCTTTCGTCCGTCTGTTGACTCATTGTTCCTTACACTACATCAATTCCTAAAGGTTTCGACTGACTGTACCTACTAATCCTATACACTACCTGTACCTACTGTACCTACTAACTGGGTAATGCCCTGCACGACAGTTCTATATAGTAGTATAGTAGTGTTTTCTGTGCTCAGAATGTGGCTCACTCGATCCAGGCGGAATGGTACTTAAATCCTTGTGGAAGACGCGGAAACTAACTTCTAGCATTCAAGCAGGGTTCACATCCATCCGGAAAGCTATCCGGAACGTGCGTACGAGCAGCTGATTGGTTGGACATCAGCTGGGGAGGGGGGAATATTCTTTCCGGAGAAGCACTTTTGAAGCGAACTGTACGCATCTGATTTTTCAGATATTTTCCGCTCCGCATCTGCGCAGTTCACTACTGCGCATACAGAATGGCGTCGGCAACCGAAACAGCTGTGGGAGGAAGCGCGGGAAACGAGTTGTCAGCCAAAATTCCGGATGGTTATGAACGCCTTCCCAACTTCCGCGATTCCCCTCCATCCCTTCCACTGCTTTTCACTAGCTTCCCCTATCCGTATTTCCGGACGGCTCCGGATGGATGTGAACCCTGCTCACGTTGCTAAGGTAATCCCCCTTGACGTTACTGCTGTGAATGTGATTCAGCCATTTTTCATCTATATTTTGGGTCTCGGGAAATAAGCGCTGTAAGTAACATTTTCAATACTTTCTTTGATTTCTCAACGTCATTCAATACAGAATTTCATTGGCTTTCTGATGGGATAATCAAAATGTCGCTTTGTGCGAAATTGCGGTCAGCGTCAACAAGTAATAAAAAATTTAAACACCGGGGTAATGGCTTGCACTGAGTTGGGGTAATGGCATGCACTTTCGGAATGCACGCCATTACCACAAGTTCCAATTTTTCGGTTATTTCCGCCTCTTTTTCTCAAAAAATCTTATAAAATACCTAACTTTCATTTAGAGTTTCATAAAATACCTAATTCTAATTATGTCTACCTGCTGATTTAAGAAACTGAAGACTGAAATTTCGTGTGATAAAAAGTCAGTTTTTACAAATGCATTTTTTTAAATGGTTTAATTATTTAATCATTTTTCTAACCATTGTCCATTTATAATAACGTTTATTGACAGTTTTTATGTGTATTAAACATATAAAAACATTTACCTGCAAAATCAGTGAGAAAAACATGGCTGAATGACAGAAGAGGAGGAAAAAAACTCTATGCACGGCATTACCCAAGGCATGCACGGCATTACCCGACAGTGGGGGTAATGCCGTGCAAAGCACTTTTTTCACATTTTGGGCTGCTTTTCTATTAATAATGTCTCGAGACAAAAAGCTTTTGAACACTCAATGTGGAATAAATTCCAAAGCCACTCATGTAAAATAATCATTTTTATTACGTTTCATCTTTCTACTGTAGCATGGCAAAGTTAGGTGCACGGCATTACCCCACTCTCCCCTACATACCTAGCCCCTCTTATCAAAATGCGAGTTTCAAGTCGACTATTTAGCAAAACAATGGTTTAGAGAATTTTCGAAGGGCTGGTTGGTATTTCAACTTGCTAGGTGCCACTCGCTTTCCCGGTGCTTTTGGGTAGAAAGAATTCTCGTGTTAAATTTGAAATATCAAAACATCAATTTACTAAAATTATGTACGGCAAAGTCATTGGAAAAAGCGACGAATTAAATCATCCCATGTTGTATATTCTTCTCGGAAAACATTCGTCCCACTCGTGGTCAGTGACATCCTCTTCATTTGAGTATAATAATCGGAGTCCTCCCATTCCTCTCTATATGTTGATCACCAGTTTCTTGGTGGAGGGTTCCTTCGGCAAAAAACCTTACCGCTACCAAATCCTTGTTCCACACAGGTATGGTATGAGGGGCTCGAGAGTCTGGCATATCCATCAACTCTGTCACCATTTCTATAAAATCTCTAACGCTTTCTTTTGAGAGTCCGTATCTGTCTTTGAACTCTACGTCCGAGAGATCATCAAATGGATTGATTGGATTCCCTATCATACCTGGGCTTCCGAATGTCATCTGGTATGTAGTCTAGGTAGTCCATTAAAGTTAAAACAAACGATAAAAAACAAAAACTACCAAACATGAACGCAAACCTCAAAGAAACCCTCTCGACACAGCAGATAAACTCTGGGATCTTAGAGATAATTCTGCAGAAGGGAGGGATTAAAAATCAGGGCTAAATTGAGCCCAGGACCAACATCTAATTCCGGACTAAGTACTATTGGGAGCTCAGCAAGGCATCAGAATTAAAAATTAGTCCTGGTTTATGTCGAATTCAAACTCAGCAAGTCATTTAACGAAGTCCGGGTTTAAAATTAGTCGAGGTCTAGAAATTGACCCTGGATGTAGGCATAGTCCAGGACCAAATGTAATCTGAGTCTCGGCAACGTATTTTTCTGATAAACCCGGACTATCACCATTTAGTCCAGGACTAAGCCCTAACGTCGAGCTCAGCAACCGCCCCTTAGGGCCGGTTTCACCATCACAGCTTAAACCTGGTATCAATAAATCCTGGATTCAAATTTGATCTGTGGTTCAGAGCTTCGACAGTTTCACCAACGTTTTTGATCCGCGGTTTAGCCGAACTTGGGTTTAAGCCGAGATTGTTCAGTTTGCATCAGCATTGCTATCCCCAGAAACACAAATCCCGTATTACAGATGACATGGAGGAGAGATGCTCATCCATGAGTGGTGGAGAAAATATACCTACCTACTTATTGAAAAATCAGGAAAACAAATTAATAAAGGTTATATAATTACGTCCATGCAAGGGGAAAGTAAATGATTACAGATACCGTTAATCGAACAAAACTCTACTTGACTGACCTCCAGACATGTGAAAAACAGTACTTCGTAGTACCGATGAGGAGGTGCGTGTCTGTCCAATGAGAGAAATCAGCATGTCTCTGATTTTGCAAGTGGCGAATTCGGACTCCTCTCGCTGGACGAACTGTACCTAGTCCTAGTACGTAGCATAGGACCTAATCAGAACCATGGTTTTTTTTTTTCAGATCTATGCGTGACGAGTATGCCGCTGATGCAGTTGGTTATGTGCAACTCAAAAGATGTGGTAACCTCTGCACAGTGAAGGCGAGAGTTAAGCTGCACCCACACTACGCTGACGTGACGTGGGAACACGTCACGTCAGGCTCCGTGGGACCACGTCAGATGTGGATCTGTGTTCACATTGCTCTGACGCGTGAGGTGGTCTGTCTGACGCCCTCCTTCGCACGGAACCCTTTTCAGTTGCTTCGGAACCTCCGACCATGAGTTTTGGTTTATTATTCTGTGAATAATACACCTATGTATTCGCTCAGCAAAAAATTTTTATAACACCCCCTCAAAATTTTTTCTTTTCCGTTTCAAGGTGCGTAGATTCCAAAAATGCAATGTCCGTCCGCCGTACGCCGTATCACGTGTACAGGCTTCATTTTCGGTCTAAAAAAGTCGTTCTTTCGACACATGCTCCATTTGGTCCCTAGTTGTGTCCCGAAACTTTTCAGCCCGATCGGAATATACCCAGGGGTGTTATGAGTGAAAATGTGTATAAAAATAGGTACTTTTTGCGTTTTAACAACATGTTAGTAACATGAGCTTTTGAGGTATCTTTTTCCATGTTTTTGAGGACGAGAAGACCGAATATGAAGTCGATTTTGACCAAAGACGCGGAAATTGAGGTTTTACCAAAGGTTCAGCTCCCAAAATTGGTTTTTTATTAGTCAAAAACCTGGAAAACTGTCTGAAATCACCATCAATGTGTACAATAACATTGGAAAAAGTGTAAACAGGTGAATCAAGACCATTAAATGCCACTACCAATGATCAAAGATGATCTTTAAAAAAAAAGCGTACCTATTTCATGTTTTGGGGGCCAAAATTGGTGGAAATCATCAGAAATAGCTATTTCAATCATTCCACATGAAAGAAACAATACATTTAACAGCCAACAAAAATCTCTAGAACTCCAATAGAATAATAAACCCATGTGACAAGGACTTTGCAGCGTTTTCTTCGTGTTGTAGAAATGTTAGACGAAGAGGAAGAAGAAATTGCTGCTATTGCTGCTGCAGCTAGCTGTTTGGAAACAGATTGGGTTCATCCCATTAACTTGGATAGGGAGGAGTGCGGAGAGTTTCATACGTTGATGCCTAAATTGATAGAAGATGAAGAAAGATTTTTCATCCCGATTAGCGGGATCGTAGAGAATAGGATTCGAACACACGTGTTCTATCAACTGCTCCTCCATCGCCGAGAAAAAATTGAAACCACAACAAAAATAATAAACCAAGAGCGCCTAGACCCTTCGGACACCTTCCCACGTCTGACGAAAATCTAGAACTTTTGATTTGCTCCTGACGCGTCAGAAGGGGTTGGGAGTGAGTATGCGTCATCCTGCGCGCTCCCACGTCACGTCAGAGAAATGTGAACGCTCAATTCAAAACTATCCATTTGTTTTTTGCACCTGACGCATTAACGCGAGGGCTGACGTGTTCCCACGTCACGTCAGCGTAGTGTGGGTGCAGCTTTACACCAGAGCATCGGCTGAACTCTCCTGCGTATCAGGTGGTTGCGAATGTGAAGGAGTCTGCAGAAGGCAACGAGATTGGAGACTGCAAATGTATGGATTGCGCCGCATCACAGGGTATGCATATAACTTGTAGTGTCGAGTTGTAAATCAAAACAGTTAGTAGTCAACACATGAAAATCAGAAAGTACGTGCCTGTTAAGTACCTTTATCTTGAGAATGTACTTAAGCCTATGGTGTTCTCTAGAACATGAACAGGGAGGGGAGGGGGCGCACGTCATGTTTGATTTCTCACTACCAAAGGTTTCTGATTGTGGAAGAAGTCCAACAAATTTTTGACCTCCAAAATCAATATTTTCACTCGCATTTTGCGTTTGAGACGTTTCTATAAAAAGTAGGAGGGTCCCCGATGAATTTTATCGCCGTCGGACCAATGGTAACGTCTGCGTATGCGCAAATGTGAAATCCTTGCAACACTCAGCTCCCAAAATTTCTATCCGATTTCGAGAAATTTTTCTGGGAAAAGGCTAGGGGCAGCTTTTGTATTCGACTGATGTCATGTTATGGGTTTCTATTGATATGTTGAAAAGACGATTGCAATGCTAAAAAGTAGGGGTATGTTTTACTTGGTGGAAATCGAGTGGGAGCAATACCCTGAGAAGGGAAGCATCTCATATTTCTATCGAGATCTGATTGGCATTCTTAATCCACTCACAAATTTCTACATCTCACTTTTACTTGTTTGTATTTACACCCTAAAATATGCTTGTTCCAGGTGGATTTAAGCACAACCTAGCATTGCTGGCATGGCTTTCCAAAGTGTCTATGGTCCCATCTGTCACGTCAGTCGAGTGCTACTGGAAAAAAAGTGCGCTTTCTTCAGCTATTGAATATGGCTCGTGCTTGTTGGCGAGGGACATCGGAACAAAAAAGACAGAACCTGTCAAGAAAAGCGAGTCTCCTTTTTTTGAAATTTACTCCCGAGCTGGAGCGCGTGTAGGAACACAACAACTGTTAACCAAATAATTTTTTCAATTATTATTGATCTTATACTCGAATATATAACTTACTGTGTTGCATAAATATAATACAATAATATTGAGGTTTGATTCTGTCATAATATACCCTACAGTACAAGCGTGAAATTGGAAGAATAGTCAACATGTTAGTTTGTCGTTAGATGGTTGGATACTTTTATTCAGCAGCCGTTCATTGCTACCATAGAACAGGAGAATAATGGAAGAAGTATGCCACAGTTGTAGTTATTACAACGTACTTTCAGATTGCCTAAACTACTAGACCACATCAAGTAAAGGTCAATGTCAGAAAATTGTAAAAGGAAATAAATTCAGATATCTTGAAGGTTTTAAGTAGATAATTTTCGTAAGTTTCTACATACATCTCTATTTTGATAATCACACGCATAGGTACCCCGTACGAAGGCGTTGGCAGTGAAACAAAAATTAGGTACAACAAAGGTTGTGTGAAAAAAGTTCTAGTTGTTTTTAAAGAAACAGTACCTACCACTATTGTGAACATATAAAACCAAAACGTTTTGTACGTATACATAGGTACCTACTACTCATGTTATCAAGTGTTTGAAATTCCACCCATAAACCTACCTTGAGAACATTAAGTATAAAAACTGAAACTACAAAATTAATGTTACCTTCACATAGGAAAGAGTTGTTCGAACTAATTCTGGCCTGCATAAGTGTTAATTTACATTTTTATGTTCACAATTCGTAACGAAAATTGCATTTCCACTTGGCATATTGATACTAAATCTTGTTCAAAATGTGAATTGAGTGGGTATTCTATGATATTCTTCAACAATGCGCCATTAAAAGTTGCTGCACGATTAGAACTTAGTAAATCTAAACGTTACAACAGTTTTTGAAACTCATTAAGGTGACGATTAAGGGATGCATTTCCATGAACGTGACACACATATATTTACAGAAAAAAATACGATAACAAGCATTAATTTATTAAATTTTATCAAAGAATGGGATCTTGTAGATTAATGATGCCACAACTACAGCATGGTCTAACAATGAAATTAAATTATGATCAATACAGGCGTGAGGGCCAAGAAACGCAAATTCCCTAACTCTGGAGATGACCCTCTCTACGTGAATCCTCACCGCACTTACTCTCTTGCTCCACTTCACAAGTTCAGGAGGCAATTTTTCTCCCGTAGCCACGCTAGGAGGTTGAATCAGAGTACAGTTTTTGCCTGCCAGAAGCCTTTCCACCTGCTTGAAGCCTCTATCGGCAAGAACATCGCATCCGTCTGGCAACACTTCTAAAAACCTGCTTTTCTGCACCAGCACGCTATCGCTAATGCGCCCCCCATATCCTTCAGATATGAAATTTATTAGTCCACGAGGAGTGCAGGATATCAAATATTTGATGGTGTTGCATTTCTTGTATTCCGACCATGTCAGAGATTGGTTTTTGGGAGAACTAGGCTTCTCAATTTCAATCTCGAAGCCATCAATTATTGATTCTACATTATGGAATTGGTATCTGAATTGTAGGGGCATGTTTAAAATTATTGAACGTTTGGAAGGCCAAAATACCAAATGAGAGAGAAGGGAGCTCAGTTTGGGTAAACATGTATTAAATATTGACGAAACTTGAGAAGTCCCTAAACCAAAATCGTCACCTAGCCTCTTAAATGCATCATTTGTTCTTATTTTGTTGAAAACTATCATGACATTCCTAGGGTACATTTGGCCTACCTCACTACACTTGGACACCAGCAAGTAGTGATCCTTAGGAATTCCTAGGTAAAATCTACACTCAATTTTCATCAACTTCTGTTGGTGAACCAGTGCATTGGAGCAGCATTGTTGCTCATTCAGCTGTAGGTCTACACTAGCAGTAGTGTCAGTAGAAACGATGGAGGATTGCAGAGACGTCACAGTAGACGAACTACTTTCCACACTTGAGCTGGAAGAAGCCCGAAGCATCCTTTGATGAGCAACTGAATCCTTCCTGGGAATTCTGCGTGGATGACATTGTGGCAATGGACAAGCCAGTGGTGATGGAGGACGCAGAAATTGCGGACCTGAGGGAGAAAACATTATTATGTAACGTTCCGGTGTCAAAAATAGGTTCCAAATGGAGTTTCATAAAACAACAAAATCGTTTCTTCGTCCCTCTTATTATTTGACCTGCCATGTATGTCCCTGTAGCAGTAGGTTTATACTTGGGGTTCTGTGGGGTATTTATTTACGGAACTGAGGCTAGAGGGCAAACAACCACGCGATATCCACTCTTCCGGACTGGCAACCGGCTCCTTCTTGACTTCAACAAACTCGCTAGTTTGTTGAAGTTCTTGACTGTGTTGTATTGGCAGTACAACAGCGCCTACAAAAGTAGTTCATTGATTTTCATATAGTCGTTTAGTAATGCAGAAATAATTTTAAAAATTCCAGTCATGCAGTGTGACCCTACGACCGAATTTTTAAACATATCCCTGAAGAACTATAATTGTTTCCCTAATTGTAGCGATGTTTAAAACATTAAAAGTTAAATAAGAACACTTTTTTGCTCACCTGGCAGGGAATCGTTAGTTCCTTCTTGTCCAGCAACTTGTAAACCAATTAGTTCTATAAATCACAAACACGCACACATTTAGCACAAATCAGAATGTAAAAAACCAGAAATAGCAACAATGCTTCAGTGTTAGCTAATTTTCCAAGAAATTAAATTAATTGTTCATGGTTATTGTCAAAGCATAAAACTGATATGTCAACCTCTGTTAGTTTGTCTAACACGTTGGTAATAGATTTCATCATTTCTCAGCTGGACTATGATAACTTATCATCGTGATTGCTTACCTTCGTCATCAATCATTCTCGGAACCAATGTCTGTTTTCTCTTCCTCCTGTTTCGAATAGCCTTCGAATATGCAGCTTCTTCAGTACTAGGCCCTGCAACAGTTGTGGAAAATGGAGTAATGCGTTAAAGGATTCTACCATCACTTTTGTTTCCAATAAAACATTATTCACTAGCACTTTTGATGTGTTAGTACTGGGTCTGCATGTCGTTTTGAACTAAAATTGCTTAAAATTTTGGTTTATTATTCGGTAATAAACCATTGTGATTACTATGGAAGAATCTTTTGTACCCCCCCCCCCCCCCCCCGTTTTCTTCCTGATTGTTTTATTCCTAATTATTTCGTTCATGTTACGGCAAACATTAGAAGGCTATAAATCCGGCTGCGATTAGTTATATGGGTTTTCCACTTTTTTGCACCATTGAGGATATTCAAGGGATTGAATAACAATGTGTTCTTGTAAAATTGTCTAACCTTCGTGGACTGAAAAGAGCTGCTGTCTCGCATGGGCATCAAGTGTCTGGTTGCACGGCGAAATAGAACCTGGAACAATGAAAACATGATAAATATCAAGAGCTACTTAGCGTTGTTTAACGCTTCATAGCTTTGCTTCCTAGTCAACCAAGGTCGCAGAAGCATTGTGATCACTTTTGGGGGAGAAAAAAAGTCCAACAACAAAATTTCCACTCGCATTTTCCGTTTCAGAGCTTATTCTTATAGGACTATACATTTTGGATGGTAGTTGGGTACCTACTGACGTATAGATGGTCCTACAGTTAGAATATTATACTATCTATTCAATCGTATGATAGATACGTTTTTCTCCTGCTATCGCACCCTAGTACAACTCTAGCCATTTCCCTGCAAACATCTCGTGCTAAGTTGAAGAAACTAAATAACTGAATTTGCAATGAAATTTGAAAACTTACTCAAGAAACCTATTTTTCTTTTCTTTGCCGAATCAGACAGTTGATTTTTCGAAGGTTTTCGGGGTGTACCTAAAGATCAAGTCAATCAAACAATAAGTACTTAACTAAAGGAAGGGCGCATTGTGTATATAGAAATCGAAAAACGATCCATGAAAATAGGGATATGGCGACAGAGCAAAACTTTGAACCAATCTTCTGGCAAGTTTTAGCACTAGACAATCTGTTCTTCCTTAATCCTTATTAATGCACAACGCATTGGAATATGGGGGTATCATACGAAAATTAGACTGAGAAACTTACTTCAAAAAAATGATCCTCGCAGCAGTAAAACATGGACGTCATCGATCGTTGTATTCCTGCCACAGCGAACCATTGCTTTCTTCGCTCCACATTCATTGGAACAGAAATCATTATTTTCCCGTCCGCTTCACTCGACTCACACTTCGGGAAAATACACACTTTCACCATTATTAAGTACGGGAAGAAAATCGTCAAGAACAAGCATAAAAAACTAAACAGCACGAAACGGACAACCTGCGCAGGAGCTAGCAGCTCGGTAACAACGATTTAACCTTCCGCGCCACTGGGCTTGCATGGATGCTTCCCTGTGATATTCAAATATCCATACCGGCCTTTAGGCTCTCCTACGCTTACGTCACACGCCCACCGTATGCCCGCCTTTTTTTCAAATTTCCGATTTTCATTTGTCTTCCTAATTTTATGCGAACAATTCCCCGGCGAATGGACTCGATTTTCGCTAACCCTAGGCAAGGTACTTCAAAAAAAAAAATTTAAAAAAATAGACCGGAATACCCCAATGGGCATTTGCTGACGATATGGCTCTGGTGACAAATGGCAAAACATTTGAGGAATCTATGCTCAAGGCTTTAAGTAACAAACAGATTTACTGCTTTTCTGATTTACTGCTAGAATGGAAATGAAACTCAATTTTAATAAGACGAAATTTATGGCCTTTTCACTGAGACATCCGATTGATCACTAATAAGCAGAGCCCTTCACAATATGGCACTTATTTTTGTGAAATAGGGCCCTAAAAAATATGGCAATATGGCACTTACTTTTCAACCCTCTCCGACCACCTATTCTGAGACGATAATATCCACAACATACAAGTTATTTATGCTAAATAATTTATTTTATTTACAAAGCTTATACAAATAATTAATTATTATTATTATTATCATTATTAAATAACAACGTCAGGTGTGCTGCAACGCTTTCCATTGAAAATACTAGCCGTCGACCACTCAGAAGGTATTTCATTTTTGAGAAAGTCCTCTCCACATCAGCTGATGTTGCCGGGGCGTATTTCATCGAGAGGACGTCAGCAGGTTCCCAGCCTTCCTTCAGAGTGGCTTCCAAAAGGGTTAGAGGCATTAGTAATCCCTCTACACTAATGGCCTCAGGGTTCGAGAAACCTCATGTCATTCAGAAATTTTCACTTCAAATTTTTTTTTTTTTTTGAAGGAGTTTGGCGAAAAAAAGGCAAAACATGGCATTTCCCCAAAAATTGGCCGAATATGGCATTTTACAAAAAAACGCTGCAGTCCTTGTCACATGGGTTTATTATTCTATTGGACATACCTACAGAAATGTTGGCTGTTTATTTATTGTTTCTTTCATAGAAAATAATTGAAATAGCTATTTCTGGTGGTTTCCCCCAATTTTGGCCCCCAAAACACGAATTAAGTACGCTCCTTTTTTTCTTTTTTTCCCCCAAATTATCTTTGATCATTGATAGTACCATTTAAGGGGAGTCAGTACTCAGTCGTAATTTGGGGTTTTTCCGGTACACGTTGCCAAGCCCCTAATGGACCAATTTTGATAATTTTTTTATAATTTTGTTCAGTCACTCTCCAACTTTCACTGGAACCAACAATATAACAGAAAACCATTCAATCATCCGTGCGTTACACAGGCGCTTGACACCCCTTTTTAGAACATACACATTGTGCTCTCCTGATTCTTGTAATCGACAAATTACTTATTTTTTTGGTTCCACATACAGTCCCGGATGTCCCTTACAATGAGAAAAAAACAGAACTTCGATAGCTACCTGGAATCTCGAGATCCATGTACCGAAAGGTCAAAAAACGTTGTTTTGAGAAAATAGCATTTTTGGTTGTTAGGATGCAATATTCCATGTTGTCAAGTGACGTGTGTGCCCAATCATGGATGTTAGACGATGAAAACTTCTACATATTACTACTCTGTGAAGGGAAAGCGGTAACAATGATGTTATACACGTTTTTGTGAAGGTTTTACCGGTATTTTATATCAACAAAACGTTTTATGAACCGCTTCAAGTTTTAACTTTCATTGCGTGTTTTTCCTTTTTCGACTTAGTACCTTCAATTTTTACCTTCTTTCTGGAACTTATTTTAGGTTCTTTTATAAAATGGTTAGTTGTGTTTATTGAATGTATAATGCCGCGATTCCGTCCTGCGTTCAAAAAAAGGAAATTTCACGGGAATGAGAAGAAAGAGGTTCCTCGACCTTTGCTTCAACTTCAACGCCTCCAAAAAGTTTGTCACCGCCATAACTGTACACAATACTCCACTATATTCCGCTAGTGGCTTGATATAATAATTTTTCCTTATCATAAAGACCTATAAATCACATGACAGCAGAAAAAACAGCTTGGGTGAAGTTCTTCTGAGTTGTGTGGCATAAGTACGTAGGTACGTTGAGAAGTCAGTGCCAGCACTAGCGCCTAGCGCTGGACGCTGCGCACTTCCAACATCATTTACGACCGTTTTAGCGAATTTTCGAAGAAAAGGAAGCTATTGTTCTCGGTCCAAAATTTTTAAAACTCGAATTTCCGAAAGATTTTTATACCAAAATCCGTTTCAGACCATCCTGAATTCACTGTCGAAAGACACCAAAAATTATATGTATATATATATATATTTATATATTTATATATTTATATATATATTTATATATTTATATATGTATGTGTCATTCCAGACGATAACTCTCGAAAGAATTGAGATAAAAAGTTCAAATTTGCACGAAAAATCTGTCTTGGCAATCGACAGGCTAAGTTCGAAGATGGGCAGAATCGGGCCACTCTAAGGGGGAGTTTTGGGGAGTTTTAGGGGGGGGGGAAATTACCCATAAATTCCCAAAATGAAACAGTCTGACAAGTGACACCTCATTTTAAAGGTTTTTGTACGCTGAACACGATGGTGAAATCAGAATTGCGATATCTCATTCCGTTCTCAAACTGGAGCACTTTGAAGATGAAGGAACGTGGTTATTTCTTGAGATGTTCTTCCTGGTTCGTCTGCTCTAATCTGATAACGGAATGGGATATCGCAATTCTGACTTCACCATCGTGTTCAGCGTTAAAAAATCTACAAACCGAGGTGTTACTCGGCAAAAATTGGAACAAAAAATGTGTTACGTATCCAATACCTACTCTTCTGGTATTCAAAACATTTTTGATTTCCCCCTCCTCCCCCTTCCACCCCAAATTTTACTTTGCGTAAAACTACTCCTGTTTTAATTTTGTATGGTATCAAGTTGGGAAAACATTGGCCGAAAATTAATTTTCAGAAAATTTTAGGCGGAGGAGGAACATGCCGAAAACTTCGAAAATTCGCTCTTATAGCCATGCTGCATGACTGTGGTTTTTTGGTTTATTATTCTCTGAATAATACACCTATGTAATCGCTCAGCAAAAAATTTTTATAACACCCCCTCAAACTTTTTTCTTTTCCGTTTCAAGGTGGGTAGATTCAAAAAATGCAATGTCCGTCCGCCGTACGCCGTCCGCCGTATCACGTGTACAGGCTTCATTTTCGGTCTAAAAAAGTCGTTCTTTCGCACACATGCTCCATTTGGGCCCTAGTTGTGTCCCGAAACTTTTCAGCCCGATCGGAATATTCCCAGGGGTGTTGTGAGTGAAAATGTGTGTACAAATAGGTACTTTTTGCGTTTTAGCAACATGTTGGTAACTTGAGCTTTTGAGGTATCGTTTTCCATGTTTTTGGGGACGAGAAGATCGAATATGAGGTCGATTTTGGCCGAGGAGTGGAAAATTGAGGTTGTACCAGATGTTCAGCTCCCAAAATTGATTTTGTATGAGTCAAAAACCTGCGAAATCGTCTAAAATCACCATCAGTTTGTAGAATAACACTAGAAAAAGTGTCAACACGTGGATCAAGACGATTAAATGGCACTACCAATGATCAAAGTTAATTTGAAAAAAAAAAAAAGATTGTACCTACCTACCTAATTTGTGTTTTGGGGGCCAAAATTGTTGGAAACCATCAGAAATAGCTATTTCAATTATTTCACATGAAACAAACAATAAATGTACAGCCAACATTTCTGTAGAATAATAAACCCCATGTGACAAGGACTTTGCAGCGTTTTTTTCTACATAACTATTGAATGTTATATACCAAAATCTTCAGAATTTAATGGAAATTCCATCAGGGCACAAAATAGAAAATCTATTTTTTTCCGAATTTTTGGGTACTGACTCCCCTTAATCGTCTTGATCCACCTGTTGACACTTTTTCCAGTGTTATTCTACAAATTGATGGTGATTTCAGACGATTTCCCAGGTTTTTGACTCATAAAAAATCAATTTCGGGAGCTGAACATCTGGTAGAACCTCAATTTTCCACACTTTGGTCAAAATCGACTTCATATTCGGTCTTCTCGTCCCTAAAAACATGTAAAACGATACCTAAACAGCTCATTTTACAGACATGTTACTAAAACACAAAAAGTACCTATTTGTATACACATTTTCACTCATAACACCCCTGGGTGTATTCCGATCGGGCTGAAAAGTTTCGAGACACAACTAGGGCCCAAATGGAGCATGTGTGCGAAAGAACGAATTTTTTAGACCGAAAATGAAGCCTGTGCACGTGATACGGCGGACGGCGGACGGACATTGCATTTTTGGAATCTACGCACCTTGAAACGGAAAAGAAAAAAATTTGAGGGGGTGTTATAAAAATTTTTTGCTGAGCGAATACATAGGTGAATTATTCACGGAATAATAAACCAAAATCTGCAGAATATGGCATTTTTGTATGGCGCCATGGCAATATGGCATTTGAAGGGCTCTGCTAATAAGCGATTATAAAATGCCACAGTGAAAATTGTGTTACACCCCACACATGTGCATGCCCATCGATCAAACGTGTTGATAAAAATCAAATACTTAGGAATGGTAGTAGATGACCGTTTGCCATCGAAGGAACATATATATATAATTTGCCTTAACAGGAGACTGCGAAGGCTGATTCCAATATGTTTGGAAGTGCGCAATTTTCTGCAACCGAGTACATTGAAAATGCTATATTTTGCAATTATACAATCATCATTGATTTATGGCATAGTTTGTTGGGGCAGAGCGGTAAAAACTCTGCTCAATATGATCTTCCTCACGCAAAAAATGTTAATAAAACTTGCTAAAAAAAGTCTGTTATTTCCAACTCTTGATTTATTTAGATGTTTCAGTGTACCAACGATTTATGAACTCATTAATATAACATGGATCATCCAAGTATACAGAGATATGATGGAAGGCAAACTGGCCAAGGTTCCACCACCGACCCGTGCAGGTTCGGTAATGACGCTAGAAGTAGTTTTTAGAAATACCTCTTTTGCTCAACGATCACACCGTTATACTGGAGTGAAGCTCTTCAATAAACTTCCCGAAGAACCTTAAACTTTCCTCAGCATTGTTTATTTTCAAGAGAAAAATTGAAAACTTTCCCAAAAATAAACTTTTAAATCTAAACTTAATATTATAGCACTAAAGAAAAAACATTTGAAAAATAATGATACACGTTACGTTTGATACCTAAAATATAATTAAATTCAAGAAAATGGGAAATAAATATTATAAAATGTACCTATGTCGCTTTAATGTGCATTTTACTTTACGTTTGCATCCAGAATATCCAACATGTAATATTAGACAATGAATTTTGAGACTCCTAACCCCAGCACGAGTTTTACTCAGGGGTTAGTGGCATAATTATGTAGCCTTGATTTGAATAGATCTACTGAAGTATTCTTACCATGCTGTAATACGTATTTAGAATGTATTGCCATTGTGCCATTGTAATCTCATTTCAAAATAATTATTGTAATAACAAATAAATGCAATTAATATTGAAAAAATAAAAAAAGTTTTGTGAGTATCACCGAAGCTACAAGGTACCTTACGAAGCG
Source organism: Leptopterna dolabrata (assembly GCA_954871275.1). NCBI lineage: Eukaryota > Metazoa > Arthropoda > Insecta > Hemiptera > Miridae > Leptopterna > Leptopterna dolabrata. The sequence goes on along the minus strand of OX940974.1, from coordinate 87,024,175 downwards.
AACCTACCTACTTTATGAGGGCTTTTCGTTCGGTTGCATTATAGATACCTAACGGTTTATTATTTTCAATAATACCTACCTACTTTACGAAATGAAAGAAGAAGCGTAGGTAGGTACCTACCTATTTTATTAATATAAAAAGCTTCCATAGAAATATGGGTTTGGGACTGCTTCTTCCTTTATCCAGTCGGATGCATAATTTTCTTTCCTTATTATTTTCAGTAATGAACCTATGGAATCGAGCAAGTCAACCCCCCCCCCCCCCATTTGATGTTTTTCGATTCTTTTTCTTCCAACGATCGAATTATAAAGTTTTTTTCATTTCCTCACTGGTCCCCTAGGAATTTCATTTCTTGGATTAATCTTGCCCACTGTGCATACCCAGTCGTTATCTATACAGTCAGTTAAGAGGTAGCTATGTTTCATCCCAGTTGGCAGAAGTTTTTTATTTTTATTAATTTTCGCCTTTCTGCGCAGGCGGAGGAGCAGGCAGACCAGTGAACAGTAATCCGATACTGGCTATCGTCATTGATCGGATCCGTCCCCAGGTAGAACCCATTCAACTTCGATTTGATTTCCCAACGCGAAGATACGAACGGTTCTGATGTCCGTAACTGTGGTAAGTTGAAGAACCTATGTTTTTTTGAGGAAACCCCTAAACTAAAACTTGACGTGGAGCACGTGTTCAATGAACCCACTATAGCCGTTAATGCTTGAATTTATTCTAAATTACACGAGAGGCACTTGGTCGCGAGACCTGCTAAAGTTTAATAGAACCACATGGAAGCTCTACGTATTGGTACTCGTATACTCTATACCCGTACCTCCTACACACATTCACCCATACCCACATACTGTGGAAGCAATGCCATGCATGACCTACTGACTGAGTCCTCCAACAACCCTGCCCTTACTTCAAGCATTACATTTCATTATTTTTGTTCTAAAATATATTTCATTACAAAGAAATTTGAAACCAAGGACGACGCTGATGTCAATTAGAACGTCATCATTGACAACTCCACTGACGACTAAAGCTTCATCTTCATGGACGGTGTGTCTTCTCCCCTGTGATGGGCGATCAGTGATTTTGGTTTATTATTCTGTGAATAATACACCTATGTATTCGCTCAGCAAAACATTTTTATAACACCCCCTCAAAATTTTTTCTTTTACGTTTCAAGGCGCGTAGATTCAGAAAATGCAATGTCCCTCCGCCGTATCACGCATGCCGGCTTCATTTTCGGTCTAAAAAATTCGTTCTTTCGCACACATGCTCCATTTGGGAACTAGTTGTGTCCCGAAACTTTGCAGCCCGATCGGAATCTACCCAGGGGTGTTATGAGTGAAAAATGGGTATAAAAGTAGTCATTTTTTGTGTTTTAGTTATATGAGCTTTTGAGGTATCGTTTTCCATGTTTTTTTAGGACGATAAGACCGAATGAAGTCGATTTTGACCAGAGTGGAAAATTGAGGTTCTAACGAAGTTTCAGCCTAAAATATACGTTAAATTGTGGTCTAAAATCGTCGTTCTTCCGCACACAGTTTGGATCTCCATTTGGGAACACGTTTGGGTCCTAGTTGTGCTCCAAAGCTCGACAACCCGATCCGAATACACCCATGGGCGTTATGGGAGAAAAGTGGGTGTGAAAATAGGGGTTTTCCTGAGTTTTTTTTAGGTTTTAGTGAACACGAGCTTGTGATGTATCGTTTTCCATGTTTTTTAGGGCGAGAAGACCGAATATGAAGTTGATTTTTACCAAAGAGTGAAGAATTGAGGTTGTAAAGAAGGTTAAGGGGAAATAGCCCAACGACTAGTTCCAAAAGCCGCTAGCACATGGCAGCACCAAAATGAGCTAAATTTATCATTGCTCTCAGTTTGTTAATAATTGACTGATTTTCAATCAGTAAACTACATTGGATTCAGAATCAGCATAGAATTTCCGGAAATTGGTTCTGGTGTTTAAAATTTCAAAATTTGTACATCTGGGTCACTGGTGTTCGAATTTGGCTAATTTTTTTTCGGAAATCCCAATTACCCAAATTCTAGAGGGTTGTGTCCTGATTACTATGGTTTTTTCAAATTTAAAATTGGACAACTAAAACCCCATAAATTCTTGTCCAAAAGGTGATGGGCGAGGGGGTTGGGGAGGATGGTGGCTCTTGAATGGTGGTAGGCGGCTTCCCAGGCCCCTTCAGAGGGGCTTTGCCGCCCGAGTAGCTTGGATGCCTGTCATTTACGAGAACAGTTTTTGCCCCACCATTCAAGAGTTTTAAACTAATTATGAGTTTAACAACTCATCCCATTTGAATCCAATCATAAGTCCAAATTGGACGATCGATTGAACGATTTCCTAGAACAAAATTAGTGACTTCAGACGCCTGAAACTGCAAATAGCCTACTAAATTAAAGCCTATAAATTAAATTACTCAAATACCTGAATTCCTCCCAAGTAATGGTTGGTTGGTAGAGTATAATGCATTAGGGTACCTTTGTTTTCACCTCCAAATCCGTATATTCTCTGAAGCAACCAAGTGCCTACCTACGCACCTTTGAAGAATGGACACCAGTCGAATCAAGACCAAATCTGTGGAAGGCGTATTATTATGCTTTCTCAGTTGATTTATAAAGTAATCCATACCCACGTGTATCATATAACCTGAGTTACCAGACTTCACTTAAAAAATTAATAGCGTCGTTATATTTATCTGAAATGATCATTTCAAACCTTCCTGTACCCCAATCTGTTCAACGAGTTGCACGCCTGTGTACATGACGCACAAACTTCATACACCACATTCCTGTTCATTCAACATCGATAATTTTCAGATCACCTACCTACTTTAAAAACCGATCTATTGGCGTGTTGTACATAACAGGTGGGTAGGCACTTGATAATTAGGACGTTACAGCAGTGCCTGCGCAATCGTTAAATTTTTTTTTTTAATCGACGTTATTTCAGGACGATCGGACCAAAAATTCTCAAATTTGAAAGACACTTGGAATAATTTGGTAGGTAGTTCATACATAAATGTTCTAATAAATCGAAAAAGTATGATAGAGCAAACGTGAGATTTGCTAAGGAAGGGGTACGAACGTAGCAACGAAGTTGTTCCAATCTTCAATTTATTAATTAATAACTTTTTTGTCACAATAACAATTTTGTTTGTGTAACAATATTAATTGAGTACTTAATAAGAACTCATCAAAAGAGACTTCTGGCTCCCGAATTTGGCTGCTTCACGTCAATTTTTGGACGCAGTATCATCTGTCGTCAACTTGCTGGCTGACTGAGGGCATTACATTTCAATGATTGAATTTTCACCCTCAATCCAGCCATCGGGTGACGCACCCAAAAATCCTAATTTTCAGTCAACGAAAAGCCCACACTCTCTGACTTTCAGTCACACTTCTGATCGTGAATGAAACGATATAAATCCGGCTCAGATATCACTGCTAGGGAACACCTGATTATAATTACGCACGGCTGTATGAAATTGAGTTGGTTGTATCGTGATGCTTTGTTTGAAGAATGATGGTTGTTTTGGATTTTTTTGTAAGTAGTTTTCTAATGTGAACATACGGTAGCTACGCTTCACGAATAACAACAAATAATTTATAGAATAAAAATTATATGTACAAATAATAACTATAGAATTAGTCTTCGTTCCGCCGCATATTTATGAAATGTGATGGCCCGGCTGGATCCAGTACTCGACTTAGGGCTCTCTTGTGGGAAGCAGAAAGGTAGGCATTGAGTTCAGAAAACAGTGATCATCAATACAGGTAAATAATAAACCGTTTTATAATAACTTGTAGCGTTACTTATTCTATTTTCGTATTCTACATACCTTGAAACGGAAACCATCACATTTGGTTGGGGGAGGGGGGAATGTTTCATGCTCAATTCCAAAGGTTCATCATTGAAAAAATGATAAATGGAAAACTGACTGTTTTGGTAGACACAATTATGGTTAGCTGGGTGGAAATGATTGTTGGAAGAGAATTACAAGTCAGGTACCTGAGCGCCCCGACTGGGAAGCCGCCTACCCCCATTCAAGAGCCACCTTCCTCCCCCTACCACCTCGCCCATCACCTTCTGGACAAGAATTGATGGGGTTTTAGTGGTCCAATTTTAAATTTGAAAAAACCATAGTAATTAGGACACAACCCTCTAGAATTTGGGTAATTGGGATTTCCGAAAAAAATAGCCAAATTCGAACACCAGTGACCCAGATGTACAAATTTTGAACAGCAGAACCAATTTCCGGAAATTCTATGCTGATTCTGAATCCAATGCAGTTTACTGATTGAAAATCGGTCAATTATTAACGAACTGAGAGCGAAGGCATCCCTGCCTATTAGGCATGCACTAAACCTACACTCCAAGGGACATCTGCCTTAGTCCTCGTAATTTCGCTACGTACTTTTAGAGGGATGTATGCCTTTCAGGCATGTGAATCCAAAATGAGGAACCCATACCTAAAACGTTACCAAAATACCTGGCATAGCCATGCTAAGTGATTTTCCAGTTCAGATAATGACTGAGACAGATAATGAGACAAATAGCATAGGTAGGTATTTTCTTTGAAAATTCGATAATTGAATAATTTCACTCAACAGGACATCCGCTTTTTAAGCATAAAAAATGTACTCACTCTTAGAGGGACATATGCCTTTTCAGAATTTGAACCCCCTTGAAAGGGATGTATGACTAAAAAGCATGCAATGCGCACTACACTTAGAGGGAAATATGCCTAAAAAGCAGGAAATCCATGAACACACAGCGGGATGTATGCTAAAAAGGCAGGGTATGTTCTGATAAACTGAAAATTAGGCCGAATGGAGCGGGAACGTGGATCTGAAATTGTTCCTCTGCCACACCAGGTAGCCGACTGACAATGTCCTAGGAGGAGAGAGACTCGACGTTCGGTACCCAAAGTAGCCCACTCCACCCCTCGTCTATGCAGTGCGCTCCAGCGGCCACCGGGCTAACTTGTGAAGTCTTTTGTTAAGTCTTCTGAATAGATTAGTGGAATGCATTGTCAAGCGATCTGGATGCTCGCTAGCGCTCGCATCTCAAACAAGATAAACAATCCCAGAAACTATCCCGTGAATGAGCAGGTTGTTTGGGACTTCTGAATAGATTAGTGGAATGTAATGTTAGGTATTACATTCCACTAATCTATTCAGAAGTCCCAAACAACCTGCTCATTCACGGGATAGTTTCTGGGATTGTTTATCTTGTTTGAGATGCGAGCGCTAGCGAGCATCCAGATCGCTTGACAATGCATTCCACTAATCTATTCAGAAGTCCCAAACAACCTGCTCATTCACGGGATAGTTTCTGGGATTGTTTATCTTTTTTGAGATGCGAGCGCTAGCGAGCATCCAGATCGCTTGACAATGCGAGCGGCGGAATGGGAACTAAACTTCTTGTACACCTGCTGGAGCGCACTACTTAGACGAGGGGTGGAGTGGGCTACTTTGGGTACCGAACGTCGAGTGAGGAGAGAGCGCTCGTCGCAGTACAACCGCCCCTAGCGGCTATAATGTGAATCAAGCATGCCTAAAATGCGTATGTCCCTACCGAAGTGTTAATTTGCCCTCGACAGTGTTGCCATCTGTTGAATATTCTTACAAGTTTTTTTCGGGCTATTTCCCCTTAAGCTCCCGATATTCACTTTTTATGAGTCAAAAACGTGGGAAATTGTCTGAAATGACCATACATTTGTATAAAAGTACTAGAAGTAGTATTAGCAGGTGAATCAAGACTATTAAATGTTCAAAGATAATCTTTAAAAAAAAAGGGAGCCGAGGTCGTGTTTTTGGGGACCAAAATTGGTGGAAACCATCTAAAATAACTATTTAAATTACTGCGCATGAATGAAACAATAAATGAACAGCAATTTTCTCTCCACATCAACAATTTCCCTTTGGAACTTCATTCTTTGTGTTTCTTTTTGCCATTTTAGCTACTGTTTGTCATCAACAGAATTATTTTAGCAACATTTAACAACTGATTTAGTAACGGTATGGGGTTAGGTACTAAGCTACAGAGGGTCTGTGATCTACATAATATGTATAGAATAGTACATATATTATATAGAAGTTTTATCCATACGGAGAGCTTTGATCTGTAAGAGAAGGGTGTTCTGTACAAAATAATAAACCATTGTGTAGGGATTTGCAGCGTTTTTCAGTACCTAACAGGTTAAACTAATACAGTAGAGAAGTACTTACAACCAAGCAATATAGTGTCTACTAGTAGGTGGTTTTACAACAGGGTGATTGGTCACCTTTTGCTGTTCAGAGCCAATACCTACCTACCTTACATAGCAGTGAATGAAAAGCAATAAGTCACCTTGCCTCACCCACCTCCTTGCCTTGGCTTTGAGGTCGTTGATAACTTTCCTGACGAGAGGTTTTCCATCGTTTTTCCATTGTTTGCCTCCTTGGGTCTTTGCCTAAAGGGTAAAAGGGAAGTATTGCAATTTTCCAAGGATTTAATGGGAAGGAAAATTGTATGAAGTAGTTACGGGTAGGAGTAGTTCAGTTGCTGAACTCCAGTTAGGTTACTCCTGGAAAGGCGTAGTTCTTTTGAGTTAGTGCAGTAGTTCATTCTAGTCCCTTATCACTTCTTTCGAGTTAATTGTATGCACTGTAGTATCTGACTTCTGACATGGATACAGGAAGAAACGGTGAATGACACCAATTCATGAACTAAAAGAACTAACTATGAACAATAGAAGTAGTATTACCAGTCCTTCTGGAGGAGTCCGTCGTCACTAGCTGGTTGAGCATTGGAGGCGAGCACTTTCGATGTAAGGACATCATCATCAGGCCGTCGAGAGAATGTATTTATGTGCAGGGGGAAGTGAGAGGCGTCTAGGAGAACAAAGGAAGTGGAAGGTGATTTGGCATTAGGGGAACAAAGGAAGTGAAGAGGATGATCTGTCCTGTTTTCCTGATTTTGCCCTAACTCATAACACAGTCCTAGGTATTATTATAATCGTAATTGTTATATTACAATACATAGTTAGTAGGTTAGAGTTTAACAAAGAAATAAGTAAGGTAGTAGGTTTAATTAGCAGATTATAGTTCACTATAGAAATAAGTTAGTATTAAGTTACACCAAATGTTACTTGCATGACCCCTTTAAATAGGGACCAACTGACGAACTGACTCCTGCATTCTCTCAACGGCCTGATGATGATGTCCTCACATCGAAAACGCTCGCCTCCAATCCTCAACCAGCTAGTGATGACGGACTCCTCCGGAAGGTATGGTAATATTACTTACACTAGCGGAAATAACCTTTTATATTTAGTATAAAAGTAGTAACTTACTCAGATAGGGGACTGATCCGCTGCTCTCCGGCCGCTGGACTCATAACGCACAGAACGATAGTTTGTTTAGTTCCCCCTATGTCTGGGTCATCATTGCAATAGCTGATTTTTTTCCCCTTCGAAAACCCACTTATATAGATATTTAAAAAAAATTATAACAGTAGATTAATGACATAAAATGAATGTTTATACGCACGATAGCAAAACTTTCTCTCTTACAGGGAAATACGGGTTGGTCTCAGTACACCCCCATGTTCAAAACACCTCGCTCATTCATTCTCCGAGACCAAACCTTGTAAGAAGAAATCTGACAATCACCACCGGCACAATATCAATCACACCCTTTGAAAGCCAATGACTAGGAACAACCTGGTGCTACAACACCGCTTCCTTCGATTGCCCAACGAAGACGCCCTGTCCTCAAGAAGGTGGAAGCAGAGGCGTTGCTTGAGGCCCTCATGACTTCAGTACTCCCGGACAAAAAGCACGTGAGTACACCCGCAGTACATGAGTACACCCATGAAAGGACGTTAACTTCAACCTCAGCCATATTTATAACGTCCTCATTTTCGCGGCTGCCTTTCACAAACACAGTTCCGTCGCACATAGTGATGAAGAAGATCCTGCCGGGTCCATCGGTCTATCGGCCCACTCAGGCTTGTTCAGGTGTACTCGCATCAACAGCCCGATCCTTCTCGGGTGTACTGGGGTATTGCATGGGTGTACCGGCGACCCTACTTTCATCTCGCTGGGTGTACTTACGTCATCACCCCAGGAAAGAATAAGGACCGCCCTTCTTCGTCGGCAACTGCTGAAGGAAACACGTAGCTCGTTGTTGGAGGAGGAGGAGGAGAGTGAATAGAAGAGTACTGCAGAGTAAATTTTTTGTTTAAACCATTTGTTTCGTTCGTTGGCATTCTCAGCATTGGTTACTGCCAAGGAAGAGGGAAAGAAACACGAGGAACGTTCACTTCCTCACATCACCTCACATATTTAATAAGTTTTCATGATACCGATTTCAATGTCACAAGCATCTTCTTCAGTCATAATATAATCTGTTACAAAGGTCGCCCTTGTCCCTTTTTTAGGGCGATCCTTGTAAAGGATTACAGTGTGACTGAAGAATATTCTTATGGCATTGAAACCGGTATCGTGAAAACTTAGTTTATACACCTCACTGTGATGAGGTGAAGTGAACGTTCCTCGTGTTTCCCCCCCTCTTTCTTTGCAAGAACTAACGCTGGAAGTGCCATCCAACACTACAAAAATTACCAGTTATGTTTGCAGTTTTTCTTTACAACAATTTTTGAACGTTTTTGCGTTTTTGACTTCCCTTATTAGCGAATTTTCGAAGAAAAGGAAGCTATTGTTCTCGGTCCAAAATTTTTAAAACTCGAATTTCCAAAAGATTTTTATACCAAAATCCGTTTCAGACCATCCTGAATTCCCTGCCGAAAGACACCAAAAATTATATGTATATATATATATATATATTTATATATATATTTATATATATATTTATATATTTATATATATATTTATATATTTATATATATATATTTATATATTTATATATATATTTATATATTTATATATATATTTATATATTTATATATATATTTATATATGTATGTGTCATTCCAGACGATAACTCTCGAAAGAATTGAGATAAAAAGTTCAAATTTGCACGAAAAATCTGTCTTGGCAATCGACAGGCTAAGTTCGAAGATGGGCAGAATCGGGTCACCCTAAGGGGGAGTTTTGGGGAGTTTTAGGGGGGGAAAATTACCCATAAATTCCCAAAATGAAAAAGTCTGACAAGTGACACCTCATTTTAAAGGTTTTTGTACGCTGAACACGATGGTGAAATCAGAATTGCGATATCTCATTCCATTCTCAAACTGGAGCACTTTGAAGATGAAGGAACGTGGTTATTTCTTGAGATGTTCTTCCTGGTTCGTCTGCTCTAATCTGATAACGGAATGGGATATCGCAATTCTGACTTCACCATCGTGTTCAGCGTTGGAAAATCTACAAACCGAGGTGTTACTCGGCAAAAAATGGAACAAAAAATTTGTTACGTACCCAATACCTACTCTTCTGGTATTCAAAACATTTTTGATTTCCCCCTCCCCCTCCTTCCACCCCAAATTTTACTTTGCGTAAAACTACTCCTGTTTTAATTTTGTATGGTATCAAGTTGGGAAAACATTGGCCGAAAATTAATTTTCAGAAAATTTTAGGCGGAGGAGGAAGATACCGAAAACTTCGAAAATTCGCTCTTATAGCCATGCTGCATGACTGTGGTTTTTTATTTATTTTTAGTTCAATTTATTTGATTACAGTTCACCGCTCAGTACCATTTTGATTTATTATTTTCAATAATGAACCTTTTGAATTTAGCATGAATTAAAGTTTTAGAAAAATTAACCCCCCCCCCCCCTCCCCCCACCCATTGGATGGTTTTCGTTTCAAGGTACGGGCAATTCAGAAATGGAATAAAAAAATTTCTGTCCGTACGCCGAACTTCGCACTTTCCTTAGTTACCATGAACGAAAATGAATGAAATTTGTTTTATAGGTCCCATTTGGGGTCCAGTTAGTCCGCGAAGCTCGGCGTTACTGAAGGCGTGAAAAGTAGCGGTTGAAAGTTTTCTTGACAATTAGTAGCTTTTTCGAAAAAAAACGAATGGTCGGCGAAAAAAAAGATGATGATCAGCGATTTTTTGGTTTATTATTCTGTGAGTAATACACCTGTGTAATCGCTCAGCAAAAAAATTTTATAACACCCTCTCAAAATTGTTTTCTTTTAAGTTTCAAGGTGCGTAGATTCCAGTAATGTCCATACCTATCCACTTTATTTTCGGTTTAAAAAATTCATTCTTTCGCTCACAGGCTCCATTTGGGCCCTAGTAGTCTCCCGAAACTTTGCAACCTGATCGGAATGTACCCAGGGGTGTTATGAGTGAAAAGTGGGTTTTTTTGGTGTTTTAGTAACATGAGCTTGTGAGATATCTATCGCCTTCCATGTTTTTTAGGACGAGGAGACCGACTATGAAATCGATTTTGACCGAAGAGTGGAAAATCGAGGTTCTAACGTAGTTTCAACCTTAAATTTATGTTAAAACTTGGTCTAAAATTGTCGTTCTTCCGCACACAGTTTGGGTCCCCATAGCCCTATCAAAAAGTAGGGGTTTTCGAGGGTTTTTTGATGTTTTAGTGAACACGAGCTTGCGAGGTATAGTTTTCCATGTTTTTTAGGGCCAGAATACCAAATACGAAGTTGATTTTGACCAAGAGTGAAGAATTGAGATTGTAACGAAGGTTCAGCTCCAAAAATTCATTTTGCATGAGCCCAAAACCTGGGAAATTGTCTGAAATCACAATAAACTTGTATAATAACACTAGAAGTAGTTTCAACAGGTGAATCAAGACAATTGAATGGCACTATCAATGATCGATTTGTATTGTTTGTATTAAAATAAAATAAAAAAGGTAGGAGCCTAATTCGTATTTTTGGGGGCCAAAATTGGTAGAAACCATCAAAATAGCTATTTCAATTATTGCACATGAAATAAACAATAAATGAACAGCCAACATTTCTGTAGGTATGTCCAATAGAATAATAAACCCCCCATGTGACAAGGACTTCGCAGCGTTTTAAAAGAAACTGACGTGTCCAGTCACTAATGAGTACTTATCTCTTTTTACTATTTAGAAATTAGTGGTGAAAACGTGCGATTTTTATTGTTGAAACAGTAGGTACCTACCTGTTTTCTTGAGTTCGTACATTGACAGTGCCTGTATCAAATCTGACCTAGTTGGGTGGACGTTATGAACATTGTAATTTTGTTATTAGTTTTTTAGGAGTATTGAATGTGTTTGTGACAGTGAGTTCGTAAATATTGGTCTATTTATTTATGTACCATCATCAGGTCTGACCTGGTTAGGAATTACATGATGAACATTGTGATTCTCCATGAGTATAGTAGGTGTATGTTATAAAGACTGAGCTCGTAAACTGACATCTGCACCTGTGTCAAGTATGACCTAGTTGGGAATAACGTGATGAACATTGCGATTTTTTTTTAAAGAATACTTACCTGTTCAAGTGTATAACGACCGTGTTGTTGATCATAAAGCTGGAAATATGTATTAAATACTATTTCAGAATTTCGTGTATGTATTGAATGCTTTTCGTACCTGTATCATCCTGAGACCTTCTCTGCTATCATGAAGTCGATTTTTATTTGAAAAAGTGACCCGTTTCATTTCCGAAGGAGAAATTCCATTATAGGGTATCACCTCAAATATAAGGGATGAATCAAGGAAAACTATGGTTCGGCTTTGGGTCAACATGAGTCGGCCCCCAGGTCCCCAGAAATAATACCGCCTATACGGTCGGGCTGAGTGCGGTGTAGTCAAATTGGTCACCTCGAAAAGGCTTCCGCCAAATTTGACTCGGACAGTGTCTATCTTTTGACTCGGGCGGTTGAAGGGGTGAGAGCAAGGCCCTTCTGCGCCGCATCCCCGTGCAGTGGAGGGGAGTTCCATATATACCCCCGCTGCCCGCCGCCATGACACGTTTCCCTGAGACCTTACCCGAGATAGAACCTGCGATAATAGTACCTGTGATATTAGTTGATTGAGTCAGAGTTGTGAACAGTGAGTGTAGTACAGAGTTGAGTCAAGTTTAATTTCCCTTTTGATTGCCCCCTGTGAAGAAGAGACGACGCGGACTGGAACTTGGAAACGGCTTTGATTTGGACAATTCGCTATAATAGTCGAGCAAGAGAGGAGAGAGACGAACCGGCCAGGAAGCACGTCTGGACCCAGACGTGTGAACCCATACTGCTGCTGAGTGTACGAGTATGTTGCAGGAACCCGAGCAGCCAAGGAAGGACTGGACCAGAGCCCCAGGAATCCTCCCTGGATCAGAGCCCCAAAGGATCATCCCTGGACCACACGGACCACCGTTCCAGAGAAGGTAGGACCCCAACGTCCCTTAATTAATCTTTGGTACTTAAGCTATATCTGTCGCGTAATAGTGCCCTTCAGGCTTTCTGTGCATCACACTGTCTGGAAGTAGAGTTACAAAGGGTCTTGTCCCGTCTGTTCCAGCAATTTCAACACATCTCATTTGGCCCCAGAAACGTCCCCTATTCCTGTACCGTGGAACTCCTTGAATCCACGTTGAACCCACCGTCTGGTGCCACATCTAACACGACATCTTGCTCCCATTGCTAATTGCATCATTTCACCTTAATAATTGCTCCCTTTGAATTTATACCCTAGGCTAAAAATCTGTTTTGTAACGCTCCATAGCATTGCGAAAACCAACGATTTATTTTTTGTTACACAATCTGTGCTGAGAAACCATGCGAGTAGGATAAGCTGTACTGTACCACTGGTAAGTATTGTAATACAGAATGTAGATATTATACTGATGCACATATTGACTAGGTATCATCTCGCTGCTGTTGAATCGCCAATCTGGAAAATTTCAAAATCAGATTTCAAGCAATCAATAATAATAATTTATTGGGTCGACGTTAATAGACAAAATAGGTACTGACTTTTCCAGTAATTTTTGTAGCTCGAATTTTGAAGGGGCCCTACACACGTAGGAGGTAGCTACCCAATATAATATTCTACATACAGCCAGTGCTCACATTTCACCGATTTAAATCCACTAACATACACTGCCATGTGCATATGTGCAACGCACAAGTTATCTAGGTAGTACCTACTTGAAAACATAATATTTACCTACCTTCCTAAGTAGTTAGACTGTGATCCTGGGTTTGCATGAGGGTACAAGGGGATGTCATCTTGGGCAAGGAGCTCTTCCCATGGAGCAGGCAAATTACATTCCACACAAGTAGGAATCTCCTCCTACAGTCCGTGGACGTAAAACTGCTGTTGCAGTAATGATAGGAAATGTTCGAGGAAGAGAGACTCAAACCCAGTGCTAAGGCCGGAAAACGCCTTTTCCAAATTCCGAACATTCTTTCTATAGCATTTCTGGTACGGATCTGGGACTCATTTGCTCTCCAAGGGTGCGGCACTGATCCAATCTATCACCATATTTATATCGCCGGGAACCGTACTCACTATCCCCTACGAACAGAGCGTCTCTAACCTCGTTCAAATAGGGCTCTTCTCCCGCTCTGATGGAATATCGGGAGTCGTGCGCACTACCAGGGTGCCTGGCCACTAGGTCTATGATTTCCATATTAGCATTGCAAATGGCTTGTACATTCAAGGAAGAAAATTCTTTCTTGTTGTGAAAAACCTCTGCATTTGGTCCAACAGGAATGTAAGAAAATATGTACCGTCAGATGGAGTAACTTCGGACAGGTGAAGTAACTTCGGACGTTTGTATTTGAGCGGGCTTATACCCTACTGCCCAAAAATTGCCTTCAGCCTGCTCAATCGAAACCTATCATCCCCTGCTTTGTTTATGTTGTGTTTTCGCGCTTACGAGACCGTCGTGGTTGCCAAGGTAATTTCCGAAAAATTATCAATTTTAAGGCAGTTTTTGAAACTTTAATTAGTAACTATTGAGTAGAGAAGACCAATTGAGCTAGCGGGATGGTTCCAACGCCAATTGATAGCGAAAAAGGTTGCTAGTTGACACTACGATTTGTGCTCTTTTATTGCTGTTCATTCCCGCAATATTCGCGATTATATCGAAAATCTTACTTTGTAGGAGTAACTTCAGACATGCCGTCCGTCTACCGCAGGAAGCGTTTTGGCCGAAACTATCAACGGTACGACCCCCGGAAAATCGAAGCGGCGTTGAATGATGTCCGACGAAGACGACTGACCGTCAGAAAGGCTGCTGAAAAACATGGAGTGCCTCGTTCTACACTCCATGATAAGCTGAAAGGCCATCATCAAGGCAAGGTAGGGCGCCCCCTTGTTCTCTCGGCCGGCGACGAACAATTTTTGGTGAACGGCATCCAAAAGTGTGCCAACTGGGGGTTCCCTCTAACCCTCAACCCGAAATCTTGTGAAACTGTACCTTGACACCGCTGGTAAACGAGAAGTGACGTTTAATGATAACAAGCCTGGCTACTGGTGGGTGGTCAAGTTGCTTTCCCGTAATTATAACGAACTGGCAGTTAGGCTTGCTCAAAACATTAAGCGCAACCGTGCCGGGATTACCAAAGACTCTGTCAGAGAGTTTTACGAAAACCTAAAAAACACTGTAAAGGACGTTCCCCCAAGCCATATTGTGAACTACGACGAAACAAATCTGACGGATGATCCGGGGAGGAAAAAATGTGTTTTTAAAAGAAAGTCCAAGCGTCCTGAGAGAGTCGTTGACTCATCCAAATGCAGCACCTCGATAATGATGGCTGGGACTGCTGCAGGCTTCCTCCTACCACCGTATATCGTTTATAAGGCCGTCCATTTATACCCTGACTGGATTGAAAAAGGAGGGGAAGGATGGGGTTATAACAGTAACAGTTCCGGATGGTTTGATGGCGCTATCTTTCAGGATTGGTTTCAAAAGATTTGTTTACCCTACTTCCGCAGGCTTGAAGGGAGGAAGGTGATGATTGGGGACAACCTCAGCAGTCACCTCTCCCTCGATGTGATAAAGGAATGTGAAACACACCAGATAGAATTCGTATTCTTGCCACCCAACTCTACTGGTTCGCTCCAGCCACTAGGCGTCGCATTTTTTGCACCCTTCAAGAGAGAGTGGAGAAAGCAACTGGATGAGTGGAAAGTCAACCATAAGGGCGTGCTGCCGAAAACTGATTTTCCTGCAGTTCTCAAAAAGTGCCTTGACAACCTGGTCAACAAATGTGACAATTTGATCTCTGGATTCAGAGCGACAGGCATTTTCCCCTTTGATCCGGAGAAAGTTCTGTCAAAGATGCCTGAACTTGAGATGGACGCTGCTCCCGATGAACGATCTTGGAGCTTTGCTTTCGAACAGCTCCTCCAACGTGTGAGGCTAGACGAGACCACCAAGAAACAACCTCGTGGAAAACGTTTCAATTTGAAACCTGGCGAGGGCGTAAGGCTCAGAGATTTCTTGACTTCCTCCGACGAAAAGGATGCAGTGGACCCTCCAGCCGCCCCTGATCAAGTAGAAGAGCTCTCTGAACAAGATGACCCAACTGCTGACGATGGAACGAGATCCGACGAGTCTGGCGATGATGCAGTTCCTGGCCCATCTCATCAAGAGCATCTCGTCACCACGGATCTCACCACTCTGATTCCAGAAGATTTTGTACTTGTGAGGTTTTGCACTTCAGGTAGAGACTTATATTTTGCAGTGGAAATCGTGGATACCAACAAAAATAAAGATAAGAAGAAAACAACGTTCCTAATTAATTTTCTAAGGAAGCATGAGGGAAAGAAAAATTTTTTTTTCATTCCCAGACGTTAAAGATGTGGCCACTGTCAAAGTGGAATACATCGTAAAGAAACTGGGAATAGCGTTCAAAAAAAGGGGGAGATATGGTTTCAGCAATACAACAGACTATGCCAATGTTCGATAAAGGGGGGGGGGGGGGGATCGAAGCAGTCTATTTTTCGATTTTTGCTTAAGAAGTGTTCAATATTTTTCAATTTTCCTTTTTCATTTTCCAAGTGTTCTATACCCATTTTTCCGTAGTTTCCGATTTTTCGCCTGTTAGTTTAATTCTTGATGAAAAAAAAAAGAGAAAAAAGTTACAACCCGAATTGAGAACCTCCTTTATTGAAGTCGGTAAGAACGAGCAAGATCGCAATTCATGTCCAGTTCAAATATCGTGCAGTTTCTACTTTTTCTGCGATAATTACTTTTAAGAATAAAGATTGTGATAATATGTTGAAGCCAAGATGTTACAACGTTTGTGATATTGTAATAGTCTGATTTTTATTGCAACCCAAGGCTGATTTTCGCATTAAAACATGTTTGTAACTATGTATTGTCAATTTCTTCCCCGAAATACTTCGAAATTTTTACGATAAATTCAAAAATTAACAAGTTGAATTTTTTTTAAACTCTAACAGCTGTTCGAAGTTACTCCACTAACGGAGAAACTTCGGTTTTTCATGATTTTAGATAGGTGTCCGAAGTTACTCCAACAGTTGGAGTAACTTCGGACAGGGTTCACCTAAAAAAAAGTACCATATGCGTTCAAATAAAAATTTGAATGCACATGTACTTGATAGCTGAGATGCCAAGGGTCTCAAATATATTTTTTGCATAATTTTTTGAGTAGTCCGAAGGCTTGGAATTTGCATAAAACCACCAAAATCGTCCGAAGTTACTCCATCTGACGGTATGTAGTACCTGCTTATATAAACTTCGAGAATGAAAACGGGCTCTAATGACTGATACTTGGGTAATTTCTTCTGTTTTCAATCGATTGGCTGAACATGAGGGATCTTGTCTACTAACTTCTGGCGAAATCAATACAATCCCTCGGAAATACCGCTTTGTTGTAAATCTATTCTAACGAGAGGAAGGCCTTGTCACGAGCATAGCTACATACCAGGTGATAGTCCTAGCTTTAGCTACCAGGTAATAGCAATTTAGCTGTGTCATAGAAAGCCAGCTGAGTTCTCCTTATTTCCTCTTCCCTTTCTGGGAAATATATGTCTTGTTGTCGCAACTCAGCAATAGCAGTGCTGACCTCGCGAACTGTTCAGTGCGCCGTTGCTTTACTAAATCCTCCCAGATCCGCCACAACACTTAGGAAACAGCCTGTTGCATAAAATCGGAGGGCACAAAGCAGCTGTTTTATAGTTGACACACTATCGTTCTTGTAATAAAATATATTTTTTTATGCAGCACATCATAATATTATTGTGATAATATGTGTCGTTCTTTCCTACCAAGGTAAGGTACGTACCTTACCATCACAATTTCACTACCTAAACACGACTGATTTCTCTCAAATTTGGTGGACAGGTTGTTGATTGTCCCCTGTGAATTTGCTCAGCTACGCTTGCGGAAATGCGAAATGTCCCTGTCTTTCGAATTCATGCCCTAAGTGGTGTGGGACTTCACCAAATAAAATATAATTTCAACCCTAAAAATCGCTAGTAATTGTAAAAAAAGAAAAGCTAAACACGAATCTTGAAATTGTCCGAACATTTTACCGAGTGGTATGATCCCGTAGAATAATACGAATCGAACGCAATAAAATTTAATTTGAAGCTTTCTTGTGTTCATCGGCAATTGCTAAAAATGGTCAACAAACTCAGAGAACAGGGGTTTCCGAAAATTTCCTCATAAAACAGTCAAGCTGCACGATCGATTACAACTTTTTTGTTGAAAGGTAGGTGAAGTTGTTTCCGTCAATTCAGAGAGACAAGAAAGCTGTGTTCCTTTTCACTTGATTATATTTGTACCTGTATACTCGATCGACTGACGAAGGACTGACAAAACTGTTGGTTTTGAAAGTCTGTACCTCGTCACAAAACCTATTTCGTCGAGCTCAAAATCATTCGTCCTCTCCCTCATCCATTGAGGACGGCGAAGTCTTCACCATCTTCATCCTCCAACACCAACCGGAATGCCCTGATTAATCGGCTACGTATTGTGGATTTAGAAGCATCAAGAATAATAATAAATATTCACATGAACTGGCAAGATGGCGAAGTGGTAAATCTTTGACTTAAGACTCTAACCACCCAGGATAGGCTGGCTAATTTTGATCGCCGAATTCTCTTTTGATCATTCATTGATTTATCTTGGTGAAACGAGGATGGTGAAACCCGACCTCGGTGTTCAACACCTCACATCTTCGGTTTAATAAGTTAACGGTGATTAAAAACTTCAGTTGGACCCGGCCCTGTTTTCCTGACGATCGCCCTTCCAGTCCTTCTCCAAAGAAGACAGGGCGGACGAGAAACTGGCCATGCACTGGCTTCCCGATTCCCAACGACTATCAAACTCAAACCCTTTTCGGATGCTTATCAAGATGGATCATGAATTCATGAATGGGTTTCAGTCAGCTAACCGTAAGAAAAAGCCAGTGCGAACAAACCTATGGTAGTAACAATTATGGTAGATACATAATTGAAATTTCAGAGCAATATTTCAGTTTTTTCACCACTACACTAATAGATGGAGAAACTCAGCCGATGGATATCATAATATATACCTATCACCTGTAACAAGTTTTTTTAAAGTAATTTACATGATAAAACATTTTACAAAGACGTGGGTGGTTGATGACCATGGTTGTTGGTTTGTTCGCACTGGCTTTTTCTGATGGTCGGCTTTCTCCTAGAAAACCCTAAGAAACCATCCATGATCCAATATACCATCTTGATAAGTATTTGAAAAGGGTTTGAGTTTGATGATGGTTGGGAATCGAGAAGGCAGTGCATGGTCAGTTTCTCGTCGGCCCTATTTCCTGTGTACTGGAATGACGATCAAAAACTGGCTTTTTTGGAACTGCCCGTCATGGATACAGTCAGAAAACAGTTCGAGAATCACTGGGGACTGCCCAACGCCTTTCTGAAGGTCAGATGCCTAACCATCACATGGTCACTGGGAAAAAAAAAAACTATTGTAGGTAGGTGGTGATTCAAATAGTAGTAGTCTCTGTTGTTGACATGATAGACGATTCTGAGATGTTTCTAGTAAAACGGTATTAATCATTCATCAAAAATGCTGAAGAAATGGGGCTGAAAGCATCAATCACTGAAAAACATTGATAGGAAAATCATCAATGTTTTTATGAAACATCGATACCCATTCCATAGCCCATCCCAGCATCCCTCATGACAATACTCATACTTACGTACAGAAGCCTCGCTCACTGGTAAAAACCGAAGCCCAAAACAGCGTATCCAAGCGGTGAGTTGCCCAAGTAAAACGAAGCCCTGGAGCTGTGGGGGAATTCAAATAAGGCGATGAGCGTTTTTCCTAGTGTTGACGCGGTCACTCAACTACCTATGTTTGGTCTGTGAAAATAACGGGAAAACATTACAATGTTTTCACGTTATTTTTTGCAGACCCGACATAACTGAAAAATAAATTGCGTCAACATTGTATACAAAAAACGAGGAATTAAAGAAGTTTTGGTCGGGAAAAATAATGTTTTCACGGATAGGTACAGGGACTACCCTTTACCTGTCCGTAATTTTGGTTTATTATTCTGTGAATATGTATGTATGTATTCGCTCAGCAAAAAATTTGTATAACACCCCCTCAAAATGTTTTCTTTTCCGTTTCAAGGTGCGTAGATTCCAAAAATGCAATGTCCGTCCGCCGTACGCCATATCACGTGTACCGGCTTCATTTTAGTTCTAAAAAAGTCGTTCTTTCGCACACATGCTCCATTTGAGCCCTAGTTGTGTCCCGAAACTTTGCAGCCCGATCGGAATATATCCAGGGGTGTTATGAGTGAAAATGTGTATAAAAATAGGTACTTTTTGTGCTTTAGTAACATGTTAATACATGAGCTTTTGAGGTATCGTTTTCCATGTTTTTGGGGAAGAGAAGACCGAATATGAAGTCGATTTTGACCAGAGTGGAAAATTTGAGGTTCTACCAAATGTTCAGCTCCCAAAATTGATTTTTTATTAGTCAAAAACCTGGGAAATCGTCTGACACCACCATCAGTTTGTATGACAAAATAGAAAAAGTGCCAACACGTGGGTCAAGACGATTAATTGGCACTATCAATGATCAAATATAATTTAAAAAAAAAAGAGCGTACCTAACTCGTGTTTTAGGGGCCCAAATTGGTGGAAAACATCAGAAATAGCTATTTCAATTATTTTACATGAAAGAAACAATAAATGAACAGCCAACATTTCTGTAGGTGTGTCCAGTAGAATAATAAACCCATGTGACAAGGACTTTGCAGCGTTTTTCCTTTGTAACTTTCACGTGGTTCACCATTCAAAAAATTAATCGTTGAAATCGAGCACCATGAAATAGTATACACGAGGATTACAATTAATGTTATCAAGCCAGATCATTCACAACTTTCTTGCTGCTTCTCATCTTCAAAGGATAGTAGTTTCGAGATTGATTGAGAAATTGCTAATACATAATTACGAAAGAACATCCCTTTTCCTTACTCCTCGAAACATTTTGTTGCAACCCCATATCAAAAAAGTAAGCGTCGATAAATACCTAGGTGCAATGCCAATGTTTGCATGTTACAAGTTGGGGGAAAATGGCCAGTAATAATTGTACACTACAATATTCTAAACATGAGTATCAATTTTTTATTCTCAAAAAGTACATACATACGTACATTTATAAGGACAGAAATTGAAACAAGGTAGGTCAATTTGTTATTTCATAACCTATGAGCTGCTGAAGCGTATTCAATTTCTTCGACTGAACTTTTCTTCCTCACTGCCAGGGCTCAACCGACAGCTAAGCAATCTGAAACTACCAACCATACACATTAACATTACCAACAATAACATTACCTTCGTCATCACAAAACTTCGCTGTACATCAGAAACCAAATTTCAGGTACCTACTCAAGCAAAAAGGAAAGTGGTTAGAAATGTGACCGAAAATCTCATCATTTGTTGAAGCGAAGGTGGATTTATGTGGAACAAAATGAAATTAAGCAACTACAAATTACTTTACTATAACTAACAAAGCTAGGATGTACAGACTGTAATGTGAAGTTTTGAACATTAATGGAAAATCAATTAATACTAGAGTTGTACGGTTTTTACTTGATATTGTTGCTACAACTTCAAAGGATCAGAAGTCATAAAAAAGGGATTCGCAATTGTGGTGACGACAACCCCGATGACTGTCCAGGGGTCTGCTGAATTATAGCATATACAGAATGAGATTGTTGACCATAAGAGTTATTTATACCATTGTTACGGTTGTTGACTTTCTAAATCCATGGAAAACAATTACTCACACTAATATTTTATCATGTAGGTTTTGGTTTCAAATCAAAGTACTTGGGCTGCTATAAGGTGGTATTCCTTGAAACCAAAACCTACATGATGAACATTCACAATCAGCCGGGAATTAATCCCTCAACCTCCAACTAATATTTTATGCACGACCATCTAATGGTGCTGGTACCCCAGCACACCACTAGATTCTACACAACCCTAAAAACGCATGAACCATAAAAATGCATTCAGTATTTTTCTAAATTCAAGGGCACCTATCTGAGTATGTAGGTAATATAGGGCTTATACTAGGTTCATTTGGCCTACCATTCCAAAAAGAATTACCTGTATGATACATAGGTAGTGACTTCTTGTAGTAGGCCTGATGCAGCAAAAAGTGAATGGGTGGTGCACTCTTGAAGGCAGCATGCTGTCAGGTACAACAACATGGATGGACAGCAACCTGGAAAACACAATACTCAGAACAGCCACAATCCACAAGGATCAAAGGAATTATCTGTGTTTCCACCTGATTTATGTAGCAGGTACCTAATCTTATATCTACTGATGTCCATATTCTCGTTTTAGTGAGTAGGTATCGATTTTTCAATTGAGTGAATTTGATGTTTAGAAGTTAACTTCACATGGCTGAATCTCTTGGCACTGTCCATCTTTTTTTAGTATTAAAAAAAAAAGATTAAAAGCTGCGTTATTTCCGTGCAATTTATATTGCAACATGGCCGTCTTCATGGCAAGATCCATTAGTACCACTTAGCAGGAAGTTTGGAAGTTACATATTACAATGAATTGCAAACCATAGCTAATTCGACTCAAGTGACTAATACGACTTTGAAGATTCGCTCATTATATCATACTGCAAGACTGGGACTTGTTCAATATGCGCCACTCTTTACGACATTAAAAGGATATGCAGCGAATCTCAACAGCTTCACTAAATGAAATAATTATGTGAATCCAATCAATATGATATCCCAAGCAGATCACAGACAGAGTGTACCAGCACCTGATTCATATCTGAGATGATCTTCCTCGTGAAGTGTAGCTCACAAATGTAAGTACATGAAATCACAAAATGAAGAGCAGGTACTGAGGCCATCACGATTCTGGCGTATGAAAAATTGTGATCATGAGCGATTGTTATTGACACATGAAGACAATGTGATTGACTCATGTTTGGCATCATTATTCGTTGTCTGCAGGTAGGTACGTAGGTACCAGATCACGTTCATTTAAATATATTTGGTAAATAAATTACCTGCCTATTGACAACACAAGTCAACAAGTGTTAATGTACCTTCATGCAGGGAAATGTCAAAGCAGGAGTGGGAATGTGCTGGTATCGTGCGTTTCTGGGAATTGAGTGCCAGGAATTTCGAGAAGGCAGACATTCATGCAAGCAGGTTCTGGAAAGAAGCTAAAGCAACAGAACGTAGTGTACCCTGAAGGTACACAACTTTCCATTCCACGGTATGGCCAAGGATGGAAGCATATGTAGTCATACTTGCTGTTCCTACATAGTTGATTGATTCTGGATTAGTTATTCGTTGGAAGACCACAGTTAAGATTCTTATAGAAATTAATGCAGGTTGACTGCACACGTTCATCGGTAAGCCAAGGCCTTATAGTGGTGGGGATTGTTACCAGGATGAGGCATGCGTCTTGCTGCATTCTCTAATCAACTGTAGGTAATGTGGAAGGTAATTAATACACCAAAAATAATATGCCCATTTCCAGACCGAAGTGCACACCCCATCATACCCACTGGTTCACTGCAACCTGCTCTCGAGTCTCATGCACCAAGATACCTCACTGTGTTTGTGAATAGCAGTGTTCACGCAGGTGTTATATTTGACTGCGATGGATTCAGGGAGTCTTTTGCCGAAGTGTTTGAACGCGAGGAACCTCCTTGGTTCCTTCAGAATGCTCCACGTGTTCCTCGGAAATTCAATTTGCAGCCAGCATCAGTTGAGGAGGTTTATGCCACCATTCTCGCTCCCAATAATACCAATGCTGCTGATTGTTTTGGGATAAATACTCTCATTGTGAAGGCGGTAGCACCTAATATCATACAGCCTCTTACATCCATAATAACATGTTTTTTGAAAATGGTGAGTTCCCTGTGTCTTAAAAAGTCAATTATTTCACCTATACCAAAGAAGTCGAGGGACTACGACGGCTACCGTCCTATCTCCAAGCTTCTCATTTTTGTCAAAATCATGGAACAATTAGTACTGGTGAGGTTAAACGCTCATCTGGATCAATTTAGCTGTATTACATCCTCACAATTTGGCTTCCGTAAGGGAAGAAGCACTTCGACAGCTGCCTCGTCTTTGATCGTTCAAGTCATTAGTGCCTTGGAAAGTAGTCAGAGAACTTCAATTCATCTGCACGATCTCTCTAAGGCTTTCGATGTTGTTCCTCATGATCTCCTTTTGAAAAAATTCGAGTATTATGGAATGAGTCCTATGACTGTATCCTTCTTCAGAAGCTTTCTCCAGGGCTGGAGGCAGATGGTGTCATTCAACGGCTCTGTTTCTGGAGAGGTCGAGATCCCTTGTGACGTAAAACAGGGAAGTGTCCTGGGACCCTGCTTTCTCCTTATTTAGTCAAATGATCTTGCTCATCAGTTTTCAGAAACATATAGTATATATTTCTATTCGCTGACAATATCACTACCCTGGCTGTGGGTCGCTCATTGGGGGAGTTGCGGGCAATATAAGGAAGTATGACGGTTTAATTGAAAAGTGGTGCTCTGCAAATGCTTTGCTGCGTAATAAAGAAAAGTCACAGATCCTAGACTTTGGTCTAAATCGTAAACTTGATCAGTCAGTAAACTTTCTTGGGCTAATCGTGGACAACTGCGTGTCGTGGCAGTCATATGTGGGGCAATATGCCAAAATTTAACTCATGTATATTCATTATACATAGATTGTTCAGGATTGTTTCTGAGGAAGTCATCCCACTGCCTAACGTGCTTGTTTCGCTAGCCGTCTACCGTATTGTATATTACTGTGGGGCAATTCTGGCCATTCTCAAAAAGTGTTTAAACTCCAAAAACGTGTGATTAGAATTTTGGCTGGTCTTGGCTGGAGAGATAGTTGCCTAGGGTCTTTTGCTCACCTTGGTATCCTCACACTACCAAGTGCCTACATTTTGAGTGCCCTGAATATTATTAAGATGAATTCACCCCAACTGTCTTCTGTGTCTGATGCCCATTGCTACAGTACAAGATCCTGCTCCAATCTCATCATCCCCTACACTCGTCTCAATGCTGCATTGCGGGGTGACCCATATCAAGTTGGAGCACAGCTCTAATGTTCTGCCATTAAAAATCCGCAATATGAATAGCAGAATGTTTAGTAAGACCATTACTTCAAGCCGAGCTTTATTCTATTGACGAATTTCATTATGTTACCTGGTCAGTAGGTCAACAATTTTATTTTTATAATGGTAACATTTTATAATGATATTCCTAACTATTTTAGTATTCACATATTTAAGCACGATCCACGTATGTGAACTGAAAATCTTTTCAGAAGTAGTTACACCAAAGAGTTGTTGTATAGTACAGTATAGTCTACATATTTCTGGCAAAAGAATTTTATTATTAGTACTGTGTCTAAGAACAACCTGCTGATATATCTGTTTTTTTGTTTTGTTTTGTAAATTTGTGATTGCTGTTTAGCAGTTTCATGTACAATTTGTGAATTGTTAACTACTTTTAGATTAATATTACATAGGTAGTTGATTTCCGTACTGTTCGTCGGACGTTTGTATTGCCCATTTCTAGGCCTTTGCAAATAAAAATATTTTGATTGATTGATTGATGACAGATAAGAGGTAGGTATACCCCACTGTGCATGCCCCGTCATACCCGCTGGTTCACTGCAACCTGCTCTTGAGTCTCATGCACCAAGATACCTCACTGTGTTCGTAAATAAGAGGTAGGTAGCAGTTGATGTGAAAATGGCACAGATGATGTGAGAAATCAGTAGAGTAACCAGGATCCTGGGGGACGATCGTGAATAGCCTGGTATTAATCCTATGAGGAGTTTAGTAAATCAAAAGAACTAAAACATACAGGAAAAAAAATCAGTCATGCAGCATGACTTAATGAGCGAATTTTCAAAGAAATATTCGAATTAATGGCTATGGTTTTGAATAAAGGAAAACTTCGGTCTAAAATTTGGTTTTCTATGTATATTCTCTTCGTATTTATTTTAATTTGTACGTTTTGTCCATCCTGATTCTACCGTTTGTTTATTACGTAATTGTACTAAGTGCTTATTTATTTGATCGCTGTGGGTAAATTCAAGGAGTTGTACTAATCGTTTGCCTCCCCCTTTTTTGCTTCGAACTCTCGTCTTCAATTAATACTTCTCACATTTTTCAATCTGACCACTCTAAGGGGGTGGGGGTAAGAGTTTAAAGATTATCCTAGTTTTGGGTAATTTTTGCGCACTTTAAATGCTCTAATTTAAGAACGGATTTAGATATCTAAAATCCGATTTCACTATCGTGTTCAGCGTGCAAAAACCTTTAAAATGAGGGGTCACTTGTTAGAAAATAACATTTTGGGGATTTTTGGGTAATTTTTGCGCACTTTAAATGCTCTAATTTGAGAACGGATCAAGATATCTAAAATCCGATTCCACCATCGTGTTCAGCGTGCAAAAACCTTTAAAATGAGGGGTCACTTGTTGGAAAATAACATTTTGGGGATTTTTGGGTAATTTTTGCGCACTTTAAATGCTCTAATTTGAGAACGGATCAAGATATCTAAAATCCGATTCCACCATCGTGTTCAGCGTGCAAAAACCTTTAAAATGAGG
Organism: Leptopterna dolabrata; assembly: GCA_954871275.1. NCBI lineage: Eukaryota > Metazoa > Arthropoda > Insecta > Hemiptera > Miridae > Leptopterna > Leptopterna dolabrata. The sequence goes on along the minus strand of OX940974.1, from coordinate 86,998,125 downwards.
GGTCACTTGTTAGAAAATAACATTTTGGGGATTTTTAGGTAATTTTTGCGCACTTTAAATGCTCTAATTTGAGAACGGATCAAGATATCTAAAATCCGATTCCACCATCGTGTTCAGCGTGCAAAAACCTTTAAAATGAGGGGTCACTTGTTGGAAAATAACATTTTGGGGATTTTTGGGTAATTTTTGCGCACTTTAAATGCGCCAAAACCCTCCTTAGAGTAGGCCAATTTCGCCCATCTTCGAACTTAGCCTTTCGATTGCCAAGATAGATTTTTTGTGCAAATTTGAGCTGTTTATCTCAATTCTATCGAGAGTTATCGTCTGGAGTGACACATATATAAATAAATATATATATAAATATATATATATATATATACATATAAAAAAGTGTTAAATTTCAGGAATCGTTTTAGAATGGTCTGAAACGGATTTCTATGAAGAAAATTTCCAAAAATTTATATTATTTAAATTTCGAAGCCATTGCAATAGCTTCATTTTCTTTGAAAATTCGCTAAAAGAATGTAAAAGCTTGCAAAAACAAGGAATCTATACACAATTACGTACCTACATACATATTTACATAGTCATTCCAAGGAATGATCGATTTGTTGACTAAAACTACGAGGTAAAATAGTAGTACCTAATAGATGAATATACAAGTGAATAACAGTAAGAGATTAATAAACTAGGATACATCAGTACCTTCAAATTGTTAGTGGTGCATGAAAATTTTTACTCTTAATTTTTCATGCGTTTATACTTTTTCCCCTGATACCCGTTGTATATTTTACATTTCTTGAACACTACTCGTTGAGCAATCATAGAACATACGCATTTTGAAAGCAAGTGACATTGAGCCTTACAGCCAACTGACCTATAGTCTATGGTCTCCATCGCCATTTTAACCAGATCTTTTCTCATGCTATTAAAACCTAGTATCGAATCAATTCGCTTGAGCATTAGGTCCGTACATTGAACCAAATAAGTAGTAAATACTTGTGATAGTGGCAGTTCTCGAGTCGTTTGTTGTTCCGGTGAAGATGGAGTTGTTTGGTGGAAGCCTAATCGATATCCCTTCTTAACTGGTGATATCGCTGGTTTAGAAGAGGAACTCTGGAGGGTCCACTGTCACACGGTAGCAGAGTGTGGTTTGGTAATATGCGCTGCGTAACTCACCATATTCCATCCACTTTTTGAGGGATTTCCACAAGGATAAGCCCAAAGGTTTCCAGAACGATTCCTTTACAAAAATCCGTAAATACATACGGATACATTTTTATAATACATACATCTATTGGCTTTCCCACCCCTATTTGTCATTTAGAGCTCAGTATAATTAAAATATATTGAGGTCATTTGAAGGTGATCAATGCTGTCCTGATTTACAAGTCCCAATAGTTGCTCCATCCTAGCGATGGAGGTTGATCACCTAGAGGTTGCCCAGATGGGCACAATTCACTGGACAACAACCTCTGACAACATTTTTTTCTCCGCCAACACGATTATGTAGGAGCTTTGTTCACCACCAGTAAATTACTAGCTGTTGTGCCCGTCGCTGACGGGTAGAACTCGGGGTGGGTCCATCTGACTTTGTTACCTCTCGCTTTACAGATTATACCTATCTCTTACATGTCCATTTAGAAACTGTTATAATGTTAAAGACAAAAAGGTAACGGTTAAGCTGGAATTCATATGAGTCAACTCCAAAACCTCCCCCCCCCCCACCCCTATCCATCGGATCGGGAAGTAAACCTCCTTATGTCCTTCCCTGGTCATAGAAACATTTAAATACGCGAGATGGGTTCGATCCATTGAGCTGTTTTCGAGAATTTAATTTTTTTATGTTTCGGCTTCCCTATAAACCCCCACCCCTATTCATCAGATCCGGGAGTGAATCCCCCTATGTCCTTCCCCGATCACTGAAACATCTAAATACGCGAGATGGGTTCGATCTATTGAGCCGTTTTCGAGAATTTAATTTTTTTATGTTTCGGCTTCCCTATAAACCCCCACCCCTATCCATCGGATCCGGAAGTAAACCTCCTTATGTCCTTCCCTGGTCATAGAAACATTCAAATACGCGAGATGGGTTCGATCCATTGAGCCGTTTTGGCGTGATTGAAAGACAAACAGACAGACACCACGAAAATCATCTGTAAATTTAGTTATATAGATTGAGGTAGTACCATTACGATGGAGATTAGTCACCTTGAATTTATTCAGATGCCCTTTCCTGAACTGTAACTTCATATTAATTTTCAACCCCCCTTTTCCCTCTCATATTTCTGCTACCCAGAAGTATGTCATCTGGGGAGGAGTGTGAAAGTTGCAGTTCTCGAGTTTTCCTGGTGAAGATGGGGTTGTTTGGCGGAAGCCTGATCGATATCTCTTCTTTGGTGATAATCTCGCTGGTCTAGGAGGGGGACTCTCGAGGGTCCACTGTCACATCTGTCACATACTTCAGTAGGACAATAGTGTCTGGACAACAAAGACCTTGTAGCCTTAGATTGGCCAAACTCAAATCAGAAATTAGAAAATACAACAATTGAGTTAACAGTAGGTAATAAGAATTTATTGAAAAAAATAGATCACAAGGGCCTAGCGGAGCTCCTTAATATCTTATTATAGGTAAATTTGAAAATAAGGGTCTCTTCTAGTGTAGAATATAATAAAAAATTATTTGGCCTGAGCTGGGTTCGAACTTGCGGCACGGCGTTGTAGAACAGCTTCCCAGCTGGGTCCAGGGCCTGAGCTCTGGCCGTCGAGGTAGAGCGCTGGGGGGGGGGGGGGGGATCGTATGGAGCGCCCGGAGGGGGTCCGATTCACTTCGGAACTCGCGCGGCTTCGGATAACGATAACGTCGACTGAACTCGTGCGTTCCTTGAATCAGGCGTCGTTTTCCACTAACCGAAATCCCGACTTATTTCCGTTCGTGGCGGGGAAATTATTAAAAGGAAATCTCTCCCGTCTTATTTGCCTACGTAGCGGGTGGGTGCCAGTAGACGATCAAACGTATGGCGATGAGATGCTGACGACTCGAAAACACCAGTAGGAACAAAAGGATTTTTGAAGAATAGAGCGAGGACGGGAACAAGCTTCGGGCTCGGATCGCGGGACACTGCTCGACGTGCAGCGGCGTCTCGACGGTCTTATCGTACTTGCCCCTTTCGTGCTGGCCGATAATCCAAATCAAGTCTTCTTAGTAATGTAAACATAAATAGAGGTAAAAAATAAAATAAACAAACATCCTCTCAATGTTGTGAGCGCTCTGACGCAAACATATCGCCCACCAAATTTGGACTCACAAATTTCAAAAGAAACATTATACCGGTGAGTCGAAAGAAAGATGTCTGAGTGGGACTAGTTGGAGGGCGTGTCGACGAAGAATCGAGTTGCCAACTCTAATCAAGACAACTCGGACGACTTCATCATCCCCAGGATGGACCTTGACCACTCTTCCCAGCTTCCACTGTAGCGGAGGGGAACTGTCTTTGAGCAGGACGAGGTCATCGACCTGTAGGTTATCCTTGCTCCTCCGCCATTTGGGTCGCCTCTGCAGAGTGGACAAATACTCAGTCCGCCATCTTTCCCAGAACAATTCACTCATCTTGTGAACAAGTTGCCACCGTGACAATAAGTTCTCCTTGAGGTTCAGGACAGATGGCTCTGGAGCAAGTAGGAGTGGGCCACCTACCAAAAAGTGCCCTGGTGAAAGGTAATCAACCTCTTCCGGGCTTGATGATAGTGGGCATAGTGGCCTAGAGTTCAACATGGCCTCAATTCTTGCAAACCAAGTTGCTATTTCCTCATAAGTCAGGGGAGTGTCACCAGCAATGAGTCGGAGTTGACGTTTCACTGACTTCACTCCTGCCTCCCACAGACCACCCATGTGTGGAGTCTGGGGAGGGTTAGAATGCCAAGAGATCTTGGTTCTCATTGCATAATCCTGGAGATCTTGTTTTGTTTCTTGAGCAGCAAACCAGCGGTAAAGCTCCTTTAGATAGCTTGCCGCACCCAAGAAATTACTTCCACAGTCCGAGCAGACGTCTGTAGGAAGTCCTCTTCGTGACGTGAAGCGTTGGAAGCTTGCCAGGAATGCTTCTGTAGTTAGCCTTGTAACCGCCTCCAAGTGAAGAGCCTTGGTCGACATACAGACAAACAGGCATAAATATACCTTCCCCAGAGCAGCTTTGCGGCGCTGTGACTCCTTGAGGGGGAAAGGACCAGCAAAGTCTACCCCTGTGTGCTGGAATGCTCGCCCACCATTAACTCTATAGCTGGGCAAGTCTCCCATGAGGCGGGCTTCTACCTTCGCCTTTGACTTGTAGCATTTTAAGCACCGGAATCCACGGTAGCGAATCAGCCTTCTTAGGGATGGTATCCAGAATTTAGTTTGGATTACCGCTTGGAGAGTATTGGGACCAGGGTGCAAATACAGCTTGTGGTAGTAGTCCACGAGGATCGAAGAGAAGTGCGAGTCATGTGGGAGTAGCAGAGGAAATTTTCGAGATTCTGGGACAGAGGAATGGCGTAGTCGACCGCCTACACGCCAGATTCCTTTCTCATCCCGAAATGGTTTCAGATCGGCATATCTCTTCTCTGTTTGCCTCACATCGTGGAAATGATAATCTTGTAGCGCCTTGATACACATCAGGTAACCCTCTTCAAATTCTGATTTGTGAAGACTTCCAGTGTGCATCTCACAACAGCAGCATCCCACATGCTTACAATTGTACAGCCAACGCCGAATCCAACCCGCAGCCCTGATCAAGGTCGTATAAGAAGAGAACCTTGTGATCCATTCTATGAGCGGGCCTGTTCGATTGGCTGTGGTTAGGCTGGAAGCCTCTGTCTTAAATTCAGGTAGCTCGTTTGGTGGGCTAGCTGAGCTCTTTGGCCACTCTACCTGATCAAGAGCAAGCCATGGAGGTCCTGACCACCATAGGTCATGTTCAAGAAGCTGTGAAGGCAAGACGCCTCGGGAAGCGGCGTCCGAAGGATTTTCTTCTGACCGGACGTGATGCCAGGATGATGCATCGGATAGCTCCTGGATCTTTGCGACCCGATTAGCAACGAAGATCTTCAAGTTGTGAGGTGAAGTATTAACCCATGCAAGAACAATTGTCGAATCAGTGAAGAAGGCAGGAGCCTTCATTGCGAGGGGTAGAGTGGTCACTGAAGGTAAGATTGCGGAATAGAGCTCCGCAAGCAGTAAGGCACCTGACAGCTCAAGTCTAGGAATAGATTTGGTTTTTGTTGGAGCAAGTTTAGATTTGGAGGTTATAAGTGAGATTCCTCGTTCTGAAGGTGTGCTGATGATCAAATAAAGAACCGCAGCATAACCTTTGGAGGATGCGTCCGCAAATCCAACCAGCTGAAAGGAAACTGAATCGGCAGACATCCCAATAGAACGTGGGATTCGTACCTCAGAAAGCAGAGGTAGCTCAGTTACGAGTGCAGTCCAAGATTCCTCTAGGTTCTGGGGTAAAGGTTCGTCCCAGTCTATGCCCTGAATCCAGAGTTCCTGAACGAAACTCTTCATCAATAGAGTTATGGGAGCGAGGAAGCCTAGTGGATCGTACAGTCGAGCCACTGTAGAAAGGATTCCCTTCTTGGTACGATTCGGATTGGGTTGACCAACTGAGAAGGAAAACACGTCAGACTGTGGCTCCCATTGAAGGCCAAGTATCTTGACCCAACGTTCATCAGGTGTTGAGAGATCCACAAGCTCCGATTGTAGAGGGGCGTTTTCCAGGAGATCGGCCGAACTGCTATGCCACTTGCTAAGTTGAAACTGGCCACAGTTTAGGAGCTGGATGAGCTGGTCCCGTAAAAGGATTGCCCCGGCTATAGTCGGTGCTCCTGTCAAAATGTCGTCAACATAGGAGTCACTTTGCAACACATGAGCAGCTTCAGGGAAGTCTGAGCCATGATCAAAACTCAGTTGCCTTAGGACCCGCTGTGCCAGGAAGGGGGCACAGACAAGACCATAGATAACCGTGTTCAGTTCGTAGCGTTCAACACTTTCCACTGGGTTGAATCTCCAAAAGATTTGCATGAAAGAACGATCATCTGGATGAACTTCTATCATTCTGAACATCTTCACTATGTCTGTAGTGAATGCCACTCTGTGATGTCTGAAATGGAGCAGAATGTCTCTGATATCATTCTGCAGCTTTGGACCGACTAGAAGGTGACTATTCAGCGATCCACCCTTGACCTGAACACTTGCATCAAAAACTACCTTTAGTTTTAGCCCTTCAGGCACGTCCTTTGTGATGCCATGGTGTGGGATAATGAACTTTGCTGGAGAACTAGCGGGGGACATGTGGTTCAGAGCTTCGTATTCTGTAAGAAATTCGTGATACTTCTTGCAGAATGAGGCATTGTTCTTCAGTTTTCGTTCCAAGTTGAAGAACCTCTGAAGTGCGACTGAAGCCGAATTACCAACTTTGTGCCCAGGATCTCTGAAGGGGAGTCTGACGCCATACCGACCATTACCTAGTCGATAATGGGTTTCTGCGAAGTGCTTCTCCGTCCTGAGATCATCTGGATCAACGACTTGCTGTGACAAGGTTGGTTCTTCCAGTTGCCAAAATCGTTCGAGCTGGAAGTTAATGTCGTCAGAATTGTCAAGTGTGAGCAGAGAAGTCGATGTGTTGTCGGACTGACCAATTTTCCCCATGACAATGAAGCCAAATATTGAAGAGAGAAGCTTAGGTCCCTCTTCCCCAACTTCTTTTACTATACCAGTCCAGATATCAGTGAATAGGTTCGCCCCAATAAGTAGATCGATTGGTCCAGGCCTCCAGAAATAGGGATCTGCAAGCTCAAAACCTTTGAAACGGGACACAATTGACTTGGATAGAACTGATGTCGGAAGGTAGGAAGTAATTGACCGAACCACTATGGCTTCAGTGATGAGTTGGGACGCACTCTGGCATCTGGGCTTGATCACACAGACAGCAGTGCCCTTGACTCCTTCATAGATGGTTTGCCCAATGCCCGATATCTTGCGAGCACCTTTGGACAGTTTTAGGCCAAGCCTGTTGAGGCAACGTTGGGTCAGGAAAGAGTTTTGACTGCCTGAGTCGACAACAAGCCGAACCTCTTGAAACTGACCTTGAGCATCTAGAATTTGGGCTATTGCAGTACCCAGAACGACGTGTTCCTCACCCTTTGGTGATGAAGAATTTGCTGAGAGGCTTGGAGAAACTTGAATTTCTGGAGAAGTGGTGATGCAGCTAATATTCGTCGGCGAGGTATGTAGAGAAGAGTGGTGACGTTCAGGACAAAAACGGCAATGCCACTTAGATGAACAGTCTGACGTCTTATGCATAGGAGACAAACAGTTTAGACATCCTCTCCAGTCCTTCAGCATTGACAACTTTTCGTTAGGAGAAGCTTGATGGAAAGTTGGGCAGCTGAGCAGGAAGTGATTTTCGCCTTGACATACAAAGCATGCAGAAGAACCACCCGAACTTGATCTTGGTGTTTCTCCACTCCTTCCAGCTGCAGCTTTGCTGACCATCAAAGTTGTCTTAGGAGTCTTTGCCTGTGGAGGCTTGGTTGTTTTAGCTGAACCTTGTTGTGAAGAGTCTGTCGATTGAGTTGTAGGCGACATCGGATTTTTGTTACTCGCAAGCTGAAGGGCTAGAGATCGCTCACGCACGAACTGACTCAACTGATCGAAAGTTGGGAATGTCTCTGGATCACTGTGGGTCATTTCAAATAGTTCGCGTGAGACAGGATCCAAGCAACGGATGGAAAGGTGAAACAGAATGAACTGCGCTTCATGAGCGATATTTAACGTCTTGAAGGCCGATACATGATCCGTGACTCTTGAGAGAAATTGGTTGAGCGCCTCTGGTGACGCTTTTCCTTGAAGTGGTTTGAAGTTCAAGATTTGGTCGAGGTAAGCTGAAGCTAGCAGCCTTTTGTTGTCAAAGGTGTCTGTGATGGACTTCCACGCCACAGCATAGTTAGCATCATCCAACTTCAGGCAGGCGATGACACTCAGAGCTGGGCCTTTGAGTGATGTGCGTAAGTAATGGTATTTTTCCATTACACTCATCTGTCTATCATTGTGAACCAGCGATATGAAGGTGTCTCTGAACTTCAACCAATTCAGTAGCTGCCCATCAAAGGTAGGTAGATTAATCTTTGGTAGACTTCGACCCCCACGATTCTCCGAGATTGTGATGTTAGGATCTGAAGGTTTGGATTGTGCAGCAATATTAGCCTTCACTAATTCCATCAACCCACTGACTGTGAAATAGTGCTTCTTCAAGTCTGACTTTTTCTGTTTGTCCTCAACTGTGGGAAACTCACTCGCTTTACCCTCCAGATCATGCATTTCTCCGAGCTGGGACCAGCAAACATTGAAGTTGTTGTAATGTGCATCGAGAGCCCTTGACATGCCCTGTAAATTAGCCTTCACAGATTCACTTGCAGCATTAAGATCAGACACGTGAGTTTTCCCATAATGGTAAATATAGGTGACATCATCAAATGCTTCATACATCCTACGTCTAATGGCTGCTGCTCGTTTAGGGAACGTACTAGCTGGTGTCTCAGCTGTACCTAGATCGTCATCTGAAGGCATGCTGATGGCAGAGATAGATGTCTTACCGTAGAAATGAGGTAACACGAATATTAAACTGTTGATGGCACTGCACTGAACCACAACCACTTTACAAAGAAATTAAATTAATGGAAATTTAACCCCTTTTATGGTAACACTGGTTAGAAATATCTCTGAAAGTAGGTACATATATCAGTCGCACAGTGGAAGACTTTGATTTTACTGAAATTAGAATAGAAACAATGTTTTGAAATAGATAACCACGCTCTGCTACCAAAAATGTCTGGACAACAAAGACCTTGTAGCCTTAGATTGGCCAAACTCAAATCAGAAATTAGAAAATACAACAATTGAGTTAACAGTAGGTAATAAGAATTTATTGAAAAAAATAGATCACAAGGGCCTAGCGGAGCTCCTTAATATCTTATTATAGGTAAATTTGAAAATAAGGGTCTCTTCTAGTGTAGAATATAATAAAAAATTATTTGGCCTGAGCTGGGTTCGAACTTGCGGCGCGGCGTTGTAGAACAGCTTCCCAGCTGGGTCCAGGGCCTGAGCTCTGGCCGTCGAGGTAGAGCGCTGGGGGGGGGGGGGGATCGTATGGAGCGCCCGGAGGGGGTCCGATTCACTTCGGAACTCGCGCGGCTTCGGATAACGATAAAGGTTCTCACACACTATGCGGGAACAGGACAGGAACAGGACAGGAAACGCCGTGGATAGGACGCGGGATGCCGGCCGGCTGCCGCTGTCCCGTCCTGCGCCTATACCCACATTAGGCAGGACGTTCCTCAGCTCTCTTTCCCCCACCGCTCGCCATACTCCCCTCGTTTCAAGATCTCCTGTTCTCAAACAACATTTTTGTCCCATTTGCTTCTCAGAGTGAGAGTGGTTTCATTTTATTGTGCTCGTGTGGCATACAAGTGTAATTAATGAGTGATTCATCATCATCTTCTTCTGAGGAAGAAGCTGTAGTTGCGGCTATTCTGCTCACGGAACCTAATAAAAGGATGTGGGTTCATGACCATCATAAGATATCAACTTGGAGAGTTCAGTACGATTTTTGAGGACCTCAAAAACGATCCTCATAAATTTTTGACATATGTACTACCGAATGACCTATGAAAAATTTGTTTGTTTTTTTGTTTGAAAATTTATTTTTTTATTTTAGCGAATTTTCGAAGAAAAGGAAGCTATTGTTCTCAGTCCAAAATTTTTAAAACTCGAATTTCCGAAAGATTTTTATACCAAAATCCGTTTCAGACCATCCTGAATTCCCTGCCGAAAGACACCAAAAATTATATGTATATATATATATATTTATATATATATTTATATATATATTTATATATATATTTATATATGTATGTGTCATTCCAGACGATAACTCTCGAAAGAATTGAGATAAAAAGTTCAAATTTGCACGAAAAATCTATCTTAGCAATCGACAGGCTAAGTTCGAAGATGGGCAGAATCGGGTCACCCTAAGGGGGAGTTTTGGGTAGTTTTAGGGGGGGAAAATTACCCATAAATTCCCAAAATGAAACAGTCTGACAAGTGACACCTCATTTTAAAGGTTTTTGTACGCTGAACACGATGGTGAAATCAGAATTGCGATATCTCATTCCATTCTCAAACTGGAGCACTTTGAAGATGAAGGAACGTGGTTATTTCTTGAGATGTTCTTCCTGGTTCGTCTGCTCTAATCTGATAACGGAATGGGATATCGCAATTCTGACTTCACCATCGTGTTCAGCGTTGGAAAATCTACAAACCGAGGTGTTACTCGGCAAAAAATGGAACAAAAAATTTGTTACGTACCCAATACCTACTCTTCTGGTATTCAAAACATTGTTGATTTCCCCCTCCTCCTCCTTCAACCCCAAATTTTACTTTGCGTAAAACTACTCCTGTTTTAATTTTGTATGGTATCAAGTTCATTGGCCGAAAATTAATTTTCAGAACATTTTAGGCGGAGGAGGAAGATGCCGAAAACTTCGAAAATTCGCTCTTATAGCCATGCTGCATGACTGTGGTTTTTTTATTTATTTTTTCCATTCTCAACCAAACAACCTAATCTGAGAGAACAAATCGGAGAGAACAAAGATGTCGGGGGAGGGAAACAGAAATAAAGGCACTGGAAGTGGGGAAGGCGAGCGTGTTGAAGGCGAGCGTGGGGAAGCCGAGCGTGGGGAAGTCGAGCGTGGGGAAAATTTGGACGGTGGAGGGAGAACGTCCCGTGCCAGGAAACGCCGTTTTTCGCTTTGAGAGCGATCGCGCCGCGACCCGTCCTGTTCCTGCCACATGCCGTGACCGCCGCGTCCCGCCTAGTATGCGTATCTCCGTTCAAATACACAGAAGCGAAAAAATACGACCCGCGTCCCGCGGCTGTTTCCCGTCCTGTTCCTGTCCTGTTCCCGCCTAGTGTGTGAGGACCTTAACGTCGACTGAACTCGTGCGTTCCTTGAATCAGGCGTCGTTTTCCACTAACCGAAATCCCGACTTATTTCCGTTCGTGGCGGGGAAATTATTAAAAGGAAATCTCTCCTGTCTTATTTGCCTACGTAGCGGGTGGGTGCCAGTAGACGATCAAACGTATGGCGATGAGATGCTGACGACTCGAAAACACCAGTAGGAACGAAAGGATTTTTGAAGAATAGAACGAGGACGGGAACAAGCTTCGGGCTCGGATCGCGGGACACTGCTCGACGTGCAGCGGCGTCTCGACGGTCTTATCGTACTTGCCCCTTTCGTGCTGGCCGATAATCCAAATCAAGTCTTCTTAGTAATGTAAACATAAATAGAGGTAAAAAATAAAATAAACAAACATCCTCTCAATGTTGTGAGCGCTCTGACGCAAACAAATAGGTAGGACAGATCTGCAAGTGTCATTAGTATGTTCTTCATTTTGAATGAACAGATATGCTCAGGATGAATGTCAGATGATTCTAAGGTGCGCATACAGTCGAGGCAAGAACAGAAAGGTTGTTTTTAAGATCAGTTATTCGTTTCAGTAAATATCCTCCAACACAGGCAGTGCTGCCAACTAAACAAGCTCTATGATTATTACACTCAGAAACGATAGTTTTCAATTGCTGTTGAGGTAAATACAGTTGCATGAGAGCTTGAGCTGGGGAAGATAAATCAATGTTATTTGAAGCATTAAATGACACTGACTGTGAAACATTGGTAATTGGGTTTTTTGCCAGACAGTTCAAAAAAATTTCAAGTTGTTCAGTGTTATAATCGGCCTCACAATTCGAGGTACTGATGACGTGTACATGACTATGACTGATTTCAACGCAGCAGTGAACTGGTATGTTGAAGGATTTACATTAGCTCCTCTGTGCTGTCGGATTTGAGAGATCACATGCTCAAAAGGGTCTTGACCTATTCTTCTCATGTTCAGTTCTTCAATGTGGGCTCTATGTGATTCAAAAGCATGATGGCAGCTTTAATATTACAGAGCCACCAGTTTGTCAAGGAGGCATAACAACTTTTTTAGCTTTGGGATAAAAAACTGCCATCCATCAATCTGCTTGATGTTTTCATTCCAAAACTGAATACGAATGGAGCTTTGGGCTAAACTATTTTTGTGTAGTCAATGTTTAAGCGTGAAATGTGGACTGGAATTGAATGAATCAAATAACCTATTCATTAGAAGAAAGATGCAGTGGCTCTAGCAGTATCAGGCAAATGGCCTCCATTAATCAACCAGTGTTGAGGGTAGCATACATTGTATGGCTGAAAACTTGGCTAGCCAACCTGACCTTCATTTTGAGTTTATTGGTAGGACTGATATGTCTGGGTGTTATTTTTGTCAACATTTGATAAAAATCCACGTCTTTTTTATACACCTGAGATGTAAAGATCCTCCATGAGACATCACTCCCAATTTTGAGACGGTATATAAAAGACTGTTTCTAATGCTCTTCAAAAGGTATGGAGGATCATGAAACGTGAAAATTTGTTTGTCCTCCACAACAAAGGAAGGACTGGGAGGATCAGATGCTTTTTGCTTCCTCACTACCAGAAGGTAGGGAAGCCTTGGATTCGCTATTCAGTGAACAAAATTGTATGTCCTGTAAAATTCAAATTTCCACTACCATTTTGCGTTTCAGACATCAAGGAACATTTTTGGTTCCATGTAACGCCCAAAACTACCCGAAATAATGGTCGAAATGGGCTGGAATTTGGAGGGTAGGTGCGGGTTGGGTCACAGATGGTCCCATACCAAAATCATTGAAATAGTACAGTAACTTTCGTCTGCGCATGCGCCAACGTGAAATACTTTAAACGACCATAACTATCTTAAATATCGTTGAAATGAGTTCAAACTTGGAGGGTCGAATAGGAATAATACTTTGAGACAGTTTCACGTGAATTTCATTGAAATCGTACAGTAATTTTTGTCTGTGCATGCACAAGCAAGAAATATTGACCATTTTCTTGAAACGCTTCTAACTAGGCGAAATATAGTCGTAGAGACCTGAAATGCAGGGTTTACACGGGTTGGATCGCAGATGGTCCTATGTCAGAATCATTGGAATCGTACGGTAACTTTCGTCTGTGTGTGCGTAAACGTGAATTACTTGAAAAAAGCCCATAACTACTTTATATATCGTTGAAATGAGTTCAAACTTAGAGGGTCTATCAGGAATAGTACTTTGATAGATCCATACGAATTTCATTGAAATCGTACTGTAACTTTCGTCTGCGCATGCGCGAACATGAGATGTTGAAAAAATGTTGAAATTGTTGGTCCGCACGTTAGGTATTTTATTATTACTCTATTTATTGTTATTCAATCATTTTGACTCATCATTTTTTTTTACCAACTGATTCTACACGTCCATGTTACAATAAGTGAGGAAGCTATACTGCCCACCCAACTTGGCAGAAGTTTTCTGTAAGTAATAGGTGACTCCCACGTTAGATGACCCTTGACCACAAACAAGGGCGACTGTGTTCAAACCTATTCCAGAAAGTTGTGATATGGTGGGTTCCAGTTCGGCGAACGTGCAAAACTCAATTCCTCCTCTGCTGAAAACGTCAAATGATTGAACAGCAATAAGCAGAGTAGTAACAAGCTACCTAATATGCGTAATACGATCAAATCTGTGTCTGCAGGGTCAAGGGGGTTAGGTTATATGCTAAAAGCTGATTTTCGGGAAATCAAAATTCTAAATTCGCCCACGACTCCAAAATCGACTTTCGGGTTAAAAAAACATTTTTATGGTGGGAACTCTTCTTCATTACATAAGAAAACTTCTGCAGTATTTTCATATTTATATTCCAAATGGTACTACTTATTGTTCTTCATACTTTCATCAGATAAGGTTGCACTCGACTCCTTTTACACAATGAGTGGAATGAAAACTCCTTTTACACTAACAAAACAAAACAAAAATACGAATAATGTTTTACCCCCACAGAAAATAATAATGAGATGCAATTATAAAATGCAGAATAAAATTAAAATTTTCAAAAAATTGAATAGAATGCTCATAAAATGATTTTTTTAATGGGATGATTAATCCCCTTCATCTCTGGTATCCTCAAGACTGTTTGTAGCTGACTGTGCCGTTGGGATGCCCCTGTAGAACTGATGATATAATATATGTTAGTGATACGAAAGGCAGTGAGTCTATCAAATCCTTTTTTTTCTCTCCGCAGATGTGTTATTAGGATGTGGGTACTTGATAGACGGTTCAGTGTATCAATTTTTCCCCTCCTTAAAAAGCTTAGGGTCTTGAATTCTTCGTTTTCCTCCAATGACGTTTTATAAAGCATCAGTCCAGGCTGGTCTCACTGAAACCGTATCCACCTAACTTGTTTCCACTGGAAAGGTTCCTTACTGGTGTTTGTAGTAAGCAGCTGCAGTAGTTTTAAGCAAACTAGCGAAGTCTAAAAAGTTATTTTCCATCTCTCTAACAAAAAATGATCCGTGTCCTCCCTGTATTTCTGATGCGCAGTGCCCAGTCATGCGGATGTTCGTATTTTTCTTTTTCCTTTCGATGAGGCTGTGGGAAGTATCACATTCCATATGTGTATGTCCTGGTATCAGGAATCTGTGGTCGATTTAGTCCAGAGACGGAGACTGCTGTAAAGCCACCCAGCACATGGCGATTCTTATTCTGACGTAGGCCGCTGTCTGAATACATGGTCAAGCTTTTGACTTCACGCGGTAGAAGTTTCGTAAAATGCTCAAACAAGCACGATGCTACTCCCAGTCATTGCCTCATTCCAAAGATAGCAGTAGGTCTGCGCATCATCACAGCCATAATCTGTTAGGCTGTAGGTCCATAAACATAGTTTCTAAAAAGGGACCGAATTTTTCAAATGGGGAGTGAGCAGGCATTGTTGGATGTCGAATGTTAAGTCTTTTTTGAAGGGTCAGTTTTTGAGAGCTCTTATCGCTGGTCTTACTCTCATAAGCTTCATCAGCAAGGTGCTTATGGTTTTCTGAAGTTTCTCGAATTGCTGCCTTTTCGTCGTCGCGTGCTACTTCAGCTTGCATCGAGTGTTTATCACATGTTGCACAAGTATCAATTTTAGGCTTTTTAATTCTAAGTCTCAGCGTATGAAACTCTTCACAGAACACTGGTAGGATACAGTTTTATTGCCATTTGATATTGATACTGCCACATACTCTTCATTAGGGTGGTCACAAGGCAATAGGCAAAATTTTTTTTGAGAAAATCACTTCTGGCAACCCCCTAAAAGGTGCTATTTGACTAGAAAATGAGATTCGCAAAGTTTTAGGTCGATCGGATAACGTTAACCCATGTCGCATTGAGGTTGAAGATCAGAAAAACTCACTTTGTTTCATAAAAATACTCTTTTTTTCCTCATAACATAGTAACCATTTGTCCTAGAGACTTGAAATTGGTCTCATTTTATTTAAAATGTTATCTTCTTCAACTTTTACTTCCATAATTTTTTCGCTACATCCTGTAGATTTTATGTTATTCAGCTTTTCCCATCTCAAAACGTGGTCCGTTTCAGCAAATGTGCCTTTTTACGCATACCCCTAAAAACCACACTCCAGTCAATGAAATCGACCTCGAGGCGATTTGACACTTCTTTATCACTCTGGTTTATTGAAAATGAGTATGTTTCAGGTATAAATGTAAAGGTTGAGGCTGTAATAAGGGGGGGGGGGATCTAGGTAACTACCAGCTACCAGATATCTTGAAAAATGAAAACGTAGAAAGAGTAGCGATCTTGATTAGTTGTGGAGATGAGGAACAGTTGATCGGAGTTCCTCAACTCGAAAATAGTAATGGACTCTTGCAAGCCCAGGCGGTATTTGAAGCCATTCAAGAGTGGGGTGCAGCAGACAAAATTCAAGCAATGCGCTTTGACACAACAGCTGCAAATACTGGTCGGGTTAGGGGGGCTTGTGTTTTGCTGGAGCAATTATTGCAAAAAGAACTTTTGTACTTAGCATGCCGTCATCATATTTTGGAAATTATTTTGAAAGCCGTGTTTGATAGCAAGATAGGCTCGACCCGACCACTGGTCCTGAACCTAGCGTTTTCAAAAAATGTCAAGTTGGGTGGCCTAAGTTCGACCAAACTAAATACAAAACTAGTCTACATGATGATAATACGAGTATTAGATGCAAAATTAGTAACATTAATCAAGTTTCACTTTTTTTAATGGAACAGTTTTTTAATGGAAGAGTTTCTTCAACTTTGTTTAGTGTTTATAGGGCTTCCTCCCCAAAACTTTTCTTTTAAAGCACCTGGTGCAATTCATCACGCCAGGTGGATGGCCAAAGCAATTTACTGCCTCAAAATTTATCTTTTTAGAGATCAATTGTTATTAACTCAAAAAGAAATGAAAGGAATAGAAGAAATTTGTGTTTTTATAATAAATATTTACGCCAAGGCATGGTTCAATGCCCCCAAACCTACTTTGGCCCCTAAACAAGATCTGGAAATGTTGAAAGCATTAGTAGAGTATAGGAAAATTGACACAGAAATAGCAGATAAGGCTTTGTCAAAATTTGTAAACCATCTATGGTACCTCAGTTCAGAGAAAATAGCGTTCTCGTTTTTCGACCACACTTTAGACAACAACATTAAAAAAAGTATGGCCATGAAATTATTTTCCCTAGGTGAACCCGATAGTGAAATTGATGGTAGGGATAGAAAAGCGATTTTAGATTTTGCACATGCAGAGCAAATTTTGGATAAGCAACTTAATTTTTTTGTCACCACTCAAACCTTGAATTTTTTCAAGCGGTTTTCCATAGAGACAGATTTTTTAAACACCGATACACGCTCATGGAACAAAAATCCTCATTATTTGCATGCTAAAAACATAGGTAGTGAACGGTTTAAGGGTAGTCAACGACACTGCTGAAAGAGGAGTGAAATTGATACAAGACTTCAACTCTTGCTTGACAAAAGACGAAGAACAGCGCCAATTTTTATTACAAGTTGTGTCAGAATGTAGGAAAATTTACCCTGATGTCGATAAAGCCTCACTATCTAAGCCATTAATGTAGTTCTAAATTAAGTGGTGTTGGAATAGATATATTGTGTTGTAAAATAAGTTCCAGGCTATTATTTTCTATACAAAAAACTTTCAATTTGTATTATTAAAACACTTTTTACATAATTTTTATTGTTTTTTGTGCATTTCATAGCACCCACCACCCACCCATCTCCCCCCTACCCCCTCCATATATTATATATTAGATTCAAATGTATCAATTTTCAATATACCAGAGTGATAAAGAAGTATCAAATTGCCTAGAGGTCGATTTCATTGACTGGAGTGTGGTTTTTAGGGGTATGCGTAAAAAGGCACATTTGCTGAAACGGACCACGTTTTGAGATGGGAAAAGCTGAATAACATAAAATCTATAGGATCTAGCGAAAAAATTATTGGAGTAAAAGTTGAAGAAGATAACATTTCAAATAAAATAAGACCAATTTCAAGTCTCTAGGACAAATGGTTACTATGTTATGAGGAAAGAAATAATATTTTTATGAAAAAAAGTGAGTTTTTCTAAACTTCAACCTCGATGCGGCACGGGTTAATGTTATCCGACCGACCTAAAACTTTGGGAATCTCATTTTCTAGTCAAATGGCACCTTTTAGGGGGTTGCCACGATTGATTTTCGAAAGTTGACTTTTTGTGACCACTCTACTCTTCATACAACGATGTTCTAGTTTGATGAGGTGCTAAGTACTTCTTGCTAGAATCCCTTCGTGTGTAGTGGCTTTCATAGGATGGTATCTTATTCAAAAAATCTCTCACTGTTTACCTTTAAATCAGCAGAATTGGCACACCTTGTATGAGCACCCTTACAATCAAGCTTAGCGATTCCGGACTCTGATGCCCTCTTCTTCTTTATCAAGTTTTCCAGGAATTTTAAGTTTCTCCGAAAATCTTCAAGAAACAAGATTTACACACTTTTGCGTTTCCCGTTAAAATAAACAAGATAATGAACTTGACTCACGGGGTCTGAGAATTCAAGAAGGCTGCTAATGTAAGATAACCTTCTGTCCTAGTTCCCCATTCCCCTGTATTCCTCAAACAAGTTCATTCTAACACTGTCAGAAACTATCAATGAGCATACGTTCTTACAAATGGCCAAACTAGGGAATTGTTGTGGAGGTGCAATCTTCCCGGTTTTGATGGTGCATTGTTCCCAAGAATTTCGTTGTTCTTTTCACTCAGCCCTGATTTTCCTGCTCTCTCCTTTTATCCCACGTTTTCTGATTGTCCCTCTCTTTTTCAGAGGCGGTTTTTCAGAAATAAATGCTCTATTTTCTAACCCTTCTAAACCACAGGAGCCATCATCAAGATCTCCACCATCATCATCATCTTCATCTCCGCTTGGACAGATGAGCCCCCACGCATATTTCGGCAAGATATAGGCCTATCTTCCTCAGAACTTGACCCTCCATTAAAAGGTCGGAAATTGAGCTGTCCGACAGAATGACGCACTCCTGTTGAGGTGCTCGGTTCTTGTTGGTGATTATTATTGATGAGTTTAATTTTCTTGTTTACCACTACGCTATCGCCATCGCTACTTGGCTCCATTTCAACTTGGAAATGAGGGTCTTTGTACAAGTCGTCAGAGTCAAGTTCATTTAACGATTTCAAGTTGTCAGGAATTGAAATGGGTAAACATGAACTTTGCCTATTGTCTAAACGAAGTACATTTCTTTCGGCGGATTCTCCTCTTGATCAGACTGGAAGTTAACTCCTACCATGCGCAACATTTTCAAAGTCCGAGCCGACATTCACTCCACACAAGGTAACTGAGATTTATAACGAAACAAATCTTCTATTTGACGTCAAGTATTATTAAATTTCTTAGAAAATTCGCTAATAGGTAAAATGGCCACAAGACGAACCGGAAATGACCAAAAAAAGATTGAAAACTGAGTTCAGATGGCTTGCCAGTACGGCTCCAGCTGATTCAACAGTCGCTAGATGGGCGCTTGTACAGTCAACTGGAGTCGCCAGCAGCAGATCAGCAAGAAGCGACGGCAGCTACTTAGCTTGGCAACAGGGTTCTCGACACATGACCCGTTGTTCCCTAAGAATGAGTGCGAAAAAGGGGGCACCTGCATATAAAAAGTCCGTTTAGCCCCTTTTCCCCAAAGAGCATTAATTCAATATTTGTGCCAATAGAGTTACGCGCACATGACGCTCATAGCATTTTCCACTACCCAGTTTAACAGCTTCCCACTAGTTATTGCGTCCTATAACAAATTGCAGAGGTGAATTTCTAGTGCCTGCCAGTCAGATATCCCATTTCCGCCTATATTCAAGCTAGTTATGGGCGTTTCAACTATTTTACGTTTGCACATGCGCAGACGAAAGTTACCGTACTTTTCCAATGATTTTGACGTAACCCGCATTTACCCTCCAAATTTCAGCCCATTTCGACCATTATTTCGTGTAGTTACGGGCGTTACAAGGAACTGACCACAAGCAAGACAGACGGAAGGACAGACAGACAGAGACATGGAATCAAAAATGTTCCATGATGTCTGAAACGCAAAATGGTAGTGGACATTTTCTTCTTTTTTTTACTCAATCACGAATCCAAGGCTTCCCTACCTTCGGGTAGTGAGGAAGCAAAAAAAGCAATGGTAGTTTTCCATGATGCCTCTCCCAACGAACGCATCATAACAATGTTGCATGATTTGCAACAAAATTATTTTAAGAAAATCTCGAAGTCCGCAAACCCACTGACTTTATCAGACTGATAAAAGTACATCAGAGATTCCCAAATAGACATTTCATCTAACATTAACAACACACTCGATGTTTAATGGTCAATTTTGGGATACTCTGCTTCGATGTTTTCAACACAGGGAGTAGCAACCCAGGAAAGAAAGGAACACTGTTTAGAAGATCAGTTAGTTTTAGGTTCCTGAAAAGAAGCCCTAAACACTTCAGGGCTTCTTTTCATCAGGATATACAGTGCAAGGCATTTCATTTCTACATCCCACCGCCTACTTATCTTCATAGCACTACCAATGTAAACAATATTCTTCACCATAATCTCGAGATTTTTTGGATGACCAAGTTTGTTTATCATCGACAGCTTATTAGTACAATCTTTTTCCAGTTTTCTATATTTCTGTTTGAAATCGACCGATTTCTTTTGGCAGAATCGGACTGCTGTTTTTGCAACTGCTGATATAGTTTACTTGATTTCCGCGAGGTGAGGCCACGTCTACTTATTCCCAATGAGCCGACAATTGATTTTTGGTTTGAAATAAGAACCCTCCAGGCAGTGCTCGTGGAAGGCGCTCAAAACCAGTCCATTAGGTGTGAACCGTGGAAGGCGCTTATACCAGTCCATTAGGTGTGAACCGTTTCAATGGATATAGATACATTTGAATCTTGGTGGTGAGTGCTACATAGTTTCGGCTACGTCTTCATTAGCAGTACCTATCTACCTAGAGACTAGAGACCCAACATCATGTACAACGTTTGAATCCTCTTGGATAGGCGGCAAACCGCTTAAATCTCCTTGATGTGCCTCTACAAGCAAGTCAATGCCCAATGGAGGAGGCCTATTAACAGTGGGTACAGCACTGTAAGTTAGCTTACCACATCTAGACAGCCTATAAATGGAAAAATGTTGTTCAAAATGGATTTCGCATACCTGCAATTTTACCAATTCTTCACGGGATAGCTCGCTGGACAGTGGATCATCAGCGAAGTCGATAAAGGCTGCCAGTCTGAAAGAAAAAAGAACGAACTGTGTCATAAGATTATGGGTCGGCAACAAGTATTTCGAGTCACAATTTGACGGGGCTTAGGAAAATCAGGAAAGCAATCCAACACTGTTTTATTTCTAGTCGACCAAGGTGAGTAGCTAGTTGACCAACTCCTGATAATAAAATATAGGTGATATCACAGGTGGAAGGATGTGGGTCCACATCATATTATGGTCAACTGACTTAGGACAAGCCCCAAGTGACAAAAATACTCAAACAGCCTGAAGAACACAGAAACACGTTCCACTGAATAAACCTAGGTACTTACTTACTAAAGACTCAAACTTTATGTTCCTAAAATCGTAAAATTGTACAACCACAAGGTACTGACTGATTTCAGATGAAATAGAGGTACGTACTCAGAATAGGTATACTCTTTTTCTCGATGAATTATCTGGTCACCCTATTCAATAATTATTCTGATATTACTTGCAAGCACACTCTTATGCACAGTCAGAAGGCAATAATAGGTACGTAGAGAGGTACCAGTAACTTACCCGGTTTTCATCCTTCACTTGAAGGTGGAAGAAATGTGTTTGTTGTTCGGAGGCGGGTGATCCACAGTTAGGGATGAAAAATTTTCTCTTGTTACGCCGCGAAATATTAATAAGCACACACAAGTATCTTAAATAAAAACATAGGTAAGTAAGTAAATTCACTTTTATCAAACAATAAAACAACAATATCGAGCAAATGGGGCAAAGGCAATTGAGGACGACGAACGAAGGCGGTGGTGGTGGTGGTGATTCTTAGCTTCGTTGTCCTCCTTTGGATGTCGGACATAGGATGTCGGATATACGATGAACGAAGGCCAAAAACGATCTCAAGAATATTTCTTCTTATTATTTTTGACCGTAACCAGTTGGTCGCGTGGTCACAGTTATTGATAGCGTTGCTTGTGTCGTTTTAATGTTTGTTGTCACTTTTTATTCATTGTGTTGTTGCAGCAATCTTCTTTGTCAATCATTTGCTGTTGCTTTCAGGTGCACTAATTGCAGCTGTATTGATATTCCCAATCACCTCATGATTTGCAGCAGTTCCTTCTGTTTCCCCACCTCCCCAAGCACGACCCACAGGTATTCTAATATCATCTCCTCCGTGTAAGCTCCCCAGTGGTCCCCCAGTATTTCTCCAAGGTAGCCTAGGAGAATGCACATTCCAGGAATGCGTGCTGCATGGTTTGTTTTTGGTCATTTCTGCAGAGGTAGCAGTTGGGACTGCTGGTCTTGCCCATGAGGTATTTGAATTTTTCGTTGTTGCAGTGTCCTGAGATTAGTCTATTAATGCCTGTTATAGTCTTGATGTCGTATGTTCATTGTTCGATAAACCATGGGCTATTCAAAGGGTCTATTCCCACGCTGCGGGTCCAGCCATCCAGAGCATCTTCGTTTGCCCAATACTCTGACCGGCATTTGTGGCTGGCCTGCCTGGCTACCTCCTCATTACAGTCTTTGTAATACATGTGTGTCTCCGTGTCCATGTGCTCCCTGTGTAATATCTGTACTGTGATTGGATCCACAATTTCATTGTTGGGTACACTGACATGTGATGGGCACCATTGCAGTTTTACCTTGAGGCTCCTCTCCCACTATCTTTGCAGCCCTTCATAAATTTGTAGTAGTTGGATGTGGGGTGCCTGTCCTTTTTTCAAGTTCTTGATCGCTGTGATGGCTGCTCGTGAGTCTGTGATAATGACAGTGTCAGTTCGTTGATTGTGTTCTCGAATATGTTCCCCGGCAAGGGTTATGGCTTCAAGCTCTGCTTGGTAGCTGCTTGTGTCCGCTCGTAGTTTGCTCCCTTCAGTACACTTATGGCTTGGGCACCACATACCAGCTGCAGCACCTGCTTTGTTTTTTGCACCATCCGTGTAAATTTGTAGGTGTGATTGATACTTGTTACAGATGTGTTCTAGAGCTCTGACCCTGGCTTCTTCCGGTGTTATGTTTTTTTGTTAATACCTGGGATTGTTGGTTGTATGAGATCGTATTTTATTTCTTCAGCACAGTGCTGTAGGGATTGGTCATCTGGTAGGTGTATGTTGTTATGTTTCGTGAGGTTATCAATCTGTTGTAGGATTGCTTTCCATCTCTCATATTTCTTTGTCTGGCATCAGATAGTAGGTATGTTAGTTTAGTTGGGTTGTTGACTGGCGGATGTCTGGTGCTGTGACAGTCAGTTTTAGCAGTTGTTCTGCACTTTCTTGCTGGGCCCAGTGTTCTACTGGTAACAAACCTGTGAGGGCATGCTGTGAAGTTATAGGTGCCCCTAGTATCTGTCTGAGCGCTTGGTTCTGAGCTTTTTGTATTAACGATATGTTCTTCTGGGTGGTGGATAGGTAGAGCCCTACTCCATACCTTATCTTTGGAAGCATTACCGTCTTGTACAGCCTCATTTGCTCAGTTGGATGGCACCCCCAGGTGAACCCCTTTAGACATCATAATGCTCGTATTTCTTTGGTGACCCTGTCTTTTATGTATTTAGCATGAGGCCCCCATGGAAATTATAACTCCAGAATTCCCTGACAGTACCAAGCTGTCTTGGTTTCTTTTGGAAGTGAAGTTGAGAATCGTAGATTTTTGGTAATTTATATCAAGATTTAGCTCAGCCAGTGCATACTGCAAAACACCGAACTCTGACGTCATGACCTGGTCTTCCTCACTTGTAGTTTTGCATGTTACTGACAGTTTCATATCTGCATAAGTTCTCAACTGTGAGAGTTGCAACTGCTCGTGTAGGCGGTATGTATAGGTATTAAATGGCATCGGAGATAGTGTGGACCCCTGATCAAGTACTATGTTGGATGATGCACAGTGTGTGCCATCTATATATAGTTTCCCAGTAAAGAGTTTTTTTAGTCCATGCGACTATGTAACGTGGGATATCGAGATGACATGATATTGGCCAATGTCTGTATATTTATCTTGTTGAACGCATTGGAGATGTCAATCTCCTATCTCTATTGAGTCCACTTCATTCAGGTATTCGTCAGGGGCACAGTTGTATTACTGCACTCACTCATGTAACCGAAAGTATTTTTCAAAGTTTTAACGAAAATCTAGTCTCCGTTGGGGCACTGTTGAATTTTTCAGATCCTTTTGGATCTAAAGACATAATATATTATATTCATGTCCGAGCTTTTGATGATTTCCAGTTTTCGTCCACAGCTTGCAAGCTAGTACCGTCATTTCTCAATGGCAGAACACAATAGCTTCGTTCTCAGTGTGCGTTCTGCCAGTTCCGAACGGTTCTGGGCAAGCGCAGTCGAGTTTTGTCGTTCGCAGTGCCAGAACGCCGAGAACGCCGAGTTCTGCGTTCACAGTGTTTTGCGAATCCAGTTCCGAACAGTTCTGACAGTCCCCGATTTTTTTTCGGAACTGTCAGAACTGGAACTCAAGAACCTAGGTGACGCATGCGCATTTATTTCATGCGCGGTTATTCCACTTCCAGTTCTGAAATCGTTCGCAGTGCAGAACGCGGTTCCTCAAGTTCCGGAACGCCCCGGGATTTTCCGTCCCAGTTCTTATGAGTTCGAGAACTGTCAGAACGCCCACTAAGAACGAAGCTAATGTGTGCAAGTAGGCAAATCCATTTCTGGTTCCTTGCCAGTTACTACAGGTGTTCCTCGGGGGTCCATTCTGGGCCCCTTGTTCTTTTCCATCTACGCCAATGATGTCACTACCAGTCTTAATGGCCATATCTACCAACAATACACTGACGATGTTCAGCTGTATTCGTCTTGCCCACTGGCAGATCTTACTGAATCTCTCAGTCAAACTCTAGAAAAGGCCTCAAACTGGTCTCATAGTATGTGTTTACGTTTAAATCCCCTCAAGACACAAGCCATTATATTTTCTTCTACCCCTTTAGATGCGAGCAATGTACCCAAAATTTATTTGAGCAACTGTCTGATTCCGTTGAGTAAAACCGTCAAAGATCTAGGTGTGATTTTTGATAAGAATATGAATTGGTGAAGTGAAGTTGCTGCTACATTCAGAAAAGTTTATGGAGCTTTATATCTATTGAGATGATTTTCATTTTACATTCTGGGTAAACTAAGACCATATCTTGTGAAAACTTGGGAAAACATTCCTGTTTTCAATTATGGATCCATATTATTCATCTACCCCCTCAACTCAATCAGCAGAAGAAAATTAGAAATAGCATACAACTGCTGTGTTCGCTACACCTTCCCTCTAAAACCTTGGTCTCATGTTTCCCAGCATATCAATGACCTAAGGGTGTTTGGGGCGAGATCTTGGAACTCTTTGCCAACCAGGATCCATGGGCTTGGCTCGCTGGAGTCGTTCAATAAGGCTGTCTTCAATTTCTAAGGATCAATAAGTAGCCAAATAATTGTCACTCTCCTCTTCCTTTCTTTCCCCTTTCTCCTTTATTTCTTTCTTTCTAATCCTTCATGATTTTCTCCTACAACAAGTTTATATTTCAACCAACTTTCGATAATAATACATTTTCTTTGAAGAACAAAAAGAAAAACGATGTACATATTCTATTAAGTAACAACTTTTTGTATTACTCTTTTTTGCCTCTATTTAAATATATACTGTGCGTTAAAAAAACTGAATCCTTTCTTCCATGAGGTGGGGCCTAAAGCCCTGAAGGTGTAGGTGGTGGGGATGAGCATTAGTGTTAGGAATTTGGGCTGGGGCTCAACATACTTACCCAATGGGCAGTTTTTGTGGGTTACAATTTTTTTGTCAATTTCTGTTCAATATGGAAATTAAAACTTATTGGTCACAATGTCGGAAAGTCTAGGCAGGAAATGAAGGTGAAATCTGAATTTCCGAGTTCCGCTAGATATGTACCAGGTAAATCGCTGAGTAGTTCAACGCAAATCCCGCTTAGAGCGCTATTGCATCACTAAACTATGTATAGAACTGCAGTGGATGAATGGAACGCAAATTTATATATAGATTTTTAAAAAGTCCTCAAAATTGAACCCAGGGGAGGTTTTAAAAAGGTCACAGGCACATGTTGGGCTGTTGGCAGCATCGAAAACCTCCTCTGAAGCTTCCCTCCTGCTCCTTGCGCCTTGCACCAACAACAGCCCATCAGATGTCAATAGACCTGATACCATCTTCCCTACTGCAATTTAAATACCTACCAGATCAACCACACAATAGCTTTGTTCGCACTGGCTTTTTCTGACCTTAGCTGACTCCCAGAAACCCGTAAGAAACCATCCGATCCAATCTATGAAAGGTTTGAGTTCGATAAGGATTGGGAATCGAGAAGGCACATGGTCAGTTTCTTGTCGCCCCTATCTTCTGTCGACTGGAATGACAATCAGAAAATAGGCATTGGATTGTCAGGAAAACACTGGGAACAGCTAGGTACGAAAAGGGTCCGAGAATCACTGCAAACAGCTAAAAGCTGTGACAGAGTGTAGCAGTGGGGGTGGACCTCGAGAGCCCCTCTTAGACCAGCGAGATTTTCACCGGTTATGAAGGATATCGATTAGGCTTCCCCAAACCGATCCCGTCTCCACCGGAAGAAAAAATGTATCGAGAACAGCCCACACTGTTACACTCCTCCTCACATGACATACTTCTGGGTAGCAGAAGTATGAGAGGGAAAAGGGGGAATGAAAATTAGTATGAAGTTCTGGTTCAGGAAAAGACATCTGAACAACTTCAAGGTGGCTAACCTCCATCGTAATGGCACTACCCCAATAATATTTTACTGGTGGAGAACAAAGCTCCTACATACGAGTATTGGCAGATAATGTTGTCAGAGGTTGTTGTCCAGTGAATTGTGCTCATCTGGGCAACCTCCATCGTAGGGATGGAACAACTATTGGGACTTGTCAATTGGGACACGGCATCAATCGCCTTCTAAAGAGCTCAGTATATTTTAATTATACTGACACTCTAAAGGGTGGAAAGCGGTTGGGGAAGCCAATAGATGTATGTATTATCAAAGGGACAGGTTGTTAATAAAGGAATCCTTCTGGGAAACCTTTGGGCTTATCCTTCTGGTAAGCCCACAAAAAGTGGATGGAGTACGGTGAAGTGCTCAGCGCATACTACCGAACCACGCTCTGCTACCATGTGACAGAGTTTAGCAGTGGGGGTGGACCTCGAGAGTCCCCCTCCTAGACCGGCGAGATTATCACCGGTTAAGAAGGGATATCGATTAGGCTGCCCCAAACCGATCCCGTTTACACCGGAAGAAAAAATGTATCGAGAAGAGCCCACACTGTTACAAAGCCTTTCTGGCAGTCAGATGACCGTCAATGGTCACTGTGAACAAAACTCATGTCTCCATGATCCACTTTGTTATTACCTACTTGAACCCTCTGAAATGTCAAAATTATGGAGTGCTGTTTTCCATCAAAGAAGCATAACCCGAAAATCAAATCTAATGTCACCATAAAGTTGATAGCGAACAGAATGTACGAAACAAATTAGGCAGTTTATCCACTTACCTTCTTGATCGTATTATCATCGACTTTATCCGCGACATTGCCGCCATTGCGAGTTCACCCACAGCACAGATTCGTTAGTATCAGTATTCTATGAACCACAGTTGGAAACGTCGCTCTCGTTCCAAGGTTCCATCCGTTCTTCCATCACAAATGAGAAAACTTACTTTAATTTGATACCTGATTGTAATTTTAGTTCTTGATAAGGTCCTAATTGGGAAAAGACTTGTCCTTAACGTTCGAAACATATTTCGAGAAAAATCATGCCTACCTCACAGACTTTTAGTTGAGACTGATTGGCGAACTTGCTTTCGCGTGACTTCACAATTCAGTGGCCTTGACAGGTAACGTCACACACATGCTTGTGTTTTGTTTTCGCTGTTCCAGTGTTAGCTTTGTTAACTTGCTATTAAAAAATAGTGTCCAGTAAACAAGGTATTTCTATAGTTTAATTAAACGTACACGTAGTGAGTTTATGTTGCAGATTTCTTCTCTTCCGAACTTACCTACGTAGCCCTAAGCGTTCGACTTTACCTGTGCTGAATGTTCTAGGTTTGCGGACACCAGTTGTTAGGTTGTCAACAACACCGTCATTGATGGTGTGTCGTTGTGGTCATGTCGTGATTTTGTTCTCTGACTTGTTTCTCATCAAAGTAATCGGTATACATAACTACTAATGCCTACAATTAAGAGTCGTTGGATGAATAGGAATAGGCTTCAGATTAATCCTAAACGAAGACTTGTTTCTTGCTGCGATACCGTGTATAGCCACTTCCTTCCATTCCTTCGAAATACTGCTGTATGAAGAACTGAAGAAATTTGACCCGTAGAATCAGTCACAGTGACCTAGAAGTACCGCTTATTCCACTTGGCTAAAAAGTAAAGGCTTGGTGTTAATCGTTTCATGAATGGTATTGAACCCGCAGTCATTCTTGCATTATATATATATATATATATATTTATGTATATATTTATAACTTCGAACACAAGAGAAGAAACTTGAAGTTCGTCTGAACGTTTCGCATTCACCGTCGTCGGTATATATATATGTAATAATAGATGTACGAGAGAGATGACAGGAAGTGAACCAATATGACGCAAATTGAAAACCTAGCCATAAGGAAGAATATTGACTCGTCTCCCTTACGAAAAAGAAAGAAAAATTTAATTTCCATAGTTTCCTCGAAAAATGAACCATAAATTAGATAGCATAATAAATTAGTGTAAATTATAAAAATTAATAGTAAGGTTCTTAACAACGTTGAAAATTTATTAATTGATGGTATCCTCAGTATTGTTCTTTTAATAGTTGTTTTCAATATTGTGTGCCTACATTCCAGTATTGTAATAAGTGCCCAGTCAAGCATCTAAATATGGAACCCACAAGGTCAAAGCGTGTGATGGGCATCTCACTCAAATCGGTTGTTTGCAAATTTAGGTGGGTATCCTATTTTAGTACCTAACAATTCTGTTACATCACAAAAATATTGGTTGGCAGGTAGGTAAGCAGTTACTTGATTAAAATGAGGTTCTTTGGGTAGGTAGTTTGGTGTAGATGACAGCTATAGCATGGGATAACGCGACTTTGTGGCATTTTAGTTTTCGTCCCCACTCATGCGCGAAAGCTTTTCTGATTTCCAAGTACCACGTTCTCTGTTGCTGTCTAGTCGATTCTAATGATTATAACTTCATAGTAAACTAATGATCAATATTGTAATGATGATGTAAGTAGTGAACATATTTTAGGCACTGTGTGCCTCTGAAGGTGGAGCGTAAATTTGATTAAATTTTGTCGTCTGCACTGTCATCATCAATATTATTTCTAATTACCTACACCATATAACATTCTGGACGATGCGTTGAACAAAATTATACATTTCTCTGTACGTTTTCAGGTTGTTGATCGTCTAAAATACAGTAGGTACCCTTGGTTTCGTGTCATTTCTGGTATTAATGACAATATCCAATGGATATAAAAGCGAAACTGGGTAAGAACAAGTCATTAGGTAATGTGTGCAGTTCCTTTTGATTATTGAAATAACTTGTGTTCTCATTTATAATATTGCACCAATTTCGTTGTGTTGAAGGGTTGTCATATTTATTGCATTTTCATTCCAGAGAGGAGTAGACAGAGTGCCAGGGAATGTAGAGCACGGAAAAAATTGCGTTACCAATATTTGGAAGAACTTGTTACTGAACGAGACAAAGCTGTCATCCTTCTGAGGAAGGAACTGGACAAGGTGAGTTGGAATATAATAAGGGGAATCATCTTGTTGTTACTTTAATACATTTACGGTAACAAAATTATGAGAAGGCAGTAAATGTATAAAGAACAATTATTATTTGAATTGGAAGTGGTCCACGAAAGTGTTCAAATTTAAATTTTTATGATTCATTAATTTTCTTTCAAATAGTAGGTTGAGGCTAGTTTCAGTAGCCCGCTAGTTTCAGTTTCTCGTATCCTTCTGCTCATGCTCTGTTTCTTTTTCCAACCCCCTAGCTTCATTGAAATAATGGTGCTTTGTATTTTCCATCTGTCGTGGTACCCTTCAAATTCTTACATTTACCACTCCTATGTAATATAATATAGATTTAACCAAATAAACGAGGGGAACGACGAGCTGAGCGACGCCACGGGGAAAGAAGGAGAAGGGTCCCCTCTAGCGAACTCCATCGCCCCTCAACGGTTGTAAGAGCCGCTGATGGACGGGGAATGAGTGGAAAGGGGCCTTTATAAGCAGCCCGGCCAGCCCAGCTCTTCATTCGACCGATCACACTCTTACATGCGACTACTCTATCGCACCCACCTCACACCTCCTCTCACACTCTCTCTCTCTCTCTCTCTCTCTCTCTCTCTCTCTCTCTCTCTCTCTCTCTCTCTCTCTTGCATCTGCTTTGGTAGTAACCACGAGATGCATCCTTTCCTCTAGTACTCGCTGTGGTGATAACCACAAGGTACTAGCATCCAATATCCTCTGGCGTCTGCTGTGGTGGTACCGCGGGGTACTAGCAAAATATTCCTAAGGAGCACCTAATACCTGGTGTGATGGTAACCGTGGGGTATTAGTTTCCATCCTCCTGGTGCCTGCTGTGGTGATAACCGTATTGCACCTTCCTCTCTCTCTTCTAGCACTCGCTGTGGTGGTAACCGCGGGGTGCTAGCAAAAGACTCCTAAGGAGCACCTAATATCTGCTGTGGTGATAACCACTGGGTATTAGTTTCCCTCGTATCCTTCCAACTAACGCCTGCTGTGGTGATAACCACTGGACGTTAGCAAAAGACTCCTACGGAGCAGCTAATACCTGCTTTAGTGATAACTGCGGGGTATCATACCATTAGTGATCACAACACGATCCCTACACTGACCGGTACATTCACTTCTTGTCCACTCATGCCATTTACTGTAGATGCAGGGGTTGAATAGAATAATAATTGGAACACTATTTTAGTCTCTCTGGCAGATATTTAGACCAGTTTCTTGATCATGGATCAGTATTATCAACTGCTAAAGTTTCGTTCAATATTTTTTCACAGTATCGCCAGTGGTCAAAAGAGCTTGATGAAGGAAAAATCCCCGAGGGGTTTGAAGCATTTCTGGAGGCGTTCTTTGAGCTGGACACAGTTAAAAGTGAACAATGATACCTTGGATAATCAACCGCTATTATCTAGTCAGGTTAGTGTGATGATTTTGAATCACGTTGATGTATAGGAAATTCCGTCTGATCAGTGAACCATGGAGACTGTTTGGGGAATTTCGCCAGCCTACCCCTACCTATTTTCGTTTATTTTTTAAAATTTGTATCAGGTTCTTATTTGCTCACTTCGGCAAGAGATGATTTTTTATGAAGAAGTTCAATTTTCGTATTTTTCTATTTCTAAATAAAACTTAACGTGAGTTCCGGGTTTTCCCAAATAGGAGAGGATGCAGTCATTATATTGTCGTGTGCTTGGGGATCCAATCTGATTTTCGTACTTTCGGTGAACCTTGTCCGTAAATGGACTGCTGAAAAGTGTGGTGGTGCTCTGGTGTGAGCAGCTCTCGTCAAGTCAGTCTTCCTTCAGAAACCTGTCCGTCCAGTTCGATTATACAGTGGCCAGTATTGCCTTAAAACTTAGTTTTCAAAGTTATTAGGGTTACCTGCAGGTTCCCCTCTCTAACCTTTAAGCCCTTTCAGCTTCCAAAAGTGCCATTTCGTCCTTTTGGAGCAATTATCTTGACCCTCGAAACGCCCTCGTGGCATCCCTTCGCGCCATCTACCATCCTACGCTGAACGAGACGAGCTACACAGCATCAGGTAAGCCGATTTGCGATGAATCTTGTTGGATGTCCTTGTGCACGACTTTCTTGACCGTGTCCTCTCGTCTCCGGTTCAGCCATTTTGAACTCGGCAAATTTTACTTTGAATTAGATCGAATCGACGTTTCTTGGGCCGTTGCCCACGAAACGATCACTTCTGATTATTAATTCCCCCACCAGAGACCATTATGTGAGACCATATAAGAACATTGTTACTTATTTCCAGCTGAAAATGGGAGATAATTATCTTGTTTTGCAGTGTTCAGTCCAATTATGAGGTGGAAAACGGGAAATCTTAATTGTTGCACGTTCTATGTTAACATGTCATGTAGGTGTGGAGGTAATGGGGCTTATTAAAATTATAGTGAATTTTACATTGATACTGTTTGATTTATTCTGCCAAATAAATAACCAGATAAATAGTGTAATACCGCAAATACTATATTAAAGAAAATTACTGACTTTTAAATAGTCAACTTTAATTTTATGACTGTAACACTTACTTACCACATAATGAGGTGTTTATGTTGGAAAGAATAGGCAGAAAACGAGTGTGAACATTCGAATTAACGAGAGGTCAAGCATTTCAGCAGAAACTTACATTAATGAAGTAGGCTGTTTTTTGCAACCAGTGGCCATCCAAAACTGATAGGTACAGCAATTGTTGCTGTGCATTGGGTACAGCCTTAAAATTTCGAGTCATACAATTCAAAGTTAGTGAGTGGTTTTTGGATTTGGTGGTGTGGTGGCGCTACTCCCCGCAGTTGTCCTGACACCAAAAAAGAGTATACCTACTCTCGAATTCTAAGCCATTCGGAAGGCCAAGCACAAGTGTGACAAATGCCGCTTAAGGCTAAATATCCCCAGTTTAGTTCCAAAAGCTGCCATCACGTTATGCGTCACAATGAGCTAAAACTCTTCCGATTTTCGTTCTGAAAATTTCGTTGTAAAGTACGAGTACGTAGAATTAATACGGCACTCTTTTTTGGTTTATTATTCCCCGAATAATACACCTATGTATTCGATCAGCAACAAATTTTTATAACACCCCCTCAAATTTTTTTCTTTTACGTTTCAAGGTGCGTAGATTCAGAAAACGCAGTGTCCGTCCGCCGTACGTCGTATCATGCATATCGGCTTCATTTTCGGTCTAAAAAGTTTGTTCTATACGAAATAATACACCGTTATGTAGGGATTTGGGTACCCGTGTAGTATGCGATCTCAGCCCGGCCAGCGTGACACTCTAGATCTAGAGGATGCCATATGGTGCAATAACAGTGAGATCGCATATTGGTCTCCAAAAGTGAGCTGAGATCGCATACTACACGGGTACCGGGAATCGCAGCGTTCAAAAAAATAATCTGTTGATTGCACTAGGAAGGGTCATTAGCGAGACGTGTTTGTTTTGGTCCAGGCCCACACTGACCTGAGAGAAGAAAGAACCACAAATCCGTTGCCATAGAAATCCGTTTCAGACCACCCTAAATCCTAATCCATTAAGGAAAATCGGGCCATTGGTTCGTGAGAAATTTACCATGGATTTCGCGTTAAGGCATGTGCAGTGGTCATACCAATGATCCGAGCGTTTGAAATTCCAGAATCTAAACCCTAACTACCCACCGAATTTTGGCATCATCAGGCCATTTATCCATGAAAATGTGATGCGTTTGCGTGTGCGCAGTGGCTGTTCGTAGGGGTCATTTCATCTGGGGTCCAACGCTGGGGGCACGTGTGCCAAAGCCCAAAACTCCATTCTCAACCAACTAGCGTGGCTGACATTTCGTTAGTAGACTTGAATGTTTCCTGAATCCAATGTTTGGGGAAAATGGAGGATGTTAATTCCCAAAAAATCCCTGATATTCACTATTTCTGAGCCTACTAATAGAATCTCATTAAAGAAAGTTGAAGGATATAATCAAAGAGCCAATGAATGGGGACGGGGCGTCAGAAGTAATTTAATGAGAGCATGAAGTCCCTACAACCTTGGTGCCCCCCTTCCCCTCCTCCTTACCCCGACTGAATATCTACAACACTTGTACTCGTAGTTACCTACCCGACAGAGGGCCTCCTTAGCCGCAATAAGGGTTGATTTCCATTTTGCGGCTGAGGACGTTTTGGTGGGTTGTTTTGGGGTAGAAAGGGGGGGGGGGGATCACATCTTTTTGTATTTATGAAGTGAACATGTTGTACCAGTACCTAAAAATTTTCCGAGTACATACCTACTACCTACTCAGTACTACGTACTTAGTAACTGCTAAGTACTGCCTGCATAGTACCTACTCAGTAGTCATGCTCAGTACCTACTTAATACCTTCATACATTTTTTGGCGGGTAAATTTTTACAACAAGGATATCACATGTTTTTGGGAGGGATATCACGTCTCTTTGCATTGACAAATTAAACACTTTTCCCAGTACTTACTTACCTAAACATTTTCAAAATGGGGGGAGGGGGGGTGCACAATAGGTATTGTAGTGATCAGGTGTTCAACTTGGTAACTGTGGACGCGAGAGTCATTAAAAGTTGTTGTCTAGTTTTTCGTGTCAGGTAAAAAAAGTTGCTGAAGAAGTTGGTGTAAAAGTTGCTTGTTCGTTTGACATAATAAAGCGTTCGTTCGTTCTGGTAGCTTCGTGTTTTCATAACAGTATCATCTTCGAGCCTAACAAATGTGTGTACAAAGTTTCAGCTCGATCTGTTATGTCTGTGAGTTTGTAGCCCTGTCATAGAGGAACAAGAACAAAAATTAGAAAAACCTGAAAAACAGCGATTTTCAAATTTCTAGATTAGAACTTTGGCACTGGATGGTACACATCCTCAGGGGCTCCTCGAGAATGGGTGTACGAAACTTCAGCACAGGGAGCCGAGTTATGGGTGGTGGTGGGGGTAATCCCTACTTTTTCTGTCTTTGGTGGCGGAAAAGGGGGGAGGGGCAGTTCTTGGTCGCTTTGGAGGTTTCGGTTTCCTTGGCGAGCGGGACGCTATCGTGTCCCTAGGTTTATTAGTATTCCAGTTTTTTTTAATCTTCAGTGATGGAATTCTTTGGAATCGAGCATGGAAAAAAATTTAACCCCCTCAAAATTTGATGGTTTCCGTTTCAAGGTACCTACATAGAATCCAAAAATGGAATTTAAAAAAAAGTTATGTCCGTCCGCCGTACTTCG
This sequence comes from Leptopterna dolabrata, assembly GCA_954871275.1. Classification (NCBI taxonomy): domain Eukaryota; kingdom Metazoa; phylum Arthropoda; class Insecta; order Hemiptera; family Miridae; genus Leptopterna; species Leptopterna dolabrata. The sequence goes on along the minus strand of OX940974.1, from coordinate 86,963,372 downwards.
CATTCCTTAGTTACCATGAACCATTAGTAGGTAATGAAATTTGGCTTGTAGGTCCTTTTTGGACTCTAGTTGGTCTGCAAAGTTCGGCGTTACTGTCAGTCTTATCTAAGGGGTGAAAAATAGGGGGTTGAAATTTTCAGAACGCCTTAGCTCAAAAACTTTCAATAGAAGGGTAGGTACGGGGTTTTTCACGTTTTTAAATTTATCTTGAACTAGAGAATTTTTTGAGACCACCCAGGGCATTGTGGGACCAGCCATTCGTTTGCACCGGGAAGTTTCGTCATCATGATTGTGAATGAAACGTATGAATCCGGCCCAGATATCATTGCTAGGGATCATCTGGTTATAATTGCGGGCGGCTGCATGAAGTCGAGTTGGTTGTTCTGTGGTATTATTTCATTTGAATCCCCCGCATTTGTATGAAACTTTAATTCCCGGGCCGGCTCCAGTACTCCATTTAGGGCTTTCCTGGGGGGAGCTCGAGGGTATTGACCACAGAAAACAGTGATCTACACTGAAGGGGCATCTATACAGGTAAATAATAAACCGTTGTGTAATAATTTGCAGTTTTTTTTCAATTCTACTCAAAAGTGAATTCTGCTCATAGTTTCGGCTTTGATCAGAAAATCAGTTGGTAGTAACTGGGCAAGAATAAAAATGTAGGTAGATAGCTTACCTTACTTTTTTTTTTTTTTTTTAAATCAAATTTCTGACTTAAGTTAGTTTGTACCACCTACGTACCACCTCCTAATCCTAATAATACCCTCAGTATCCCTAATAAAAATATCTTGGTGCCCTAGTAAGCAGAATGTTGAGATACATCATCAGTCGAAATGAAAAATTTCATGAGGAGGACGACACAAAGGGCAGTCCGCGCAAGGTCATTGGCTGCCCCCTTCTCACTGCAGATCCTGGCGCCTCCTCCATTCACAATAATTATCACTTCCCATCGTAATGACAATACTATTTCCTTGCTATTCATCCGATTTTCCAATTTCGAACGGATTTGGACTCCAAATAAATATCCCTAGCATGCATGGATCTTCAAATTCTTAATTAGTTCTTTTTAGTAGGTAGAGTATATCACTTATACTTGCGTATGGTGTAAAAAAAATTTTCAGAACGAAAATCGGTTCACCTGTTTGGGCACAAAAGCAGTAATAAATTTGCCCCCAATAGTAGTGCGATCTCTTGAAAAAATTTCTTACTAAAATCGGGGACATTTAGCCTTAAGCCTAAGTATAAGGCTCTTGCTTGGCAATGGCCATCTAATGTGACTGATCCTTCGTCTGTTATCACCCTCAAAATCACATTTTTTGGTTTATGTAATTTTGTTAACGAAACAAGTTGGGGGAAAAAATCAGGTTGCGCACTGGGATGTGGTTAGGAGTCTCGCCTAACATTTGCAGCTGGTCTCCACAGGTTTTTGTTTATTTGTTTATTCTTTATAAATACATTTATTGACAAGAATAATTATCTAAAGTGGTTGATAAACAGGCAAATGCTACTACTGCCTTCTATAAGTCAGACTTGTGATCTGGGGAGGAGTTGCAATCTCGACATCATAATATATTAATAACATTGTTCTTTAAAAGATAAGAAATACAAAGGAGCTAGTTTCTTCTCTTATTTACTAGGGAAATATAAAACTCGATATATTAGGTAGGCACTCTGTATAGATATACACAACAACAAAAATTAGCGAATTTTCAAAGAAAATGTAGCTATTGCAATAGGTCCAACATTTTCGAAACATGAATTTTTGACTTTTTTAAAAATAGGCAAATCCGTTTCAGAGCACCCTGAATTCGTCCCTCGATTTTTAGCCAAAATTTATATGTTTATATTTATGTGATTCACGACGGAGGGACTATCTCGATGATAAAAATAGTTTTATCAAAAAAAGAGTGGGTCAAATTTGACTTCATAAGGGTCAAAAATCTGTAAAAATGGCTAAAATCACGAAAAAAATGATATAATTTTACGAAAAGTGGTATGGTTTCTCGTTATATAATCTTTTTACTCAATAGTGCGAATATTTCTTTGAAAGTTCGCTCTTACAGCCATTCTGCATGACTGGAACGTTTTACTGATAACTTAGGTACCATCATAATGGTCTTTCAACCTGCTCTTGAATGGTGACAGTGACGGCTTGTACGTATTTGTTCGGGCCAAGCATTATGTACTATTTTGCACCCCTATAATCGAAAGCGAGCTGACTGTGAAGTGTTTTCCTAAAAGGCATGAGCATAGATTCTTAGCTTAGTTCTTGGTCTTGCACCAATCTAAATGCCTTGATAGTAGTTTTTTTAGGAGGTCCGTCAATGGAAAAACTTTCATTTGTTCAAATAATTGGACTGACGGAAATCTCCTTTTTTTTTCTTTAGAAGAACTTTAATGAATAGATTTTGAGCCTCAAAAACCGAATCAAGAAGATCTCAACCACTCCATCCCCACCCCGAGACAACATGGATGAGGTGTGACTGAACCAGGGCGAAATAAAACATCCTTCGGGCTTCTATAGGCAAAAAATTTCGCACCTCTCTACAAACGTAGTCCAGCTTCTGTGTGTAGCCACCAGCTTACCGATATGGACGTCCGACTTGAGACATGGGTCAACTTCAACCCCAAGGTAGCGTGTAGACGTGACTTGCCCGATTTCAGGACAGACGCGGTAGTAATTATTTTCACAATCAGTAATATGGCATTTGATATTTCCTATGTGGGGTACGTCCGTATATCTCTGTTAGCAAATGCAAAAATTAGTTTTAGCGAGGTTGACCATCATTCTTATTTCGCTTAGTATGGAACTGGTTTTCATTAGGCTGGCTTATTAGGGCTTTTTTAATGGCTCCATCCTATGTTTGATCCATGACTAAGATTGTGGTATCTTCTGCAAAAGAAAAAGTTATTTTGTCTACCCTAGTCCTCAATAGTTTATCCAAAAACACTATAAAGTAAATTGGGCCCAAGCCAAGACCGTTCCCTGAGGGATACCACACCTTGGATGGACTCTAGTCAAGACATCACCAATTTTTGTAATATGGTATCTCCATATTACACTGTCTGGTAACTCACCGTCCAGCTAGTAACTCACGTTCCAGATAGTTGACAAAAAAAGATGGTCTAACAGTCGCGCTGGATACTATAGCAGTAAGGATACCCACGGTAAGCATTCTCATTCCTGTGGTTTGTGCTGGCTTGTTGCGATCTTAAAGGGCTGACCAGGAAAACAGAAAATCGCTAAATCTCTAGTTTTGCGCTTTCTTGGTCGATTCTTCCAACTTTTGTGGGATCTAGAGAAGGGAGTTACAGTATTATCAAACCTCATAAAACTGAAGGTTTTCCCTACTACAAACAGTTGGCAGTGAGCAATTGAAGACATGATTTGCCCATCACACTCAATTAACAATTACATCAGGGGAAATTTAAAATCGTTTAGCTGCGCTGTGAGTCTACCAAGGTAGTGGGAACTTTGTGATCAGTTTCAGGAGGAAACAAAATTATTTACTAGTTCTAATCAACGAATTGCAATGAATTTCGTTAAGGGTTTCCTGTTTGGATCTAGGGATGATCCCATATGAATTTCCATATTCAATATACTTAGTGTATGATTCTCGTCGTTCATTTGCTACTAGTGCCAAGAATACCTAATATAGAACATACAGTTAAAATCGTTTATAACGACCTACCGGTTATACGAATTTTAGAACGTGTGTCCTGCTATAATATAGGTGATAACTAAACGTGGGTTAATACGATGTCGGGTATAACGACCATTTTGCACCTCTAGATTGGTCCAATACTTCAACACAAATAGCTGAGTGAATGCTGATGTTGAAAAAGCCTGCTTTTGCAGCTATCAGTTATAACGACATGTTGTGCTTGGGCCCTTGGCTGTTATTATAAACGATTTTTATTGAGTTGTTGTTGTTGGATTAATGCAGGCATTACAGGGAACGCCCAGTGGATGGTGTGATTACTCGTATGCCAGTGTGGACCATTTTTCACAAAATGTGAGTATGTTGGCACCCACCCCCTCCTGAAAACCTTACTTACTTAATCGGTATTCGTGTTGTACCTAGCAAGGTCTAGGTTTCGCAGAGGGCATTCCATCCTTTTCCTTCTTCTGGTCGAGAGTTGTCTTGTCTAAAGGATACTCCACTTTTCTGTACTTGGTCTGTGGTCTCAGGATCTGTTGTCTCCATACCTAGCCCATGTCCAATGAGGGAACCTCGTTTCAGCATACGAACTACGGGTTACGTGCTTAGAGGTAAGAGCCCACGACACTGAGCGGTACGTCAGTGTAGGTGTATACATGACTTCCAGTTGTAAATAATTATGAACGAATCCGAAAAATTAACCACAACCGGGGAAGGCTATTATTTTGTACTACTGGCAGCTACTAAATAATATTTGTATAACTAAAACGCTTGGAGGGTTAGAAGAATGCCGCAAGAATCAAAATTTACCGATTATTGCCAGAGAAAAGTTGGAAAAACTGTTTTCTACAAGGTCCGGTAGCTCTTAAGGTGGGATTCGAATGACGCGGCTGGAACGACTGTAGCCGCGCGAACGGAGCCGCGCGAACGGAGCCGCGTGACTCGAGCCACGCGACCCAGAGACGCGTATATGACTTCCAATCTCGCGATTCTAGCCGCTATGAACGCCACAGGTGACTTCCGATTGCTTGACTTTAGTACCTACGTTAACGCCATGGAGAGTACATCGCTGCAGTTGGTGTGGTTGTTAGTCCAGAAAGAGGAAGAAGAGACCGGGGACCTTATGAAAAACAGGCGTAATCCTCACCCAATGTACTCGGCGAGAGAAACCGAGGGGCTTCAGAACATTCTTATAAAGGCGCCTTCTGAAGGATGAAACCGTGTTCAGGAAGTTTTTCCGGTTAAATATTGAACAGTTCAACTATGTGTTATCACTTATTGAACCAAAAATAACAAGCGAGTCATGTGGCAACGTCAAGCAACCCATCAGCCCTGCTGAAAAACTGGGAGTTACGCTCAGGTAAAGCAATTTAATCGTAATAATATTTATTATTTCAAATTTTCATTAAATTTATGCAAAAAAAAATATAAAAGGTAGGTATTCTAAATTCAACACTCAAGTGAAATAACGGCCAGACGCATTTGTGATTAACTGAAGTTCATTGTCGACGGCAGAAGCAGGTACTGTTGTGAGGTGCAGGTCCGGTGCAGAATCTGTGGGAGGGCGGGAAGAGATTTCAGACAGCTCGAGTTGACCAACATTCTTACAAATTAGCATTTTGGCATGGATTTGATTTGTATTGGACAATTTTTTAACCGACATAGCCATACTTTTTAAAAATGTGTCAATGGGGTCCTCTTCCGTGGGTTTAGCAAGTACGGTCGATAATAATTTGGCTCTGTCTTGAGAATTTTTCTTAAACAATTCAACGATGTTTTCGGTTGAGTTTTGGAGTGAGCGTTTCCGTTTATAAGACGGTTGTCTGCCTGTTTCAATTCCCACTTGTTGATCAGTTTCCGCGATCTGATGCGCTTCAGTGACATCAGTTTCAGGAGCGTTGTTGTCAATTTCAACACCCTCATTCTGCTGGGTTTCATCGCCGACATCGTCAATAAAATCGGTCGCTATGTTCGTCAGTGTCCTGATTTAAAAAAATAATAACAAATTTAAAAAAAAGGTACCACATAGGTTTTAGCGAATTATTAGAGAAAATTAAGCTATTGCAAAGGGTGCAAAATTCACAAAGATTTATTAAGCCAATTAATTTACTCACTCTCTTTCGTATTCAACTTCGTTGAGGAACGCTAGGTTTTCTTCTAGATTCCATTTCCTCAATTTTTCTGATCGGGCGGATCCTGTTGGCAATTTGCTTTGTCGTTTGTGCCTCATAAACGTGTCTCGAATGTTTTTCCAGCATGCTCTACACTCTTCCACTGAAACAACATAACAATGTGTATATAGTAGAGACATGATAGTATATAATATTATATTACCTGTACAACTTTTGTTTGGTTGTTGTTGTTTCAGGTTCCTAGCAACAGGAGAAAGCTTTGCTTCCTTGTCATATGCATTTTGCATATCGCCAAGCTACATAAGTCGCATTGTTCACCAAGTACTGAAAGAGTGCAGTAAACACTTCCTGCTATATTTATGCCATCTCCAACACAACAAGACCTTTATACGATAGCCAAGGAGATCGAAGAAAAATGGAATTTCCCGAACTGCGTTTCAGCCGTGGATGGGAAACACGCACAGGTTTCCCTCTACCCCACTCATCCCCCCCCCCCCCACCCCCTACCACACGTGGAGCCTTCTCCGAGGAGAGCCGGACCCCACTCCGCCGAAAACTGCTGAGGGGGTTCTACCTACTCGAAAAATGCTGAAAGCAGCTGACGACGTGTATTACATTACATTGCGTTAGGTCACTGGTCCGAGGCTTGGAAATCCCACGAAGTTTTTTTGCTTCCTCACTATCGAAGGTAGGGAAGCCTTGGATTCGTGATTGAGTTAAAAAAAGTTCATGTCCTGCAAAATGAAAATTTCCACTACCATTTTCCGTTTCAGACATCGAGGAACATATTTGGTTCCGTGTCTGTGTCTGTCTGTGGTAATTCCTTGTAACGCCCATAACTACCCGAAATAATGGTCGAACTGGGCTGAAATTTCGAGGGTAGGTGCGGGTTGAGTCACAGATGGACCCATACCAAAATCATTGAAAAATTACCGTAACTTTCGTCTGCGCATGCGCAAACGTGAAATAATTGGAACACCCATAACAACCCTAAATATCGTTGAAATGAGTTCAAACTTGGAGGGTCGGTCAGGAATAATACTTTGATAGTACCAAATTAATTTCATTGGCATCGTAATGTAACTTTGATCTACGCATGTGCGAACATGAAATGTTGACCATTTCCTTGTAATGCTTCGAACTACGCGATAAATAGTCGTAGAAAGCTGCAATTCGGAGGGTATACGCGGGTTGGATCGCAGATGGTCCCGTTTAAAAATCATGAAAGTCTTAGTCTGCGCATGCGCAAACGTGAAATACTTGGAGTGCCCATAACTACCTTAATTATCGTTGAAATGAGTTCACATTTGGAGGGTCGATCAGTATAATACGTTGATAGTTCCACATGAACTTCATTGGAGACTTACTGTAATTTCCCTCTGCGCATGCGCAAACATGAAATGTTGACCGTTTCCTTATAACGCTTCTAACTAAGTACGCGAAAAACAGTCGTAGAGAGATGAAATTTTGAGGGTGCACGCGGGTTGGATCACAGATGGTCCCATATCATAATGAACCTACCCAACTAGTCTATACGTTCATGTGATTCAAGTGAGGAAGCTATGGTGCCTTCTCGAATTGGCAGACGTTTTTCTACATATCTCTATATCCTCTGTTATCATGTAACTATTCGAAAAACATGTTCCATGTTTCCTTGCTTTGATCTTTGATCTAAACTGTTATAATCTGGAGGTCTGGGGGTGTCCCGCAGATTTCCTTCGACAATAAACATAGGTACCGTCATGAACACAAACCTCTGGCGGCTAGACGCCCCCTACGGCAACGCTTTTTTTTTCTGTAGTCCTGCTTGCTTTTGTAGATGCTAACTACAAATTTGTTATGGTTGATATAGGGTCATACGATAAAGAAGGTGAAAGTGGTATCCTTCAAAAATCTAACATAGGGAAGCTCATTACAAAAGAGGGATTCTATCCTTCTCAGAGGCAAGTGGGCGAAAATGTAGAACTGCCGTACGTAGTTGTAGGAGATGACGCTTTCAAACTGTCAGCTCACATGATGAAACCATATGTAAAAAGTGAAGCCCGTATAGACACCAAAAAAGCTATTTTCAACTATAAACTGTCGCGAGCAAGAAGGGTCTCGGAAAATTCATTTGCTCTTCTGAGTCAAGTTTTTCATATATTTTATACGCCAATAGCTGTTAGTCCAAAAGTTACTGACTGGTTAATAATGGCTGCTTGTTGTCTTCATAATATGCTCAGAGATGCTTTTCTCGAAGAAAACAATTCATGTTTTTTCAACGCTATGAACTCTGAAATGATGCCTACTGAAAATTTGATACCATTAGTGGCTAGCGGTGGCTTTGGAAATGTCGAAGGATTTGCAGTACGAGATCGTTTTGCAGATTACTTCTATAGAGATGGCTCAGTTCCTTGGCAAATGAAACAAGTCACCAGAACAGATCAACAGGAATGAAAATCAAAATCTACTTACTGCTTTTCAACACTAACAATCAAATACACTACAGTATTATAGGTATGTAATAACCACAAAAATAAAATAATATGCTATACCTACTCACCTGGTTGTTTCAATGACTCCGCAATTTCCTTCCATATGTTGTCCCTGGCGTTGGCATCTTTGTATATACTTGGATGTCCTCGCACTATCTCAATAAGTTTCGGATCATCCATTTTGAATTAATTCGAAGTAAATCACTCGCGATATGTAGCAGTTCAATATTGGAATGAAAAACTATGCCGTGAGTGTCAGTGAACCCACTGACAGCCCATATATGTCTGTATTCGTCGGTTTCCTGACGAACTATGAACTGTGAACTCTTCTCTCGACTCTCCAGCCATGTGGGGGGACACGGCTAGACTTCTGAGCCGCCTCGTTCGAGTCGCTTCGGCCGCGCGGCTGTAAACGCGGCATTCGAATGGGTTCCATTGTATTATTGTCAAAGCAGTCCTACGGAGCCACGCGGCTACAGTCGCTTCGGCCGCGTCATTCGAATCCCACCTTTATAGGTAACTTGGTGTTCAGTGTGGTAGCAAACCGACGGAAAGAATATACAATTTAATATACAACTGTAGTGAATCATTTCATCAACTTGAGCGTTTCTGTGCATCAATATGAGTCATGTAGCGTTATGCAGTCTCTGCCATCCCTTCTGGATGTGTTCTAATAACTGTTATGGCTAAATCAGTCAGTGGCATGGAGGATTTCCCCTCTACTTCCAAATTAAATAAAATCAACGTCATCCGTTCCTCATTATTTTCTTTTAATTTGTACCTTAGGTTTTAATGCTATCAAAGTGGAGAAACACAAGTTTGGAAAAACCGTAAAATAGAATTAGTTGGAAAGCAGACAAACAACAACTTAGTACATACATCTACCTATTATTGATCTCACGAATTTCGCCTTTCGGTTTCCTCAATGATCTAAATTTTATTGAAATTTATTCACTCTGGAGGGGGTGGGTTGAAGGAGTTTAAGGTCAAGAAATTTATTGAAAACTGTAGAAATTTTGAACAAAATTGTATAGTGTGTTTATAGATTAATTTTCATTGTTTCAGCTTCACCATGGTTGCCAGAAGGTCAAGCCAATTGACTTAGCTGATTCTATAATGCATCAGTATAATTATTATTGATTTGTGGAGACAGAATCAACCAACCCTGGAAAATATGGCCTACCAGCCAATGGACGTTGATGGTCTTTGTTCACTTAGTCATAATACCACTACCTACATGTGGACTAAAAGGGTGATGTCAGCCTTCTTATTGCCTTGATTCCTCATATTGACTTTTTTCCCCCTTTGCTTTACTGTTAGAAACAGAATAGATTGATGGGGGGGGGGGGGGGGGTAAAATACTAAATCAAAATAAAATTTTGCTTATAAGCGAAATGGCTTTTCCATTCTTTATAAATTTTGCCTCAATTCCCTGAGAATGTATGGGACCACTGTATTTACGAGTAATTAACTATTATTGATTTCCATTAGTTGTGCTGGTGTCATTAAGATGAGAATTAGTAGGTGCATTTTGAATAAGCTGGTGGTTCACTGAAATGTGTTATCTGCAGAGTGCAAGGGGTCCAAGCTGGTAGTTTTAAACGGGAAAAAGCCCATGATATATTTTTCAAGAACCTTAGGGTTCAAGGGTCCACCCCGAGTGTATGACCTCCGTTTTTTGGGCTTTTGGACAATGTAACGACTCTCATTCACACTGATAAATCAACTAATGGTAACAGCAGATTACAGAAATTTGTTCTAGTGCAGGTGTTGTGGGCAGCCAACACTGTGGCTTGTAAGGAGATGACGATCCGGAAGGCGACGTCACCCAGCTGATAAGCGACGTGGAAGGAAAGGAAGAGGAGGGGGACGGACCCGTGTCGCGGTTCTGTAGGCTGTGTGCGTGGAGCTATCCTTGTGTGAGCAATACACCGTAGAAACTGAGAAAAGCGGGGAAAACGGGATCCAGGCGGAGGAAAATGGCGACGTCACGTCTAAAGACGATAAAATGATGACGTCACACACTGCTTCCTTATCAGTTTCGACCTTTTATACAGCACCTTTTTATTCACTACCTGTCAAAATCGAACGCACTTACGTTCCTCATTTGGGGTAGTTCATGCAGCCTAGCGGTCCTGTGGTGATGTTATATAATTTTTTTTTTTTGTCAAATAGGTATAATATTCATCTTGAAAAGGGGCGAAATTCTACAGCTGTATAACATATAATGATAAGCGCAATTCCACCTAATTAATTGCTATATACACAAAATCATCTTTCTTATCGAACAAAAAAAATAAAAATTATATAACATCACCACAGGACCGCTAGGCTGCATGAACTACCCCAAATGAGGAACGTAAGTGCGTTCGATTTTGACAGGTAGTGAATAAAAAGGTGCTGTATAAAAGGTCGAAACTGATAAGGAAGCAGTGTGTGACGTCATCATTTTATCGTCTTTAGACGTGACGTCGCCATTTTCCTCCGCCTGGATCCCGTTTTCCCCGCTTTTCTCAGTTTCTACGGTGTATTGCTCACACAAGGATAGCTCCACGCACACAGCCTACAGAACCGTGACACGGGTCCGTCCCCCTCCTCTTCCTTTCCTTCCACGTCGCTTATCAGCTGGGTGACGTCGCCTTCCGGATCGTCATCTCCTTACGAGCCACAGTGTTGTCTGCCCACAACACAGGTACCTACATTATTTGTATTCCAGAACTCGAGATTGTAGATGTAGGATTTGAGGAATCAAGGTTCGTTCACTCTATACATTTTTCAGTACCTAATGAGGATTTGCAATGTTGTACCACTTCGCTTGTTCGTCAAAGTAAAACAAGTATATTGTAGATAGTTACAGCTTAGTGAGTAGGTTGATATAAAACATTTTTCTATTGACAACTAAAATTTATGAAAGCTTGAAAAGAAAACTTAAATGTTGATTTTCAAACGTGTTGAATAGCCATGTCATGTCCTGAAGTATTCTAGAGCTATGCTGGGAATAGTACATCTTTATTGCAAGCCTTCTCATTTGTAGCACTTCTGCTACTTGTAAACAATGGGGAATTTGCACTATTATTTCTCTTCACTAGCTGTTGTGCTCGTCGCCGACGGGTAGAACTCGGGGTGGGTCCATCTGACTTTGTTACCTCTCGCAGAAGTACACCTCCTTCCCTGTAAATGTCCTTCCCCGGTCATAGAAACATTTAAATACGCGAGATGGGTTCGATCCATTGAGCTGTTTTCGAGAATTTAATTTTTTAATGTTTCGGCTTCCCTATAAACCCCCACCCCTATCCATCGGATCCGGAAGTAAACCCCCCTATGTCCTTCCCCGGTCATAGAAACATTTAAATACGCGAGATGGGTTCGATCCATTGAGCCGTTTTCGAGGATTTAATTTTTTTATGTTTCGGCTTCCCTATAAACCCCCACCCCTATCCATCGGATCCGGAAGTAAACCCCCCTATGTCCTTCCCCGGTCACTGAAACATCTAAATACGCGAGATGGGTTCGATCCATTGAGCCGTTTTGGCGTGATTGAAAGACAGACAGACACCACGAAAATCACCTGTAAATTTAGTTATATAGATTATGTTTCCAATGAAATACCGTCGTCAGAACTTTCCAAAAAATGCAACACGAACGGCGAAAACCAAAACCTGGTTAGGTAAGTTCTGCGTCGGAGGTAGGACAAGGGAGGCTCATCCTCCCAGGACCTGTGACATCGTAAAACCTCTTTCCATCCATTTCAAACCTCATCCATGTGAAATGCTGAAAATTGATTGAAAGTGGATTTTTAGGGTGATAAATCCAATTTTAAGAGCAAAAATGGGAAATTTTGACCTGTGGAAGTTCCCCATTATTGTTAGTGTTAGCAGCACCTGTAGCCGAGTTTGTCCATATGAACAGAAATTATCCATTATCCTAACTTGAGGACCTGGCGTCAAGAATACCCTTATATTTCTGCCATCTTGAGCTCAGCCAGTTGAGTTTTCGCCACCTCCTTGAACGCTGTTATAATGCATCCTGACGCGCATGTCTGTCGTAACATCAGCGTTTTTGTATAAAATATGCACTGTGTAGAAGAAGAATTCTTATCAACTCCAACAGAGTGGGTATTGTATTAAACCACCTGAGATTAACATTTCTGCTATCTCACTATTATTCCCCCGCAATCCCACATAATTCAGACTCGCAAATGCTGCCAGTTTTTTTCTTCCCACCAATAAAGAACTTTGCGTAGGTAGGTACCTCCTAAATTGTCATTGATCAGTATTATAGGTCATGTTCAAATATTCTTATAGAATGGATATAATATTCCTAACAATGCCTGCTTGTACATACAAGTTTATTCAACATGGTACCTTCAACGATTGTATAATAAACTTGTTTCATTCCCAGTTTGCAGTTGATCAGTACAATAGAATCCCGACAATTCCCATTGAAAATTGCGTTAATTCGAAGAAAACCTTTGTATATTGTTCCCCTGGTATTTTTTTTTCTTTTGCGAGTTAACCCTTGATGATTCAAAACTTGTTTACTGTTTACCCTCCGAACTCGAATTTAATGGGTTAGCTCGACGGTTTAGGAGGGGTTTTGCTCTGTGTTCGCTTGTTACGTTACAGATTTTTTTTTTAAAGAAACTGACGGATGTATAACTAACGTGTATGTGTAATGCAAATATGTGTATATATTGTGACGTAGTTTTTTGCAGTATTTGTAATAAACCCTCAATAATTCGAAATTTTTCATGATATATGACCCCTAATTTTCAGTCTCATTAATTGGAATACTACTACTATTCACTATTATTCATAGCTGAGTTACGTGTGTATTGCTTACCTGATGTGGGGATTAACGGTGATCCTCAAGGCGGTTACCCCTGGGCAAGGCCTTTCCACTGCACTTCGGATGGGTTTACCCCTGCGAATATCCCAAATGTGGATATCTCGGGCATTAACTAGAATACTTGCTCCACCCGAATTACCCGGGCTCCACTGCAGTTGTGAACTATCGATTCAAGTAGGTAGCTTTCTCTTTTTAGATATATAACAATCATTTTACTGATAGTCCCTCAAGTCAAGGAATTGGTTTAATCCAGTTTTTGTATCAGTAGTTATTCAGAATTGTATATCATAGAGCCGATGGTTATGTGAGATTTTACAATGGCAGCTTTGAAATGCAGAACCAAGAATTATGTCTTATTTTACTATTACGTAGAAACTGAGAACCCACTTTTCTTGGATATCACTGTACATAATCTGAATAAAACCTTTTTCTAGATTGTCCATATTTCTGCTCTGTGTTACTGGACTAGTTCGCGGTCTTTGATGACCATTTGAAGGATGCTTCATGTCCTTGACCAAATGGTTTCAATTACTATATGGATCTAGTAATTTAGTGAATTTTTTACTTGAACGCATTAAGCTGTCCAAGTTGAAATGGGTCCAAAATTTTGAAGCATTCTGGATATTATGTATTTATGCATAACTCCTGACGGACCAGCTGACCATGACTGCTAGATGGAAAAATCCAAATTTCGCCAGAATGACTGTAAAGGCACACAAGAGTTTGAATATGAGCGATTTTCTAACCAATAACGCTCCAACGTCCTTGCTAAATGGGTTTGTTATTCTACTGGACATGCCCTACAGAAATGTTGACTGTTAATTTATTGTTTCTTTCATGTGCAATAATTGAAATAGCTACTTTTGATGGTTCCACCAGTTTTGGCCCCCCCAAAAACACGAATTACGCCCCATTTTGACAAATTATCTTCGATCGGATAGTGTGATTTAACTGTCTTGATTCACCTGTTAATACTAACTCTAGTGCTAAACAAATTTGTGGTGATTTCAATTTCCCAGGTTTTTGACTCATAAAAAATGAATTTTGGAAGCTGAACTTTTTACAACCTCAATTATTCACTCTTTGAACAAAATCAACTTCATATTCGGTCTCCTCGCCCTAAAAAAAAAACATGGAAAACGATACCTCACAAACTCGTGTTACTAAAACACCAACAAACCTACTTTTTCACCCACAACACGCGGGTATTCCGATCGGGATGCAGTTTTCCCGGACACAACTAGCAGAGCCCAAATGGATCCTATGTGCGAAAGAACGAACGAAGTGGATATGGATGGGACGGCGGATGGACATTGCATAATTGGAATGTACCCACATTGAAACGTAAAAGAAAACATTTTGAGGGGATGTTCCACAAATTTTTTGCTGAGCGAATACTTAGGTGTATTAATCACAGAACAATAAACCAAATTTGAGTATTTGTGGGTCGAAAAAGGCTGAAGTTGTGTACTTACATAACCAAATTTGTATTCATTATTTTTTCTGCCATTACGAACATTTTGACAGAGTTTGAATCTCTGGCATGACACATATAGGGTGTCCCGCTCCGCGTTATTTTTTCATTAGAAACCGAATCTATAATTAATATTAGTCGCAGTTAACAAACACTTGTTTGTTAAGTGCTAACTCCCTCAGCTTAACTTCCTTAGCATGATAACATTTTTGCTTTCAAGTCTACCAAGGTAGTGGAAGCTTTGTTTTCACTTTTGAGAGGAAAAAATGCCTCCAAAATCGAAATTTCCACTCAACATTCTGAATAAATTTGGTTCAGTCGGTATGTGTGCTATGAATTTCAGGGCTATCGAATCATTGGTATGGCCACTAGGTATGCACGGAATCCGAGGTACTCGCATTTCTCATGAATCCATGGCCCTCTAAGAATTTCAGAACGATTGGCTCACTGGTATGGCCACTGCGAATGTACAATCTACGATACTCGACTTCTCGCGAATCAGTGGCCCCAGATTTACCTCTCATTTGGTGGGTGTAGCTTCCAGGTGGTCCCCTATGAATTTCATCACGCAAGGGATGATTGGTATAGATAGCCGCTGCGCATGCGCAAACCTGAGGTCCCAGTTCGCTCAAATCTGGTGGGGTCTCTCGTAGAAGGAATGAATGCATTTCATAACAATCGCCTGAATTGTAGCCGCTGCGCATGTGCAAACTACACCAAATTATCTATACAATTTACCCTTCTTTAAGCTCTTATCGTAATGGAAGGGTCTTGTGTGTTAGTGATTATATAGTCTGGGAGCCGAGGGTGGTTTTCATGCGTCATAAGAGGCTGAAGGTTTATCCTCATAAAATGACGGGCACCAGTACACTGATCTCAAATTTCACGAGTCTGGCGCCCTCAGTGAGCACAACTAGACGTGCGAATTTTTCGGAATTTTAAAATGTGAACGAATTTACCTTGTAAGAGGCAAGCAAATTTTCAACGTTAAACTATCAGCCCTCACCTTCTGAAACATGAATCAATTCGCCAGACTGAATATTTAGTCACATCAAGAATCGGACAGCATTCAAATTCCGAATTTTGAACAAAATTTACCTCATAAGAAGCATTCAATTTTCCAATGGCGATGTTCTGCAGACTCTATGAAACACTAATTCACTTTGCCAGACCGAACTTTTGGTCACAGGAAAAAGTCAAGACGCCAAAATTCTCAAATTTTGGGAAAATGTACCTCACAAGAGGCAACCAAATTTTCACCGTTAAACTATCAGCCCTCGCCTCTAGAAACATAAACCATTTCGTCACACTAATTGTCACAGTCAAGAATTAGACAGCACTGAAATTTAAAATTGGGAACAAAATTCACCTCATAAGAGGCGTGGAAATGTCCAACGGATTCACGTTCAGGAGACTCTAGCAAACACTAATTCACTTTGTCAGACCAAACTTTAGTCACAGAAAAAAGTCAGACGCCAAAATTCTAAATTTCATTGGTACCTCATTACGAGGTAGTCAAATCCCTCAACGTTATTCATATAATGTTTCATGATTAGATATTAAGTATATTTTATTTTTATCATTATATTATTTCGTTTTTTTTCCGTCGAATCCGATCGAGCAACCCCTGACTGCTAACCGGTTTTTTGGCTTTCCCAGAATTTTTCTAAGAAGTGGATTCATCTAAGGATTCTAAAAAAGTGGTGGGGACGGAGAATACGCACTCACCGGACCCGTTGCCAACCTAGTCAGTGCGAGTTATGAGACACCCATGATTAGTCATTATTTTGGTGCTCTTTTTGTCGTGAGTGGTTGACTTAGTTTTTCTCGTGTTGTACTTCTTTGTCTTTAGTACCCGTAGCGTGAAAAAAGAACATTATTCTGTCAAAAATACGGAAGTGGATGCTCAAACGAGGACCTGCTTTCTTCATGAAATTGAAGGTAAGGACTGCAAGAGAGCGCGCGTTGTCTTCTGAAATCGGCCTGCCTGTAAGTGACAAAGTCCTCCAATTCAGTGACTCTACTTTTCAGAAAGCTCAAGAATGTGCCAAGATTCGAAAGGCATTCGAGGGGAAATCTAAGTGTAAAGATTTGGCTTTGCATTTCCCACCAATAAATCGAAGCGTGATTGGGTACCACAAGAAGTGCTATTCCAATTTCACAGCCTTAAAAAACTTCAACTTCCAGATGATGGGGAGGGGGCCTCAAGGGACCACGAAGTCCAAGCGCTCCCATCCGTCGATGCTAGCCCAGTGGTAAAAGATCCGTGAATCCATTGGACATTTCCACGCCTCTTTCAATGCTGTCTGATTCTTGATTGTGATCAAGTGTTCAGTCTGACGAAGTGGTTTCTGTTCTTAATGGCGAGGGCTGATAGTTTAAAATTTAAACGTTTATTTAAAGCTGAACGTTTAAAATTTGCTTGCCTCTTGTGAGGTAGGTACATTTTCCCAAAATTTGAAAATTTTGCAGTCTTTTTCCTGTGACCAAAAGTTAGGTCTGGCGAGGTGAATTAGGGTTTCATAGTTTCCTCAACGTCTAGCCATTGGAAAATTTCACGTTCCATATGAGGTAAATATTGTTCAAAATTCGGAATAAGGCGGGGTTGAATTCTTGAATTGTGACCAAATATTCATTCTGGCGAAACGGTTCATGTTTCAGGAGGTGAGGGCTGACAGTAACGATGAAAATTTGCTTGCCTCTTACGAGGTAAATTTTGTTCACATTTTCAAATTTCGAAAAATTCGCACGTCTAGTTGTGCTCACTGAGGGCGCCAGACTCGTGAAATTGGAGATCAGTGCACTGGTGCCCGTCATTTTATGAGGATAAACCTTCAGCCTCTTATGACGTATGAAAAACACCCTTGGCTCCCGGACTAATAAGATCATGTTATCGACACAAGGAAGCGTGTCATTGCACTTGGCAGAGGTTTATTCTTTTTTCCCATCAACTAGTGCGCTTTATTAGACACCAGCTTAACCCAATAAAAATGACAAAATCATACCTGATAATTGGTGAAAACAAAATCAATTGTAAGTAGCCTCTTTTATATCAATATAATAAATTCAAAATAGACAAGGTGGATCATTTGTGATAAACTGAGCTGGAAAAAAGATGGATGACCCCAGTTTGAACGATTTGTAGCCAAACGAAAAGTGAATGAACTCAATTTGAACAATATGTTCCCAAACAAAATGTGGATGAACTCAATGTGAAACATGTTCCCAAAAAAGATGCAGATAAACATGAAAGGATCAATATAAATTTTTAGATCCATTTTAATATAATGCACAGTTAGTCTCTCTCAGCAATGAGTGTGAGGTGCATGTCCAGCTCTGTCTCATCTAGCAACCTGTAACAAAAATGAGAACTTCTTGTAGATAGCACCAAGTAGTGGACGTGCGCTAGAATTTACTAGCACAAACTTGTCAAAAACTAGTTCATACATAATTTAGGACAAACAGTAAACAATTTATGATTCGAAACACAGAGGAACAGTAGTAAAATTAGTTGGTCTGCTTCATGTATGCCCAGGAAAAACAACGAACACCCCTCCTATTCACTGGTATTGGTGGCACCAGTGAGCCATGTACACTAGGCGCATTACGTTGAATCAAATTCGAAATTTGAATAAGACACTACCAAACATGTGCCCCTCCTACAGTTATCACTGGCACAATGAGTGGCAGTTGCCAGGTTTTATTGTGGTACAGGGTTCACCCTCCAAACACCTGAATAAATCAATTTAAGGCCCAATATTACCAGGTCCAGGTCCTGGGTGCAGGGGGCTTTTGCTGCAAAATGGCACAGAAACATGTACACCGAAGTTGATGGTACAACGAGAATGGCCCTCAAAAATGTCAAGTCATGTGATTCAAAATAAGCTTTTTTTTGCAATTATTAGCGCCTTTTCCTTCACAACTAGCAATAAAGCAAGACGTCACCACAGACGGCTGCAAATGAGCTCAAAACACCGAAATTTAGGAGATGCAGTCTTTCATTTTTTCAGCCAATAATTATTGTTTGATACTGATGGCAAGATGAAGAATTATAAACTAACTACAGTGAGAAGAGCATTCCCAAAGGGTTTAATCCGAAGGGTATCTATCCAATTAGGGATATACCCTAGAAATGGGTTCCGAAATTCGGGACCTTTTACTATGTCAGTGCCTACCTAGGCAGAATTTCGATCAGAGAATTTGTACATGGAGATTTTCGAGAGATCTGAATGCGATTTAGAGGTCAAAATGCGTAATCCTGAACCTTGTAAGCTGCACACTTTTCATCAGTCATCAGTCCTTCTCTGTTTGGTGGCAATATGTGATGATTTCGAGGTTTAGGAATATTTTAGTCTGCATATTTTGACGGACAGGGCGAGGTAAAATGAGACTGTTCACATTATAACTAGAGATATCCAATTATGTAAAATTATTAGCATATTAGAATTAGGTGAGTGAGGACATTTTCCTAAACAAATAAAAGTAATGGTACCTTAAATCATTTCAGCAGTAATTACCTGAATTTAGGGTCGCCCTTTGAAACTATTCCTACTTCCAGCTCCGAGGGTTTCATGTCCACAGAAAGAATTGACGACAGGCAGGAGATAGCCAGCTGAAACATTTAAGGAGAAACCGCCTTGAAGAATCCTGTATTGAATAATAATACAGAGAGTTCCTAGTATATAATGATTATCTGTACCGTAGCACAGAACGGTATGACAGCCAGGGCGAGCACAGTGTAAGCTATACACAGCTGTTCCAACAAGTCTATGCCAATCTTTAACTAATGTAATTCCCTGCATCTAGAAATGACGTTTGGTAGGTACACTACACCTACCGATTATAATGTTGAGTACTGTACTCAATTCAATCTGTGGGTAGCTACCTAATTCCGTGATGAAAAAACTAAGCCCAAAGTGTTCCTTCATTGTACTGTGAACTATCTAACAACGACTCAACAAACACATGTGAAACGATTTCGTTTCGTAAAGAAGCGATGATCGCTCAAAACACAACTAAAGACGACTCAGCAATATGTTTGTAATGGATCCAAAATTTCGCAACAATTTTTTTCCAAAATTGCTATTATAATTAAATTCAAATGCTTTATTAATGAATGATTTACAAGAGATTTCTGGAAACCCAGGAGAAATTCACGATTACAGAGAAAACAAAAGTCATAAATTGCTGTTGCTTGTTTGTTAAACAAATGTGAAACTGTTATCGGTGTGGCAGGTTACTTTGAGGTGCGGTTATAAGTTTCAACCGGATCCAGATACGGTGTGGTATCTATGCTGCCATAATTAGGCGAAACGACTCATCACCTAACAGGTGAATTTTTCAGGAGAGTGCACCAAACATTTTTTGTGGAAAACAGCTCTTCCACCCCTCCACCTGATGATTTTAACTTCATTATTTTGGGTATAAATAGATAGATCATCATCAATGAGTCCCAGGGAGGTGAAATATCGAGTGCAACTTCGAATAATATAGATGTATCGCATGAAAGGCGTTTTGAAATGTTTTCAAGCAACATTTATATGCACAAACCACCCACGTTAAGAGACAAGTACGCAGCCAGAAACTCTTAGAAATAAATTATTGCCAAATTATACTTGTTTTGCCCAGCAACTTTTTTGTGTGGTTCTAAAAGTCCCTACCACAATATTTTACATGATAACAATGGATGAATCAACCACTGTGACCTAGCCTGCTTTCAAGTTATGCTTTCTAAATACAGTAGGGCCCCGGTTATCCGAGCCCCGACTAACCGAGTTCCGGTTTAACCGAGGCGCAAAAAAAAATATTTAAGACATTTAAAGATATTTGGATGCCGGGCGCCCGGCGACAGTGTTTGTACTCTGTACAGTACCGTAGCGAGGAGCTGCTACTGTGCCGAGGTCATTGCCACCCCCCTCGCTCTACCACCACACTGCACGTACATAGTCTAAAGCGCTTTGGCTGAGTCGTGTGTTACTGCGGTGTTTTCATTATGAGCTCTTCACGTAAAAGAACTGTTGTGAGTTTAGAGACTAAACTAAAGGCTATTAAAAGACTAGACAAAAGGGGAAACGATAAAAAGAGTGGCTGCAGATTTAGGTGTTGGTGAGGTAACGGTTGGTGATTGGAGAAGAAAACGGGCTGATATTGAAAAGTGGTGTTCGCAAAAGGACAACGAAAATGACAGCAAACGAAAAACAATGAAAACTGGTGAGTTTGAAAAAACATCAAGTGCCCTTTTTATGTGGTTTACCCAATTACGGAGCAAAGGAAGTCCCGTCAGTGGGCCTTTGTTACAAGAAAAAGCTATTGAATTCCACAACAAGTTTAAAGATGGAGAAGAGGAGTTTACTGCAAGCAGAGGATGGCTGCATCGCTGGAAAACCAGGTATGGAATTAGAGAGCTTAATATTTCAGGCGAAAAACTATCATCCGATCATGAAATTGTTGTATCGTTCAAGGACCGGTTTAAAGCTTTGATTGACCAGGAAAATTTGTCGCTTCAGCAGATTTTTAATTGTGATGAAACGGGATTAAATTACCGTATGCTTCCAACAAAAACACTTGCCTCCAAACAAGAAGCTTCTGCTCCGGGGTTCAAGAAATCAAAAGACAGAGTTTTGATAGCTTTGTGCCTCAAATCGAAAAATATTTGGCAGAAAACAATCTCCCTCGCAAAGCTCTTATGCTTATGGACAATTGTCCTGCTCATCCCGACACGGAAGAAATGGTTTCTGGCGAAATCAAGACAATGTTTTTGCCCCCTAACGTAACCCCACTTCTCCAGCCCATGGACCAAGGGGTGTTGGAAAACCTTAAGAGAAATTATAAAAGAAGACTTTTAAAACTGCTCATAAAGGAAATTGATGAAGGAAACGAAGTTTTGCATACTCTAAAAGCCATCACAATGAAAGATGTATACATGACAGCAGAGTCCTGGGAGGAAGTTAAAAGCTCTACCCTTGAAAGATCCTGGAGAAAGCTGTATAGTGTTGATGTTCAAGAAGCCGCAACCTCGGAAAATGAAAATGCTGATGACTCTATCGTAAGCCTGGTGCAAAGAATCCCATCTGACAAGGCTATTACTACAGACGACGTGGAAGAATGGATTAATGCGGACGAACAATATGAAGTCACAGATGACATGATTGTCGAGACAGTCAATGATGAGGCACAAAACGCCGAAGAGGTGAGTGATGAAGATGAGCCGATGGAACAGACTGAAAATAAAATAAGTCACGCCGAGGGCTTCAAAGCCATACAAAGTGCTATAGACTATTTGGAGCAACAGGCAGAAACAACTTCGACGGATCTTCTGCTGCTTCGTCGACTTCGAGAAACAGCTGCAAAGAAGCGGGCCAGTTCAGTAAAGCAGAAAACTCTGATGAACTTTTTCAAGAAGTAGGCTTAGTTTTAAAGTTAAATTTTTATTGATAAAGTACTGTACAGTACCAGTACAAAACTGTTTTTAATACTGTTATTAAGTGTGTTACATATTCTTAAGTGTATATTTTCATATTTACCATTGACCTTGTTTATATGTATTTACATATAGGCTGGATTTTATTAACTAAATCTGTATTTTTAGTGGGTTTCATAATAAAGTGAACTTAATATGTTAATTCAATTTTACGTCTTTATTTATTACTGTATCAACCCCAAAATGTCTTTGTAACGCCCGTAACACAGACCAGCGGCCCAAAACGCACACGCTATCATTGATTTCAATGGCGGCACGGGACGCTCTCGTTCGCCGCTCTGTCTGCCCGTGTCATCCGAGGGTCCTCTGGTCCACATTAGCTCGGATAATCGGGGCTCTACTGTACCATGCAGTGTAACATACAGTTTTTGAATGATTAAACTACGAAGGAATAGTAAGAGCAGGTAGAAAGGAAAACTAACACAATAAAGTATTGCACAAACCACAGAGAGTCTTATGGCAAAAGAGTCTTTACGGTGTAGGGGGGAAAAAAAAAGTACAGGTCGAAGTTGGAGGGATTACGTGAAAACCAAATTTTTGTAAAATTTTGAAATGAGGCGTTTTACCAAATTAATGCATCATACGGCAAGATACCATACAAGGAACTGAGATGTGACGAGGTAAATTCTCAAAAATGCAGTCGTATCTCACGATACAAGCACCGTTACCACAGTTTAGTAGCTACTAGAAACCCTCTACTACTGCGTCAGGTCAAATGGTCAATCTAAAGAATTCAATCTCATAATGCTTGGCCAAAAATGGAAGAGAAACTATTCTAGTAACACAATGTTTTTAAATAATTATGGGGCTTCACTTTTCCTACGTAGCTGAAACTGAGTGGCCAAAAAAGTGTATCGGGTTCTGAATAAATTAGGACGTCTATTCCTAAATTTGGCCCATACCTGAACCACCTCGGCACTGTCGTAGTTCTTCTTCTTTTTGAGCTTCTTCTCAAGGTACTGGTTCGCTTCAACTTGTTTAGAACCGACGCTAACCGCTCTGAAAGAGCAGTAGTATCCAGCAGGATCGGTTTTGTATATAAGAGGGCCGTTCTCGCTGTCGTACGATATCAAGATCATGCCTGAAATCAAACGCACTAAGTAATACCAGCTCATCACAATACTGAGAAAAACTGTGACATATTATTCAATAACCACTAGAAGAGTAAAGCAGTGAATCAGATCTCATTGATATGAGGCATTGGCAAAGCCTCAAAGGTGCCTGGCCCTTAAGGACCAGCAATTTTTGGAACAAAGGGAACGCAAGTTTTGGAAAAAATTAAATGAATAACAAATATAAAAACATGAGAAGTAGTTTGAATATGTTCCTTGTTGAATCACTGAGTTTTCCTCCACTAAACAAGCCCCACCCTCGGAATTCTCGTATATGAACTTATTAGGAGCTATCCAAATTCTTCGGTCATTTCACATTTTCCTGACCACCTAAAATTTAATTCGATCTATCAAATTTCGTGTCCTGTTACGTAACTACTGCTGCACTTCACTCATTTTTGCTCCATGTTTCTATATTTAAATGAAGTTATTGCAACAGTTATGTTTGCCCCCAGTTTTTGTAGTCCAAATCACCATAGTTTCACAATCAAGGTTCATCCTCTTCAGATTCATCGGGTTTAACCATGGATACGCTAGGTATGTAAATAAATAAAACACACCAACTTACATAGGTAGTTTATACAGTTTTCAGTGGATTTTTGGAAGGCAGAAGACTATGAACGTGCTGTAGTAGTTTCTTTATATTTATACTAAAGCATAAATTCCGAATTCCTAAAATAAATTCCACCGAAAATCAGTGTAACTACTTTTAGGAAGGTATAGCCATTATTAGATAGGTGAAGAAAGAGAACGAGAGAAACTTACTGATACATAAAACAAAATTTTCTCCGTTTTCACGGAATTGAATCATGGACATGTTTTTGGACACAGGAGACAGTACCGTACTGCACATTCACATTAAATGTTTTTCCACGAAAACGGAGAAAATTAGGTGTCATTTTTATTTATTTTTGGTAAATGGAGAAACTTGGGGATTGAAGAAAGGCTCACTCGGCTGATCAGGGAAGCCATTCGCACTCACCTGCCCTACAGGCTCCATTTCGAATTTCATCCTCGCAGATCACACAGGTATGAAATTAGGCTCAGGGCTCACGCAACTGATTAGGGAGGGTCCTCACCTCGTCATTCTTACTCCCCAATCCTACAGGGGCTCCATTTCGAATTTCATCCTTGCAGGTCAAAGCAGGACTGAAATTAGCCTCAGGGCTCAATCAGCTGATTAGGGAGGGCCCTCACCTAGTCATTCTCACTCACCAGTACTACAGAGGCTTCACTGCGAATGTGATCATCGGAGGTCAAAACAGGACTGAAATTAGACTCAGGGCTCATGCAGCTGATTAGCGATTTTAGACTGTCGGGCAGCCCAAAAACATATCCATGTTGAAATCACGCTTCACCACGACATGACAATCATTAGATTTTGATAAACTAGGAGCTGGCCGTCACTTCAACACCACTTTTGCGTTGCTTGATTATCACAAAATGCTTTTGATTACAGGTAACAAACATTTCCATACAACTACCTTCCATGTACACACACGCCCACACCATACCTATAGTACACATCCCCTTCTATACACATATATCAAAATAATAATTACTACACTTACAGCAGCCAAGAGGCCTCATCTCTGCGTTCTGGGTGTACACCTGGGATATGTCAGCCATTTTCTGACACAAGACATCTATCGGGATATCATATCCAAATTTGTACTTGAAATAGCTGGCCTCATAACGCGCCCGTTGCACTTGGTATTTACAGTCAGCTGGAATGAAGAAGAAATGAAATGATGAGTGTCCTTACAATGACATTACTTATATTGAACTATTCAATAATTACATAACCAGCTACAAATAATTGGAAACCTATGTATGAGCATGCCCCCACAGTCAGCCTACAATCCCTATTCTCAACGATTCATCAAGTGTTGCTATCTGGTCACAAATAATCTCACTCCTTCACTTGTTTCTAAATGAGTGTGCCAAAGTGTGACAAAAAGGGGAGGGAGGAATAGGAAGCTCATCATTCAGGAGATAATCATTTATGATTTGTATAGCTTGCAGATAATTGACTTATAAATTATAAGCTACCATAGACAACGAGACATTATGCTCAACTGAATCCAGGATGAAGTCAGGAGCGTAGCGTGGCTCTGGAATGGAGGGTACCGCACTCCACCCCCCCCCCCCCCCCCCGCAAAATATCCCAAGTCTCCTACTGAATTTACGTACGCACATTATTCACTTCAACCAAGACAGAAAAGTAAAGCAGTTCTTAGCAAGCTATTTCCTCAAGGGAATTGTACAGTGTTATTAGAGATATTTGAAAATCCGGTACTCCATGAATTTGTTTCAGTTGAAAACAGCAAGCACGGAAAACAGTACAAAAAATTATTGGAACTACAGCCGGATAACCATTGATACCTATTGTAGTTTTCGGTTGAAAAATATCACGATTACGTTCTTTTACGACTGCCGACAGGTTTGGAAGCGGGGAAGTTGAACGGCCCAACCTGATGATCTCACATTTCTGTACAAAATTACGTGAACTGAACGATCGACTAACTAAGGAACAATTCACGCAACATCTATCCATTTTCGAAGCGGAAAGCAGCAAAAAAGTCGCGTAAAAAACAAGTTGACACTATCAAGAAAACGATGGAGTGAAACAAAAACGAACAATAAACCAAGCCACAAAAACGAACAACACAGAACCTTCCGACATAACCATTCAACTTCGGGCTCCTACACAAATCGATTATACCTACCAGCTTCGATAGCATCGAGAAAATCCGGCGTGATCACGAGAGTACTACAGAACCGCACAAACCGTGCGGTGACTCGCTGACTTGACTACCACTAGAAACTACACACACACACCGAACCATCATTGTGAAGACGAGGAGACACACTGACACACGGGCTCGGCCAATGACCTTTTGTCACCGCAATGGAGGCGCGGTACCCCAAACCTACCATCATTCCATACGTCATTTCTGCTTCAATCGATACTGATCTATCACCTCTATCCATCAGTTTGTAGTATCGATTCAGACAAAGAAGTCATCGATCTCTGATTTGAACCTACCACGAAGAATCGATGAAAATGGTTTTTAATCGAATCCATCAGAATGCGCCCAAATTCAACTTTTCGGATTTTTATTCTTTGTGTAGGTACCTTTTTTCTTCTTTTCGTCAGGGGTACCGCCGCTACCCGCGGTACCCCTGAATCTACGCGCCTGGTTGAAGTTAATCAATAAGTATTTGAGGAAATTGAATTTTCAAGTTTTCTATGATCTCCACATTGAGTAGTTAAATTGGTGAAGTGGTGAAGGTGGAAGAAACTCAGGTGGTATGTATTTGAAATCTGTCATTTTTGAGCATGGGGAGGGGGCATCGTCAACAAGAAGCAAAACTACTAAACAATGTTTTGTCCCCATTGCCCGTCTGGAATCTAGGTTTCTACGGACCAACGCATTTTGTCCCAATAAAGTGGATGTCTTAACTAGTACTTAACTTAATGAAGATAGCCACACACTGGGGTGCAGCACCACAAGGTGCATTTGGAGTGGGTACCTGGACGCTGAGGAACAGAGGGCAATGAGAAAGCTAACGTCTAGCCATAGGGGAGGGGGGGCAACACCCCCTTTGCAGGCCCTTAGCCAATGTTAGCCATCACTGAATCCAAAATAGATGGGATAATCAGGAAATGGGCCTTACACGGAACATCGCTGGAACCAACTACAAGGACACAGACATAGTAAGCACACAGTACCGAAGTTAAACCCAAACCTTACTAAAAAAAAAGTACTCCATCTAAATAGAAGAGACATCAGAAAGAAGACAGGCATCATCACAGGCCACTATCACCTTCAAAAACACACGTGTCAAATTCCAAACAGGGTCATGGTCCATGTTTAAAGGAGATACCCAGCCCAAGGCTTACGATCTCCCCCCTGCTGCAAGCAGACAGGGAAAGCCTCACAGGAGGCGACTGTAAACTCAGTCAGTGTCCTTGGATATGCCCAAGTTCCTGTTACCTACAGGTGGAGGCGAGTGTTCTAGCTCACTCTACCAACTTAGCAGGTTGGTGCCCGAGTTATTGGTTACCCACATAAACTCACATGCCGGAGCCTACCCAATGAACCCATACAGTTCATGGGGGGGGGGGGGGGGCGCCTCCCCACCACATCTGGATCAGTTCCAGTGCTAGGGTATCAACCACGACCACCACGAATCCAACCTCAGATGGGGGGCAGACAGGTGGCACTTTGCCGAAGCTGTGTGCCTGTTGCCTGGGGCTCCCCCCGCCCGTGGTACCGGTTTTGGTGTGAGCAAGATCCCAGTTGCCTGGCTTTGCACCACATCCAGAGGCCAGACCGGTCGCAGGCCCGCCATCAGAGAAGGTGACTCTGAGGCTACCGCTCTATCCCCTATCTGTGCATGCACAGCCCGAGCGAATCGGGAACTAGGAGGAGGGAGACACAAGGACTCCTCTCAGGGCTCTTGATCCCTTCAATTCATTGTCCTATGTGTGCAACGGCACCCTCAAACAGGGTCAACCATGTGATCGTGTGTATACTATGTGACAAAGATGAGGGAACTGCAGGCCACATCGTATTTGACTGCGAAGCCCTATTACAACGCCGATCCCACCTCCTGGGACCCGACACCCCATAGAGGGGCTCCCTTGGAACAAACGTGCCAACAAACCACTGGGCCTAATCAAGGGCCTGGGACAGTTGGACTAGGGAATCCTAGGGAAATAAGGAAACAGATCACCATGGAAGGCACAGTAAGCCTATGGCTTCAATGCCATGATTAACAACTACCATTACAAACAGTGGCGTCCAGTCCTATCCTACCCCGAAGTGCGAGGCCTATGAGTGGGTTCAACTATACACTTTTTTAATGAGAACGGGGAGATAAATGGTGCAAATTTCACAGTATGACTGACTGGAATGGGCGCATTCCCGACCAAATCATGACAGGACATATATAATGGTGAGACCCAGGGTAAGCTCCAATCACTCCAAGTTCGTGATTAACAAGTCAGAAGAAGAAAGACAAATGAATTGAGGTGAACTTGAAGTGCATCATCGAAGAAAACATTAGAGATGAATGGCCGGAAGTCAAGGATCAGCCAAAAGAGTGTTTCAAAAAATGAAAGTTTTTGGAGCGGGATAACATGTACTTGTTGGGTTGCCTTAGTGACGAGTTGCTATTCCCACTACATCAATTTGCCCATACGTAACGACCAATTACATGGAATCAAATAATATTAAATAGATGAACTTATTGAATCATAAGCATCAATATGAAATGAGTTCCAAATCTGATTCTTCTGACATTGGAGAAAATTGAGAATTATCTGAAGAACCTCTCATTTTGAAAACGACAAGTTTTGTAACTAAGCGCCTCAAACTGAATAGCAAATTAATCAATAATACAAACCGATCATCCCTGTCATGACGCATCCAATCAAATCAGTGATTTTGTACAAGTGTGTGACAGTTGAGGGATCCAGGAGTTTGTCCTAGAAAAGAGAGAAATAAAAAAATATCATCGGCAATACAGTCATGTCAACATTGATGAACCAAGTTGAAGCTTGATTGGTAACTTGGACCACAATCAATGCTTAACTTGGTTTGATTAAGGACACCCTATAACAGATTTGTATGCTCCAACAAATTATGGAACCATTGCTAGAACAACTCATACTGGAGAATTCCCACAAATTTGAAACGTATTTGTCAGGATAACGTCATTAGATCCTCAATGACCAAACTGTTATTGTAAATCTATATCTATCTATCTATCTGTGTTCGTACTCTACCCTTGGCCTAACGAGTTAAGTGGGTTATAGTTAACATTTTTGAACGATTTCGGAGTGTTCACAATGAGCAGGTTTTACTGTACCTACTATATACTATGAGCAGGTAACCAACCATCTATCACGGTATGAATGTACCTCAATGCCACTGATGCCATTTAACGTCTTACACTAATTTAAATTCAACCACAGTGGCCTCGCCTAATACCGAATATAGTACCATTTCCTCTCCAACTCAACTAAACGACACTCATAGATGGGTATCCTGATAATGCACCATCGATATTCTGGACAAATTGGAATTTTCTAACTAGGCAAGATCTGATATCATCAACAATGCCACACAAAGGTAGATATAGAAAAGGAAATCAATACATACAGCCGGAATTTCAGGTCGGCTAAATGAGTGTTCCACAACAGAAAAATATGCATTAACCAACTGATGAAGTTTTAAAAACTAAGCATTGAACAGCTTCTGTATCCTCAAACAATTTTGCTAGTAGGTAATAGTGAAAGTGACGAACAAGAAGAAGCCTATAACATTATACTTTATAATGAGAATAATTCACTGGAAGTAAATAGATATGTGTGCTGTAAGATCACAGCAGTATTACTAATTTTCTGAACAGAACATTTTTGGACAACTATCAACTGAACAATTACCATTGGTGTAGCAAGTGGTTTGATTGGTTAATTAAACCAAGTTACAGTCACAGCAATCTACCAGCACCACAGCCATATGAATCAAATATAACAAAACTATCCAATACTGCTATGCAGGGAAACTTACCGGGATCTTCTTCTGTGTGGCGACAACTGCCGCGTCTTCCCCCTTCACAGCAACTGACGTGAGGCCGCCAGCATTAATGGCTTTGAAGGCATATTCTGAACACAGAAAAAAAACCAGGCAAAGACTAATTTAATACTGTGTAAGCCAAACATCATTGGAAGCAAGGTTCCATGAAGCAGAATGTTGGTTAGCAATGATTGATACCACAGCTCCTGCTACATTAGCTGATTATAATAATACAAGAGTACAGCGTCCTGGCCTTGGTAGATATTTCATCTATCATCCTAGAAAACAACAGGCCTGAGATTCTTTTCTTCAAGAACCTCAGTCATCATTAGATTTGCCCGACATTCACGTCATAAATGATGTGGTCATTACGATCTGCTGTGATTTACATTAAAACGATTTTGCTATAGGTTGTAGAACAAGGCACTGCAGCCATAACCAACTAAAGGTTTAAAGCTTCCCAGTTTCTAACCTACCAAATTCCTAAATAGAAAATTCTCAAATAAGTGAGGCCTTCAAAACAATTTCAACATCCTCAACAACTGATAATTTGGTTGATTATAATAGGGTACACTGGGGGTAATTTTTATTTTTTCTCGAGTGGAAGATCTCAGTGAGTGTTTCAAAAATTATCTGAAGGTTCCAATGAGATGAAAATGGTACTGAATACAAGTTATGACGTATACCCCGACCCACTGCTTGTCTGGTTGGACATCCAGCGCTCCTCCGAGCTGTGATGCCACTTTTCCTGAAATTCGGCAGTGAAATGGGTATAAAGACGTTTAAAAATGGTACAGAGTCCGTTGACCAAAAAGGCAAAATACCGACCCATGGGCATCATCTTTCTCGTGAGGGTAAAATGTAAAATGCCAGATGCTGCTTCTCATATGAACCAAAACGAGATCATTTCAGAACAAGTTACCTAATCAAAACTCTACCTATAACAGATATTTGGCTGTTTAGAACAGCCAGAAATGATCAAGTGAGAGTACAAGCCAACGTGTTATCATAAATTAATATTGACATGCACTTGATGGTCGCAACTTTCCATGATTTGAAGGATATTCACAAAAATGTCGTTGATAGAAAATGTTCAGGGGAAAACATGGATAAGTAAACTATTCACGTCTCAGTTTAGAACTAAATTTGTTTATAGACAGTAAACCTGTTCAATCTCGTAGGTTAGATGAGATTGAATTCATCAATTCATAATATGCAAGTACACACCTAAATTGGGCTTTTCCTGAGATCGGCAAAACTAGAGGCCTCCTCGTCTACGATGTCACGGTTCATGTAGGAACCACGAAATTAGAGTGAATCCTAGCGGGGCTTAGTTATGACGGAATTTCAACATGATTGCAGAGAAACAAACACCAGCAATACGTAAACCAGGGGTCTGTTCGGAGAACCGTCCGGGACTGCCCAGGATTGCCCCCTCCCCACTTTTGGCCGTTCGGAGAAGACAAGGGACGATCCCGGACGAGTTGCCCGCTGTTCGGAGAGAGCGGGGATTGTGAATTCGGGCAGCCCGGGATCGTCTGGGGCTACTCCAGCTCTGGCGTGGAGTAGAAAGTCCGGAGCATGCGCATCGGTCTATTTTTACCCCTACCCTCTAACTTGCTCACTTAGATGTTTTCCTTTCCCGCGAAGCACAACTCAAACCAACACACGCCAAACCCGTATTTTTTTTTACGTATGCTTTACAGTTGTTTACAGTTACAGTTTACAGTTGTTTACAGTGTAAGCGTTACAGTTTTTTGTTGTGTGTAATAATTTCCAGTTACGGATTAAGTTAGATAATAATTAGGTATGCTGTCTGATACGGATTATTCCGACGATGATAATGAGGGTGACATCAATTTTTCGGACGGCGATGAAGAAGAAATGATATTAAGGGAGGTTTTTTCCCGATTTTGAGACCAAAAAATCAAAATTATATTGAGCAAGTGGTGTCTGACTTGTGTCAAGTGATGTTGTCTGAGTGGTGGTGATTTGGATTCTAGGTGCCTTCTGAATAAATAAAGTTCTTATAACAATGACAGCCTTTTATTTTATTACTAACCACATAACTGAGAATGACTTTATAAAGGTCATCAGGTTGAGACAGGTAAACATCAGTCTCAAGAAAAAAACCTATGCGACACTTAGAAGCGCTAATTGGAAGGACAAAGTGACTTTAGGACAAACAAGTGACTTTTTTTTCTCCATTGTTGAAAAAGTTGAAAACGTTTTAGTTTAAATGATGTAGTAGTAAATGTAGTTTTAGTTTAAATCGATGAGAACGCACGACAGCTTGTAAACAAAATGGTGGTAGGTTCTAATACGGCTTCCAGTACTGGACAAAGAAAAAGCGTTCGGACAAGGCACGAAACCGGGACGATCCGGAATTACTCTGGTGACGTCACGAGTCCAGGATTGTTAGAGCTCTGGGCTGCTCGGGATAGTCCAGGGCAGGTTTCTCCGAACGAACCAGGTTTACTCGTATGTCAAATCCAAGCAGAAGCTGGGGAGTTGTGGCAAAAGACGCTCCAAGACGATGGAGTATCATCCATGATCACCCTGATGAAGGGATGGAACTCTTCTACCAATCAATTCCAGAAACATTATCTTGGTACTTCACCTGTATGCGCCATTTCCGGGAGCATGCTTCGGCTAGAACACGGCTCAAGACCAGGCCTAACCCGTTGGAAACGGTGACACTTTAGCGGACGGAATAAGTAAAAAATTCTGTTTTGTAACTAAACCTTTCCTACCGTTGTGAACTTGGTAGTATGAATTCCCTTATTTTCTCTTTAAATCCAAGGATATCTGATTGAGACCTTTGACGAATAGCAGCAACGGAGAAAGCACATACCCAGTCAGGAGTAGGCCTAACGAACCAGTAAAATACGACGGCATAGTTATCAAACTCATCACGCTAGCGAACCCTGTAATTTAAATATGTACATTGCCGTCCAAATAGTTTTACTTATTGTCTAAATACTTGTACTACTAAATACCAAATTAACCCAGTCGTCAAAGATTTTGTCGTCTCGACATGAGGATGATAGACTAAAACGATTATGAAAATATTATATGTGTAAAAACTGTAACTGCCATTTATCAAATACATGTACCAGACATTTCTTGTTTTCGGTTCCTGCCTAAATTATGAAAACTCAAGCCTAACCGAACGTGAATAAGGAGAGAAAATTTTACTCACCGACTTGGTAAAGTCGTCCTTCCGGCGAAAATATAGTTATGTGCCGATCAAATCCGGCGCTGCTGCCTCGCGACATAATTAAATTGAATAATTTACACTTTGAATTAATAGAGAAATGTCTAATAAAACTTCAGAACCTAATCACAACTAAATAGCAGTGTCACGACGAACAGCCCGACAACGGTACGAATTCAGATGCCGAGACCCCTGCAATCGAATGACTGTTGTTTTCGAGGGAATGGGTGCTGGAGTGTGTGTGTGATTCTCCGTTCATTTGCCTTCGGCTTTCAAGCCATGCGAGGCTTCGTTGTTTTCTTGGTATGTGCTTGCTGCTGTTTTTCGTTGTGGTTGATGCTGTAGGACTTGCTAGTTAATAATAATTAACAGCCCCCCCCCCCCCCCCGGAATGAGGAGAAAATTTAAGGCAAATTTAACTGTTGTGAGTTTATTCTTTAGATTTTGTTTTTTGTGTTGTGATTTTGATTTTAGGACTACATTATAGTTCAAATTTTGATCTAAATTTTTTGAACAATCAGTTTTGTTTTTATTGTGAAGATGAGCATGCCATAAAAGCTAAAGAATAAGTGTTTACCATCTTCATGATTTAGGCAAATATTACTAGGAATCATAATGCATAATTAACCAGATCTAATAGAAGTTAGGGTCAACAGTGAGCGGTTAACAGTTTGGTTGGTAGAAGAATTCAACGTCGTCTGGGCCTCTGCCCGCGGCTGTTAATTTTCTAATTTTTATTATATACCATTTTTGAGCTGTCAATTGCTTTGTTATACCCTTTTAAAACCAATATTCTTATAATCTAGTTGTAATTTACCCTCTGAAATCAGCCTTAAAACCCAGCGTAAAAGATAGAGTATAACTATACTTTATTACCCAAATTACTTAACACAAGATTGATCTAGGCCCCCCCCAAATATATTTTATATTTACGCCACTGACACAGTCCCACCTCGCGCATCAAACACACTTAAACAAAAAATCAACCAATAGAGACATTCAAATATTATACATTAAAAAAAAGGGAAAGCCAGAAGGGCAAATAAAGAGCTAGTTGCTGCGGATGGCTTTGCAAGTGGGTACTGAATAGTAATGTGAATGGAATTGTAGTTTGGGTGTTGACGGAGCGGGGAAATCTATTGAAGTAAAGTGATATTGCTTGTTTATATTATTATTCCTGCTGCAAGGATGAAATCAAAAATAAGTTTGAAGGTATCTTGGTTAAGGTGGGTCTTGATGAATTCCTGAAGGGTCGGCTCAGAGATTTTATTGGCTGTTTTAAAGTTTGAGAGTGAATTTTGAAATTTAGAACATCGGTTGAGTAAATGGTCCATGTTTCCTGCCAAGGAACATTCATCACAATAAGGGGAAGTTATTTTGCCCATTGTGAATTTGAATAGCAGGGTGTTCCCAAGGCCCAATAAAATTCGGTTTACAATGCTGTAAAACTTTGGTGTTTGTAAAGTAAACCGGGGCCTCTTTCAGCTGCCTATTCATTATGCCGAGATTTTAGCATTGTCATTCTTTTATGTTTAAGTTTTATTGTTAGATCCAGGTATGCGACATTTCTGTGTACTAGCATCTCCCCTGATCTAACTGTTTGGCAGCCCTGTCTGCGTGGTCGTTGCCAAGCAGTGAACAGTGGCTAGGGTAGGGTTGCCATAATAGTCTAGGTACTCACCGGGACACAAACAGATGAATATATTTATTATATCTAACAAAGAAACAGTTTTTGAGCTAGGTAGGTATGTTTATTCAGGTAGAATTATTTATGAAGTAGGAAATGACTTATACCTATTCCACTCCCGTTTTGTAGTAGTTATCAATTTCTTCATCAAATATTTGTATCGAATCTGAATGCCTAGAATCTTTCTTCAACCTGTCGTACTCAGCTTTAGTTTGGATTCCCAAAAACTTGGCTTCTTTTCGTTCCCTGAGAGTATTTTCAAGGCTGTTCATGTGTTCTCTAACTTCTACGATAGTTACGTTTGATTTTTCAATTTTCTTGATTTGTTTCTCAAATAGGAACGATTGGCTATTTAGAAACAGGAAGTAAATTTGCGAAATCGGGTTTCGGAAGAATTCTATTATGACTTTCGGAGGTTTATTCTCTGCGAAGAAAAACTCTTTTAAGGGTTGCCATAGTTTTAAAATACGTTCAATCGCCGGCAACAAAGATAACCATCTTGTTCTGGAGTGAGACAGAACATTAGCATGAGTTACTTCACATACACATAACGATAAAAAACATTTTTTTATATGTAAACAACCGGTTGACAGCAACGAGGTTGGAATAATAGGTTGACAGGCGCTGATAAGAGATAAGATGATGGGAACCGGGCGGGGTTCATCGGTTCAAGACGTCAAGGAGACTGGATCCTTATCCACCGCCAGCGACCCTTATTTTTGTTTTGACCTGCACTCAAACTTGGAAATTCTACTCGACTGGGACACTTGATGGGCCTACTGGGACGACCGGGACTAAGTTTATAAACTGGTGACATGTCCCGGTAAACCGGGACGTATGGCAACCCTAGGCTAGGGAGCCATTGAAGTGCTATAGTTTTGTTTTTTGTGTTAGCTTCTGCAACAGCATCGAGTATGTGTCGGAAGATAAATTTAGGGTGGTCGCCAATCTTCAGGTTTTTTAATGCTGTCAAAGCAGATTAGAATTTTAGAATTTCTTTATTTCCACAGTTAAGGGCTCAAGGCCCCATATTACAACTGTACACAAAAGTAACATATATATAACAATTGCATATGGCAGTACAATAGTAAAATAACTTCTTTTTTTTTAAATATTACAAAAAGTACAATAAGAAAAAGTAAACATAATGATAACCTGTTAACCCCGTTGGATTTTGGGGAGGAACCACAAGAGAAGGACAGAGAATACAGAATGGAATGAAGAGAGAGAATGAATGGACTGGGAAAGCATGATAGGGAAAGTAGAAGAGAAAGAAAGAAAAGGAAAAAAGAAATTGTAGCTACTGATCTCGAAGGAACCGGTGGACAGCCGTACCGAACAACCCCAGGGTGTGCAGCCCCCGAATCCGAGCCGGCAAGGCATTCCAGGACCTCGCCCCCAACACCCTCAAAGAGCTACCAAAAAATTTGTTGGAGGTGCGTATCTGCTTCAGGCAAGCGAGCGGACCGACAGACCCCTCTCATAAGACTGGCGAAGATAGGTAGGTGTGCAGAATTATCTGTAATGCACCAGCTTGAAAATAAATTTCAGATATTGCACTTTCAGGTAACATGCGATTCCACATCCGACCAACCTATTCGTATGAGCAGAAACATGGGATCTAGGTTTTAAATTATACGCGTATCGAATACAACAGTTAAAGGCAACCTCTAGTTTTCTTCTGTTGGTGAAGTTGATGGAGTTTATGTAGAGTATAGAGCCGTAGGTAAAGAGAGGAATCAGTAAAGCTTTAGCTAAATAGGGTTTTAATTTTTCTGGTGTAAAACTTGAAAATCTTTTCAGCTTGTATAAGGCACCGTAGACTTTTCTGCAGGTAGCTGTTATTTCGCTCGTCCAGCTCATATCTTCGTCAAAAATGACTCCCAAGTTTTTGACTCGTTTGTTGTAGGGCACTTCGCAGTCGTTAAGGTAGTTTGTGTAAATTATCGGTGTCTAAAGGGGAGGTGGAGTATATTATAGCTTGAGTTTTAGCTGGGTTTAAACTGAGGCAGTTTGCTCTAGACCAATCAGATACATTGTGTAACGTGTTATTAATCGACTCAATAGTTGCTGGGATGTCTGACAAAGAACATGACGTGTACAATTGAATGTCGTCAGCATATTGTTGATAGAGATGGCCATGCAAGCAAGTATCCACATCATTGGCATAGATTGAGAAAAATAAGGGCCCCAGTATCGAACCTTGGGGTACTCCCCTTGCAATAGGTAAAGAACGTACTCCCCTTGCAATAGGTAAAGAACGTACTCCCCTTGCAATAGGTAAAGAACGTGACAGAGATTTACCGACACGTACCCTTTGGAATCTGCCATGAAAAAATGAGGCAACAAGCTTGCAGGCAGATGAAAAATTTAAAAAATGTGCAAGTTTAAAGATTAAGATGTCATGGTCAATAGAGCAAAAACGCGTCTGAGAAGTCTAAAAGAACCCCAATAGTAACTTTGTTGTTGCCAAAACTTTCAAGGATGGATTCAGATACATGAACAAGTGCTGTTATGCAGCTGGGCCCCTGCTCGGTAACGTGAGTAATCACCTGCTTAGACATTACATACTCAAGAACCTTACAAGGAATACTTATTACAGATATGGGTCTGAATCCTTCCAAGGCTTCAGGATTATTAATTTTGGCTATAGGGACAACAATGGCTGACTTCCACTGATCAGGGAAACGTGAGAATGTAATGCAGCTATTGGCTATGAAAGTTAAATATTTTAAAATTACTGGAAATAATAATGTAAGAAACGAGAGTGGGAAGTCATCCGAACCAGCTGCTTGAGAATCTATCGAAATGAATGCAGCTGAAACATCTTCCTCCTCTACACAACTAAAGGAGAATCCCTCAGTGACAGGAATGGCAGATACATCAACATTGGAGGAGGTGTGTTGATTCCTCAAGAAGAACTCATTAAAATCATCTGGACTATGAGGCGGTATCATGTAGGAACATTCCCCCATGAGACCAAGACTCTCAACATTGCGCCACAGAGTACGCATGCTCAGTGCGGGGTCAAGCTTGGTGTGGCAGTCTTTTTTCTTTGCAATTCGTATGAGAGATTTTGTCTTATTACACTGAGTTATGGCCTTATGATCTTCATCACTCTTGGTCAAATCCCACAGCTTATAGTACCTATCAGTTCTGTTGACATTAAATTTGATGAAAGGGGTAAACCAGGGTTTAGGGGGATGTTTAACTTTGAATTCCTTCAGAGGAGCGTGTTTATCCATACAATCCATGACTAGGTTGTTAATGTGTGAAACCATTTTTGTTTGATACATCTGTCATAGAGAATAGGTCACTCCAATTTAGCTCCTCTGCATATTTCAGCAAGTCAGCCTGATTAATTTTCTTGATGTTACGGGTGGAAATGGTAGTTGGCTTTGAATGCAACGGAGCGCTCTTTAAAACAACAATCAACAAGTGATGATGGGCCGAAACTCCGGGAGTAGGAAACTGTTCAAACTTTCTCACATGGTCAAGGTTTTTTACAACTGCAAGGTCTATTGTACTACAGGAATTTGCTGTGAAATGGGTTGGGCCTGATGGAACAATCTCCAGCTCCAGTGGAGACAACATCGAATGTAATCTTTTAAAGTTTGCCTCGTCATATGATGGATTACAGTTTAAATCCCCGAGTATGAGCAGCTTATCGAACTCAGTGATAAATGACGAAAGAACAGTCTCAAGTATGGAAACATCAATTCTGCGCTCAGGGGGACGATAGACTGCACCTAAGAGATATGAGCCAGTGGGATATGAGATTGTGAGTCAGACAGAATTAACGCTTTTGTCAAAGGTGGAAGGGACTCGTTAATATGTTGGGTCCCAAGTAGGATGGCTGTCAACTCAGCATAAAATAATATGCTGATGTTGTTTAGAGCCTGAAGGAATTCTAAGAGCAGCAGAGTAGAACGCAGCTGCTACACTTCCGTGTTCTAGTTTAGAGCCATCAGTATATATATATATGTTGTTGATAGGATGGATATTTGAATTGTATATGTTCGAATGTTAGCTTTTTGAGTATCTCTGGGCTTACGTTACCCTTTCTTTCTATGGTCGGTATGGTGGTTCCAATCACCAGTTTTGTTGACGTTATTCTGCTGTGTACTTCATCTTCAGAGTATAAGTGTGCACCCTCAGTTACCAGCTGCTACAATTTCGTTTAGTTTTTCCCTGTACCGGTTCTGGGGTGGACTGATGTGAGAGTGTGGGGGTGTTGATGAAACAAACAACTGATGAGCTGCAGGGATACAGTCTGACTAAAATCTAGTCGTCTGGTTATTTAACTCAAACCGCAGGAACCCTCTCAACCTGCGCCATTGGTTCTGCCCATAACTCCTTGAATCACTTTCGGTCGCTGGAACAAACCTAAGGCTAGGGGCACACATTGAGATTCAGACGGGGGCGTCCTTCCAAGAACTCTGCCCGCCTCACTTGCTGAACCTGACTGCTGTGCAGTCAAATGAAGCTGAACACACATCAGCATGGAGCGGAGCAGAGCGGATTTTTCACTCCTTGGCAGGTTTTTCACGCCCGCTCCGCGCCGGATTCCTAAAGGAGCCAGGGAAAAAACGCGGCAGGTTTCACACTGAAGTTTGAGCTTTATTTTAGTTAGAATGTTGTTCGATTAGGATATGGGATACTTCACTTATTTTTGTTGAAATGCGAATTTTACCTTATTTTTTCCAGTCAAGTTCTGACAGCTATTTTTCAGATTATCTTTCAAGGTTCTTCTTAGCTCGACCTTCCTTGTTTCTTTCATCTATTCTGTTTACTCATTTCACCCTCTATGTATCTCTTTTCACTTTTATTTCTTTTACTCTTAGTATGGTTGCTTGCCCTTCGTTCTGTGGTTCCTTCTTGTTTCTTATGATGACTTCTGATTCTAGCTCGTCGTCGCCACTTCGCCCTTTTCATGCTCCCAGTCCATCATTGTTTTCTGATTCTCCTGTTGTCACTCATACTAATGATTCTCACCCAATTGTAGATCTTTTCCCCATGTGTCACTTCAACGCCCAGAGTCTCATGGCCTACATCGATGCAATTCGTTTCTATGTTGCTTCGTCCAGTGTTAGTGTCATTGGAATATCGGAGTCATGGCTCACTCGTCGAATTGCGTCTTCTAGGGTGGATATTCCTGGTTATAGCTTTTTGCGCAATGACAGGGTTGGCAAAAGAGGAGGCGGTGTTTGCCTTTATATTCGCCAGGATCTGATGCATTCTGTTGTATGTAAATCATCCTCCAAAAGCGCTATTGAATATCTCTTCCTTGAAGTGAAAACTGGTACCTAAGAGGAAATTAGCTGTCGGTGTTATATATCATCCACCTGCCCCATTCTCAGATATAACTTCTTGGAACCTGTGTTTGCTGACCTTAACATCAATTATGACAACATTGTTATAATGGGGGATTTGAACATTAATTTGCTCAATGGTAATCAGAAACCCACCAAGGACTTGTTCAAAATGTGTGACTCCATCCCGTTACATATTCTATAATCAAAACCCACCCACGTTGGTCCTCATAGAGATTCTTTGATTGATTTGTGTTTTATCAAGAGGAAATCAACAATTATTAATTATGACCAGTATCCTGTACCAGGTGTTTCCCAGCATAAGATGCTTATTGGCTCGTTTTGTATTCCAATTCCTAAGCTTGAACCACATATTGTCGAATCCAGATGTTTAGGGAAGATTGATGATAAAACTCTGTTTGAAAGGGCGTCTATGAGAAACTGGCTTGAGGTGTACAGCTACGCTGATGTAAATTCTATGGTTAATAACTTACAGTCTAATTTAACATCCCTCCTCGATGATGTTGCCCCCTTACGCTCAGTTAAAATTCGTCACCCAAATACTCCTTGGTTCAGTCCGGCTATTAAAGCTGCACTCCACAGGCGTGACCGAATGTATAGTATCTGGATTCTTACGCGAGACCCCACTGCCAAGAGCCTCTACACATCCTGTCGTAATAAAGCTAAATCTCTTGTTCGCTCTGCAAAAAAAGATTACTATTCTTCACAACTTAATATCAATCTTCCATCAAAAATCCTCTGGCAGAACATCAACAAATTCGGGATGAAATCTAAAACCAAATCTCAGGGCAATGATTATGCTAATTTTAACCCCAACGAGCTGAACCAGCATTTTGTGAGGGAACCTGGTCACTTTTCATCACAGAAAACCCATAGTAAGAGAAGGTTCTAGGTAGGTATTGAAAACACTTTTGGGATTGAACGATTGAACATAAGACAGGGAAGAGCGCGAAAGGGAAATAATTCTGAGACTTCTAGATCTAGATGCTTCTCATACAGCCTGGTTCCTGGTAGAAACAATTCTTCCAGGAATCGCTCGGAGGTCGTACTGGAAAGTTCGAGAACCTCATTTGCCCAGTATAAAAAGAACTTGGTGGGTACACAAGATCACCAGTTTAATGTTGAAATCCACACGGACACAAGACACGACCAATCGCACTACAAGGTGGACATATGTCCAGTCGGGGCGGGCCTCATCGCAAAATAGATAGTGCGTCCACTGTGGGTGACGGGGGGGGGGGGGGGGGGGGGGGGGGCGCATCGCATCGGAAAGATTGAGCGGGAACGAGAAAAAAAACCACAGTCATGCAGCATGGCTATAAGAGCGAATTTTCGAAGTTTTCGGCATCTTCCTCCTCCGCCTAAAATTTTCTGAAAATTAATTTTCGGCCAATGTTTTCCCAACTTGATACAAAATTAAAACAGGAGTAGTTTTACGCAAAGTAAAATTTGGGGTGGAAGGAGGGGGAGGGGGAAATCAAAAATGTTTTGAATACCAGAAGAGTAGGTATTGGGTACGTAACAAATTTTTTGTTCCATTTTTTGCCGAGTAACACCTCGGTTTGTAGATTTTCCAACGCTGAACACGATGGTGAAGTCAGAATTGCGATATCCCATTCCGTTATCAGATTAGAGCAGACGAACCAGGAAGAACATCTCAAGAAATAACCACGTTCCTTCATCTTCAAAGTGCTCCAGTTTGAGAATGGAATGAGATATCGCAATTCTGATTTCACCATCGTGTTCAGCGTACAAAAACCTTTAAAATGAGGTGTCACTTGTCAGACTTTTTCATTTTGGGAATTTATGGGTAATTTTCCCCCCCTAAAACTCCCCAAAACTCCCCCTTAGGGTGACCCGATTCTGCCCATCTTCGAAATTAGCCTGTCGATTGCCAAGACAGATTTTTCGTGCAAATTTGAACTTTTTATCTCAATTCTTTCGAGAGTTATCGTCTGGAATGACACATACATATATAAATATATATATATATATATACATATAATTTTTGGTGTCTTTCGGCAGGGAATTCAGGATAGTCTGAAACGGATTATGGTATAAAAATCTTTCGGAAATTCGAGTTTTAAAAATTTTGGACCGAGAACAATAGCTTCCTTTTCTTCGAAAATTCGCTAAAAAGGCGGGATTTTGAATCGGTTTCGTGCTCATTCTGCTGTTCCGTATTTTGTTTTATCACTGTCTCACTGATGGCAGATTCGCAAACTTGACGAAAATTCAAATCAAAACACAAAGTTGTTGTGGTTTGTAGTATCCATACTGTAACCAATACTACAACCACCACCAAACTATTCTATTCTATTCGATGGCTCTATGTTTTACCTATGTTTTTACACCTCCGGATTCTCTCATAATATATACCTTATTTCAAGTCATTCAGTGTACATTTAATTCTAAGTTACCACATGGTTGTTGCTACTATTTGCATGTACCGTCGACACCCATGAAAACAATGAAAGAAAATAATTAAACCGAGAATAAAATTAATGAAATAAAACAATCACCCCTGTTTATTAGATTCCCTCCTCGATGTCAAACCTGAAATCCATCTGCCTATCGTCCACTGGAGACGGGCCGCATCGGGGCGGGCCGGGACCCCTCGCACAGCCCCAAAATCCGCCTGGGGGGCGATTGAAATATGCGATGAGGCCCGCCCCGATGCGGCCCGCCTGCAGTGGACGCACCTCCATGCAAACACTCACGATCGAAATGCACGCTTTTTGCGATGAGGCCCGCCCCGATGCGGCCCGTCTCCAGTGGACGCTAGCCTTTATTGAGCATGATTCCTCAAGTCATACCTACCTATCTCAAAATAATGAGAAAAATGAGTGAAAAACAAACTTTTTTTCTTTCCTGTAGACTCCGTTAAGAATTTTATTAAGAATTTTATTCTTTATTTTACAGCTGATAAACGAAAACAAGAAACTTCTTCCAGTCCAACACCACCAGTTACATCAGGGCCCAAAGAAGGAAGTCGATTTTTCACTTCAATTCTGGAACCTCTCGCAACATCTCTAGAAGAAAGTGATCCTTCAACTTCTGGGCAGGTAGGCACCAGATCAGAAAATCGTCCTTCTGGTGGGGATAAAGAAGCCCTTTGGAAAACGATATCGGGAAATGGGTAGGAAGGGGTAGTCTCATGACTGTTGAGGAGAAAAAACGAATATTACAGCAATGTTGGAAACCTCCTCCAAATTACCATTTTGACGAAGATGCGAAGGCCCTCAAGCGAAAATTTCTGTATGCCTGGCTCGACAAATATTCACCGTGGCTTGTTTATTCAAGCCATTTGAAAGGAGCATTTTGCTTGTACTGCGTCTTTTTGCTCCACCTACTAGTACTGTTCGAGGAGTCTTAGGCTCATTGGTGGTGAGGCCATTCACCAAGTACAAAAGAATGCACGAGTTCTGTAAAAGTCACGTTGGAAGTAGTTGGCATTTGACAGCAATGAAAGCGATGCACTCATTTATGGTTGAGGTACCTGTTGACATTCAGATGGTGAGTCCACATAAAAAAATTGTGTTGGAAAACAGAAAATATATTTCATCACTCGTGTCTGTGGTGATATTTTGTGGCGTGCACGATTTACCTTTACGTGGTAAACAACTTCATGAGGGGGATTCTAGAAGATCTGATACAATTGAAAATAGATTCTGGGGACTGTGATCTTTAAGGTTCACAAAAGAAGGAAAGAAGAATGCGAGGTATTTGTCTCCAACAATACAAAACGAACTTATC
The DNA here is from genome assembly GCA_954871275.1 of Leptopterna dolabrata. Lineage (NCBI taxonomy): Eukaryota > Metazoa > Arthropoda > Insecta > Hemiptera > Miridae > Leptopterna > Leptopterna dolabrata. Next base: position 86,919,607 of record OX940974.1, on the reverse strand, counting down.
TGTTTATGTGGGAACGTAGTGAGCTGCATCATAGTTGAGTACATTTAGAAAGCTTGCGCATTTTCCATATTCGCCGACGAGACAGCTGATATATCGGGGAAGGAACTATTGGACTTCTATAGGAGTCTATTGGACTTAGATTTTTCGACAAAAAAAAAATGTTGGTACGCGAGGATTTTCTAGGATTTGTTGAGTTGGAAGTGATGGATGCAACAACTATTGGAACAGCAATAGATAATTTCCTTGTTAAAAGTGGTCTCGAGCCAGAAAAATGTGTTGGGCAAGGCTATGATGGTTGCTCCGCAATGGCGGGGAAAGATGGTGGCGTCCAAAAATTCATCAGGGATAAATACAAAAATGCTTTATATTTCCATTGTGCGAGCCATCGGTTAAACCTGGTTGTTAATGATTTGGATTCAGTCGTCGAAATTCGCAAAACTATCTCCACAATAAAAGAGATTGTCAACTTTTCTCATCAATCAGTGCTGCAGAGGAAGCACATTCCTAACATACCTGGATTTTGTGAGACCAGATGGTCCGAAAAATATCGATGCATTTCTGTTTTTATGAAGCATTTCGTGGAAATAGTTCAGGCATTGGAAAAGCTCACTACAGAGGGAAATAGTAATACAAGAAACAATGCGTTTCTGCTTTTCAGTGCTGTAACACGACCAATTTTCATCCTTTGTGCCTTCATTATATCCAAATACTCGGCTCTGTTGCAACCAGTGGTAAATATTTTGCAGGGAAAACAGCTGAATTTGCTTCAATGCAACAATCATATTGAAACTGTGTTGTCGACTGTGAGGAATCACCGTGAGTCTGCTGACTCTGTGATGGGAGATATTTATGCATCGGCCAAAAAAAGTCAGACGAATTGGGGGTAGAGCTTTTGACGCCAAGAGTGGTTGAACGTCAGCACCACCGTTCGAATATCCCAAGTGACTCTCCTGAGGAATATTGGAAACGATCAGTCTTGATTCCTTACCTAGACTCGTTTTCTTCAGTGCTGACTGACAGATTTTCTCATAATAATGAACCGGCGTTTTCCCTTCTTTCTCTTCACCCCCACGTCATGTTGGCTTCAAAATTAGACCATTTGAAACTCCAAGCCGAAAAAATTGCCAAGTTTTATGATTTTGATGAGGATCTGCTGTACGCAGAACTCCAATTATGGCACAATAAGTGGGCGGAAAAAATGGACAAGAACGACAAAGGTGAAGACTGGAATGAGACTGAAAAACTGGCAACACTTCAGAATGTGGAAATGATCGACTTGATCAAGGAAGCAGACCCCTTCTATCCTTCCATCAAAAAGGCTCTGATGATTGTGGTAACGCTACCGTGCACGACCTGCTCGGTGGAAAGAACTTTCAGCACCCTGAGGCGTGTAAAAACATGGACACGGTCTACAATGGGGGAGGATAGGCTGAATTGTCTGTGTATGCTCAGCCTCCACCGAGATTTGGTGAAATCAAAGAAGGCAACCATTGTAGAAGAGGGTTGTTGATCAATTTGCCAGCAACCCCAGAAGACTGATGCTGTCTTAAAAATTGTCCATTGCTGTTTTGTAGTACCTATGTTGTATACTGAAATAATGTAAAATATATAAATAAAGATATGTCATGAAAATTATTTCTCGGAATTCAAACTTTGTACCTTTCGTTTGCTATAATATGCACACGCATACTTTATATATAATAGCTCTTGGGGGTGGCCATTTGAAGGTTGACGTGGCAACAATACAAGAAACCTGGCTCTGTGAGCAAAAAACTATCAAACTTCCAAATTACAATATAATTAGAGCTGACAGTGTGGATAGGCAAGGCTACAGAGGTCTGCTCACACTGATAAAAAATGACATACCATTCAACACTGTTCAATTCAGACCTCGAAAAAATTATGGAATTGAAACACTAAGTAATTGTTCAAGTAAACCTACCAAACAACTGTATCTACATTGCTAATTTATACGCGCCCCTGGGCAACTCCATTCACCCGAGTTTCTGGGACGATCTTTTACATTTCTTTGGCAGTAGACCTACTATAATTGCTGGGGATTGCAATGCCCAACACGTTATTTGGGGTTCATCATACTCAGATCGACGGGGCGTACAGCTCCTTCAGTCTGTAATGGATTCCTCATTCATCGTTGTTGAAAATGATACGGAAACTCGCATAACAAAGCCCAATGAACGAGCATCGGCTACAGATTTAGCCTTGATATCTCCCACGCTTTCATCTAGAACATACCTCCAAGTGCTCAACGATACACTTGGTAGTGACCACAAACCTCTTAAAATCACCATTGAAAGGATTGAGAAAATTGCTCTCCCTACTATGCATAAATGGAAAACAAAAGAGGCACAATGGGATGTTTACTCACAGATTATCACCGACAAACTGACGACTTGGAAAGATGCCAACCTGGATGATTGTAATGTGAATCATAGTATATGGAATTCCAAAACATTATTCAAGAAGCCGCCCAAGGAGCAATACCTATCAGAACCATTAATAAACACTCTAAATCGAACATCTGGTGGAACGACAAATGTGACAAAGCTGTCAATGAAAGAAAAAACACACTAGCTGTGTATTACCGCTGCAAAACTATCGGTAATTTAAACAGCCACAAAAACTCGGTAGTAAACGCTAAATTAATCATAGACACAGAAAATAGAAATTCATGGCAGGATCTCTGCAAGTCTGTGACAATATCTCCTATCCAGTCTAATATACCATCAGCATGGAATTTATTGAAGACAATGAGTGGGTCGACTAGTAATAACTCGTCTTTTGTCAAACCACAGCTGTACCCTGAAATATGTGAGAAAGTGTTCAAGAAACTAACAAAATCAAGCATTATACTTCCTCCTGCACCTACTACCAGTGCACCAGATCTTCCATTTAGCCATACAGAATTGGAACATACTCTCATGAAGAGAAAAAAGGATACTTGCCCTGGATTGGACAATATCAATTATTCAATGATTTCCCACCTACCCGTCTCTGCCAAATCTATTCTCCTACAATTCTTTACCATATTCTACAATCACAACATAATCCCTCATCAGTGGAAGAATGTTAGAATAATATACATCAGAAAACCTAATTTCAAAGAGGTTGATGCTCAAGGAATTAGACCCCTGTCACTCATTTCCTGTGTGGCTACAATCATGAACCATATGATCCTTGTCCGACTTGACATTATTGTTGAATCCCTTCAACTACTATCGACCCACCAGCACGGTTTTCGTAAAAAGCGCTCCACTTTGAATTGTCTCACAGAACTCCAGATGAACATACTCTCAGGAAAAGATGAAGGCAGGAGCACTCTATGTTACTTTCTTGATATATCCGGTGCTTTCAACGATGTATGCATCTCACGGTTGTACAGTAAACTCCACGATCTCAACCTGTCCCCATTTCTCAACCGTTGGATCTTTAATTTTTCCAGTGACAAAAATTATACGGATGGTGCCAATACGATACGTGGATCACATGGCCTCGACCAAGGCAGTATTCTAAGCCCATTATTGTTCAACTTATATGTACTAGAGCTACATTACATTGCCCAGGATCCTCATATCACCATCATGTCATATGCCGATGATTTCATGATCATGGTTCAAGAAAGAAGTCCTCAACAAAACAAAGAAAAAATGAAGAAAGTTCTGTTCAGGCTCATTGATTCATTTAAATAGCACAAATTCAAAATCAACTTCAACCAAACACATTTGATGTCCTTCTTTGACTCCCTCCCCATGCATCAGAAACGGGATGTTGCCATTAATATAGACGACACCTCATTACTACCAGTTCCAATATGTAAATACCTTGGTATCACACTCGATGAAAAGCTGAGTGGCGTTCCACATACAACCAACATAATAAATGAATGCACTAAAGATGTTCATGCCCTAAAAGCTATGAAGGGCTCTACATGGGGAAATCACCCAGATACCCAGGAACAGTCGGTCAAACATCTTATCCTGCCAAAAATTGATTACAGGCTGCATTTGTATGCATGGGGTAACCCAAAAAATATCAGTAAACTACAAATCCTCCAGAACGCTGCTCTACGCCAGATAGTCAGTGCTGTGAGGACTACTCCAATACCTTCTTTACATAAAATTACCAACTCTGTGTACATGAAGACAAGAACATCATACATAACTGAACGTAATCTGTCTAGGTTGCTGATGTATCACTCTAGCCTCAGAGGATCTGCCAATCGGTTTATTCTACCACCAAAACAGCACAATAACCATGGCAACTACAGAAATCAAGCCCAAACAGTGATTAACCTGCTAGATGGAGAACATGTGCACATATATACCAACGAACAAGTCGCCTTTCGGGTACTTCCATCTCACATACAGAGAATGTCGATATTCCCCACCATTCCTACCATCCAAAACAAGAAGAACAGTTTGGACGGACTACTACTGAGATCACTGACTCTTGAGCACCTACACACCCGATATGGGGAATACTCCTGCCATATATTCCCTGATGGTTCTAATACAGATAATGGCAATACAGCTTTAGCGTACTATTGTGTGTCAGACCACTTGGCTGCCAGCGAAAAAAGACATCCTTCCACTAGCACCTTCCAAGCTGAACTTTGTGCCATATATACAGCTCTCCTGCACACACTCACACATAATGACACCACAAACATCCTCATACTCTCCAATTCTAAAGCAGCCATCCAGTACCTTAAAAACCTGAAGATAGGAGACAATCCGGACTTTGTTATTCAAGAAATATTGACTGTCATTAACCGTATCACGTGCACTCGAAATAAGAAAGTTGCAGTACAGTGGATACCTAGTCATGTGAACATATCCGGCAATGAAATTGCAGACATGATGGCCAAATTCCACATCAGATATGGCGGCAATGTATTTCCTCGAGCAATACAGTATTCTGACCTAGTTGGAGTTCTCAAAAAAAGGAGGGACCTGGAATGGGCTGCAGGACATGCTTCACAATGCCGGCTACGTGGAGAATGGATCAGAAGCATCATTCCACTCCCCACCTCAATTCCGAGGTACACAGGGATTAACGAGCCCCTTAAATTTCTTACAACAGTCAACAGAACCATCTTTGGTCACGGAAACACTCCATACTTCCGCTGGCTCATGAAAAAAATCGACTCGCCCCTCTGCACATCTTGTGATCGACAGGAAATTGCTGACCTGGACCACATCCTCAACAGGTGTACCAGATTCGCAACCCAGCGGAGGAACCTATTCAATGATCAGCATACGAGTATCACCAACCTCATCAAAACTGACTTCACCATTAGTATTATGAGGGAAGTTTACAATTTCATTGACGACTGTGGCATTAATTTTTAAACTCCACAACCAGTAAACACCTTTACCTATACAGCCCATCATCCCACAACACATCCCCCCCCCCCCCCCCCCACGCCAAACCGATAGTCGTACAACCAACCATGAACCACAAAAAAAACACCGACAGCCCTACAACCAACCTATGAATCACAAAAAAAAAACATCGATAGCCGTACAACCAACCTATGAACCACAACACCAACCGATAGCCGTACAACCAACCTATGAACCACAACACCAACCGATAGCCGTACAACCAACCTATGCCTGGCATGGCTGCGGCTAAGACAAGTAACTGGAAAAAAGAAGAAGAAGAAGGGGAAATAGCCCCGACTAGTTCCCAAAGCCGCCACCACGTGGCAGCACCAAAATGAGCTAAATTAATCTTAGCTCTCAGTTCGTTAATAATTGACCGATTTTCAATCAGTAAACTGCGTTGGATTCAGAATCAGCATAGAATTTCCGGAAATTGGTTCTGGTGTTCACAATTTCAAAATTTGTACATCTGGGTCACTGGTGTTCGAATTTGGCTAATTTTTTCGGAAATCCCAATTACCCAAATTTTAGAAGGTTGCGTCCTGATTACTATGGTTTTTTCAAATTTAAAATTGGACCACTAAAACCCCATCAATTCTTGTCCAGAAGGTGATGGGCGAGGGGGTTGGGGAGGAAGGTGGCTCTTGAATGGTGGTAGGCTGCTTCCCAGGCCCCTTCAGAGGGGCTTTGCCGCCCGAGCAGCTTGGATGCCTGTCATTTCCGAGAGCAGTTTTTGCCCCACCATTCAAGAGTTTCAGATTTCTTCCTCCCTGTTCGAGGTTTGCTATGAACTGTTTGGGCCCATCCATGACCAAGTGCCAAACTACCATGAAAATGTGAGCTATTTTTTATGCATCAGTCATGGATGAGTCAACAAACTTGATAATATAAATAATAAAAAATAGTAAAATAAATGAAACAAGGATCTTGAGTTATTTTATAATTTATTTTTACTTTTTAACATTATTATTGCCTATTTTAATAAATCTAATTTATTTTTATTTGATTAGTGTACAGGATCTTACCTAAGTAGTGTACCTACCTCTCCCCACCTCCCAATCCAACTCATCCCATTTGAATCCAATCATAAGTCCAAATTGGTCGATCGATTGAACGATTTCCTAAAACCTAGACCAAAGTTAGTGACTTCAGACGCCTGAAACTGCAAATAGCCTACTAAAAATAAAAAATAAATTAAATTACCCTAATACCTGAATTCCTCCCAAGTAATGGTTGGTTGGTAGGGTATAATGCACTAGGGACGAGTACTAGGTACCTTTGTTTTCACCTCCAAATCCGTATATTATCTGAAGCAACCAAGTACCTACCTACGCACCTTCCAAGAATGGACACCGGTCGAATCAAGACCAAATCAGTGGAAGGTGTATTATGCTTTCTCAGTTGATTTATAAAGTAATCCATACCCACGTGTATCATATAACCTGAGTTGACCAAACTTCACTTAAAAAATTAATAGCGTCGTTATATTTATCTGAAATGATCATTTCAAACCTTCCTGTACCCCAATCTGTTCAACGAGTTGCACGCCTGTGTACATGACGCACAAACTTCATACACCACATTCCTGTTCATTCAACATCGATAATTTTCAGATCACCTACCTACTTTAAAAACCGATCTATTGGCGTGTTGTACATAACAGGTAGGTAGGCACTTGATAATTAGGACGTTACAGCAGTGCCTGCGCAATCGTTAAATTTTTTTTTTTTTAATCGACGTTATTTCAGGACGATCGGACCAAAAATTCTCAAATTTGAAAGACACTTGGAATAATTTGGTAGGTAGTTCATACATAAATGTTCTAATAAATCGAAAAAGTATGATAGAGCAAACGTGAGATTTGCTAAGGAAGGGGTACGAACGTAGCAACGAAGTTGTTCCAATCTTCAATTTATTAATTAATAACTTTTTTGTCACAATAACAATTTTGTTTGTGTAACAATATTAATTGAGTACTTAATAAGAACTCATCAAAAGAGACTTCTGGCTCCCGAATTTGGCTGCTTCTCGTCAATCTTGACTACCAATTCAGAGAGCAAGAGCGTGATGGTAAAAGTAAATAAGTTTTTCTCCATCTATTGATTCCGTAACTCATCTTCGGCTGGAATTTCTGCGATGTGCAAGTCTTTGCCTGTAGGTAGGTATACACTACGAAATAACATTTAGTGGCTCCCGCAATATGCAGTTGCCCTTGGACTTGAAAGCAATAGGGATGGGTTCTCTTCAATTTCAAATCTTTGTGCGATATGAAGAATGATTTGTTTTTGGACGCAGTATCATCTGTCGTCAACTTGCTGGCTGACTGAGGGCATTACATTTCAATGATTGAATTTTCACCCTCAATCCAGCCATCGGGTGACGCACCCAAAAATCCTAATTTTCAGTCAACGAAAAGCCCACACTCTCTGACTTTCAGTCACACTTCTGATCGTGAATGAAACGATATAAATCCGGCTCAGATATCACTGCTAGGGAAGATTATAATTTACGCATGGCTGTATGAAATTGAGTTGGTTGTAGCGTGATACTTTGTTTGAAGAATGATGGTTGTTTTGGATTTTTTTGTAAGTAGTTTTCTAATGTGAACATACGGTAGGTACGCTGCACGAATAACAACAAATAATTTATAGAATAAAAATTATATGTACAAATAATAACTATAGAATTCTTCGTTCCGCCGCATATTTATGAAATGTGATGGCCCGGCTGGATCCAGTACTCGACTTAGGGCTCTCTTGTGGGAAGCACAAAGGTAGGTATTGAGTTCAGAAAACAGTGATCATCTATACTGGTAAAGGAGAGTCTGGCCAGAGCCCACTCCGGCCGTGGGTGTTCGGCCATTTCCGCCAGTTTCCGCGTGGAATTTGCTGTTCCGTGGTTCCCGCCACAGAACAGGAGACCATCCCGCCCTCCGCGATCGGCTCGTATCCTTATCACTTTCTTATCAGTTTTCATATTCATTACTAGGAACTCTTTATTTACGTTCTCTTTATACTACCACTTTATTTACTACTCTTTATTTTAAAAAATGCCCCGTTGTAGTAAATGCACTTACTACAGTGGCAAGTCGCTTACTTTGAAGCAACATGAAAATAGTCATGACAAGGAGAGGGCTGTTCGTAAATTATACTCCTGCTTATTATGCAGCGGATTCGAGGCGTACCGGAGTAAGTTAGTGGACCACATCACATCAATTCATGGCGTCATCATTTCAAAAACGAATCATACTTTTGAAAACGAAATTTCTTTCTTGGCCTGGAAAACCCAGGTGGAGAAAGACACTGCCTCTCGATTTGTGAAGCACAGAGGCATTCGACAGTCTGCTAATAAAAAAAACTGCCCGTTACTATTGCCACAGGGACGGAGTTTTTTCATCTCAGGGCACGGGTAAACGCCGTTTGAAAATATCAGGGAGCAATAAGATCAACTCTTGTTGTCCTGCTCTGATTTCAGTCGCCATCAGTATCAGTAGCGGATCTGTCAATGTGGAATTTGTGGAAACAAACGTTGGACACACGCATGACTTGGGTCGCCTTCACTTGTCTAAGGAGGAAAGAAAAGATATTGCAGCGAAAATCGCCGCGGAGGTTCAATTTAAAGACATTTTGAAAGGAGTAAGAAAATTAGTTCATAATACCGATGTGGGCTTTATTCATTTGTTGACAAGCAAAGACTTGTGGAACATCCAGCAGGAGTTCAACTTGAACAGCGAATCTGTGCGCCACCAAAGCGACTACATCAGCGGCCATTCATGGGTCACAGAAAATCAGGTATGTAAATAAGACTAATACGGATATAAAATATTTATATCATTAGGTGTAGGTACCAACCAGATATTATCTGCTTAAGTAGTCTCAGAAATTGCAACTTGCGTGAATATTTACATCACAATGAGGTTCTTACTGCTGAAGCAAATGAAATTACCTATTACAATGGGTCCAATAAAGTAAGGCAGATTTTTGAATTTCCCCAATGGAAACGGGTCATTCTCATTTGGAATGTACATTTCGTGTCCTCACTCTTCTACAAATCCCACATTCAGACTTATCCCGGTTTCCTGATTTTTTTCCTTATCTACCAATCCTATTTGACACAAAACACTAAAAAAAACATCAATCGTACGTCTATTCTGGGATTTATTGCCCTTAGAATGAACAAAAGTGTGGTAAAACCTCATGCGTGTTACCGTCCACAGTGACCGGGCGTTCTCTTCTTCAATCGCCTAGCAACAGCATGAATTTAATAGGAGGTTTCTAGCTCATCCTACTCGTAGAGCTGGACATTGGGTTTCAGATTTTTGAAGGCTCGGTCTTGGAAGACATTCTTTATTGTTGTGGCGTCATTACAAAGGCGTGTCCATAGGTTTTCAGGATAACTTACCCTCATGTGTGTTACCGTTGTTTTGTTGGAAAGAATGAAGCAATTTTTGGCGGTAAGCTCTTCCTTATTACTGAAGGAGGTCCATAATCAGTGTTCGTTGTAATCCTGCAGTGGAAGCTGGGTGGGGGGATTTTACAGTTTCTCCAAAAATCATGAGAGTATTTTTATTCTTCCTCATGTATGTTACCTAAGATGTAACCTTAACAATCAATACTTCAGTTTTTCACTTATTTCCCTCCAATCATAGTGGTATGCATGTTTCATTTGACGTGTGAGTAGGCCTCCTAGCTCGTTTAGGTTAGCTACAAAGTCGTTTTGAAGTAAGATTCCCATGTGTGTTACCGCTCATGTGTGTTACCAATGCTGAAGTAACACACATGAGCTCCTGGTAACACACATGAGCTCCTCACTGACAATATTTTGGAAAGTCTGATTTACTTCGAATATCACATTAGTGGGTCATTGTTTTGGTTAATTTGGGTTATGTTTGGAACTCGCAATGCCCACTGAACGAGAGAAATGGGAGTAATGTTTTATAGACAGGTAGCGGACGATCAAACACTGTTCACAATAATGACTGATGGCCTGTTGAGTATTCACAGATACCTATTGGAGATACTTCTTAACCCAGCGATGATTCTGAAGGGCCACCGAGTTTTTTACAAATTTCCTGAGAACGGTGAAGTCAAAGAACAATAAGACTGATGAGGTGCCTTATTAAGATTTATTTAATCTATTTTCAATTTTAGAAAAGGTACAAAATTTTACATTTATTCTAAGAAAAACGCTGCAAATCCCTGCACAACGGTTTATTATTTTGTACAGAATACCCTTCTGTTACAGATCACAGCTCCCTACATAGATAACCCGTCTATATTATATAATATGTACTAGTATATACATATTGTGTGGATCGCAGACCCTCCGTAGGTTAGTACCTAACCCCATACTCGTTACTAGGTACCTACCTAAATCACGAGTTAAATGTTGCTAAAATAATACTGCCGGTGACAAACAGTAACTAAAACGGCAAAAAGAAACGCAAATAATGAAGTTCTGAAGGAAAATTGTTGATGTGGAGTGAAATAGATGCCCCTTCTGTGTAGATCACTGTTTCGTGGTAAAGTATAATGCACTGTTGTGCAATAACTTGCCCATTAATAAGACGTCAACGGATTCAAGTTGCAGAAGTACCGATCAACAAAATCCAGCCCCTTCTTGGTAGATGAACCGTTGTGTAATAATTTACCGTTGTGAAATAATTTACCGTTGTGTAATAATTTACCCATCAACAATACTTCAACGTTTCAAGTTTCACAAGTACCTACCTTCAAAACCCCATAGTCCATCACTTATCAAATGAAATAATATCGCAGAACAACCAACTCGAGTTCATACAGCCATCCTTGATTATAATCATGTGATCCCTAGTGATGATATCCCGGCCGGATATATACCATTTGATTCACGATCGTGTTGACGAAGCTTTTTGGTGCACACGAACGGCTGGACGTACAGTGCTCCAGGTGTTCTCAAAAAATTGTTTAGCTCAAGACAAATTTAATATCGTAAAAAAAACCATACCCTTCTGTAAATTATGCGTTCTGTAAATTTCAATTCCTATTTTGAACCCCTTAGAGATGACTGACAGTAACGCCGGGCTTCGAGGACCAACTAGACCCTGAACGGAACCTATAACCCGAATTTCATCAATTTTTATTCATGGTAACTAAGAAAAGTGGCCCGTACGGCAAACGGCGGACAGACAGAAATATTTTTATTGCATTTTCGGATTCTACATACCTTGTAACGTAAACCAACAAATTTTGAGGGGGGGGTTAGATTTTTATTTTTTTCATGCTTAATTCCAATGGTTCATTATTGAAAATAATAAACCAAAAGCAATATTTGAGTCAACATTTAATTCTACGTCGTTGCGGGTTAATTTTTTTTCTATATTTCGACAAAATGGACAGTTCTGTGATTCTTTTTCTTGAGTTTGAAATAATTATGTTTAATTTTGAATAGCACTATTATTTTCAAAGTTAAATACAAATTCGTTTGCTAGTCGTTTATGTAAATGTTTTCTGTCTGTAACGTTGTTTCCCTTTGAGCGTTTATCTCAGGACACTGTAGCTCATGCGTGTTACCATGTGTGTTACTGTGTCCATTCCATAAAAATTGATATGGAGGATCAGCTATTAAAGTTTTGGTACTACCTCACCTTGATAATAGTAAAGGTGATGGTTATTGAACAGTAGTGAAAGGTTTTTTAGAGTTCATATAGTGTAGTTGAATGTAACCATGAACTGAATGGCCAACACAACTCTTAGTGGGTAACACACATGAGATTTATGGTACAAAATCATAGATTTTACGGGTTCTTTACCAGTGAGCTCGAGTTAAATGACTTAAAAGTAGTTCCGCATAGCCCGTTGAAAATAATTTTGACCAACTCGACAGTTTGGAAGGCTTAAAATAATTGTTCAATGATGGTAACACACATGAGGTTTAGGCCACGTTATTTTGCAAACACTACAGATTTACAGGAATACCAGCGAATGAACTCGCAAATTTCAAATTGTGCAGTGCTCTTGAGAATTGAGTGGAGCCAGAAAAAATTACGAAAGGCTTGAAATGTGAGTTTGGAAATTTGGTAAATGGACGATGCCGGGAGGGCCAAATGTACATTCTAAACGAGAATGACCCAAACACAAAATTGGGCACTTCAGAGTATTCTGAATATATTTTCCAGACGAAATCTCACTTTAGGAATGGTCTGCTACAACCAATAATGGAACTAAAATGTCATATATTTATTTAAAAAACGCTGCAAAGTCCTTGTCACATGGGTTTATTATTCTACTGGACATACCTACAGAAATGCTGGAAATACATTTATGGTTTCTTTCATGTTTTATGGTTTCAGGTTTTAGCTATTTTTTATGGTTTCCACCAATGTTTTCCCCCAAAACACGAATTTGGTAGGTACGCTCCTTTTTTTTCAAATATCTCTGATCATTGGTAGTGCCATTTAATTGTCTTGATTCAACTGTTGACACTTTTTATAGTGTTGTTATACAAATTTATGGTGATTTCAGACAATTCCCCAGATTTTTGACTAATAAAAAATAAATTTTGGGAGCTGAACCTTTGGTAGAACCTCAATTTTCCACTCTTTGGTCAAAACCTACTTTGTATAAGGTCTTCTCGTCCCAAAAAACATGGAAAACGATACCTCAAAAGCTCATGTTACTAAAACACAAAAAATACCTATTTGTATACCCGTTTTCACTCATAACATCCCCGGGTATATTCCGATTGGAATGCAAAGTTTCGGGACACAACTAGGGCCCAAATGGAGCATGTGTGCGAAAGAACGAATTTTTTAGACCTAAATTTATATAAGTAGTTATGGATGATACGGTGGACGGACATTGCATTTCGGTTCATTATTCTATGAATGATACACCTATCTATTCGCTCAGCGAAAATCTGTAATAATCGCCAAAAATACGTACAAGTAATTGTACGATTGTACTAATCTTTTGAAATGACGCACTCACTTTATCAATTTTCGGAACTCGAATGAATTTTATTATTTCTCAGAGGTAACTAAGTTGGGAACGAAAACATGTGGCGCGGAAATATAAAAACGCTGCAGTCCTTGTCACATAGGTTTATTATTCATTATTTTACTGGTCTACAGAAATGCTGGCTGTATATTTATTGTTTCATTCATGTAAAATAATTGAAATGGCTATTTCTGGTGGTTTCCACAAATTTTGGCCCCCAGAACTTGAATTAGGTACTACGCTCCTTTTTTTTTTTTAAATTATCTTTGATCATTGATGTACCATTTAATCGTCTTGGTCCACGTGTTGACACTTTTTCTAGAGTTATTATACAAATTGATGGTGATTTCAGACGATTTCACAGGTTTTTGACTCATAAAAAATCAATTTTGGGAGCTGAACATCTGGTACAACCTCAATTTTCCACTCATTGGTCAAAATCGACTTCATATTCGGTCTTCTCGTCCCCAAAAACATGGAAAAAAACATGGTAACTAAGAAGTGGCCCGTACGGCGTACAAACAACAAACATACAACAAATATTTTTATTCCATTTTCGGATTCTACGTACCTTGAAACGTAAACCATCAAATTTTGAGGGGGGTTAGATTTTTTTTTTTTTTTTTCATGCTCGATTCCAATGGTTCATTATCAAAAATAATAAACCAAAATCTGGCTTACGAAACACATACATAAATACAACGGCTAGTACATGTTATTCTGACATATATAGGGTTTTGAACGAAAGGTCGTTAAGCATTTTGAAAAGAATTCTCAATTGCTTGATAAATACTTGCTCAGATTCAAGACTATCCGTCTTGGCTAGTTTTGTAGCCAACGCGGAGCTTTTTAAATCGTCAGATTTTGATGAATTAGTAGTAGAAATTTCGTCTCAGAAAGCAGGAAAAGTTGATTTGTAAAATTCAAGAATATTAATGATTATGTATTATAAAGTAAACATTTATAATAAGAATATAAAATAATTGAATTTATTACACCCAGGGGGCCGCTTAGAGATAATTGGCCCAGGGCCGCAACAAACCTAAATCCGGCTCTGGACATGGCAATGGCTGGTTGGTAATAACATTTTTACGGGAGAAATCACGATCGACTACACCTATAATCTTATCTTTCTCTACATGATGGAGATTTTTCTAAACAGAAATTCGTCGAACATGAGGGTACACATTTTTTTCCCCCTCTGGCCACATTGGAACTTCTTCCTTGAGGAAATCGATAATAAAACTATGCACTCCTGTGTTGAGGGGAATTCTGGCCTGAAATCTCTTTAAGGTCGTCAGGCTCGGCAAAAAAATAATTTTTCGAAGAAACCTACATGGCCGAGGGGAATGAGAGCATAGGCTAAAGGGCACCGCCTCCCATACTTGCTCTTCGTGAACATGCTCAACTGTGCACAAAACAACCTATGAGCCACAGGCGTAATAAAATTGGAAGCAACCTGGTAGTTGGCCTCACTCTTCGAGACTTAGCTGCATTTGAAGACGATGACACTTTTTTCTCGCATTAATCAGCTGCTCTCTCATTTCAGTTTCTTCCTGCTAGGATTTTTCCTAACTTTGGAGTTTCTATAAATAATGTTGAGGATTATTTTGAGGAGTGAGAAACACACACAGCTAGGATAAACTCACCTAACACCTATAACATAGGTATCATAATGAGCGAATCTTCAAGATACTAATATATTTCAAACATTCTGCGAAGCAGAAAACCCCGATTTCAAAACCCTCAACATTCAAAACTGAGAACAGAGAATGCAAAATAACCGCTAATTTCCGGAATCATCTTGTTTTTGGTAACGATGAACATCAATTTTCAACTTAATGAACCCATTCATTCGGATAATTATTACCTATGGTAATATAGTATTTCAATATGGTTCAGGTATAAGCCTTACTGCTCGTTCAAATACCCGTTAATATTATGTTAGTATTACCTACTATTGTTTTTTATAACTACCCCAAACGTAACGCATTTTTGTGAATAAACGAATTTCTCTTTCTCCAGTTATCAGGAAAGTTAGTCACCATAAATTTGTATACCACTAGAAGTAGTATCAACCGGTGAATCAAGAAAATTAAATGGCACTATCAATAATCAAAGATGATTTTGTTGTTTAAAAAAAGGAGCCCTATCAGTGTTTTTGGGGGCCAAAATTGGTGGAAACCTTCAAAAACTGCTATTTCAATTATTGCACATGAAAGAAACAATAAATGAACAGCCGACATTTCTGTAGCTATGTCCAATAGAATAATAAACCCATGTGACAAGGACTTAGTAGCGTTTTTCCAAGATTCCAGCACTACCTACCTCACAATGGTTAAGGGGGTCCCGCCCAGCCGGGAGGGGTGCAATGACGTCACCCGCTGCCAAAATGTTGAAAGCTCATAGAAAAAGAACTAGTCATCGTAGGAGTGTGGTTGGTCTCAAAATTCTTAGAATGAAACATTAATGCTACATTAAGGCAATATTTTTTTAGGGATATTTCTGTTAAGTTTCTTATATATTACAGTCATTCCTGGTAGGATGTCAGCTATACTAAGATACGAATGTGTGTCCAAATACATTAAAAACTCACTTGATGTTGTTGAGTGACATCAAGAAGTACCAGTTTTGCTGGTACTGGGGAAAGCTGTCAGTTCAACTGCCTGGCTCGATATGATTGCTGGATAGAAATAACAGATGTTTCTGAAAATAACGTTAAATAAACAAAACATTATTCAATTTACCGGTTCTCCTAAACTACTTCCTCCTTTTTGATAACTCATAAATATTTTTGTGATGATCCAGTGGGAGCTAAAAGTAGAAATAAATACACGAGACTACTTGAGTCGGTTTGTGTGGTCAAGTGACAATTTATTGGCGATTTACAGCTTCTTTTATACCCCTTGATACATGCCCAGAGAGGGGTAGGGGGTCCCCGCTCTGGGAAGCCGTTAGACGCGGCTTATAATGCAAGCGACGCTATTTACATAGTGTTAGGGAGCAGCCGATCACCACACTGCTCCCCCCAGAATTGAAGTTAAATACTGCAATTATGTAAATGACGATGAATCTTGTTGATGAGGCGTCGGTGTTGGTGAAAGAGGCTGCGTGTGAGCTGTGTAGTCGCCGTGTAGGTGGGTGGCTTGAAGAGTTCGTGGTGTCTCGCCGTCGTGTGTTAGCGGCGGCTGCGGTGTGGGATGCGTGAACGTGCTCGGATGCGGTCCAGCTGGAAGCGTCGAGGGCGATGTCTCGGAGAGCGCTGGAACGGGCGGCTGGAAGAGGTGATCTTCCGAGGCGGATTGAATGGCGAGGCAGGAGGTGCCGGAGCAGGTGACGTCGGCCGCGCCTGGAGTAACGGCTGCGCCTGGGTCCCAGTGAAGACGGTGTCGGGAGAGGCCTGTGTCCCAGGGTGTGATAGGCCGTGTAGGTGATGGAAGACCGGGCGCTGTAGAGCTGTAGGTAAGTACGGCCGGGGCGCTGAGTCGGGCCAGGATGTGCCAGTGTTACAGCTCTCTCGAGGACATGTTTCGTTGCTTCGAAGGCGGCTTCGGAGTCGTGAGTGCAGTGGAGTAGGCGTTTATTATGTCGCTTACGGGCGGTCGTTCGATCGGGCAGATGTGTAACGCCGCTGGGTGATACGATGTGGCCGAGGAATTCGACGGAGGTGCGGGCTAGTTGACACTTCGACTTGTTGACTTGGAGGCCGTATTTTGTTAGAGTATCGAGTAGTAATTTTACGTGTGTAAAATGTTCCTCGATATCTCTCGAAGCTACTGGAAGGTCTTCGTAGACGGCGGTCCTATTGCGAGGCTGCGTTGAAGGCCGCAGTTGTCGGTGGTGCTGGATCACCTGCAACTCCTCGTTGACGGTAGCCACACGAGGAGGAAGGAGAAGGGTATGAGGCGGTTCCGGTGTCTTCGTAGCTCTGGTCTTCATTTTCTCCTTTGTTGTTCCTGAAGGTGTAGATCCGAGGAATGAATGCTCCGTTGATGGTCGCTCTCGTTAAGTAAGCAGCGGGAAAAACGAGATGTTCTCTGGTTGGTCGTGGATCTGACAAGTGGTGGGCGTAGGCGGTTCGCTGTCGATCGCAGGAGGCGAGAAGCCGGGGCGAGAGGTGTATTAACTTCGCCGGTGTTGCGTTCGCAGAAGGCCGGGGCGAATGTGAGTGTCTCACGCCAAGTTGTCGCCGTAGGCTGAAGATCGCAGATGGCGAGAAGCCGGGGCGAGAGGTGTATTAACATCGCCGGTGTTGCGTTCGCAGAAGGCCGGGGCGAAGGTGCGGACGGCGTACGGCGGACGGACATTGCATTTTTGGAATCTACGCACCTTGAAACGGAAAAGAAAAAATTTTGAGGGGGTGTTATAAAAATTTTTTGCTGAGCGAATACATAGGTGTATTATTCACAGAATAATATACCAAAACGCTGCAAAGTCCTTGTCACATGGGTTTATTATTCTATTGGAGTTCTAGAGATTTTTGTTGGCTGTTTAATGTATTGTTTCTTTCATGTGGAATGATTGAAATAGCTATTTCTGATGATTTCCACCAATTTTGGCCCCCAAAACATGAAATAGGTACGCTTTTTTTTCTTTTTTTTTTAAGATCATCTTTGATCATTGGTAGTGGTATTTAATGGTCTTGATTCACCTGTTTACACTTTTTCCAATGTTATTGTACACATTGATGGTGATTTCAGACAGTTTTCCAGGTTTTTGACTCATAAAAAACCAATTTTGGGAGCTGAACCTTTGGTAAAACCTCAATTTCCGCGTCTTTGGTCAAAATCGACATCATATTCGGTCTTCTCGTCCTCAAAAACATGAAAAACGATACCTTAAAAGCTCATGTTACCAACATGTTACTAAAACACAAAAAGTACCTATTTTTACACACATTTTCACTCATAACACCCCTGGGTATATTCCGATCGGGCTGAAAAGTTTCGGGACACAAATAGGGCCCAAATAGAGCATGTGTGCGAAAGAACGACTTTTTTAGACCGAAAATGAAGCCTGTACACGTGATACGGCGGACGGACATTGCATTTTTGGAATCTACGCACCTTGAAACGGAAAAGAAAAAATTTTGAGGGGGTGTTATAAAAATTTTTTGTTGAGCGAATACATAAGTGTATTATTCACAGAATAATAAACCAAAAACGCTGCAAAGTCCTTGTCACATGGGGTCTATTATTCTACAGAAATGTTGGCTGTACCTACATTTATTGTTTGTTTCATGTGAAATAATTGAAATAGCTATTTCTGATGGTTTCCACCAATTTTGGCCCCCAAAACACAAATTAGGTAGGTACGATCTTTTTTTTTTTTTTTTTTTCAAATTATCCATGATCATTGGTAGTGCCACTTAATCGTCTTGATCTACGTGTTGAAACTTTTCCTAGTGCTATTCTACAAATTGATGGTGATTTCAGACGATTTCGCAGGTTTTTGCCTCATAAAAAATCAATTTTGGGAGCTGAAAATCTGGTACAACCTCAATTTTCCACTCCTTGGCCAAAATCGACCTCATATTCGATCTTCTCGTCCCCAAAAACATGGAAAACGATACCTCAAAAGCTCATGTTACCAACATGTTGCTAAAACCCAAAAAGTACCTATTTTTACACACATTTCCACTCACAACACCCCTGGGTATATTCCGATCGGGCTGAAAAGTTTCGGGACACAACTAGGGCCCAAATAGAGCATGTGTGCGAAAGAACGACTTTTTTAGACCGAAAATGAAGCCTGTACACGTGATACGGCGGACGGCGGACGGAGATTGCATTTTTTGAATCTACGCACCTTGAAACGGAAAAGAAAAAAGTTTGAGGGGGGTTTATAAAATTTTTTTGCTGAGCGATTACATAGGTGTATTATTCAGAGAATAATAAACCAAAACGCCGCAAAGTCCTTGTCACATGGGTTTATTATTCTATTGGACATACCTACAGAAACATTGGCTGTTCATTTATTGTTTCTGTCATGTGAAATAATGGAAATAGCTATTTCTGATGGTTTCCACCAATTTTGGCCCCCAAAACACAAATTAGGTAGGTAGGTACGCTCCTTTTAATTTTTTTTTTTCAAATTATCTTTGATCATTGGTAGTGCCATTTAATCGTCTTGATCCACCTGTTGACACTTTTTCCAGTGTTAGGTAATCTACAAATTGATGGTGATTTCAGACGATTTCCCAGGTTTTTGACTCATAAAAAATCAATTTCGGGAGCTGAACATCTGGTATAACCTCAATTTTCTACTCTTCGGTCAAAATCGACTTCATATTCGGTCTTCTCGTCCCCAAAAACATGAAAAACGATACCTTAAAAGCTCATGTTACCAACATGTTACTAAAACACAAAAAGTACCTATTTTTACACACATTTTCACTCATAACACCCCTGGGTATATTCCGATCGGGCTGAAAAGTTTCGGGACACAACTAGGGCCCAAATCGGGCATGTGTGCGAAAGAACGATTTTTTTAGACCGAAAATGAAGCCTGTACACGTGATACGGCGGACGGCGTACGGCGGACGGCCATTGCATTTTTGGAATCTACGCACCTTGAAACGGAAAAGAAAAAATTTTGAGGGGGTGTTACAAAATTTTTTTGCTGAGCGAATACATAGGTAGGTGTATTATTCACAGAATAATAAACCAAAATTTTGAGGGGGTGTTATAAAAATTTTTTGCTGAGCGAATACATAGGTGTATTATTCACAGAATAATAAACCAAAAGTGTCAACACGTGGATCAAGACGATTAAATGGTACAATCAATAATCAAAGGTAATTTGAAAATAAAAAAACGCTGCAAAGTCCTTGTCACATGGGTTTATTATTATATTGGACATACCTACAGAAATGCTGGCTGTTCATTTATTGTTTCTTTCGTGCGTACTAATCGAAATAGCTATTTCTGATGGTTTCCATTAGTTTTGGCCCTTGAAACACAAACTAGGTACGCTCTTTTTTTTCTTCTTTTTTTCTTAACTATCATTGATCATTGGTCGTGCCATTTAACCGTCTTGATCCACGTGTTGACACTTTTTCCAGTGTTATTATACAAACTGATGGTGATTTCAGACGATTTCCCAGGTTTTTCACTAATGAAAAATCAATTTTGGGAGCTGAACATTTGGTAGAACTCAATTTTCCACTCTTTGGCCAAAATCGACTTAATATTCGGTTTTCTCGTCCCCAAAAACATGGAAAACGATATCTCAGAAGCTCATGTTACCAACATGTTGCTAAAACGCAAAAAGTACCTATTTTTATACACATTTTCACTCATAACACCCCTGGGTATATTCCGATCGGTCTGAAAAGTTTCGGGACACAACTAGGGCCCAAATGGAGCATGTGTGCGAAAGAACGATTTTTTTAGACCGAAAATGAAGCCTGTACACGTGATACGGCGGACGGCGTACGGCGGACGGACATTGCATTTTTGGAATCTACGTACCTTGAAACGGAAAAGAAAAAATTTTGAGGGGGTGCTATAAACATTTTTTGCTGAGCGATTACATAGGTGTATTATTCACAGAATAATAAACCAAAAACCACAGTCATGCAGCATGGCTATAAGAGCGAATTTTCGAAGTTTTCGGCATCTTCCTCCTCCGCCTAAAATTTTCTGAAAATTAATTTTCGGCCAATGTTTTCCCAACTTGATACCATACAAAATTAAAACAGGAGTAGTTTTACGCAAAGTAAAATTTGGGGTGGAAGGAGGGGGAGGGGGAAATCAAAAATGTTTTGAATACCAGAAGAGTAGGTATTGGGTAGGTAGGTACGTAACAATTTTTTGTTCCATTTTTTGCCGAGTAACACCTCGGTTTGTAGATTTTCCAACGCTGAACACGATGGTGAAGTCAGAATTGCGATATCCCATTCCGTTATCAGATTAGAGCAGACGAACCAGGAAGAACATCTCAAGAAATAACCACGTTCCTTCATCTTCAAAGTGCTCCAGTTTGAGAATGGAATGAGATATCGCAATTCTGATTTCACCATCGTGTTCAGCGTACAAAAACCTTCAAACGAGGTGTCACTTGTCAGACTTTTTCATTTTGGGAATTTATGGGTAATTTTCCCCCCCTAAAACTCCCCAAAACTCCCCCTTAGAGTGACCCGATTCTGCCCATCTTCGAACTTAGCCTGTCGATTGCCAAGACAGATTTTTCGTGCAAATTTGAACTTTTTATCTCAATTCTATCGAGAGTTATCGTCTGGAATGACACATACATATATAAATATATAAATATATATATACATATAATTTTTGGTGTCTTTCGGCAGTGAATTCAGGATGGTCTGAAACGGATTTTGGTATAAAAATCTTTCGGAAATTCGAGTTTTAAAAAGTTTGGACCGAGAACAATAGCTTCCTTTTCTTCGAAAATTCGCTAAAAGGAGCGCAGTACCCAATTCAAGTTTTGGGGGCCAAAATTTGTGGAAACCACCAGAAATAACTATTTCAATTATTTAACATAAAGAAACAATAAATAAACAGCCAGCATTTCTCTAGACCAATAAAATAATAGAATAATAAACCCATGTGACAAGGACTTTACAGCGTTTTTGGTGATGATAAACCAAAATCGTATGTAACTATGTCAAAGATACAAATATAACTGCGATTCATGTTCAGTTCCATGGGAGGGGAGGACGTGTTTCAAATACAACACAAGTCGGAGATGCATAAAAATACAAAAATGTAGCCTAATATTATCGTTCTACTAGCAGATAAAAAAAAAGCAACTTACTTTTAAGCATCTGCTGGAGGGACATGAAGTGAAACATGGTCCCAAACATCCCGCTGCACCATGTGAGAGAACTCTTTTTTATACGTGTTCCTTGCTTAGAAGGCAAGCAGAAAGTACCAACATGCTCACATTTCACTTTGTAGTTCCACACTTCTTGTAACATAGGTAGTGAAAAACAAGAAATCAAAAACCAGAACTATCAAAATGTCATGAAAAATGGAGGACAAAGGTTAAAACACCTCAAGCTCTGAACGTGGAACAGCATCGTGGCAATCCTAACAGTTTCAGCACATGCCGCACCTACTGGGATTAAGAAGTTTATGGCATTGAAAGTTCACCAGCAAATGGACCTGCAGTCGAATCTTTCACAAGCCCCCCCACACACAGTTTGGGTCCCCATTTGGGAACACATCTGGGTCCTATTTGTGCTCCGCAGTCGGCAGCCCAATCGGAATACACCAAGGGGTGTTAGGGTGGGAAATTAGAGTTTTTCGTTCTTTTTTTTTAAAGGTTTTAGGGAACATGAGCTTCTGAGGTATCGCTTTCCATATTTTTTGGGGCGAGAAGACCGAATATGAAGTTGACTGACCAAAGAGTGAAGAACTGAGGTTTTGACGAAAGTTCAGCTCTCAGAATTCATTTTTTATGAGTCAGAAACCTGGGACATTGTCTGAAGTCACCATAAATTTGTATACCACTAGAAGTAGTATCAACCGGTGAATCAAGAAAATTAAATGGCACTATCAATAATCAAAGATGATTTTGTTGTTTAAAAAAAGGAGCCCTATCAGTGTTTTTCGGGGCCAAAATTGGTGGAAACCTTCAAAAACCGCTATTTCAATTATTGCACATGAAAGAAACAATAAATGAACAGCCGAAATTTCTGTAGCTATGTCCAATAGAATAATAAACCCATGTGACAAGGACTTAGTAGCGTTTTTCCAAGATTCCAGCACTACCTACCTCACAATGGTTAAGGGGGTCCCGCCCAGCCGGGAGGGGTGCAATGACGTCACCCGCTGCCAAAATGTTGAAAGCTCATAGAAAAAGAACTATTCATCGTAGGAGTGTGGTTGGTCTCAAAATTCTTAGAATGAAACATTAATGCTACATTAAGGCAATATTTTTTTAGGGATATTTCTGTCAAGTTTCTTATATATTACAGTCATTCCTGGTAGGATGTCAGCTATACTAAGATACGAATGTGTGTCCAAATACATTAAAAACTCACTTGATGTTGTTGAGTGACATCATGAAGTACCAGTTTTGCTGGTACTGGGGAAAGCTGTCAGTTCAACTGCCTGGCTCGATATGATTGCTGGATAGAAATAACAGATGTTTCTGAAAATAACGTTAAATAAACAAAACATTATTCAATTTACCGGTTCTCCTAAACTACTTGCTCCTTTTTGATAACTCATAAATATTTTAATGGCAAATTACCGTGTCTCCTGAAGGCAACTGAAACGAAATGTAATAATCTGTGGGCATTTCTGTCACTTTCTTTGGTATCATGTTTCATGGTCAGATATCACGTCTAAGGATCCGAATTTGTTTCCAAACCTACCTAATAAAATCTAAGTAGGTACTTGAGTCTGTCTATACATTTATCACAATTATTATGAAAATTTTCAGATTATAAAACTCACCTCTTTGATGTACCAGAGTGATATCAGTTTCGCTGGTACTGGGGAAAGCTCGGACTGACTTCCTGGCCTGAAATGGTTGATGGATCATCCGCTATATAAATAACTGATGTATCTAAAAACGCTGCAAAGTCCTTGTCACATGGGTTTATTATTCTATTGGAGTTCTAGAGATTCTTGTTGGCTGTTAAATTTATTGTTTCTTTCATGTGGAATGATTGAAATAGCTATTTCTGATGATTTCCACCAATTTTGGCCCCCAAAACATGAAATAGGTACGCTTTTTTTTCTTTTTTTTTTAGATCATCTTTGATCATTGGTAGTGGCATTTAATGGTCTTGATTCACCTGTTTACACTTTTTCCAATGTTATTATACACATTGATGGTGATTTCAGACAGTTTTCAAGGTTTTTGACTCATAAAAAACCAATTTTGGGAGCTGAACCTTTGGTAAAACCTCAATTTCCGCGTCTTTGGTCAAAATCGACATCATATTCGGTCTTCTCGTCCCCAAAAACATGGAAAAAGATACCTCAAAAGCTCATTTTACTAACATGTTGCTAAAACGCAAAAAGTACCTATTTTTACACACATTTTCACTCATAACATCCCTGGGTATATTCCGATCGGGCTGAAAAGTTTCGGGACACAACTAGGGCCCAAATGGAGCATGTGTGCGAAAGAACGATTTTTTTTAGATCGAAAATGAAGCCTGTACACGTGATACGGCGTACGGAGGACGGCGTACGGCGGACGGACATTGCATTTTTGGAATCTACGCACCTTGAAACGGAAAAGAAAAAATTTTGAGGGGGTGTTATAAAAATTTTTTGCTGAGCGAATACATAGGTGTATTATTCACAGAATAATAAACCAAAATTAAGAATATTCAAATTACAAAACACTCTCTTAAGTGCGTAATTAGCAAATAACTATCCAAAAATAGCAATTATGGGTCTGACAGTAAGGAAAGTAGATGTTTTAGGATATTTCGGTTAGTTTCTTCTCTATCGTATTTTCTCTTCAGATATCACATTTAGGATCAGAATTTGTATAAAAATAAATGTCTCTTTTATGTTTATGAGAGTCATAAGCTTTGCTGGTATTGGGGACAGCTGTCAATTTAACTTTCTGGCTTAAAATGGTTGTTGGATCACCCACTGTAGAAATAAGTGATGTTTCTGAAAATCAAAATAAATGTCACCACAAAATAAATTTAACATATTACCGGGTCTCCGAAATCCTACTTATGATTTAATGTGGGAATTTCTCAGGTTTCATAGCATTCTCATATTCACTTCCTCCGAACTTCAAAAACATTGTCAGTTGTTTTCAAATTAGGTAAGTACTTAACCTCTCGTTCAGCAGTTTTTACTTTCCTTACCTGACCTGAAAGGTCGAGTAATGCAATCGGGCGGAAACAAAATGTCTGGCCAAGAAAAGGTATACTCAAGGTATACGCAACAGGTACTCAAACCATATCTTTACGTTCCAGAAAGATGTACCTACCTGTGTGCGTGTGTTTGTATGTAGGTATGTAACGTGTGTAGGTGCACGATTGCAACCTTAATTTACAAGGTAAAAAAATCTTATTTCGAGGCTAGACTTCTACAAACAAAAGAAAGCTCCTGCAGAAATTTCAGATCTATCTATGGAGGAAATACCTGGAAAAGTAGGTAAAAAAACCTCGTCTTTCTCGCTTTTCCGAAATTTTCTCACAAATGAATTGAGAGATTCTCTCACAGTGAACGTACGTTGAAAGTAATCCCCTTTGTCCTTTTTATTTTCATTGCTAGTACAGTAAACTTGAGGATGGCATGTCATCTAAAACTGTAAACAACCATAGATAACCTAATACGTTAGTTAGGTACGTGAGTATACCTACTTCAGTCAATATGGGTAGAGAGACATCAAAATGTGGGCAGACATCGAAACTGGATTGAAAACTTATGTTAGAAGGATTTTACGTTTGTGCAAATAATCTCGATCGTGTTGATGTTTCTCAGTTTAGGAAAACATCAACACGATGTTGAACTTCTTGATCTAGTTAATGAATACGAGGCAGTTATGTGCCATACCCACTTAGCAGACGTGTGCTGGCATAGAGAAAAAAAGTTCTGTTCTCTCTGTGGTTGTAATCAGTAGGCACGTACCAAGCAAGTTTATCTCCAAGACTCACCTAACTTGAAGGCGAAACATACGAAAGTCATATCTAAGTTACATAAACTATATCAAAAACGCTGCAAAATCCTTGTCACGTGGGTTTATAATTCTATTGGACATACCTACAGAAATGTTGCTGTTCATTTATTGTTTCTTTCAAGCGCAGTAATCGAAATAGTGATTTTTGACGGTTACCTTTAATTTTGGCACTCAAAACACGACCTCGGCTCCCTTATTTTTTTTTACAGCTTATCTTTGAACATTGATAGTACCATTTAATTGTCTTGATTCACCTGTTGATACTACTTTTAGTGTTATTATACAAATTTATGGTGAATCCAGACAATTTCCCAGATTTTTGACTCACAAAAAATGAATTTCGGGAGCTTCTTTGTTACAACCTCAATTCTTCACTCTTTGGTCAAAATCAACTTCGTTTTCGGTCTTATCGCCCTAAAAAACATAGAAAACGATACATCACAAGCTTGTGTTCACTAAAACCTTAAACAAACCTCGAAAACCCCAATTTTTTCACCCATGTTTTTCTCATAACGCCCCTGGGTGTATTCCGATCGGGCTGCCGAGCTTTGGAGCACAACTAGGATCCAGATGTATTCCCAAATGGGGACCCAAACTGTGTGCGGAAGAACTACGATATTAGACCAAAATTTAATATAAATATAAGGCTAAAACTTTGCTAGAACCTCAATTTTCACTATCTGGTCAAAATCGACTTCATATTCGGTCTTCTCGTCCCCAAAAACATGAAAAACGATACCTTAAAAGCTCATGTTACCAACAGGTTACTAAAACACAAAAAGTACCTATATTTACACACATTTTCACTCATAACACCCCTGGGAATATTCCGATCGGGCTGAAAAGTTTCGGGACACAACTAGGGCCCAAATCGAGCATGTGTGCGAAAGAACGGTTTTTTTAGACCGAAAATGAAGCCTGTACACGTGATACGGCGGACGGCCATTGCATTTTGGTTTATTATTCTGTGAATAATACACCTATGTAATCGCTCAGCAAACAATTTTTATAACACCCCCTCAAACTTTTTTCTTTTCCGATTCAAGGTGTGTAGATTCAAAAAATGCAATGTCCGTCCGCCGTGCGCCGTACGCCGTCCGCCGTATTACGTGTACAGGCTTCATTTTCGATCTAAAAAAGTCGTTCTTTCGCACACATGCTCCATTTGGGCCCTAGTTGTGTCCCGAAACTTTTCAGCCCGATCGGAATATACCCAGGGGTGTTATGAGTGAAAATGTGTGTGAAAATAGGTACTTTTTGCGTTTTAGCAACAATTTGATAACATGAGCTTTTGAGGTATCGTTTTCCATGTTTTTGGGGACGAGAAGATCGAATATGAAGTCGATTTTGGCCAAGGAGTGGAAAATTGAGGTTGTACCAGATGTTCAGCTCCCAAAATTGATTTTTTATGAGTCAAATACCTGCGAAATCACTATCAATTTGTAGAATAACACTAGAAAAAGTGTCAACACGTTGATCAAGACGATTAAATGGCACTACCAATGATCAAAGATAATTTGAAAAAAAAAAAAAAAAGATCGTACCTACCTAATTCGTGTTTTGGGGGCCAAAATTGGTGGAAACCATCAGAAATAGCTATTTCAATTATTTCACATGAAACAAACAATAAATGTAAGCCAACATTTCTGTAGAATAATAAACCCCATGTGACAAGGACTTTGCAGCGTTTTTGGAATCTACGCACCTTGAAACGGAAAAGAAAAAATTTTGATGGGGTGTTACAAAATTTTTTTGCTGAGCGAATACATAGGTGTATTATTCACAGAATAATAAACCAAAAGTGTCAACACGTGGATCAAGACGATTAAATGGTACAATCAATAATCAAAGGTAATTTGAAAAAAAAAAAAAAAAGGAGCGCAGTACCCAATTCAAGTTTTGGGGGCCAAAATTTGTGGAAACCACCAGAAATAACTATTTCAATTATTTAACATAAAGAAACAATAAATAAACAGCCAGCATTTCTCTAGACCAATAAAATAATAGAATAATAAACCCATGTGACATGGACTTTACAGCGTTTTTGGTGATGATAAACCAAAATCGTATGTAACTATGTCAAAGATACAAATATAACTGCGAATAATGTTCAGTTCCATGGGAGGGGAGGACGTGTTTCAAATACAACACAAGTCGGAGATGCATAAAAATACAAAAATGTAGCCTAATATTATCGTTCTACTAGCAGATAAAAAAAAAAAGCAACTTACTTTTAAGCATCTGCTGGAGGGACATGAAGTGAAACATGGTCCGAAACATCCCGCTGCACCAAGTGAGAGAACTCTTTTTTATACGTGTTCCTTGCCTAGAAGGCAAGCAGAAAGTACCAACATGCTCACATTTCACTTTGTAGTTCCACACTTCTTGTAACATAGGTAGTGAAAAACAAGAAATCAAAAACCAGAAATATCAAAATGTCATGAAAAATGGAGGAGAAAGTTTAAAACACCTCAAGCTCTGAACGTGGAACGGCATCGTGGCAATCCTAACAGTTTCAGCACATGCCGCACCTACTGGGATTAAGAAGTTTTTGGCATTGAAAGTTCACCA
The DNA here is from genome assembly GCA_954871275.1 of Leptopterna dolabrata. Classification (NCBI taxonomy): domain Eukaryota; kingdom Metazoa; phylum Arthropoda; class Insecta; order Hemiptera; family Miridae; genus Leptopterna; species Leptopterna dolabrata. The sequence continues at coordinate 86,891,031 of OX940974.1, read as the reverse complement.
GCAAATGGACCTGCAGTCGAATCTTTCACAAGCCCGACCTCGGCTCCCTTCTTTTTTTTTTACAGCTTATCTTTGAACATTGATAGTACCATTTAATTGTCTTGATTCACCTGTTGATACTACTTTTAGTGTTATTATACAAATTTATGGTGAATCCAGACAATTTCCCAGATTTTTGACTCACAAAAAATGAATTTTGGGAGCTTAACCTTTGTTACAACCTCAATTCTTCACTCTTTGGTCAAAATCAACTTCGTTTTCGGTCTTATCGCCCTAAAAAACATAGAAAACGATACATCACAAGCTTGTGTTCACTAAAACCTCAAACAAACCTCGAAAACCCCTATTTTTACACCCATGTTTTTCTCATAACGCCCCTGGGTGTATTCCGATCGGGCTGCCGAGCTTTGGAGCACAACTAGGATCCAGATGTATTCCCAAATGGGGACCCAAACTGTGTGCGGAAGAACTACGATATTAGACCAACATTTAATATAAATATAAGGCTAAAACTTTGCTAGAACCTCAATTTTCACTATCTGGTCAAAATCGACTTCGTATTCGGTCTTCTCGTCCTAAAAAACATGGAAAACGATACCTCAAAAGCTCATGTGACTAAAACAAAACAAAAAAAACCCTACTTTTATACCCTTTTTCACTCATAACACCCCTGGGCATATTCCGATCGGGCTGCAAAGTTGGACCAATCATGAACGAGAGATGGGGGCAAAGGATCATCCCAGTCATACTTGGCGTGACATACTTCACACTGAATGCATCGCGCAAGTACTGATATGGGCATTACCCATCCAGCCGGATCATAGATTCTACCTACCTGGCTCGCGAGCTCTCGTTTAGTAGACACCGTCGGTGTGGTAGGCCTATAAGTAAGATCTCATTTAATGATCGCCCATTGGAGGTGCGCTGAGAAGCGTTGAACACAACTCGAATTTTGTCCGGAGGGTCATCGGGCCTGTGCACGGCGTGATGCGGTACATAATAGTGAACTTGTTGAGGTACCGGGGTTCTACAGGATGCATGTGACCAAGTTCCAAGTACTCATGAATGAATTTACGATACGCTTCCGCTAAAATTGGATCCTTCTTGAACTTGGACTCCATGCGGTAAAATTGCCGTAAAGCAATATTCCGTGAGTCGCCAAGCGAGGCACGGTCTTGCGCAAAGGGAAGGGGTACAAGGTATCTACCCGTAGCGGTACGTCGAACGTTCTCGACAAATATTCTTTCCGCTATTTGTTCCGCCGGGGTCCATGGAAGAACCTCTCCACTGACTCAACCTCAAACATCCTACGTAGCAATTCATCAGTATTGTGGGTGGATTGCACTAAACTTGGAAGAGCGGCAACTGTTTCTCTTTAGAATTCAATGCGGCTAGGGAGGATTGGCTCACGAGTGCTCGTACAGAAACTGGAGGCCAATTTGAACAATGACATTTGGTTCGGACATACCATAGGATCTGGAGGAATTACTGAATATAAATTGCGGATAAACAAAACCTTCCTAGGGGTCTCCGACACCGGAGCACTATTACCTTTCAGTGTCTTGAGAATACTTGTGATTTCTCGAAGCATCTCGTCTCTGTACTGTTTTTGACTGCGTTCCTTTTGCATAACAGTGAGATTTGAGCACGCTATGGGTACCTGACGTAACTCAGTTGGAGCGTCCTCCGCTCTGAAATTTTGTTCTAGAACTTGTTCCCAACCTCGGAAAGAAGGAGCCACGGCGAACCTCCGACAGGGGAGACTATCTCGTCTCGCACTATTTGCATAAATGTTCCCACTCCGATGATTAAATTGATCTCCGCAGACACGTTGAACTGAGGATCTGCTAACTCATCGCCTAGGTTCTCAATGTGTGGCCAAGCGTTAATAGAAAAGGTGGACGAAGGAATAGAAGCAGTTACCTGAGGCATCACGTAGCCCGACAACGGCAATCTCCTGCCAGTTCGAGTGTGCAGGAAAAATGACGCCTCCCCAGAAGCGGGTTGCACCTTGCCACCAACCCCAGCAATACCTAGTTTAGAGCGTTCTAATGTAAGTCCCGCAGCCTTCACTAATCTATGAGATATTAGATTTATTTCAGAACCGCTGTCGAAAAGCGCACAGGGTACCTATAGACCTTCCTGACTGGGAAATTTCCACCATTGCTGTGGGAAGCAATCCCTTGAACTTACTGAACTTGAGGCACGACCTACCGAAGTCCTCAAATTCCCCGGAACTGCTATAACGCTTGCCTGGCCTACCTAACTGTGGTGATAGATTTGTACTAGTACCTACCTCCGACCTAGTCTGATCCCAAATAGAACTTTGCCTAGCATTGAGTGTATGAGGGGCAGGACCACTCGCTACACTCATCTGAACTTGCTCGTCATTCCCTACTCCGAACTTACGCGTGCCTGGCCTACCTATGGGGGAAGGCAACACAGCGGACCTGAAATGGACCTTACTTGTCGAGCTAGAACTAACCGACCGGTTCGTGCAATGAGGGACCCAGTTGCTGTGTTTTCCGTCCCAATCTGGGCGAGGTGTCAAGACAACGCAGGTATCGTCCCCGGTGGTCCTAGGTACTAACATGCACACGTCATGGTTGACAGCCGAGCTACTGTCCAATTTCTTAAAGGTACACACCCTACCTTCGGGATCGGAATGAACATAGGAATCCCATTGGGGACTCAATTTGGTACATGAACGGATTTCATTGCCACAGTTATTCAAAATGGAATTATTACATTTTTGAAGTTCAAAGTTTGTACCAGAACTTGACAAAATTTGGGACTGATTTGAGGGGTATTGGGGTCCCACCGACGAAATCCACCGAGAACTAAGTGCTTGAACGTACTTTTGCTTTGAACTGGTGGTGGATTTGCGTGCAGTTGGGCCTCTTCAAACGGAAGCGACTGAGGAGTCACCAGCGTCCTGTATTTAAACGTACAGGGATGGCTCCGAATTGGACATCTTGTCCGGGACGCGTCTGAAGGACGAAGAGTTCCCCCCGTTTGCGACTGAGGGATCTAATTTTGGGGCAGTTTTGGGGCCGACCTCGCTCACCGTACTTGGTTGGTCGCAGTGCAGCGACGGATGGTGGTCCCGCCGTCACCGACATCTCCGTTCGGCGGTGCAGTCCCTGAGGGAGTGGAAGATGGGCAAACAATTGGTGCACAATTGAGCTTTTAGGACGAAACTCAAGCGCCCCTGAACTGGCAGCCGTAGGTATCCTGGGCAATGGTAAAGGAAGTGGTCCTTTCCACAGAAGAAGCATTGCCGGCCCTTAGACAGAACTGTTGATGAACGTGGAGGCGTGGCAGGACGTTGTGATCTTGACCCCGAAGGCGTGGCTGCGTTGTAAGTCGATGACGGAGCCGATGAACGGGCTGACGGAGGCAGCATTTGAGCAACCTTGAGTTCGGCTTCTGCAAACTCTAGCAAGGAGGAGACTGTGGGTACTTCATCCTGACTTGTGTTGTTCCGGTTGAACTTTTCCGCCAATGTAGTCCAAGCGGGTGAACAGTGCTTCGAAGAGTAAGTACTGCCCCAAGTCCGGCGTTGGAATTGCTTGCATGGCTCGTACCCATACGCGAGACGCACTGAGGTAAGCCTCGATCTGTGCCGCAGTCGGGTTCTTCACAGGCGGTACCTGCTTCCGACTGGCGAATGAACGTCGGGCTAGTCGGTACTTGCCAGAATTCTCCTGGACGAGTGTGCTGTACAATTCATCATAATCTGCACCGTCCGAGCTGTAGCTGATCAGTGAAGCGCGGGCTTCTCCCGTCAGTTTATCCACAAGCGCCTTGTACTTGATTTCCTTTGGCAGATTAGGCACCTTGTGAACTGTTCTTTCAAACAATGTAAGAAATGCTGCAAACTTGGTGATGTCGCCATCGAAGCAAGGAACTGTTGGGAGAAGGACGGTCATGTACTTTACCGCATCGAAGGTCAGCTTGACGTCATCTGACTCGGCCAGGGGTGCGACGGGAACGGTGGATGGAACTACAGCGGACAAGCGAGTATGAATTTCGGCGTGCTGCCTTATCAGCTTGTCGAGAATCACGGCTTGGAACCCAGCGTTTTCAATCTCCGAGCTGATATTCTCACCTACCTCCATCAAGTTATTGATGAGTAGCCTGGACTGCTCCGTCCATACATCTACTCTGATCGCGACGACGGCTCTGATGGACCAAGTACGGGCCCTCTGGTATACTGCCTTCTGGCGGTCATCAAGTAATATAAGTACTTCAGGTTCCAAGCACAGTTCGGTCATGTTAATGCTTACCGTTGGGCACAATGAACGCAGAACAACTCGTAGAACAACGGTCTCGGACTGAAGCAAGGGCAAGCACTCAAGTTCGTTGGGAACAATTCGTAGGGGAACCGGAATTTGACTCTGCTTCCTCAACTCAAATTCCCGGGTTTCGGCACCATGTAAAGTACGCACAAGGTAAGTAATTCAATTATATTTATGAGAGAACTTGTAAAGAACGCACAAGGTAAGTAAAACTATATCGATCAGTATGAACGCACAAAAAGAATTAAAGATGAAGTCAAGACGGTGTAACAATTCGCCGGAGCGAGCCGGGAAAAGAAAGCAGTCCCTCATAGCAAGGCGATATCCTTACTTTATTCAAATTGACCTATCGGAACAATTTGGTCCAAACGAATTTGTTTAGATGAATTTTATTGAACTAAAATTTGAACAATATTACTAGACATTTGAAACGTTCATGTACCAAGAGCCCAAGAGTACGATCCTAGCGCTGTACCTCGGAGCGGCAGCTTCTTGAACCAGAGCCCGGGTTCCCGCTATGGTTCAAACAGATACGAATGTGTGTCCAAATACATTAAAAACTCACTTGATGTTGTTGAGTGACATCAAGAAGTACCAGTTTTGCTGGTACTGGGGAAAGCTGTCAGTTCAACTGCCTGGCTCGATATGATTGTTGGACAGAAATAACAGATGTTTCTGAAAATAACGTTAAATAAACAAAACATTATTCAATTTACCGGTTCTCCTAAACTACTTGCTCCTTTTTGATAACTCATAAATATTTTAATGGCAAATTACCGTGTCTCCTGAAGGCAACTGAAACGAAATGTAATAATCTGTGGGCATTTCTGTCACTTTCTTTGGTATCATGTTTCATGGTCAGATATCACGTCTAAGGATCCGAATTTGTTTCCAAACCTACCTAATAAAATCTAAGTAGGTACTTGAGTCTGTCTATACATTTATCACAATTATTATGAAAATTTTCAGATTATAAAACTCACCTCTTTGATGTACCAGAGTGATATCAGTTTCGCTGGTACTGGGGAAAGCTCGGACTGACTTCCTGGCCTGAAATGGTTGATGGATCATCCGCTATATAAATAACTGATGTATCTAAAAATTAAGAATATTCAAATTACAAAACACTCTCTTAAGTGCGTAATTAGCAAATAAATATCCAAAAATAGCAATTATGGGTCTGACAGGAAGGAAAGTAGATTTTTTAGGATATTTCGGTTAGTTTCTTCTCTATCGTATTTTCTCTTCAGATATCACATTTAGGATCAGAATTTGTATCAAAATAAATGTCTCTTTTATGTTTATGAGAGTCATAAGCTTTGCTGGTATTGGGGACAGCTGTCAATTTAACTTTCTGGCTTAAAATAGTTGTTGGATCACCCACTGTAGAAATAAGTGATGTTTCTGAAGATCGACATAAATGTCACCACAAAATAAATTTAACATATTACCGGGTCTCCTAAATCCTACTTATGATTTAATGTGGGAATTTCTCAGGTTTCATAGCATTCTCATATTCACTTCCTCCGAACTTCAAAAACATTGTCAGTTGTTTTCAAATTAGGTAAGTAGTTAACCTCTCGTTCAGCAGTTTTTACTTTCCTTACCTGACCTGAAAGGTCGAGTAATGCAATCGGGCTGAAATAAAATGTCTGGCCAAGAAATGGTATACTCAAGGTATTCGCAACAGGTACTCAAACCATATCTTTACGTTCCAGAAAGATGTACCTACCTGTGTGCGTGTGTTTGTATGTAGGTATGTAACGTGTGTAGGTGCACGATTGCAACCTTAATTTACAAGGTAAAAAAATCTTATTTCGAGGCTAGACTTCTACAAACAAAAGAAAGCTCCTGCAGAAATTTCAGATCTATCTGTGGAGGAAATATCTGGTAAAGTAGGTAAAAAAAAACCTCGTCTTTCTCGCTTTTCCGACATTTTCTCCCAAATGAATTGAGAGATTCTCTCACAGTGAACGTACGTTGAAAGTAATCCCCTTTGTCCATTTTATTTTCATTGCTAGTACAGTAAACTTGAGGATGGCATGTCAACTAAAACTGTAAACAACCATAGATAACCTAATACGTTAGTTAGGTATGTGAGTATACCTACTTCAGTCAATATGGGTAGAGATACATCAAAATGTGGGCAGACATCGAAACTGGATTGAAAACTTATGTTAGAAGGATTTTACGTTTGTGCCAATAATCTCGATCGTGTTGATGTTTCTCAGTTTAGGAAAACATCAACACGATGTTGAACTTCTTGATCTAGTTAATGAATACGAGGCAGTTATGTGCCATACCCACTTAGCAGACGTGTGCTGGCATAGAGAAAAAAAGTTCTATTCTCTCTGTGGTTGTAATCAGTAGGCACGTACCAAGCAAGTTTGTCTCCAAGACTCACCTAACTTGAAGGCAAAACATACGAAAGTCATATCTAAGTTACATAAACTATATCAAAAACGCTGCAAAATCCTTGTCACGTGGGTTTATTATTCTATTGGACATACCTAAAGAAAGTTGCTGTTCATTTATTATTTCTTTCATGCGCAGTAATCGAAATAGTGATTTTTGACGGTTTCCATCAATTTTGGCACCCAAAAACAAGACCTCGGCTCCCTTCTTTTTTTTACAGCTTATCTTTGAACATTGATAGTACCATTTAATTGTCTTGATTCACCTGTTGATACTACTTTTAGTGTTATTATACAAATTTATGGTGAATCCAGACAATTTCCCAGATTTTTGACTCACAAAAAATGAATTTCGGGAGCTTAACCTTTGTTACAACCTCAATTCTTCACTCTTTGGTCAAAATCAACTTCGTTTTCGGTCTTATCGCCCTAAAAAACATAGAAAACGATACATCACAAGCTTGTGTTCACTAAAACCTCAAACAAACCTCGAAAACCCCAATTTTTACACCCATGTTTTTCTCATAACGCCCCTGGGTGTATTCCGATCGGGCTGCCGATCTTTGGAGCACAACTAGGATCCAGATGTATTCCCAAATGGGGACCCAAACTGTGTGCGGAAGAACTACGATATTAGACCAAAATTTAATATAAATATAAGGCTAAAACTTTGCTAGAACCTCAATTTTCCACTCACTGGTCAAAATCGACTTCGTATTCGGTCTTCTCGTCCTAAAAAACATGGAAAACGATACTTCAAAAGCTCATGTGACTAAAACAAAACAAAAAAACCCTACTTTTATACCCTTTTTCACTCATAACACCCCTGGGTATATTCCGATCGGGCTGAAAAGTTTCGGGACACAACTAGGACCCAAATGGAGCATGTGTGCGAAAGAACGATTTTTTTAGACCGAAAATGAAGCCTGTACACGTGATACGGCGGACGGACATTGCATTTTGGTTTATTATTCTGTGAATAATACACCTATGTATTCGCTCAGCAAAAAATTTTTATAACACCCCCTCAAAAGTTTTTCTTTTCCGTTTCAAGTTGCGTAGATTCAAAAAATGCAATGTCCGTCCATCGTACGCCGTCTGCCGTATCACGTGTACAGGCTTCATTTTTGGTCTAAAAAATTCGTTCTTTCGCACACATGCTCCATTTGGGCCCTAGTTGTGTCCCGAAACTTTTCAGCCCGATCGGAATATACCCAGGGGTGTTATGAGTGAAAATGTGTGTAAAAATAGGTACTTTTTGCGTTTTAGCAACATGTTAGTAAAATGAGCTTTTGAGGTATCGTTTTTCATGTTTTTGGGGACGAGAAGACCGAATATGAAGTCGATTTTGACCAAAGACGCGGAAATTGAGGTTTTACCATTGGCTCAGCTCCCAAAATTGTTTTTTTTTAGTCAAAAACCTGGAAAACTGTCTGAAATCACCATCAATGTGTATACTAACATTAGAAAAAGTGTAAACAGCTGAATCAAGACCATTAAATCGCACTACCAATGATCAAATATGATCTGCGGGGGAAAAAAAGTGTAGGTACCTATTTCATGTTTTGGGGGCCAAAATTGGTGGAAATCATCAGGAATAGCTAATTCAATCATTCCACATGAAAGAAACAATAAATTTAACTGCCAACAAGAATCTCTAGAACTCCAATAGAATAATAAACACATGTGACAAGGACTTTGCAGCGTTTTTGGAATCTACGCACCTTGAAACAGAAAAGAAAAAATTTTGAGGGGGACAGAAATGTTGGCTGTTCATTTATTGCTTCTTTCATGCGTAATAATAATCGAAATAGCTATTTCTGATGGTTTCCATTAATTTTGGCCCCTAAAACACAAATAAGGTACTTTTTTTTTTTTAAACTATCTGTGATCATTGGTAGTGCCATTTAATCGTCTTGATCCACGTGTTGACACTTTTTCCAGGGTTATTATACAAACTGATGGTGATTACAGAAGATTTCCCAGGTTTTTCACCCTTAAAAAATCAATTTTGGGAGCTGAACATTTGGTAGAACTCAATTTTCCCCTCTTTGGTCAAAATCGACTTCATATTCGGTCTTCTCGTCCAAAAAAACATGGAAACCGATACCTCAAAAGCTCATGTTACCAAAATGTTGCTAAAACGCTAAAAGTACCTATTTTTACACACATTTTCACTCATAACACCCTGGGTATATTCCGATCGGGCTGAAAAGTTTCGGGACACAACTAGGGCCCACATGGAGCATGTGTGCGAAAGAACGACTTTTTTAGACCGAAAATGAAGCCGGTACACGTGATACGGCGTACGGTGTACGGCGTACGGCGGACGGACATTGCATTTTTTGAATCTACTCACCTTGAAACGGAAAACAAAAAATTATGAGGGGGTGTTATAAAATTTTTTTGCTGACCGAATACATAGGTGTATTATTCACAGAATAATAAACCAAAAGGAGCGCAGTACCTAATTCAAGTTTTAGGGGCCAAAATTTGTGGAAACCACCAGAAATAGATATTTCAATTGTTTTACATGAAAGAAACTATAATAAACAGCCAGCATTTCTCTAGACCAATAAAATAATAGAATAATAAACCCATGTGACAAGGACTTTACAGCGTTTTTGGAATCTTCCTACCTTGAAACGGAAAAGAAAAAATTTTGAGGGGGCGTTATAAAAATTGTTTGCTGAGCGAATACATAGGTGTATTATTCACAGAATGATAAACCAAAATCGTATGTAACTATGTCAAAGATACAAAAAAAACTGCGATTCATGTTCAGTTCCATGGGAGGGGAGGACGTGTTTCAAATACAACACAAGTCGGAGATGCATAAAAATACAAAAATGTAGCCTAATATTATCGTTCTACTAGCAGATAAAAAAAGCAACTTACTTTTAAGCATCTGCTCGAGGGAAATGAAGTGAAACATGGTCCGAAACATCCCGCTGCACCATGTGAGAGAACTCTTTTTATACGGGTTCCTTGCCTAGAAGGCAAGCAGAAAGTACCAACATGCTCACATTTCACTTTGTAGTTCCACACTTCTTGTAACATAGGTAGTGAAAAACAAGAAATCAAAAACCAGAACTATCAAAATGCCATGAAAAATGGAGGAGAAAGGTTAAAACACCTCAAGCTCTGAACGTGGAAGAGCATCGTGGCAATCCTAACAGTTTCAGCACATGCCGCACCTACTGGGATTAAGATGTTTTTGGCTTTGAAAGTTCACCAGCAAATGGACCTGCAGTCAAATCTTTCACAAGCCCCCCCCCCCCCCCCCCCCCCACACAAAGTTTGGGTCCCCATTTGGGAACACATCTGGGTCCTATTTGTCCTCCGCAGTCGGCAGCCCAATCGGAATACACCAAGGGGTGTTAGGGTGGGAAATTAGAGTTTTTCGTTCTTTTTTTTTTAAAGGTTTTAGTGAACATGAGCTTCTGAGGTATGCTTTCCATATTTTTTGGGGCGAGAAGACCGAATATGAAGTTGACTGACCAAAGAGTGAAGAACTGAGGTTTTGACGAAAGTTCAGCTCTCACAATTCATTTTTTATGAGTCAGAAACCTGGGACATTGTCTGGAGTCACCATAAATTTGTATACCACTAGAAGTAGTATCAACCGGTGAATCAAGAAAAATTAAATGGCACTATCAATAATCAAAGATGATTTTGTTGTTTAAAAAAAGGAGCCCTATCAGTGTTTTTCGGGGCCAAAATTGGTGGAAACCTTCAAAAACCGCTATTTCAATTATTGCACATGAAAGAAGCAATAAATGAACAGCCGACATTTCTGTAGCTATGTCCAATAGAATAATAAACCCATGTGACAAGGACTTAGTAGTGTTTTTCCAAGATTCCAGCACTACCTACCTCACAATGGTTAAGGGGGTCCCGCCCAGGCGGGAGGGGTGCAATGACGTCACCCGCTGCCAAAATGTTGAAAGCTCATAGAAAAAGAACTATTCATCGTAGGAGTGTGGTTGGTCTCAAAATTCTTAGAATGAAACATTAATGCTACACTAAGGCAATATTTTTTTAGGGATATTTCTGTTGAGTTTCTTATATATTACAGTCATTCCTGGTAGGATGTCAGCTATACTAAGATACGAATGTGTGTCCAAATACATTAAAAACTCACTTGATGTTGTTGAGTGACATCAAGAAGTACCAGTATTGCTGGTACTGGGGAAAGCTGTCAGTTCAACTGCCTGGCTCGATATGATTGCTGGATAGAAATAACAGATGTTTTTGAAAATAACGTTAAATGAACAAAACATTATTCAATTTACCGGTTCTCCTAAACTACTTGCTCCTTTTTGATAACTCATAAATATTTTAATGGCAAATTACCGTGTATCCTGAAGGCAACTGAAACGAAATGTAATAATCTATGGGCATTTCTGTCACTTTCTTTGGTATCATGTTTCATGGTCAGATATCAGGTCTAAGGATCCGAATTTGTTTCCAAACCTATCTAATAAAATCTAAGTAGGTACTTGAGTCTGTCTATACATTTATCACAATTATTATGAAAATTTTCAGATTATAAAACTCACCTCATTGATGTAGCAGAGTGATATCAGTTTCGCTGGTACTGGGGAAAGCTCGGACTGACTTCCTGGCCTGAAATGGTTGATGGATCATCCGCTATATAAATAACTGATGTATCTAAAAATTAAGAATATTCAAATTACAAAACACTCTCTTAAGTGCGTAATTAGCAAATAACTATCCAAAAATAGCAATTATGGGTCTGACAGTAAGGAAAGTAGATTTTTTAGGATATTTCGGTTAGTTTCTTCTCTATCGTATTTTCTCTTCAGATATCACATTTAGGATCAGAATTTGTATCAAAATAAATGTCTCTTTTATGTTTATGAGAGTCATAAGCTTTGCTGGTATTGGGGACAGCTGTCAATTTAACTTTCTGGCTTAAAATAGTTGTTGGATCACCCACTGTAGAAATAAGTGATGTTTCTGAAAATCAAAATAAATGTCACCACAAAATAAATTTAACATATTACCGGGTCTCCTAAATACCTACTTATAATTTAATGTGGGAATTTCTCAGGTTTCATAGCATTCTCATATTCACTTCCTCCGAACTTCAACAACATTGTCAGTTGTTTTCAAATTAGGTAAGTACTTAACCTCTCGTTCAGCAGTTTTTACTTTCCTTACCTGACCTGAAAGGTCAAGTAATGCAATCGGGCTGAAATAAAATGTCTGGCCAAGAAAAGGTATACTCAAGGTATTCGCAACAGGTACTCAAACCATATCTTTACGTTCCAGAAAGATGTACCTACCTGTGTGCGTGTGTTTGTATGTAGGTATGTAACGTGTGTAGGTGCACGATTGCAACCTCAATTTACAAGGTAAAAAAATCTTATTTCGAGGCTAGACTTCAACAAACAAAAGAAAGCTCCTGCAGAAATTTCAGATCTATCTATGGAGGAAATACCTGGAAAAGTAGGTAAAAAAAAACCTCGTCTTTCTCGCTTTTCCGACATTTTCTCCCAAACGAATTGAGAGATTCTCTCACAGTGAACGTACGTTGAATGTAATCCCCTTTGTCCTTTTTATTTTCATTGCTAGTACAGTAAACTTGAGGATGGCATGTCAACTAAAACTGTAAACAACCATAGATAACCTAATACGTTAGTTAGGTACGTGAGTATACCTACTTCAGTCAATATGGGTAGAGAGACATCAAAATGTGGGCAGACATCGAAACTGGATTGAAAACTTATGTTAGAAGGATTTTACGTTTGTGCAAATAATCTCGATCGTGTTGATGTTTCTCAGTTTAGGAAAACATCAACACGATGTTGAACTTCTTGATCTAGTAGGTAAATGAATACGAGGCAGTTATGTGCCATACCCACTTAGCAGACGTGTGCTGGCATAGAGAAAAAAAGTTCTATTCTCTCTGTGGTTGTAATCAGTAGGCACGTACCAAGCAAGTTTGTCTCCAAGACTCACCTAACTTGAAGGCAAAACATACGAAAGTCATATCTAAGTTACATAAACTATATCAAAAACGCTGCAAAATCCTTGTCACGTGGGTTTATTATTCTATTGGACATACCTAAAGAAAGTTGCTGTTCATTTATTGTTTCTTTCATGCGCAGTAATCGAAATAGTGATTTTTGACGGTTTCCATCAATTTTGGCACCCAAAAACACGACCTCGGCTCCCTTCTTTTTTTTACAGCTTATCTTTGAACATTGATAGTACCATTTAATTGTCTTGATTCACCTGTTGATACTACTTTTAGTGTTATTATACAAATTTATGGTGAATCCAGACAATTTCCCAGATTTTTGACTCACAAAAAATGAATTTCGGGAGCTTAACCTTTGTTACAATCTCAATTCTTCACTCTTTGGTCAAAATCAACTTCGTTTTCGGTCTTATCGCCCTAAAAAACATAGAAAACGATACATCACAAGCTTGTGTTCACTAAAACCTCAAACAAACCTCGAAAACCCCTATTTTTACACCCATGTTTTTCTCATAACGCCCCTGGGTGTATTCCGATCGGGCTGCCGAGCTTTGGAGCACAACTAGGATCGAGATGTACTCCCAAATGGGGACCCAAACTGTGTGCGGAAGAACTACGATATTAGACCAACATTTAATATAAATATAAGGCTAAAACTTTGCTAGAACCTCAATTTTCACTATCTGGTCAAAATCGACTTCGTATTCGGTCTTCTCGTCCTAAAAAACATGGAAAACGATACCTCAAAAGCTCATGTGACTAAAACAAAACAAAAAAAACCCTACTTTTATACCCTTATCACTCATAACACCCCTGGGCATATTCCGATCGGGCTGCAAAGTTGGACCAATCATGAACGAGAGATGGGGGCAAAGGATCATCCCAGTCATACTTGGCGTGACATACTTCACGCTGAATGCATCGCGCATGTACTGATATGGGCATTACCCATCCAGCCGGATCATAGATTCTACCTACCTGGCTCGCAAGCTCTCGTTTAGTAAACACCGTCGGTGGTAGGTACTCGGAACAAAAACGTATCTGAGCGGGGTTCCCACGATATTCCCAGCATTTTCAATGGGTTTCCACCTTCCTCCTCTGTACTTAGATCCACACATTCAGAACCAGGAAGACGGTGATCCATCGGGATACCCCGCAGAAGCTTGGGATCGTTAGCTGCCCACTTTCGTAGCTCCAATTCAGCTGTCTTGAGCAGGGCGGTCAGTTCCAGTCGTGCACGCACAGCTTCTTCAATATCCCTCCCCCCGCCATGGGTATCATCAACGTACGTTCGATTAAGGAGTATTTCTGATCCTAAAGGGAACTTTTCCTGATTAGCTAACGTCAAGTGCCGAATCACACGGTTCGCAAGGAACGGTGCTGCCGCAGTGCCGTAAGTTACTGTACCTAATGCGTAGTCCTGAATTTTGCCATCCGGAGAATCTCTCCAAACTATCCTGAGCATATCATGATCAGAGGTAGGGTGCAAGATCTGACGGACCATCATCCGGATGTCTCCAACAAAAATGTACTTGAGTGAACGAAATCGGAAAATAATGTCACAGATATCCGGCTGCATTTTTGGGCCTATAAGATCTCATTTAATGATCGCCCATTGGAGGTGCGCTGAGAAGCGTTGAACACAACTCGAATTTTGTCCGGAGGGTCATCGGGCCTGTGCACGGCATGATGCGGTACATAATAGTGAACTTGTTGAGGTACCGGGGTTCTACAGGATGCATGTGACCAAGTTCCAAGTACTCATGAATGAATTTACGATACGCTTCCGCTAAAATTGGATCCTTCTTGAACTTGGACTCCATGCGGTAAAATTGCCGTAAAGCAATATTCCGTGAGTCGCCAAGCGAGGCACGGTCTTGCGCAAAGGGAAGGGGTACAATGTATCTACCCGTAGCGGTACGTCGAACGTTCTCGACAAATATTCTTTCCGCTATTTGTTCCGCCGGGGTCCATGGAAGAACCTCTTCCACTGACTCAACCTCAAACATCCTACGTAGCAATTCATCAGTATTGTGGGAGGATTGCACTAAACTTGGAAGAGCGGCAACTGTTTCTCTTTTGAATTCAATGCGGCTAGGGAGAATTGGCTCACGAGTGCTCGTAGAACTAGAGGCCAATTTGAACAATGACATTTGGTTCGAACATACCGTAGGATCTGGAGGAATTACTGAACATAAATTGCGGATAAACAAAACCTTCCTAGGGGTCTCCGACACCGGAGCACTATTACCTTTCAGTGTCTTGAGAATACTTATGATTTTTCGAAGCATCTCGGCTCTGTACTGTTTTTGACTGTGCTCCTTTTGCATAACAGTGAGATTTGAGCACGCTATGGGTACCTGACGTAACTCAGTTGGAGCGTCCTCCACTCTGAAATTTTGTTCTAGAACTTGTTCCCAACCTCGGAACGAAGGAGCCACGGCGAACCTCTGACAGGGGAGACTATCTCGTCTCGCACTATTTGCATAAATGTTCCCACTCCGATGATTAAATTGATCTCCGCAGACACGTTGAACTGAGGATCTGCTAACTCATCGCCTAGGTTCTCAATGTGTGGCCAAGCGTTAATAGAAAAGGTGGACGAAGGAATAGAAGCAGTTACCTGAGGTATCACGTAGCCCGACAACGGCAATCTCCTGCCAGTTTGAGTGTGCAGGAAAAATGACGCCTCCCCAGAAGCGGGTTGCACCTTGCCACCAACCCCAGCAATACCTAGTTTAGAGCGTACATTGCTGTGGGAAGCAATCCCTTGAACTTACTGAACTTGAGGCACGACCTACCGAAGTCCTCAAATTCCCCAGAACTGCTATAACGCTTGCCTGGCCTACCTAACTGTGGTGATAGATTTGTACTAGTACCTACCTCCGACCTAGTCTGATCCCAAATAGAACTTTGCCTAGCATTGAGTGTATGAGGGGCAGGACCACTCGCTACACTCATCTGAACTTGCTCGTCATTCCCTACTCCGAACTTACGCGTGCCTGGCCTACCTATGGGGGAAGGCAACACAGCGGACCTGAAATGGACCTTACTTGTCGAGCTAGAACTAACCGACCGGTTCGTGCAATGAGGGACCCAGTTGCTGTGTTTTCCGTCCCAATCTGGGCGAGGTGTCAAGACAACGCAGGTATCGTCCCCGGTGGTCCTAGGTACTAACATGCACACGTCATGGTTGACAGCCGAGCTACTGTCCAATTTCTTAAAGGTACACACCCTACCTACGGGATCGGAATGAACATAGGAATCCCATTGGGGACTCAATTTGGTACATGAACGGATTTCATTGCCACAGTTATTCAAAATGGAATTATTACATTTTTGAACTTCAAAGTTTGTACCAGAGCTTGACAAAATTTGGGACTGATTTGAGGGGTATTGGGGTCCCACTGACGCAATCCACCGAGAACTAAGTGCTTGAACGTACTTTTGCTTTGAACTGGTGGTGGATTTGCGTGCAGTTGGGCCTCTTCAAACGGAAGCGACTGAGGAGTCACCAGCGTCCTGTATTTTAACGTACAGGGATGGCTCCGAATTGGACATCTTGTCCGGGACGCGTCTGAAGGACGAAGAGTTCCCCCCGTTTGCGACTGAGGGATCTAATTTTGGGGCAGTTTTGGGGCCGGCCTCGCTCATCGTACTTGGTTGGTCGCAGTGCAGCGACGGATGGTGGTCCCGCCGACACCGACATCTCCGTTCGGCGGTGCAGTCCTTGAGGGAGTGGAAGATGGGCAAACAATTGGTGCACAATTCAGCTTTTTGGACGAAACTCAAGCGCCCCTGAACTGGCAGCCGTAGGTATCCTGGGCAATGGTAAAGGAAGTGGTCCTTTCCACAGAAGAAGCATTGGCGGCCCTTAGACAGAACTGTTGATGAACGTGGAGGCGTAGCAGGAAGTTGAGATCTTGACCCCGAAGGCGTGGCTGCGTTGTAAGTCGATGACGGAGCCGATGAACGGGCTGACAAGGTATTTAAGAATCATAAAAACGCTGCAAAGTCCTTGTCACATGGGTTTATTATTCTATTGGACTTACCTACAGAAACGTTGGCTGTTCATTAATTGTTTCTTTCATGCCTAATAATCGAAATAGCTAATTCTGATGGTTTCCATTAATTTTGGCCCCCAAAACGCAAATTAGGTACGCTTTTTTTTTTTTTTTTTTTTTTTTTTTTTTTTTTTAAACTATCTTTGATCATTGGTAGTGCCATTTAATCGTCCTGAACCACGTCTTGACACTTTTTCCAGTGTTTTATACAAATTTATGGTGGTTTCAGACGATTTCCCAGGTTTTTCGCTCATAAAAAATCAATTCTGGGAGCTGAACATTTGGTAGAACTCAATTTTCCACTCTTTGGTCAAAATCGACTTCATATTCGGTCTTCTCGTCCCCAAAAACATAGAAAACGATATCTCAGAAGCCCATGTTACCAATATGTTGCTAAAACGTAAAAAGTACCTATTTTTACACACATTTTCACTCATAACACCCCTGGGTATATTCCGATCGGGCTGAAAAGTTTCGGGACACAACTAGGGCCGAAATGGAGCATGTGTGCGAAAGAACGATTTTTTTAGACCGAAAATGAAGCCTGTACACGTGATACGGCGGACGTCGTACGGCGGACGGGCATTGCATTTTTGGAATCTATGCACCTTGAAACGTAAAAGAAAAAAGTTTGAGGGGGTGTTATAAAAATTTTTTGCTGAGCGAATACATAGGTGTATTATTCACAGAATAATAAACCAAAATGCATTAGTATTTTTCTAAACTCAAGGACACCTATCGGTGGGTAACATAGGGTTTATACTACGTTCATTTGGACTGGCATTCCAAACAGAATTACCTGCTTCATAACGTAGTGATTTTTCGTAGTAGGGACTGCTTGATGAAGCAAAACGTGAACAGGTGATGCATTATTGCAGGCAGGTACAAAACTATGGATGGACTGGACAGCAACCTGGTACAAAACAACACTCAGAATAACCACAAGCCACTAGGATCTAAGGCATTAAATCATTCCTATCAATTATTAAATAATTCCTATGATTTCAACTTCATATGCAGGTAGAAGGTAACTAATCTTAAATCTACAGATGTCTAGTCACCATTCAGTGCGTATAGATTTTTCAATGGAGTGAATTTGATAGTTCGGATAACTTGACATGGCTGATCTGGTCACACAACGGATTCCAAGTAAAGAATTGAGCCGTATTAGCACTGTGCAATTTTTATTGTAACATGACCGTCATTATGGCGAGATCATAGCCTGATAGTACTTAGCAGGAAGTACGTAAGCTACAAATTACAATCAGTTGCAAACCATAGCTCCTTAAAGTTCAGTTCAATAATTCGACTTCGGTGAGAAGTGGAAGTGGATTTTTTACGTGCGGTTTCAAGGGATACCTACCACCCAAAATACCTGGTGGAAAGGATCCACAGAAACATGTTCCAATCACCTAATAAGCCAAGGTACTTATTTATCGAAGACTGCTTTCCAAAAACCGTAAAATGTAGTACCACCATGCTATCAATCACTCAAAGTAGGTAGCGTGGCATCGACTTCAGATGGATCTACGTACTCAGAATACTCTTTTTCTCGATGAATTACGCGGTCACTCTATTAAATCCTTATTGTAATATTACTTGGATGTACAGTCAGAAGTCAATATTTACACGTATAGGTAGACAGGAACTTACCGATTTTCATATATTTCACTGGAAGATTGAAAGATTTCTGCTGTCCGGAAGCGAGCGCCCCACAATATTACGAATGAAACATTTTCTGTTTTTAGCCCCGGCATATTAACAAGCATGCAGAAGTACGTACGTACCTACAATAAAAAATATTGGCAACTAAATTCATAAAATAATGTGGAAAGCCATGAACGAAGGTCAACAGATCTGAAACGAAAATAAAAGAAAAAATGGTGGAAACTGGAAAAAGCGAATAACTGCTACAGCCAACCTTACAAGACATAAAACCAAACATTTACGCACTTTAAGCATAGATAATCTCGTAGATTTGGCATTTAATTACAGAATAAATTATTAAAATTAAATATTTAAACTATTTAATACCAAGTTGCATGAATAAACAATTAAAAATATGCGATATTACTGCTCCCATGCGGTGAGTCTGCCCAAATGTGCGATCCGATTAACATGAATAAGTTAGTATTGTACTAAGTAGGTACTTTCGAATGTCATAATAAGAAAAAATAAATAGCTATTTATTACACAGCCTAGCATTTGGGGCCCTATTATTAATCATCAATATTATTTGATACTTATAGGCAATCATTAAATGACAAGGGTGCACTAAGGATTACCAAATAGGTAGTGTAGGTACCCTCATGGCTCACTCAGCTGATCAGGGAGGGACCTCATCTTGTAGTAGGTACCCAGCAGCCTGAGGAGGCTCCCTGTCAAATTTCAGCTTCATAGGATGAGTGGGAGAGAAATCAGCCTTATCACATCCCTCTCGTCACGGTTTTCTTCAGTACCACATCACAAAAGCATATAAAATGCTAAAACAACAAATTCCCTACCTTATAGCGAACCCCTGAAATTCCTGCGACGCAAACGCTCTTAGCGCTATTAGCGGGATTAGCCCGTTGTTGAACTGAAGTCGACGTCTGCAAACCTCGTGATAGTATCCATAGTTCCTTCCATGGGCTTCCCTTTTAACAACGCCAACGGTCATTCGAGATTCAATTGCAGACGGGGCTGAGTTGCAGGGTTTTTATCTTTATTAGACTAATATTATTCAGTTCAATTATGTCGCGAGGCACCAGCGCCGGATTTGATCGGCATATAACGGTATTTTCGCCGGAAGGACGACTTTTCCAAGTCGGTGAGTAAGATGTTCTCTCTCTTTATTCACGTTCGGTTAGGCTTGTGTTTTCATAATTTGGGCAGGAACCGAAAACAATAAATATCTGCTACATGTATTTATGATAAACGGCAGTTACAGTTTTTACACATAAATATAATATTTTCATAATCGGCTTATTCGAACATCCTCATGTCGGGACGACAAAATCTTTGACGACTGGGTTAATTTGGTACTGAGTAGGTACAACTACTAGGTAGACAATAAGTAAAACTATTTTGACGACAACGTACATATTTAAATTAAGTCAGGTTTCGCTAGCGTGATGAGTTTGATAACTTTGCCGTCGTATTTTACTGGTTCGTGAGGCCTACTCCGGTCTTGATATGTGCTTTCTCCGTTGCTCCTGTTCGTCAAAGGTCCCAAGCGACATCCTTGGATTTAAAGAGAAAATAAGGGAATTCATACTACCAAGTTCAGATCGGTAGGAAAGGTCTAGTACAAAACAGAATTTTTTACTTATTTCCGTAAAAGTGTCCGCTAAAGTGTCGCAGTTTCCAGCTGGTTAGGCCTAATCTTGAGCCGTGTTCTAGCCGAAGCATGGGCCCGGAAATGGCGCGAAATAAAGGTGAAGTACCAAGATAATATTTCTGGAATTGAAGGTAGAGGAGTTCCAACCTTCGTTAGGGTGATATGGATGATACTCCATCGTCTTGGAGCGTCTTTTGCCACAACTCCCCAGCTTCTGCTTAGATTTGACATACGAGTAAAGGCGCCCATACACTGTCCAACCGTCCGGCCCAACAAGGGGTGGGGAGAGGCGAAAATGCGCCCCCCTGCCAACCAGACGGCGCTTCACACACGATCCAACCAAACAAGCACCCAATCCGACCAAGTTTCCCGCGTTTTATTATTTTTCCCGAACGTGAATCCTATAGTTTTCCAATAACTCCGTTGTTTCATCAACTTCGGTACAATTCATTGTTTCACCTCTCATGATAATAACAAAACAGTAACAGTAAACACCAATTATCCAAACTCCAATATCTTGAGGTACTGGCACAACTGATAACAGGACAGGGTGGCCACCGGTCAGGGAAGTCAGGGAAAAGTCAGGGAAAAAAATGTTGGTCAGGGAAGTCAGGAAAATCGAGTGGCGAGTCAGGGAAAATTACCGCACGTCCGCTGTTCTCTTGAGATTTTGAACTGACGCACTTTATTTACTGCTCTGCTTCTGTCCAGTCATCTGATAGGTTCAGAGCATGCAATGCCTGCCTAGCGCACCTGGTGAACAGAGTAGAGGATGTCACCATTGCCCCATCCGTCCCCTCAGCTCCCCGCAGGCCTGTGGCAAGTTCTAGGGAATACGATTGGGAAGTTCGATTATGAACCAATCGATAGGGTACTTGAACAGTAGTTGATGGCGTTCGAATATTCCTACGGGGTATTTGTTACGGGGCGGGGACTTCGGGGTGGAGCAGAGGTGGCTTCGGTCGAGACTTTCACCCCAAGGCGGCATGAAGCCCCCAAAACCACCCCCGCTAAACCCTTCTCTCCCTGCCGTACTCCTAATCCATCCCTGAATCGTGGGAAACAAATGCAAACTTCTAACTAACACTTTGGAGAATTGAAATACTAGGAAAAACGAAATTACCTATCCTTACGTTATTATTCTAAAGGGGGCGTTCCACCAACTGTTTCCCTCCCATGAAAGAGAGAGGAAACAGTAAACAAAATATTAGTTTTTAGTTTATACAAAAAACGAGGTAGAGCTACTCTTCATGCACCATCCCCACAACCCAAGAAGTCAGTGACTTCCATACCATCGTCGATCTCGCAGCTCTGTCAACCTCATCTTGTCCCAAATTCTAATAGTGTACCTACTTTGAATTTTTGAAATTAAAAGACCTATCGGGTGATTATTGGGTTATTTGCGATGGGTCCTCCACTTCGGGAACGAACCTACTCTGAAAATCGGACCTAGCCTAACTTGTAAAAGTGATAGTGTAGTGTCAGAAAAATATCCCTACAAGAATTCTAGATCACCTCCAGAAGAAAACAACCATCAATCATGGACTTACCTTGTTTCCTAGAACTCCACTATAAGACCTGAGCTCAATTTAGCAAAACTCCGAAAATGATGGAGTACCTACTTATCATTATTTTAGCCCTCGAAAACCCCTGATATAACTCCCTTCTCCTTTATGTAGGAAGCTGTCCAAACATCGCCCTGGGGGAAGGTAAGATCCATCAGGGGATGATTCCCTAAAGGATCCGTCTTATCCCAAGGCACTATCATTGGCCACTGTGGATTCGTGAGGTAATAAGCCAAAATCCCCAAAGAAAGGATTAAGGCTCACCAGCCCTCGAAAACACCGAGGTCCACCACAAAGGTCAAGGAAGTTCGCAAAAGTTCGGCATTTCAACCTATTGAACGAAAAGAGAAATGTTTTTCTGAATTTGAAAAGTTACTTGAGCTCAGGATCCTATGAGAAGAGCGGCCAAGCCGACAATGAGCAGCCTATTGCCACATGGTAGGAGGTGACCACATTTAAAGTTACTTCAAGGAAAACATAAAAATAAAGCCTAGCTTCTCTCGAGGGGATAGACGAAAAATACTGTGATTAAGAAATTAGGTTGTAAGCCAAGAGAGAAACTAACGAAGTCTAGATGGGGTTTTGGAACGCTGGGAAAAGTGTGTACTACCTACGGAGTGGGACAAGATGCTACCAAAACTGAATCACGAGGAAAGGACATGGGTTTTGAGATGAATAGGAACAAAATCCATGTTCAAGCCCTCATAATTTATTAAACTAAGAAGAATGGAAAGTGAAATCGGAAAACATGAATAGGAAGTGAGTACAATGATAATGAGTTCTTAGATTCTATAAATTCTTAATAAACTAGAAATGTACTAAAGCCTGAAGGGATATACAAATAAAATAAAAGGCCTAACTTCTACCCACAAATAAATCTATAGCATGATCTGATTAGAACCTAAATTAACAATTTGGTCGATACTTTTACAAATTTTTCTTTAATGAATAATCTTTTCCGTAAAGTAAGGTAGAAAGGAAAATCCTCCCCTAAATCCTAGAAAATACTCACACGGAAACCCCAAAGATAAGAGTTTTGAGATGGAACCACCATCACAAGATTTGAATTAATTTTAGTGTTAGACATTTATTTCTTAGGCATGGAGATAGCGTTAAGTTAGAAAAAAAAACCCTTGAGGGCAAGGTTAACTTATAAGGGGAAAAAAACCTAACCCTATCCCCATATGTTCTTATAATACTTCTCACTTGATCAAACCACAAAGAATAATTTAACTAAAGGCCAATTGCCAATGAGACTTTCATTATTTTCCGGGGAATCTTGAAAAAGAAGTAGGTTTCTTTAAGTACCTAGATTCTGTGACTCCGTTACGTTTTAGCATTTTCAATTAAGACTTTAACTTTGGTTGGGAAACTCTAATAATTTTGGACTAGGAGGAAAGAACCAAGATCTTACCTTAATGCAGCAGGAGGAGAGTAGCCCAGGGAATCTTCAGCAGCCAAATGTCCAGATTCCGACTTCTCCCTTTCCCAAGTCAACTCCGACCTCCCACTCCCCGTTTAATAAGAAAATCTTATACTCTGAGGAGAGGGGCGACCGAGCGAATCCCAGGAAAAGGGGCTCCGGTAAAACTGTGGATTGATGACTGAGGCCATACTGAGAGAGATTATTTCCGAATATTGGAGAGTTTATATAGTTGACAAATCGAAGGAGGGACATGACGAAATTCGCCCGTATTTCATTAATTATTCTAATTTGTTACATTAACAATTGTTTTGGGGATTTCGTCACGTCACAGTATTCTTCTTCCACTTCCACCAGTTTCTTTCCAGCCTTGAATTTTCCTCCATTTCACAATAAATTACATCGATATGGATTCAGCTAACATCGATGGTATCGATGTTTATATGTTAGTAGTTAATACTTTGACACCATTGTTTAAACCATTGATAGCACACCATCAGCATGGTTTTTGTAAAAGCGGGTCAACCTTCAAATCTTTTAGTTTTCACCAACTATGTATACACACAGATTGAACAAGGATACCAGGTCGCCACCATATACCTAGATTTTTCCAAAGCGTTTGATAGGGTAGATCATAATTTATTCTTATATAAGTTGAATGCTCTCGGCTTTCAAGGAAATACGTTAGATCTTGTTTCCAGTTACCTCACCGATCGTTCCCTGCTAGTGAAAATCAGAAATTCCCTATCGTCCTCCTTCATTCCTTCCTCTGGAGTTCCTCAGGGCTCTCATTATTTTCAAACTGCTTCAATCACCAAAACTAGATCTAACTGTAGTTAGATCTAGTTTTGTTATGACTGTAGTATGATGCTAATGTTTCAGTCTAAATATGTTCAATTTGAAGTTGATTGGTTTACAATATACTTCAAATATTTGAAGTATATTTTCGATGTTAACTGTCGTCTCTGTACAGCTGGGCCTTGCCCGTTCTGTTAAATAAATATCGGAATGGTAACATCGATGTTCAATAATATCGGAATCGATGGTTAAATGTCGAACATAGAAGTCAAAACATTGATGTTTCGATAACATCAACCATCCATGTTCCATCCCAAAAAAAATTTTAGGGGGTTCCGCGCGTGGGCGACGGGGCGGGCGGAGATTTTCGATTGTCCAGCTGTAAAATCAGATAAGTTCAATTATGATGAAATGTCTGCACGTGTCGGGTACTACTGCATGCAAGCTGTGTCAAGCCGAGGGTCGGCATGTGGTTGGTTAACGCTTGCATTGTTTTATGGATGATTTTGGTTTATTATTTTCAATAATGAACGTTGGAATCGACCGCGAAAAATTTTACCCCCCACCATTGCCATTTTTTACGTTTTAAGGGACGTAGAATACGAATATCGAATAAAAATATTTCCTTCCGTACGCCGTCCAACGCCACGGTCCGCGGCTTTTTTCTTAGTTCCCATGAACCAAAATTAACGAAATTTGGTATATATATATATGGGTCCCGTTTGGGCTCTAATTGATCCTCGAAGATCAGCGTTAATGTCGCTCAACTGCAAGGGGTGAAAATAGGGGTTGAAATGTCCAGAGTATCCCTATCTCGGGAAATTGTATTTTGAGATGTGGGTTTTCTCGCATTTTTAAATAGTTAGATTTTTTCTGAATTTTTGAGACCATCCGGAACATTCTACGATGTTGCCATAAAATTTGCTATACAATTTGCTGTAAAGAGCAGTGTGTGCGCAAGCATCAAGCTGAGCTGAGAGCGCACAACACTGATCTTTCGGCCAGATGGGCGCTGTAGCGCAGTAGTCTAAGTGAGGGTTGTAATGTCAAAGTTCTCGAGATCAAAACCCTACTGGGACGTGAATCCCGGTAGGGTTTGATTGGCAGTGACCTGTTGAATTCACTCCAGATGAAGAATTTCTCTTCAGAACTTGTTTGTTCCTTTTTGCCATTTTAGCTACTGTTTTTGATTGATAGAATATATTGCAGCAACATTTAACACGTGATTTAGGTAGCTACCTAATAACGAGTACGGGGTTAGGTACTAAGTCACGGAGGGTCTGTGATCTATACAGGGTGGTCCTTAATGAACGTACCACCCTTTCAATTTCGTTGGTTGTGGAGAAATCAAAAAACTTGTCGAAGTAACCTCCCCTTATTTTTTTACAAAGAATTCAAAAATTGCAGGTTGAAGCGTCGCGCATGCGCGCACCGACTTTGTTTTTTCAAATGGAACCCCCCAATTTTTATTGCAGATTCGCATTCTACATCAAATTTCATGAACATTTTACTTCGACAACTTTTTTTTTCTACTGCGCGAAACGGGCGCCAGGAGCGTTCAAAGTTGCTAAAGTCATCAAAATTGCGCAAAACATGGATTATGGTAAACCCCAAGTGTGGCACATGACTTTACATTGTTTTTCAGCGCTGATTCACGTGGTGCTATCAGTTTTTTCGATTTTATGCCCTTAATCTACGTTTTTTGGTGAAATATTACAGTTTTTCCGAAGTATCAACTTTGGCAGTAGATTTATTTTCCCTCGCCCTTTCGCAACCCGGGCTTGGGACCGGCTAAGGCGGGCTTAAAAATAATCACGTGGTGTTTTTTTATTG
The DNA here is from genome assembly GCA_954871275.1 of Leptopterna dolabrata. Taxonomy (NCBI): domain Eukaryota; kingdom Metazoa; phylum Arthropoda; class Insecta; order Hemiptera; family Miridae; genus Leptopterna; species Leptopterna dolabrata. Next base: position 86,865,304 of record OX940974.1, on the reverse strand, counting down.
GACTTGATGAACCCGAAATAACAGCCAGAAACATGGTAGTTTTTTTAAGAAAAAAGTGGCTTGGTTCCTGCACCCAGAAGGATACTCTGAGAAATCATGACCTCATTGGGCCACATTTCTTGACCGGTGGTAGCCTCAACGGGGAGAGATACCTTCAGTTTCTCCAGGAGGTTCTGCCTGACTTGTTGGAGGACGTCCCTCTCGCCACCAGGCAGGCAATGTGGTTCCAACATGATGGTTGTCCTGCCCACAACGCACGGGCTGTTACACGCCATTTGGATGCCCGATTCCGTTCTCGGTGGATTGGCAATCGGAGCCTGATTTCTTGGCCAGCCCGTTCTCCGGACTTGACTCCACTAGATTATTTTTTATGGGGTTACCTGAAGAACAAGGTCTACGACGCCTCCCTCCCTCCTATCGCAAGTGCTGCCGAATTGCAACAGCGGATCATCGACGCCTGCGAATCGGTATCTCCGGCATCTACGTTCGAGGCAGTCACCACCGAATGGGCTCGTCGAGCTGCCGCCTGTTTGGAGGACGAAGGCGGTCCATTTGAACGACTACTGTGAACGATTTATTTTCTTAATTTATTTTCTTTTATTCTTTTTTAAAAAAGAAAGAATTGTTTTTGTCGTATTTTAGCAGAAAAATTATCGAGGAGTGTGATTTATTTTTAAGCCCGCCTTAGCCAGTCCCAAGCCCGGGTTGCGAAAGGGCGAGGGAAAATAAATCTACTGCCAAAGTTGATACTTCGGAAAAACTGTAATATTTCACCAAAAAACGTAGATTAAGGGCATAAAATGGAAAAAACTGAGCTAAATCTAAAAACAGACAGTACCACGAGAATCAGCGCTGAAAAACAATGTAAAGTCATGTGCCACACTTCGGGTTTACCATAATCCATGTTTTGCGCAATTTTGATGACTAGCAACTTTGAACGATCCTGGCGCCCGTTTCGCGCAGTGGAAAAAAAAAGTTGTCGAAGTAAAATGTTCATGAAATTTGATGTAGAATGCGAATCTGCAATAAAAATTGGGGGGTTCCATTTGAAAAAACAAAGTTGGTGCGCGCATGCTCGACGCTTCAAACTGCAATTTTTGAATTCTTTGTAAAAAAAAATAAGGGGAGGTTACTTCGACAAGTTTTTTGATTTCTCCACAACCAACGAAATTGAAAGGGTGGTACGTTCATTAAGGACCACCCTGTATAGAAGGGTTATATTTACAGAGAGCTGTGATCTGTAACAGAAGGATGTTCTATACAGAGAAGTGTGGTCTGTAACAGAAGGGTGTTCTATACAAAATAATAAACCGTTGTGTAGGAATTTGCAGCATTTTTTGTGCTGACGCTTGGTAGTCCACTTTGCTGTATGCTGGTTGGTTGGCGTCTTGTGCCCCGATCGCTCCTCTAAATTAAAAATTTATTTAGGTTAGCACATTAATAAATTGATACATAAATCCTTCGGTTTAATAATATTTAGTCTAATTACCCGTTTATTTACCCTTTAAGACATTTAAATTTGACAGAGAATATGCTAAAATTTAGGCAGGGAAATCGGGAAAAAGGTGGAAGAGTCGGGCTTCAAAAATCTCGGAAAGTCAGGGAAATCGACAAAAAAGTCAGGGAGAAGTCAGGGAAAATGAAAATCCTGATCGAGTGGCCACCCTGCAGGAGAAACTGATAAAAATTACGTAAAACAACGTGTGTCTGCTTCAGACGAACAAAAAATTACAGGAGAAGAAGAAGATGTTGGTCCGACAGCGCCACACACGGTACAACTTGGTCGGGAGTAATGGAGGGGGAAGGGCACAACCATGTTTGTTGGGCGGTTTTGCCATCCGACCACACCCAACCAGGTTGGTCGGATCCAACGGTTGGACGTCCTCCCACACACGATCCAACAGTAGGGAATGGGAGGCGTTTTCATCTCTCCCCACCCCTTGTTGGGTCCGACGGTTGGACCGTGTATGGGCGCCTTAAACCTGGTTTAAGTATTGCTGGTGTTTGTTTCTCTGCAATCATGTTGAAATTCCGTCATAACTAAGCCCCACTAGGATTCACTCTAATTTCGTGGTTCCTACATGAACCGTGACATCTTAGACGAGGAGCCCTCTAGTTTTGCCAATCTCAGGAAAAGCCCAATTAGGTATTTACTTACATTTACTAATTGATGAGTTCAGTCTCATCTAACCTACGAGATTAAGCAGGTTTACTGTCCATAAACAAATTTAGTTTGAAATTGAGACGTAAATTATTTCCTCTGAAAATTTTCTGTCAAGGACATTTTAGTGAATATCCTTCAAATCATGGAAAGTTGCGACCATCAAGTGCATGTCAATATTAATTTATGATAACACGTTGCCTTGTACTCTTACTTGATCATTTCTGGCTGTTCTAAACAGGCATACGTCTGTTATGCGTAGAGTTTTGATTAGGTACCTAACTTGTTCTGAAATGATCTCGTTTTGGTTCTTGTGAGAAGCAGCATCTGGCATTTTACATATTACCCACACGGAAAGATGATGCCCATGGGTCGGTATTTTGCGTTTTTGGTCAGCGGACTCTGTACCCTTTTTAAACGTCTGTGTACCCATTTCATTGCCGAATTCCAGAAAAGGTCTCGTCACAGCTCGGAGCGCTGCATGTCCAAGCAGTGGGTCGGGGGATACCAGGGTGGCCACCGGTCAGGGAAGTCAGTGAAAAAAATGTTGGTCAGGGAAATCGAGTGGCGAGTCAGGGAAAATTACCGCACGTCCGCTGTTTTTTGAGATTTTGAACTGACGCGCCTTATTTACCTATCTGCTTGTGTCCGGTCATCTAATAGGTTCACAGCATACACTGCCTGCCCAGCGCGCCTAGTGGCACAGAGTAGAAGATGTCACCATTGCCCCATCCATACCCTCAGCTCCCCGCAGGCCTGTCGGAAGTTCTAGGGAATACGATTGGGAAGTTCGATTATGAACCAATCGATAGGGTACTTGAAGCCGCTTTCTCGTATACCTAAGTACTCATTTCTTGTACAGGTACTTAAGTACTAATTATTTTCAAACTGCTGTTAATCACCAAAACTACGATCTAACTGTAGTTACAATGATGCTAATGTTACAGTCTAAATGTTCAATTTGAAGTTGATTGGTTTATAATATTCTTCAAATATTTGAAGTATATTTTCGGTGTTAACTCTCGTCTGTACAACTGGGCCTTGCCCGTTCTGTTAAATAAATAAATATCGGAACGGTAACGTCGATGTTCGATGATGTCGGACCTTTCAACATCGATGGTTAAATATCGAACATAGAAGTCAAACATCGATGTTCTATAACATCAACCATCGATGTTCCATCCCAAAAAAAGTTGTAGGGGGCGCGGTGGCGGGCGGAGATTTTCGATTGTCGAGCTGTAAAATAAGTTCAGTTCTGTGAAATGTCTTTGCAGTGTCGGATCTTAGTGCATGCAAGCTGAGTCAAGCCGGCGGGCGGAGATTTTCGATTGTCGAGCTGTAAAATAAGTTCAGTTCTGTGAAATGTCTTTGCAGTGTCGATCTTAGTGCATGCAAGCTGTGTCAAGCCGAGGGTCAGCATTTGGTTGGTTCACGCTTGCATTGTTTTATGGAGGATTTTGGTTTTTTATTTTCAATAATGAACCGTTAGAATCGACCACGAAACTCCCCCCCCCCCCCCCCCCCCCCAAGTTGTCATTTTTTACGTTTTAAGGGACGTAGAATACGAATATCGAATAAAAATATTTATGCGCTGTAGCGCAGTGGTCTAAGTGACGGTTGTAACGCCGAAGTTATGGAGATCAAAACCCTACCGGGACTTGAGGGTTCGATTGGGAGTGAATGGTTGAATTCACTCCAGATCAACAATTTCCCTTCAGAACTTATTTGTTCCTTTGTGCCACTTTAGCTACTGTTTTTGATTGATAGAATTATTTCAGCAACATTTAACACGTGATTTAGGTCGGTACCTAATAACGAATACGGGGTTAGTTACTAAGCTACGGAGGGTCTGTGATCTATATAGAAGGGTTATCTATACAGAGAGCTGTGATCTGTAGGGTGCTGTATACCTAGAAGTGTGGTCTGTAACAGAAGGGTGTTCTATACAAAATAATAAACCGTTGTGTAGGGATTTGCAGCATTTTTTGTGCTGACGCTTGGTTGTTCGCTTTGCTGTACGCTGCTTGGCATTTCTTGTGCCCCGATCGCGCCTCTAAATCAGAAATTAATTTAGGTTAGCACATTAATTAATTAATACATAAATCCTTCAGTGTAATAATATTTACACTGAATAAATATTTCAATTGAATAATATTTAGTCAACTTACCCGTTTATTTACCCTTTAAGACATTTAAATTTGACAGCGAATATGCTAAAATTCAGGCAGGGAAATGGGGGAAAAGCTGGAAGAGTCGTGCTTCAAAAATCTCGGAAAGTCAGGGAAATCGGCAAAAAGGTCAGGGAGAAGTCAGGGAAAATGAAAAACCTGATCAAGTGGCCACCCTGGGATACGTCATAACTTGTATTCATCCATACAACTTGTATTGTACCATTTTCTTTTCGTCAAGAATGACCACATCATTTATGACGTGAATGTCGGGCAAACCTAATGATGACTGAGGTTCTTGACGAAAAGAATCTCAGGCCTGTGGTTTTCTAGGATGATATATGATATATCTACCAAGGCCAGCACGCTGTAATCTTGTATTATTATAATCAGCTAATGTAGCAGGAGCTGTGGTATCAATCATTGCTAACCAACATTCTGCTTCATGGAACCTTGCTTCCAATGATGTTTGGTTTATTCAGTATTTAATTCGTATTTGCTTGGTGTTTTTTTGTGTTCAGAATATGCCTTCAAAGCAATTAGTTCTGGCGGCCTCACATCAGTTGCTGTGAAGGGGGAAGACGCGGCAGTTGTCGCCACACACAAGAAGATCCCGGTAAGTTTTCCTGCATAGCAGTATTGGATAGTTTTGTTCTATTTGATTCATATGGCTGTGGTGCTGGTAGATTGCTGTGACTGTAACGTGGTTTAATTAACCAATCAAACCACTTGCTACACCATTGGTAATTGTTCAATCAATCCAAAAAAGTTGTGTTCAGAAAACTAGTACCTAATACTGCTATGATCTTGCAGCGCACTTACCTATTTACTTCCAGTGAATTATTCTCATTATAAAGTATAATGTTATAGGCTTCTTCTTGTTCGTCGCTTTCACTATTGCTAGCAAAATTGTTTGAGGATACAGAAGCTGTTCAATGCTTAGTTTTTAAAACTTCATCAGTTGGTTAATGCATATTTATCGGTTGTGGAACACTCATTTAGCCGACCTGAAATTCTGGCTGTATGTATTGATTTGCTTTTGTATGTCTACCTTTGTGTGACATTGTTGATGATATCAGATCTTGACAAGTTAGAAATTCCAATTTGTCCAGAATATCAACGGTATTAGTGTAGTTTAGTTGAGTCTGAGAGGAAATGGTACTATATTCGGTATTAGGCGAGGCCTCTGTGGTTGAATTTAAATTAGTGTTAGACGTTAAATGACATCAGTGGCATTGAGGCACATTCATACCTTGATAGATGGTTGGTTCCCTGCTCATAGTAGATAGTAGGTACTGTAAAATCTGCTTATTGTGAGAGCCTTCAAAAATGTTAACTATAACCCACTTTACTCGTTAGGCCAAGAGTAGAGTGCGAACACAGATAGATAGATACAGATTTACAATAACAGTTTGGTGATTGTGGATCTAATGACGTGTTCTGTTACACCTGACAAATCGGATTCTCCACCATTCATCAACCTGGAATACTATTCTAGAGAAATTAGTAAATGCGTTTCAGATTTGTGCGAATTCTCCATTATGAGTTGTTTTAGCAGTGGTTCCATAATTTGTTGGAGCATACAAATCTGTTATAGGGTGTCCTTAATCAAACCAAGTTAAGCATGATTGTGGTCCAAGTTACCAGTCAAGCTTCAACTTGGTTCATCAATGTGTTGACGTGATTATTTTGCCGATGCTATTTTTTTATTTCTCTCTTTTCTAGGACAAACTCGTGGATCCCTCAACTGTCACAAACGTGTATAAAATCACTGATGTGATTGGATGCGTCATGACAGGGATGCCTGGTTTGTATTTTTGATTAAGGTTATTGATTATTAGTTAATTTGCTATTCAGTTGAACGCGCTTAGTTACAAAACTGGTCGTTTTCAAAATGAGAGGTTCTTCAGATAATTCCAATAAGTTTGAGGAAAAAATGCCACCAGCTGTAGCTCTAGATGTGAAGAACACAGCATGATCATCTATCAGAGTGAATAACGAGTTCGTAACTGACTGCAATGCTTCAAGCCATCTCAGTTATCTCCAATGTCAGAAGAATCAGATTTGGAACTCATTTCATACTGATGCTTTCATACTGATTCAATAAGTACATCTATATAGTATTTGTTGATTCCATTTTCCGAAGTCAGTGCTCATGTAATTGGTCGTTAAGTATGGGCAAGAACTAAATCACTCGCGAAGAAATCGTGGAAATCCATTTCAAAGAAAAACGGAGTTATTGAAAAAATAGTCTATTTCCACTAAGACACGAAAAACGCAAAAAACACTTAGGTATACCGGTTTCGGTGATCAAAACATCGTCACTAACACACAATAACTGAAGGCACATTGGAGAGGTGACCTTATAAATAGTCAAAAAGTGAAATGTGGTCGATTGGGATTGGTTGTGAAGAAGAATGGTGAAGGGAACAAAGGAAGGGGGGTCGAATCTGATTGGTTGTGAAGAAGAATGGTGAAGGGAACAAAGGAAGGGGGGTCGATTCTGATTGGCCCAGGAAGAGAATGCCAAAAAGTGAAAGGAACATGAGGTGATCTGGGGGGGGGGGGGGGGGGGTTGAACCAAGCTGTTACAGAAATGAACGCAATAATGGAGAAAAACTTGAAGGAACTACATCGATGTGGTATGGGCAAATGGATGTAGTGGGAATAGCAACTCGTCACTAAGGCAACCCAACAAGTACATATGTTATCCCACATCAAAAGCTTGTATGTTTTGAAACGTTCTTTGGCTGATTGCTTGACTTCCAGCCATTCATCTCCTCTTCTGTTTTCGTCGACGCTGCACTTCAATTTCACCTCAAGTCGTTTGCCTTTCCTTTGACTTGTTAATCAAGAACTTGATGGTAGTTGTTGTTCATGGAATGGACGTAGAACTTCGATGTAGCCTGGGAGTGGGGCATTTATGCACTTGAGGCGTTTTGCTCACTGAACAAAAACGTCTGTGCCCTAGCTGTGGCTAGGGGCCCATCTATTGTGATTCTGAGCTCGTTACCTTTTTGAGGGCATGGGGTCGGTGTGGCTATCCCTCTCGTGTAACAACACCCGGATAGCCGAAGCCGGTATTCAGGAACCTATGATACCGAACATGGATAACGAATTGTCAATACAGAATGAGATACCGACGTCGTTAGCTTGCCTCACGAAATCTGAGTCTACTAGGGCAAGCAGTTGACTGGAACTCCTTCCGTTATCACTGTTGCCATGATGATAAGCAGTGATGAAGCGAGTGAGTGTGTGTGTGTGTGTGTGTGCGGGTGTTGATGATTATGTGTGTTTTGAATCCCCCGAATTCACTCAGTGGCTGAAATAAATGATCATACCTTCGAAGTAAAAAATTGCAGTTTGAGATCACTTGACACTTGGGATAAGTTTTCATTTCAATTTCTTGTATCGGCTTGTGATATTAATAAAGTTTCTACCGTTTTTAGCTCAAATGTGTCATATATTTTTGTATAATGCCAAATTTATTTGTATAAATTAATCTGATTTCTTTTAAATTTATTTTTTATAATGGGTAGTATCCGGAAATTCTGATAAATATGTGAGTGAATACCTATCTCGATTACATATTGTTATAGATTGACTTTGACAGTGGTGTGTCCTATATGTTCAAAATCCTATATTTTCTAATTAATTGACATAACCTATTAAGGCCACTCGCAGTAGATAATGTAGGGGATAGGTGTCTACAGCAAAATTAGGCAGACAGGTACTTGGATTTCAGGGGATAATCCGTTCAGTCTGGAGAGTAGGAGCAGTGGACAAATTTCGTTCGTTAGGTTCATGGCCAGGTGTCGACTATCCTAAAGGTTTTTCTGAATACACAGGGATCAAGGGAATAAGGATTTTGTCCATCTCGTAGCGCTCTTTCAAACCGAGGGCGATACCTCCGTTCTCTTGCAAAATTTCCAATTCCCAAGCTAGGAATTCGAACGCCATACATGTAATGCCTGACATTATTAACCAAAATTCACAAGCGCACGAAAAAATGCAGTAGGTAGGTAACTAACTACCTGTCTGGTGAAATGCGATTTTAAAAAGTAGGTTACTACCCAAAGTGAAATAAAACCGACTAGTATAACACTTGAAGTCTTCTGTATCACTTCGTAACTACTACCTATGAACAACGTAATTTTAAGGTTCACGTTACTTATGATGTTTTTATGACATCACTGTTATAATTTTTTTCTTCATATTTCATCACCTACTTTAGGTTTGTATTCTGTGAACTAGGTTATTTGCACTTACTTGTGTGCAAGGTGGGATATAATTCCTATGCACAAATAAATCTATTATCTTATAAATTATTAAGTCACTAATTTACTTACCCACGGTAAGTATCTACATTGGGCTTCTTAAATTAAATAAAATCGAAAAAACATTGAAAAGGAAAGTAGGGGTACACCTACCGTTATGTTAATAAACACCGGGACGACTGCAACGATGATCGTTCAGCGATTATCGTAGAACGAATAATCGTTGAGCGATAATCGTTGGTGACCATTTTGCTCGGAGCGTTTTTCAGAGCGACGATTTTCGAGTACTCTCGAAACCTCTCGTTTCTCATTCGCTCCCTGACCGTTCAAGAGGAAGCTTACGTGAAGTTCGATTCAAGAATGAGTTTGAGTAAAATGAGTCTACAAAGAAGACTGATGCTTCGGTGGCTTCTCATCGAAGAAATGGAGGACGTCGAAGTGCTTAAGAATATTTATGGAATGAAACGGGCGGGAATTCACCCAATTTTTGTCCAGAGAGATACAAAAGGGAGAAATTTACGAAATTTGGTTTATAGGTCTCGATCGGGGTCTAGTTGGTCCTCGAACCTTGTCGTTGCAGTGAGTCAGTCATCTCTAAGGGGTTGAAATTTTTAGAAGGCCGTAGCTCGAAAACTTTCATCAGAAGGGTATGGGTTTTTTTTAAACGTTTTTCAAGTGATCTTGAACTAAAGAATTTTTTGAGACCACCGCCCAGACGTTCGTTTGCACCGAAAACTTTCGTCAACACGATCATGAATCAAACGGTATAAATCCGGCCCAGATATCATCAGTAGGGAGCAAATGATTATAATCACGGGTGGCTGTATGAAGTCGAGTTGGTTGTTCTGCGATATTATTTCATTGAAAAATGGTGGATCTATTGGATTTTGTGGTAGGTACTTCCGAAATTTGAACCAATGGTGAAGTATTGTTGATGGGGAAATTATTGCACAATGGTAAATTATACACAACGATCAATTATTACACAACGGTTCATTATACTATCTACGTAGAAGGGGCACCTTAAATGTTAATTATTACACAACGATTTATTATTTGCCATTATTCTTCATGAATAACTGCAGATAAAAAATGATTGAATTATTGAATCCCGTGCCCGATTGATGGCTCTTTTGGATTTTGTTGATAAGCACTTCTGCAACTTGAACAAACGTTGAAGTATTATTGGGTAAATTATTATACAACAGTTTATCATAATATCTAAGCCTAATATCTAAGTAGCCATAATAATATCTAAGGCCAAGTAGCCAGTAATAATATCTAAGGAGCCATTTTTCACAAAAACAACCAGTCCGGCCAAATAATCGTTCACGACTGACGATTATATCCACCCCACACTCGTACGACTGTTCCCGCTGTACGATCGTCGTTAACGATCCAAGCGGCAGTCGTGCGGAGCAAAACAGCTCCATAAGGAAAACAAAGAGATAGCACGCAGCGATAATCGTTGAGCGATAATCGTTGGACGATCATCGTTGCAGTCGTCCCGAGCAATATGTACCTTTACTTAACAAAAAACTTTTTTACAGGTGTAAATTTTTTTTTGGGTGTAACGAGCTTTAGGTACGGTTACCGGGGGGTGGGGAGGGGGGGGGGGGGGGCATAGAACCGTGGGAATGGTTACGACCCCGTAAATACAAGTTATCTACGATTTAGCGATAACTGACGCTATTGAGCGCTTACAAAATACCAGTCGTCGGCATTTAGGGACGTCGATATTTTTCGTTAAGCTGATGATATTTTATTGTCGTCTTGGTTCCATACCGAGTTGCAGAATCACACTGATGGCACTGCAGCCATAGGCTTACTGTGCCTTCCATGGTGATCTGTTTCCTTATTTCCCTAGGATTCCCTAGTCCAACTGTCCCAGGCCCAGTGGTTTGTTGGCGTGTTTGTTCCAAGGAAGCCCCTCTGTCAGGTCCCAGTAGGTGGAATCGGCGTTGTAATAGGGCTTCACAGTCAAATGTGGTGTGGCCTGCAATTCCCTTATCTTTGTCACATAGTATACACATGTGCCTGTTTGGAATTTGACACATGTGTTTTTGAAGGTGATAGTGGCCTGTGATGATGCCTGTCTTCTTTCTGATGTCTCTTTTATTTAGATGGAGTACTTCTTGTGTAAGGTTTGGGTTTAACTTTGGTACTGTGCGCTTACTATGTCTGTGTCCTTGTATTTGGTTCCAGCGATGTTCCATGTAAGGCCCATTTCCTAATTATCCCATCTATTAGGTTTGTTCCATCCAAGCGAGTTCAGTAGAACGTATTATGCGCAGATATATCCGCGCATAAAACTGTGTTCCTACCGTGTCGGTTCCATGAACCCAAACTTCTACTTTCTACATCGACTGTACCGAACCGTGTTCCTTCCTCGTCAAGTGCAGAACAGTCCCGTACCGAGTGCGGGACTTTTCCGCACTCACGGCGATCGATGTTTTTGAAGTGAACCCAAGAGGTAACAGTCTGTAACCTCCCCAAAATTCATTTGTTCTGTTGGTGCCGTGTCGTGACCGCCGTTACCGTGACTTGTGCTCCAATTCAATTCCGATTCAATTTTGGTTTATTATTTTCAATAATGAACAGAGCCCTTCACAATATGGCATTTATTTTTGTGAAATAGGGCTCTATAAAATATGGCAATATGGCACTTATTTTGGCCCAAATATGGCACTTATTTATCTCAATATGGCACTTATTTTTCAACCCTCTCCGACCACCCCAGATATTCTGCGACAATAATATCACAACATGCAAGTTATTTATGCTAAATAATTTATTTTATTTACAAAGCTTTATACAAATAATAATAATAATAATAATAATAATTATTATTATTATTATTATTATTATTATTAAATAACAACATCAGGTTTGCTGCAACGCTTTCCATTGAAAATCCCAGCCGTCGATCACTCAGAAGGTATTTCATTTTTGAGAAAGTCCTCTCCACATCAGCTGATGTTACCGGGGCGTATTTCATAGAGAGGACATCAGCAGGTTCCCAGCCTTCCTTCAGGGTGGCGACCCGTGGAAGCACCCCATTCCAAAAGGGTTAGAGGCTTTAGTAATCCCTCTACACTAATGGCCTCAGGGTTCGAGAAACCTCATGTCATTCAGAAATTTTCACTTCAAATTTTTTTTAAATTTTTTTGAAGGAGTTTCGCGAAAAAAAGGCAAAACATGGCACAAACATGGCATTTTCCCAAAAATCGGCCGAATATGGCATTTTACAAAAAATTGGCAGAATATGGCATTTTTGTATGGCGCCATGGCAATATGGCATTTGAAGGGCTCTGATAATGAACCATTGGAATCGAGCATGAAAAAAAAATTCTTACCCCCCCTCAAAATTTGATGGTTTACGTTTCAAGGTATGTAGAATCCAAAACTGCAATAAAAATATTTCTGTCTGTCCGCCGTACGCCGTACGGGCCACTTTTCTTAGTTACCATGAAAGAAAATTGATGAAATTCGGGTTATAGGTTCCGTTCGGCGTCTAGTTGGTCCTCGAAGCTCGACGTTACTGTGAGTCATCTCTAAGGGGTTCAAAATAGGGGTTGAAATTTTCAAAACGCCTATACCATTTTTTTACGTGAATATTTTTACGGTTTTAAATAGTTCTTGAACTTGCGAGTTTTTTAAGACCATCCGGAGCGTCGTACGTCCAGCCGTTCGTTCACAGTAAGGCCCCGAAGTTTGCACCGACAGGCATTTTCGACTCCAGTGTGAATGAAATTGTATACAATTCAAACCAAATCTCGTAACCAGAGACGCGCCCACAATAGGAAATATGGCGGAGATGAAATCATTGCTAGGGATCACCTGATTATATTGACGGAGTATGAAATCGAGTTGATTGTTCTGTGATATTATTTCATTTGAAAAATGATGGCTCTTTTGGAGTTTGTTGGTAGGTAGTGAAACTTGAACAAACGTTGAAGTATTATTGATGGGTAAATTATTACTACGGTAAATCATTACTCAACGGTAAATTATTACACAACGGTTCATTATACCATCTACGTAGAAGGGGCTGGAGTTTGTTGGTAGGTACTTTCGCAACTTTTTTCACTCCTCATCAACAATTTCTTTTCAGAACTTCATTATGTGTGTTTCTTTTTGTTAGGTACTGTTTGTCATCGGCAGAATTATTTTAGCAACATTTAACTCGTGATTTAGGTAGGTACCTAGTAACGTGTACGGGGTTAGGTACTAACCTACGGAGGGTCTGCGATCTACATTATATGTATAGAATAGTACATATCATAAATTATATAGACGGGTTATCTATACATAGAGCTGTGATCTGTAACGGAAGGGTATTCTATACAAAATAATAAACCGTTGTGCAGGGATTTGCAGCGTTTTTTAGTGAGAACCAAATTTGCGTTCCTACCGTTATATTTTCGAACTCGCACTCACTCGCACTCGTACCTGCACCTACCCCCACCCCATTCGGTTCCGTACTGGCGGGTGTCGCACTGATGAACTCGCACTGACGCGGATGGACAAAACCTATTTTGGATTCAGTGATGCCTAGCATTGGCTCAGGGCCTGTAAAGGGGGTGTTCCCCCCCCCCTTGACTAGTACTTCAGCATTCTCATTGCCCTCTATTCCCCAGTGTCCAGGTACCCACTCCAAATGCACCTAGTTTTGCTGCACCCCAGTGTGTGGCTTTCTTGATGGGGAACACAAGCTAGTTAAGACATCCAATTTATTGGGACAAAATGCGTTGGTCCTGTAGAAACCTGGATTCCAAACATACGAGTAAGACGGATAATGGGGACAAAACATTGTTTAATAGTTTTGCTTCTTTTTGGCAATGCCCCCCTCCCCATGCTTGTATATGACAGATTTGAAATACATACCACCTGAGTTTCTTCCACCTTCGCCAATTCAACTACTCAACATGGAGATCATAGAAAGCTTGAAAATTCATTATCCTCAAATACTTATTGGCTAGCTTCATCCTGGATTCAATTGAGCATAATCTCTCGTTGTCTATGGTAGCTTATAATTTATAAGTCAACTATCTGCAAGCTATACAAATCATAACCGATTATCTACTGGATGATGAGCTTCCTATTCCTCCCTCCCCTCTTTGTCACATTTTCGCATACTTTGCCACACTCATTTAGAAACTAGTGAAGGAGTGAGATTATTTGTGACCAGATAGCAACACCTGATGATTCATTGAAAATAGGGATGGTGGGCTGACACTGTGGGAGCTGGCAAGCTCATACATAGGTTTTCAGTTATTTGTAGCTGGTTATATAATTATTGAATAGTTCAATATATAAGTAATGTTATTGTAAGGACACTCATCATTTCATTTCTTCTTCATTCCAGGGGACAGTAAATACCAAGTGCAAAGGGCACGCCATGAGGCCAGCTATTTCAAGTACAAATATGGGTACGATATCTCTATAGATGTCTTATGTCAGAAAATGGCTGACATAGCCCAGGTGTACACCCAGAATGCCGAGATGAGGCCTCTTGGCTGCTGTAAGTGTAGTAATTATTATTTTTATAGATGTGTATAGAAGGGGATGTGCACAATTATAGGTATGGTGTGGGCGTGTGTGTATATGGAAGTTGTATGGAAATGTTTGCTACCTGATGCTTTGTGTAATCGGAAGCATTCTGTGATACTCAAGCAACACAAAAATCGTGTTGAAGTGACGGCAATCTCTCAGTTTATCGAAATTGGCTGACTGTCATGTCGTGGTGAAGCGTGATTTTTTTCATATGGGGTGCGTGGGACAGACATCAACCCTACCACCGCCTCCCAAAAATCCACTGAAAACTGGATAAACTACCTGTGTAAGTTGGTGTGTTTTATTTATTTACATAATATCTTGCGTATCCATGGTTAAACCCCATAAATCTGCAGATGATGGACCATGATTGAAACTGTGGTGATTCGGACCACAGAAACTGGGGTCAGACATAACTTTTGCAATAACTTCATTTAAAGATAGAAACATGGAGCAAAAATGAGTGAAGTACAACAGTGGTTACGTAACAGGAAACAAAATTGATAGATGCCAAGTTGGATTCGCAGTAACAAGAATCAAATTTTAGGTGGTCAGGAAAATGTAAAAAGAAAATGACTGAAGAATTTGGATAGTTCATATACGAGAATTCCGAGGGTGGGGCTTTTTTAGTGGGGGGCAACTCAGTGATTCAACAAGGAACATATTCACACTATTTCTCATGTTTTTATATTTTTTATTAATTTCATTTTTTCCAAAACTTGCGTTCCCTTTGTTCCAAAAATTGCTAGTCCTTGCCAGGCATCTTTGAGGCTTTGCCACTGCGTCATATCAATGAGATCTTATTCACTGCTGTACTCTTCTGGTGGTTATTGAATAATATGTCACAGTTTTTCTCAGTATTGTGATGAGCTGGTATTACTTAGTGCGTTTGATTTCAGGCATGATCTTGATATCGTACGACAGCGAGAACGGCCCTCTTATATACAAAACTGATCCTGGTGGATACTACTGCTCTTTCAGAGCTGTTAGCGTCGGTGCTAAACAAGTAGAAGCGAACCGGTACCTTGAGAGGAAGCTCAAAAAGAAGAAGAACTACGACATCGCCGAGGTGGTTCAGGTATGGGCCAAATTCAGGAATTCACGTCCCAATCTATTCAGAACCCAATACACTTTTTTGGCCGGTGCTCAGTTTCAACTACGTAGGAAAAGCCCCATAATTATTTAAAAACATTGTGTTACTAGAATAATTTCTCTTCCATCTTTGGCCAAGCATTATGAGATTGAATTATTCCGATTGACCATTTGACCTGACCCAGTAGTAGAGGGTTTCTAATAGCTACAAAACTGGTGGTATTGTATCGTGAGATACGACTGTGCATGCGTGAGAATTTACCTCATCACATCTCACTTCCTTGCATGGTATCCTGCCGTATACTGCCTTAATTTGGTAAAAACGCCTCATCTCAAAACTTTACAAAAATTTAGTTTTCACATAATCCCGCCAAGTTCGACCTGTACATTTTTTGGTTTATTATTCGGTGAATAATACACCTACTTATTCCCTCAGCAAAAAATGTTTATGACACCCTCTCAAAATTTTTTCTTTTACGTTTCGAGGTGCTTAGATTCCAAAACACTGCAAAGTCCTTGTCATATGGGTTTATTATTCTACTGTTCATACCTACAGAAATGGTTCTGGCTGTTCTTTTATTGTTGCTGTCGTTTGAAATAATTTAAATAGCTATTTCTGGTGGTTTCCACCAACTTCGGCCCCCCAAACGTGAATTAGGTACTTTTTTTTTTCAAATTATCTTAGATCATTGGTAGTGCCATTTAATCGTCTTGATCCACGTGTTGACACTTTTTCTAGGGTTGTTATACAAATTGGTGGTGATTTCAGACGATTTCGCAGGTTTTTGACTCATAAAAAATCAATTTTGGTGGCTGAACATCTGGTACAACCTCAATTTTCCACTCCTTGGTCAAAATCGACTTCATATTCGGTCTTCTCGTCCCCAAAAACATGGAAAACGATACCTCAAAAGCTCATTTTACTAACATGTTACTAAAACACAAAAAGTACCTATTTTTATACACATTTTCACTCATAACACCCCTGGGTATATTCCTATCAGGCTGCAAAGTTTCAGGACACAACTACCGACTTTTTTAGACCGAAAATGAAGCCTGTACACGTGATACGGCGGACGGACATTGCATTTTTGGAATCTAAGCACCTTGAAACGGAAAAGAAAAAATTTTGAGGGGGTGTTAGAAAATTTGTTTGCTGAGCAATTACATAGGTGTATTATTCACAGAATAATAAACCAAAATGCTATATCCGTCCGCCGTATCATGCATATCTGCTTCAGTTTTGGTCTAAAAAATTCGTTCTTTCGCACACAGGCTCCATTCGGGTCCAAGTTGTGTCCCGAAACTTTGCAGCCCGATCAGAATATGCCCAGGGGTGTTATTGGTGAAAAAATAGGAATTGATCCAGCGGTACACCCTGCGCATGCGCTAACGTTAAATTCAACTAACACGCATAACTTTCACAATTTTGATTCAATTTCGCTCAAATTTGCAAGGGTTGTTTGGACAAGGTCTAGTGAGTTCCAGTATGAATTTCAGCATGATCGGACCCTCGGTGCGCTCTGCGCATGCGCTGGCGTGAAATAGATTCAATTTCCTTGTTACAGCCGTAGTAACCAAAGATTTCACCTAATTTCAATGTAATTCTCAGGGATTAAGCGGGTAGGGCCCATTGAGGTCCCATATAAATTTCAACATGATAGAGCCAGCGGTTCGCCCTGCGCATGCGCTAACGTGAAATTCTTCAAACACGCATAAATTTCGCAATTATGTATAATGGACGTAATGTATTATGGACGTCATGTTATGTAATATGTATATTTCATGTAATGTTATGCAATGTTATGTTATGTAATGTAATGTTATGTAATATGTATATTTCACGTTATGTAATGTAATGTAATGTTATGTAATGTAATGTAATGTTATGTTATTTTGCTTCCGAGTCTGTTCTATTTTATAATGGATCACTCTGATTGTGACGAGGAAGCTCCTGTGCCATCACCTTGGCAGTGTATTTGGGTCCTGTTTGCGCTCTGAAGCTCGGCAGCTCGATCGGAATACACACAGGGGTGTTACGGGAGGAGAATTGGTGTAAAACTAGGGGTTTTCGAGGGATTTTTGAGGTTTTAGTGAACATGAGCTTGTTAGGTATCGTTTTCCATGTGTTTTAGGGCAAGAAGACCGAATATTAAGTTGATTTTGACTGAAGGGTGAAAAATTATTGAGGTTTCAACTAAGGTTTAGCTCCCAAAATGCATAAATTTGTCATCATAAATTTTTATAATAACACTAAGTTGTATTAGCAGGTGAATGAAGACAATTAAATGGTACTATAAATGATCAAAGATAGTCTGTAATGTGACAAGGGCTTTGCAGCGTTTTTTCTTTTTTCTGCACCGTAAAGTCGTTTTTCCCATAAGACTCAACACAAAAAAGTTACTGGGCAAAGCAAGTTTAATTTGGCTATCATTTTTTCTAAGAGTTCCTGGCTACATACTTGCCTGTTAATGTGGGTGGTTTGTGCATATAAATGTTGCTTGATTTAAAACGCCTTTCATGCAATACATCTGTATTATTCGAAGTTGCACTCAATATTTCACCTCCCTGGGACTAATATTGATACCCAAAAGAATGAAGTTATAGACATCAACTGGAGGAATGGAAGAGCTGTTTTCCACCAAAAATGTTTGATGCACTCTTTTGAATAATTTACTTGTTAGGTGAGTCTTTTCGCCTAATTATGGCAGCATAGATACCTCACCTTATCCGGATCCGGTTGAAACTTATAAACGACGAAACTTGTGGTCGTTGTTAGATAGTTTTCACAGTACAATGAAGGAACACTTTGGGCTTAGTTTTTTCATCACGAAATTAGGTAGCTACCCACTGATTGAATTGAGTGCAATACAAAAAGTATAATCTGTAGGTGTAGTGTACCTACCAAATGTTATTTCTAGGTGCAGGGAATTGCATTACTTAAAGATTGGCATAGACATGTCAGAACAGCTGTGTATAGCTTACACTGTGCTCGTCCTAGCTGTCATACCGTTCTGTGATACGGTACAGATACTCATTATATACTAGGAACTCTCTGTATTATTATTCAGTACAGGATTCTTCACGGTCGTTTCTCCTTAAATGTTTCAGCTGGCCATCTCCTGCCTCTCGTCAGTTCTTTCGGTGGACCTGAAAGCATCGGAACTTGAAGTAGGAATAGTTGGAAAGGACGAGCCGAAATTCAGGTAAATACTGCTGAAATGATTTAGGTGGTACCAGTACTTTATTTGGTTAAAAGCATGTCCTCGCTCACCTAATTCTAATATGCTTATAATTTTACATAATTGGATATATCTCTAGTTATAATGTGAACAGTCTCATTTTCCCTCGCCCTGTCCGTCGAAATATGCAGACTGAAATATTCCTAAACCTCAAAATCATCACATATTACCACCAAACAAAGAAGGACTGATGAAAAGTGGGTAACTTAACGGGTCAGGATTACACATTTTGACCTCTAAATCGCATTCAGATCTCTCAAAAATCTCCATGCACAAATTCTCTGATCGAAATTCTGCCAGGGTAGGCACTGATAGCAAAAGCTCCCGAATTTCAGAACCCATTTCTAGGGGATATCCCTGATTGCATAGATACTCTTCATATTGCACCCTTTTGGAAAGCTCTTCTCATTGTAGTTAGTATATAATTCATCTTGCCATCAGTATCTTACAATAATTATTGGCTGAAAAAATGAAAGACTGCATCTCCTAAATTTTGGTGTTTTGAGCTCATTTTTTTTTTTGCAGCCATTTTGTGGTGATGTCTTTTGCAGCAAAAGGGCATAACCTGCCTGGTAAACCTGGTAAAATTGGGTCTTAAATTGATTGATTCAGTGTTTGGAGGGTGAGCCCTGTACACCACAATAATACCTGCCAGCTGTCGACGCCACTCCTTGCATCATTGATATCTGTAGGAAGGGAACATGTTTGGTAGTGTATCATTCACATTTCGAGTTTCCCTACTTTTAATTCGAATTTGATTCAACATAATGCGCCTAGTGTGCATGACTCACTGGTGCCACCAATAGCCCGCCATACACGAGCTGATATTTGCGGCAGATTTGGTCGGCCGACCTCGTCTGCCATATATCGTTAACGATCAGGAGTGACAGATGAGATCGCTCGCCGTACCTTAACGTGAAAATTTTATCTGCAGACTTTCCATGCCCAAGATCTGTCACCCGATCTCATCTGCTTGTTAGTGGGATGAAATCTGGAAGATTTTTAAATATTCAGGTCTGTCACCGACGTTCATCTGGCAGTTTTGAGTTATCGGTCGGATCCGAAGGTTTTTAGAGATCGGTGACAGATTTGCAGTAGGTAAGTTGACGCCATGGGGTTAGTGACTTTTAATAAACGCAAATTAGCCAGTTTTGCGGCGGGTATTTTTCTCATTGTCCATAGAACGGTGCTACATTTTGGTTTATTATTTTCAATAATGAACCATTGGAATCGAGCATGAAAAAAAATTCTTACCCCCCTCAAAATTCGATGGTTTACGCTTCAAGGTATGTAGAATCCAAAACTGCAATACAAATATTTCTGTCTGTCCGCCGTACGGGCCACTTTTCTTAGTTACCATGAATAAAAATTGATGAAATTCGAGTTATAGGTTCCGTTCGGGGTCTAGTTGGTCCTCGAAGCTCGACGTTACTGTCAGTCATCTCTAAGGGGTTCAAAATAGGGGTTGAAATTTTCAGAACGCCGTAGCTCAAAACTTTCGGTAGAAGGGTATGGTATTTTTTTACGTTATTAAATTTGTCTTGAGCTAAACAATTTTTTGAGACCACCCGGAGCATCGTACGTCCAGCCGTTCGTGAGCACCAAAAAACTTCGTCAACACGATCGTGAATCAAACGGTATAAATCCGGCCTGGATATCATCACTAAGGAGCACCTGATTACAATCAAGGATGGCTGTATGAAGTCGAGTTGTTTGTTCTGCGATATTATTTCATTTGATAAGTGATGGACTATTGGATTTTGTTGGTAGGTAGGTACTTGTGAAACTTGAACAAACTTTGAAGTATTATTGATGGGTAAATTATTACACAATGGCAAATTATTACACACTGGCAAATTATTACACAAAAGTAAATTATTACACAACGGTAAATTATTACACAGCTCATCTACCAAGAAGGGGCTGGATTTTGTTGATAGGTACTTTTGCAGCTTGAACAACCGTTGAAGTATTATTGATGGGTAAATTATTACACAATGGCAAATTATTACACAAAGGCAAATCATTACACAACGGTAACTTATTAGACAACGGTAAATTATTGCACAACAGCTCATCTACCATGAAGGGGCTGGATTTTGTTGATAGGTACTTTTGCAACTTGAACAACCATTGAAGTATTATTGATGGGTAAATTATTACACCATGGCAAATTATTACACAAAGGCAAATCATTACACAACGGTAAATTATTAGACAACGGTAAATTATTGCACAACAGCTCATCTACCATGAAGGGGCTGGATTTTGTTGATAGGTACTTTTGCAACTTGAACAACCGTTGAAGTATTATTGATGGGTAAATTATTACACAATGGCAAATTATTACACACTGGCAAATTATTACACAAAAGTAAATTATTACACAACGGTAAATTATTACACAGCTCATCTACCAAGAAGGGGCTGGATTTTGTTGATAGGTACTTTTGCAGCTTGAACAACCGTTGAAGTATTATTGATGGGTAAATTATTACACAATGGCAAATTATTACACAAAGGCAAATCATTACACAACGGTAACTTATTAGACAACGGTAAATTATTGCACAACAGCTCATCTACCATGAAGGGGCTGGATTTTGTTGATAGGTACTTTTGCAACTTGAACAACCATTGAAGTATTATTGATGGGTAAATTATTACACCATGGCAAATTATTACACAAAGGCAAATCATTACACAACGGTAAATTATTAGACAACGGTAAATTATTGCACAACAGCTCATCTACCATGAAGGGGCTGGATTTTGTTGATAGGTACTTTTGCAACTTGAACAACCGTTGAAGTATTATTGATGGGTAAATTATTACACAACGGTAAATTATTGGACAACGGTAAATTATTACACAGCTCATCTACCAAGAAGGGGCTGGATTTTGTTGATAGACGTACTTTTGCAACTTAACAACCGTTGAAGTATTATTGATGGGTAAATTATTACACAATGGCAAATTATTACACACAGGCAAATTATTACACAACGGTAAATTATTACACAGCGCATCTACCAAGAAGGGGCTGGATTTTGTTGATAGACGTACTTTTGCAACTTAACAACCGTTGAAGTATTATTGATGGGCAAATTATTACACAATGGCAAATTATTACACAAAGGCAAATTATTACACACCGGTAAATTATTACACAACAGCTCATCTACCTTGAAGGGGTTGGATTTTGTTGATAGGTACTTTTGCAACTTGAACAACCGTTGAAGTATTATTGATGGGCAAATTATTACACAACGGTTCATTATTCTATCTCCGTAGAAGGGGAACCTATACAGGTAAATTATTACACAACGGTTTAGGTAGGTACCTAGTAACGAGTACGGGCTTAGGTACTAACCTACGGAGGGTCTGCGATCCACATAATATGTGTAGAATAGTACATATTATATTATAGAGACGGGTTATCTATACAGAGAGCTGTGATCTGTAACAGGAGGGTATTCTGTACAAAATAATAAACCGTTGTGCATGGATTTGCAGCGTTTTTTACATTTTTCTTCATGTAGTCAATATTTTTTAACTCCCACAGGCAAGGTCTCTCCTTGTACATGTCTACCATTAATTCTATCAATTCATTCTGCCACTCTTTTTTACCCATTTTCAAACCACACCGATAAAAACCGATTTCTATATAGAGAAGAGATCTCAGGGGACAACAGAACTAGGGGAAAACTAGTGGACATCTGAAAGTTAAGGGGCTCTGCCCGATCCATCTAACAGATCTTTGAACCTCAGACATCGCTTCCGAGAAATCTGCAGGTTAGTGGGGGACGCCCGACTATGATCTGCCAGATTTGAACTCTCGCCGATATGGCCGGTTTTCATATCTTTCATCTTTTTAACACCCACTAACGCACAGATATTTCCCACAGATATCGTTTAAAAACGCCAAAACTGCCGCAGATATCTGCTCGTGTATGGCAAGCTAATACCAGTGAATAGGAGGGGTGTTAGGTATTGATTTTCCTGGACAAACATGAAGCAGACCTACTAGTTTTACTACTCTTCCTTTGAACACAGCTGATGACCTCTGTTACGAATCATAGAAAAATTGTTTACTGTTTGTCCTAAATTATGTTTGAACTTGTTTTTGACAAGTTTGTGCTAGTAAATTCTAGCGCACGTCCACTACTTGATGCTATCTACAAGAAGTTATCTCATTTTTGTTACAGGTTAATTGATGAATTAGAGCTGGACTTGCACCTCACCCTCATTGCTGAGAGAGACTAACTTTGCATTATATTAAAATGGATCTAAAAATTTTTCTTGATCCTTTCATTTTTTATCTGCATTTGTTTTGGGAACATGTTTCAACTTGAGTTCATCCACATTTGGTTTGGGGACGTATTGTTCAAAATTAGGTAATTCACTTTTCAGTTGGCTACAAATCGTTCAAACAGGTCATCCGTGTTTTGTCCGGCTCAGTTTATTACAAATGATCCACCTTTTCTATTTTGAATGAATTAATATATTGGTATAAAAGAGACTACTTATAATTGATTTTGTTTTCACCAATTATCAGGTATGATTTGGTCATTTATAATGACTAATGACATAAATCAAAAATTATGTCGAAGACCGCCATCCTTCCAGAAGTATTGTAGGGCCATCTGGGTTGATCCTGTAGATCCCTAACACACAACCCTTCCATTAGATAAGAGCTTAAAGAAGGGGAATTGTATAGATTTGAGTTCAAGGTTTGCGCATGCTTAGTGGCTACAATTCAGGCGATTGTTATGAAGTGCATTCATTTCTTCTGAGACAGCCCCACCAAATTTGAGCGAACTGGATGTGGGGTAAATTGGTACCTCATATTTGGTTTGCGCATGCGCAGTAGCTATATCCATCATCCCATCGCAGTGAAATACATAGGGGACCACCTGGAAGCTACACCCACCAAATTTGAGATAAATCTGGGGCAACTGATTCGCAGTGGCCATACCAATGAGCCAATCGTTCTGAAATTCCTAGAGTGCCATGGATTCGTGAGAAATGCGAGTACCTCGAATTCCGTGCACACCCAGTGGCCATACCAATGATTAGATACATAGTAGTGAAATTCATAGCGGACCATCCAGGGCATGATCCCTGAAAATTTAAGCAAAGTAGGATTTGAACTGAGGAATTTACGTGTGGCAAGGATTTGTGGGTACACAGACCGACTGAACCAAATTTATTCAGAAAGTTGAGTGGAAATTTTGATTTTGGAGGCATTTTGCTTCCTCACTACCGAAGGTAGGAAAGCCTTGAATTCGTGATTGAGTAAAAAAAAAAAATTGTCTTCCAAAATGAAAATTTCCACTTCCATTTTACGTTTCAGACATCAAGGAACATTTTAGGTTCCGTGTCTGTCTGTCCGTGGTAAATTCCTTGTAACGCCCATAACTACCCGAAATAATGGTCGAACTGGGCTGGAATTTGGAGGGTAGTTGCGGGTTGGGTCACAGACGATCCCATACCAAAATCATTGAAAAAGTACGGTAACTGTTGGCTGCGCATGGGCAAACGTAAAATACTTGAACAGCTCATAAATACCCTAAATATCGTTGAAATGCGTTCAAACTTAGAGGGTCGATCAGGAATAATACTTTGATAGTTCCAAATGAATTTAATTGGAATCGTACTGTAACTTTCGTCTGCCCATGCGCGAACATGAAATGTTGACCATTTTCTTGTAACGCTTCTAACTACGCGAAAAACAGTCGGAAATGTTGAGGGTACACGCGGGTTGGATTGCAAATGTCCCGTTTCAAAATCATGGAAATCGTTTCGTCTGCGCACCCGCAAACGTGAAATACTTGAAACGCCCGTAACTACTTTAAATGTAGTTGAAATGAGCTCAGATTTGGAGGGTAGATCAAGAATAATTCTTTGATAGTTCAATAAGGATTTAATTCGTCTGCGCATGCGCGAACATGAAATGTTGCCCATTCCCTCATAACGCTTCTAACTACGCGAAAAATAGTCGTAGAGAGCTGAAATTTTGAGGGTACAGGTGGGTTGGATCGCAGATGGTCCCGTATCAAAATGAACCTACGCAACTATTATATACGTTCATGTGATTCAAGTGAGGAAGCTATACGGCCTACTCGAATTGGCAGACGTTTTTCCTCTCAAAAGTGAAAACAAAGCTTCCACTACCTTGGTAGGCTTGAGAGCAAAAATGTTATCAGCTAAGGAAGTTAGCACTTAACAAACAAATGTTGGTCACCTGCGGGTAATGTTAATTATAGAGTAGGTTCCAGCTGAAAAAATAACATGGAGCAGGAAACCCTATATGTGTCATGCCAGAGATTCAAACTCAGTCAAAATGTTTATAATGGCAGACAAAAGAATGAATACAAATTTGACTAACATTTGGTTTATTGTTATGTGAATAATACACCAGCCTATGTATTGGCCCAGCAAAAAATTTGTTGGAAACCCCCTCAAAATGTTTTCTTTTACGTTTCAGTGTGGGTAGAATCCAAATATGCAATGTCCGTCCACCGTCCCATCCATATCCACTTTATTTTCGGTCTAAAAAATTCGTTCTTTCGCACATATGATCCATTTGGGCTCTACTAGTTGTGTCCGGAAAAACTGCAGCCCGATCGGAATATACCCAAGGGTGTTGTGGATGAAAAATGGGTGTAAAAGTAGGTTTTTTTGGTGTTTTAGTAAAATGAGCTTGTGAGGTCAAGGTATGGAGAATCCGAAAATGGAATTTAAAAAAATTTCTGTCCGTCCGCCGTGCCATACTGCGCACTTTTCGTAATCACCATGAACCAAAATTAATTAGATTTGGTTTGTAGGTCCTGTTTGGTGTCTAGTTGTTCCTCGAAGCTTGGCGTTACTGTCAGTCATCTCTAAGGGGTGAAAAGTAGGGGGGGTTAGAATTTTCAGAACGCCGTAGCTCGAAAACTTCTTCTTTTTCGGTTACGGTTTTTTTTTAAACGTTTTTAAATTGATCTCTAAGTATCGAATTTTTTGAGTCCACCCGGAGCGTTGTACGACCAGCTGTTCGTTTGCACCGAAAAGCTTCGTCAACATGATTGTGAATGAGGCTGTACAAATCCAGCCCAGATATCATTGCTAGGGAACACCTGATAATAACCACGGATGGCTGTATGAAGTCGAGTTGTTGTTCCGTGATATTATTTCATTTGAATGATGGTTATTTTGGATTTTGTTGATAGGTACTTTTGTATCTTCAACAAACGTCACCTATGCTTCGTGAATAACAACAAATAATTAATGATCAAATTATTGAATCCCACGCGTTTTTATGAAACTGTAATACCCGGGCCGGGTTCAGTACTCAATTTAGGACTTTCCTGGGGGGAGCTCGGTGATAGGTACTGATCACAGAAAACAGTGACCTTCGCAAAAGGGGTAGCTATACAGGTAAATAATAAACGGTTGTGTAATAATATGTAGCGTTTTTATGAGTGAAAAGTTTGGGAAATAATATTAACAGATGAATCAAGACAGTTAAATTCCCCTATCAGTGATCAAAGATAATTTGTCAAAATGGGAGCCTAATTCGTGTTTTTGGGGGCAAGCACTTGTGGCCCCCAAATCAATTATTGCACATGAAAGAAACAATAAATTAACAGCCAACATTTCTGTAGGGCATGTCCAGTAGAATAACAAACGCATTTAGCAAGGACTTTGGAGCGTTTTTGGTTATGAAAATCGCTCATATTCAAACTCTTTCGTGTGCTGTTACAGTTATTCTGGCGAAATTTGGATTTTTTCATCTAGCAGTCATGGTCAGCTGATACCGTCAGGAGTTACGCATAAATACATAATATCTGGAACTAGCCAGAATGCTTCAAAACGGGTTCGTTGCAAAAAGCTTTTCAAAAATACCTAAAGTTTTTGGACCCATTTCAACTAGGGCAGCTGCATGTGTTCAAGTAAACAATTCACTAAATTACTAGATCCACATAGTAGGTAATTGAAACCATTTGGTCAAGGACATGAAGCATCCTTCAGATGGTCATCAAAGACTGAGAACTAGTACACTAAGGCACAGAGTAGAAGTATTGACAGTTTAGAAAAAGGTTTTATTCAGATTATGTACAGGGATATACAAGAAAAGTGGGTTCTCAGTTTCTACATAATAGTAAAACGTGGCGTAGTTCTTGATTCGGCATTCCAAAGTGGCCATTGTAAAATCTCACATAACCATCGGCTACGATGTACAATTCAGAATTACCTACTACTGATAGAAAAACTGGATTTAACCAATTCCTTGACTTGAGGGACTATCAGTAATGATTGTTATATATCTAAAAAGAGAAAGCTACCTACTTGAATCGATAGTTCACTACTGCAGTGGAGCCCGGGTAATTCGAATCTTCAAGGGACCAGCAACAAAATCTAAATAGTGGAGCAAATATTCTAGTTAATGCCCGAGATATCCACATTTGGGATATTCGCAGGGGTAAGCCCATCCGAATTGCAGTGGCCTTGCCCAGGGGTAACCGCCTTGAGGATCAAGTAACTCAGCTATGAATGATAGTGAATAGTAGTAGTATTCTAATTCGTGAGACTGAAAATTAGGGGTCACATTTTATGAAAAATTTTAGAATTATTGAAGGTTTATTACAAATACTATAAAAAAAACTACGTCACAATATATACACACATTTGCATTACACCTACACATTAGTTATACGTCCTTCATTCAAATTTTCTTTAAAAAAACCTGTATCAACGTATCAAACCAACACAGAGCAAAATCCCTCCTAAATAGTCGAGCAAACCCATTAATTCGAGGTCGCTGAGTTAACAGTAAACAAGTTTCGAATTAACATGGGTTAGCTCGCAAAAGAAAAAAAATACCGGGGGAACAATATATATATATCGGTTTTCTTCGAATTAACGCAGTTTTTCAATGGGAACTGTCGGGATTCTATTGTACTGATCAACTGCAAGCTGGGAATGAAACAAGTTTATTACAGAATCGTTGAAGTTACCATGTTGAATACATTTGTATGTACAAGCAGGCATTGTTAGGAATATTATATCCCAATAGCAAGGATGCAAACTATGCAGATTAGTGGAAGACTTGCTGAAACTCTTTCAGGAACTTCACTCCTTCGGTCACATTTAGAATATTTTCCTGAAAGTTTGGGGGATTTCAGTTAAGAAATGGGTGAGCGTTTTCACTAGGATATTAAATTGATCGAACAATGGTATCAAGGAAGATGGAATGCACAATGATGGCAGACTAGAAAAGAGGACTGTGTTCGAGAAAACTCGGTATTTAGACGACCGAGGAAGAGGAAATTCTACATTAACTAGTATAATTGCTATTTACGTGTAGGTATACTTTGGACTTACAAAATCATACAAATGTCAAAAATACACATCCCAGTTCAAATCAAATCTAAGTTGTGACTGACTTTCTTTGTTCAAATCCTCCTACTTCCGCTTGAACTTTCTCTCAATTGTTCGGGAGAGGTTTGTGAAAATGCTATACGTAATGGAGAAAATCTGATTGAAGATTTGAATTCAGCATAAAAAAAATACGTAAGAAACACCTGTTAGATTTCAGACATCGTCCAAAAAAGTTAAAATACAGCATTGTGAAATTAATCTATATATATGCACTATACAATTTTGTAAATTTCTAGTTTTCAATAAATTTCTTGACCTTAAACCCCTTCAACCCCCCCCCCCCCCCCCGAGAGAATTAATTTAAATAAAATTTAGACTCATTGAAGAAACCGAAAGGCGAAATTCGAGAGATCAATAATAGTTAGGTAGAATTATGTACTAATTTGTCGTTTGTCTGCTTTCCAGCTAATTCTATTTTACGGTTTTTCCAAACTTGTGTTTCTCCGCTTTGATAGCATTGAAACCTTCTAAGGTACAAATTAGAAGAAAATAATGAGGAACGGATGACGTTGATTTAAATTAATTTGGAAGTAGAGGGGAATCCTCCATGCCACTGACTGATTTAGCCATAACAGTTGTTAGAACACATCCAGAAGGGATGGCAGAGATTGCATAACGCTTCATGACTCATACTGATGCACAGAAACGATCAAGTTGATGAAATGATTCACTACAGTTGTATATTCTTTCCGTCGGTTTGCTACCACACAGAACACAAGTTAGTTACCTATAAGAGCTACCGGACCTTGTAGAAAACAGTTTTTCCAACTTTTCTCTGGCAATAATCGGTCGATTTTGATGATTGTTCTAATTTTGCTTCCGAGTCTGCGAAGCAGCGGAAGCCTTGTGTTCACTTTCGTGAGCCAAAAAATTTTTGTCTTCAGAAATCAAAATTTCCACTTGCATTTTGCGTTTCAAAGCCTACTGAACAAATTTGGTTCCGTGTCTGTCGGTCTGTGAGTCTGTGAGTCTGTGAATCTGTGAGTCTGTCCGCATTTCCTTGTTACAGCCATAACTTCCACGATTTTGAATTGATTCAGCTCAAATTTTGAGGGATGGTGCGGATAAGGCCCCTTGAGGTCCCATACAAATTTCAACATGATTGATCCAGCGGTACGCCCTGCGCATGCGCTAACGTTAAATTCAACAAACACGCATAACTTTCACAATTTTGATTCAATTTCGCTCAAATTTTCAAGGGTTGTTTGGACAAGGCCTAGTGAGTTCCAGTATGAATTTCAGCATGATCGGACCCTCGGTGCGCTCTGCGCATGCGCTGGCGTGAAATAGATTCAATTTCCTTGTTACAGCCGTAGTAACCAAAGATTTCACCCAATTTAAATGTAATTCTCAGGGATTAAGCGGGTAGGGCCCATTGAGGTCCCATATAAATTTCAACATGATAGAGCCAGCGGTTCGCCCTGCGCATGCGCTCTGTCTGTCTGTCTGTCCTTCTATGCACGGCCAAACGACTCGACGGATATCGACCAAATTTGGCACGAATATCCAGTAGGCTCCCAAGTTGTGCAACGTCGCATTTTTAATTCCCTGACCATAGCGGAACTATGGTCGACCATGGTCAACTCCTGAATGGCTTGACGGATATCGACCAAATTTGGCACGAATATCCAGTAGGCTCCCAAGTTGTGCAACGTCGCATTTTTAATTCCCTGACCATAGCGGAACTATGGTCGACCATGGTCAACTCCTGAATGGCTTGATGGATATCGACCAAATTTGGCACGAATATCCAGTAGGCTCCCAAGTTGTGCAACGTCGCATTTTAGCGAATTTTCAAAGAAAATGAAGCTATTGCAATGGCTTCGAAATTTAAATAATATAAATTTTTGGAAATTTTCTTCATAGAAATCCGTTTCAGACCATTCTAAAACGATTCCTGAAATTTAACACTTTTTTATATGTATATATATATATATTTATTTATATATGTGTCACTCCAGACGATAACTCTCGATAGAATTGAGATAAACAGCTCAAATTTGCACAAAAAATCTATCTTGGCAATCGAAAGGCTAAGTTCGAAGATGGGCGAAATTGGCCTACTCTAAGGAGGGTTTTGGCGCATTTAAAGTGCGCAAAAATTACCCAAAAATCCCCAAAATGTTATTTTCCAACGAGTGACCCCTCATTTTAAAGGTTTTTGCACGCTGAACACGATGGTGGAATCGGATTTTAGATATCTTGATCCGTTCTCAAATTAGAGCATTTAAAGTGCGCAAAAATTACCTAAAAATCCCCAAAATGTTATTTTCTAACAAGTGACCCCTCATTTTAAAGGTTTTTGCACGCTGAACACGATGGTGGAATCGGATTTTAGATATCTTGATCCGTTCTCAAATTAGAGCATTTAAAGTGCGCAAAAATTACCCAAAAATCCCCAAAATGTTATTTTCCAACAAGTGACCCCTCATTTTAAAGGTTTTTGCACGCTGAACACGATGGTGGAATCGGATTTTAGATATCTTGATCCGTTCTCAAATTAGAGCATTTAAAGTGCGCAAAAATTACCCAAAAATCCCCAAAATGTTATTTTCTAACAAGTGACCCCTCATTTTAAAGGTTTTTGCACGCTGAACACGATAGTGAAATCGGATTTTAGATATCTAAATCCGTTCTTAAATTAGAGCATTTAAAGTGCGCAAAAATTACCCAAAACTAGGATAATCTTTAAACTCTTACCCCCACCCCCTTAGAGTGGTCAGATTGAAAAATGTGAGAAGTATTAATTGAAGACGAGAGTTCGAAGCAAAAAAGGGGGAGGCAAACGATTAGTACAACTCCTTGAATTTACCCACAGCGATCAAATAAATAAGCACTTAGTACAATTACGTAATAAACAAACGGTAGAATCAGGATGGACAAAACGTACAAATTAAAATAAATACGAAGAGAATATACATAGAAAACCAAATTTTAGACCGAAGTTTTCCTTTATTCAAAACCATAGCCATTAATTCGAATATTTCTTTGAAAATTCGCTCATTAAGTCATGCTGCATGACTGATTTTTTTTAATTCCCTGACCATAGCGGAACTATGGTCGACCATGGTCAACTTCGTTAATTGAAATGGTAACCCCTATTTTTTATCGCGTATTCGTAATCTACGTGAAATTCTATCTACGATCGACCCTTCGGACTACCCCCGCGGTCGACCATAGCGCATCCATGGGCCCCTCCATGGTCGAATCCCGAATTGATCAACGGATATCGACCAAATTTGGCACGAATATCCAGTAGGCTCCCAAGTTGTGCAACGTCGCATTTTTAATTCCCTGACCATAGCGGAACTATGGTCGACCATGGTCAACTTCGTTAATTGAAATGGTAACCCCTATTTTTTATCGCGTATTCGTAATCTACGTGAAATTCTATCTACGATCGACCCTTCGGACTACCCCCGCGGTCGACCATAGCGCATCCATAAGCCCCTCCATGGTCGAATCCCGAATTGCTCAACGGGTATCGACCAAATTTGGCACGAATATCCAGTAGGCTCCCAAGTTGTGCAACGTCGCATTTTTAAATCCCTGACCATAGCGGAACTATGGTCGACCATGGTCAACTCCTGAATGGCTTGACGGATATCGACCAAATTTGGCACGAGTATCCAGTAGGCTCCCAAGTTGTGCAACGTCGCATTTTTAATTCCCTGACCATAGCGGAACTATGGTCGACCATGGTCAACTTCGTTAATTGAAATGGTAACCCCTATTTTTTATCGCGTATTCGTAATCTACGTGAAATTCTATCTACGATCGACCCTTCGGACTACCCCCGCGGTCGACCTTAGCGCATCCATGGGCCCCTCCATGGTCGAATCCCGAATTGCACAACGGATATCGACCAAATTTGGCACCAATATCCGGTAGCCTCCCAAGTTGAACGTAGGCGCATTTTTAATTCCCTGACCATAGCGGAAATATGGTCGACCATGGTCAACTCCTGAACGGCTTGACGGATTTTGATAAAATTGGGCACAAATACCCGGTAGGGTATGGGATTTTTCCGTCGTTTGTTGGTTCCACGATACTGCGCACAGCGATTCTCGGATAGCGAGCGAAGCGAGCGGTCAGGCTAGTGATGTATAATGGACGTAATGTATTATTGGTGTCATGTTATGTATAATATGTATATTTCATGTAATGTTATGTAATGTAATGTTATGTAATATGTATATTTAACGTTATGTAATGTAATGTTATGTAATATGTATATTTAACGTTATGTAATGTTATGTTATGTAATGTAATGTTATGTAATATGTATATTTAACGTTATGTAATGTTATGTAATGTAATGTTATGTTATTTTGCTTCCGAGTCTGTTCTATTTTATAATGGGTCACTCTGATTGTGACGAGGAAGCTCCTGTGCCATCACCTTGGCAGTGTATTTCCATTCTCTCGGGCTGTGAGCTCTTGAAATTTTGGAAACTGTCAAATTTAGGTACAATTTTGACATTTACATTTCGAATTTCCACAGTGCATAGCACTGAAAAGCATAAAAATAGGAAGAATGCCACAAGTAGGGATGGCATCACAATATCGGAAATATCGATATTTAGGTTCCGATATATCGATATCGGTTTTTGACCTTTGATAGCATCGGGAATATCGATATTTTTGAACCGAGATATCGCCTAGAGGATGTCGTCAGTGAGGTACAAAAACTCGCACATTCTACATCCACTTGACTCTACAAAGTGGGGTTTCGTGGTTCTGATCACTGATTCAACACTAGTTTTGACTTATGATTTGATTGGCGTATAGTTACCGATATTTTACTAACTTTATTATGACAAACTTTCATTCATTTTTATTTTATTTTACAGTTATTGTAGGGTGCGTAGGCCTATAGTCAGTTTGTACTATCATGTTGTACTAAAGTAACATAAGTAAGAAATTGTAAAATGTAATAGGCTTATTTTGTTACTTTTACTAAATGCATTTATGTGTTATTGAATGTATTATGTTTATTGTACGATATTTCTATCACTTATTTAACCCTCAGTTTTGACTTATATTTAGCTATATAAATATGGAAATTCCGATATTTTTCACCCGCAATTTTTGTACCGTCGATATGTTGCTTGCGATATATCTGAAAACCGATATATCGATTTACTTAAAATTTTTGCCGTCCCTAGCCACGAGACGTATCAAAACCGACTGATTATTGCCAAAGAAAAGATGGAAAAACTGCTGGGAAATCTCTTGACATGGAAAGGAAGGGCCCATTTGGTTCAGGTTGAGCTCAGGCGTCTGCCTATGTGTGGTAGGTAGGGGACTGTTTAAGTATCAATACTGTTTTCCCAGTATCGGAGCCGATACTTTTTTTATCCCTCACATTTCATCAGTTTCAACACCTACTACGTGTAGGTACTATTGACAGTACCTGTAACTAGATTGATGGGAGACCAACCACTTCAACAAATTAAAGAAAGTTGATGTACCACCACCTACAGCTCTCAGTGAGAATCAGCTGTCCTCCATTTAGTAGGAAGGGCCAACAACATGTTAACCCAACCAAGCAACCAACCAACCTAACTCAATAGCTTTTTGATTGGATTTTCTGTGTTCTTTCTTGTTTCTGATGTGATTGTGCCGAAATTAACGAAATAATGTCATACCTTGTCTTGTTATTTCAATAATTTTGAAAAACAAGCGCCCAAACAAAAAAAGGTTTCTAATAAAAAAAAGAAGTGATTTATTGTTTCGTTCATTTTATAATATTACCTATCCTGAAATAATTCTTCGCTAGGCTGATGATAGTATTTTATCTTATGTAAAAACGTGGGATGTGATAATATACAATGTCACGCTGACGGAGAGAGAACAAAATCGACATTTCCACCCATTTTTGAAAAAGTATCGAAAAGTATCGATACTCTGAAAGTATCATATCGATACTTTTGATACTTTTAGATGTATCGATACGATATATATATCGATACTTCTGAAGTATCGGACATCAGTAATGTGTGGAGCCAGGGGGTGCTGCTCATGGCTACCCCCACTCCCACCCGGGGAAAGCCGTTCGGCACCACGAACGGGTCGGGACAGCGGTGGTCCTCTTAAGCTTCGTCCACACTATGCGGAATGAGGGTGGGCACCCTCGTCGGATCCGAAAAGGTGAATAGGAACGGTCGGGTCAGCTTGCCTCAGTCCGCCTCCAGTCTCCTTCGAGTTCTGTTTTCCTGGGCCCGTAGCATTTCACTGTAGCGAATTTAATTTCTTTATTGAATTTCTTTGTTGATCTGTGAATAATGAGTGACGAGGAAGAGACAATTTTAGCAGCTGCTGCAGCAATCGTGCTTGGAGTTGCTGCTGGTGAAATTCGCCACGTCCGCCCTCTAAGATTTTGGGTTCGCCCCAGTATTCGGCATGGTAGGAAAAAACGCTGCAAAGCCCTTGTCACATGGGTTTATGCTACTGGACATACCTACAGAAATGTTGGCTGTTTATTTATTGTTTCTTTCATATAAAATAATTGAAATAGCTATTTCTGGTGGTTTCCACCAATTTTGGCCCCCAAAACACAAATTAGGTACTCCTTTTTTTTTTTTAACTATATTTGATCATTGGTAGTGCGTGCCATTTAACCGACTTGATCCACGCGTTGACACTTTTTCGAGTGTTATTCTACAAATTGATGGTGATTTCAGACGATTTCCCAGGTTTTTGACTCATAAAAAATCAATTTTGTGAGCTGAACATCTGGTACAACCTCAATTTTCCACTCTGGTCAAAATCGACTTCATAATCGGTCTTCTCGTCCCCAAAAACATGAAAAACGATACCTCAAAAGCTCATTTTACTAACATGTTACTAAAACACAAAAAGTACCTACCTATTTTTACACACATTTTCACTCATAACACCCCTGGGTATATTCCGATCGGGCTGAAAAGTTTCGGGACACAACTAGGGCCCAAATGGAGCATGTGTGCGAAAGAACTAATTTTTTAGACCGAAAATGAAGCCTGTACACGTGATACGGCGTACGGACATTGCATTATTTTTGGAATCTACGCACCTTGAAACGGAAAAGAAAAAATTTTGAGGGGGTGTTATAAAAATTTTTTGCTGAGCGAATACATAGGTGTATTATTCAAAGAATAATAATCCAAAATACAGCGCCAGCACATTTATGAAAGATTTGCTACTTGATGAGGTAGATGCTCTCAACTACGAGTATAGCAACGAGGGAGGCTTAGCAAACTTTTTCAGGATGAAATGTTCTGACTGAAAGTTTGTTGAGCCGCAAATCGCGAAAAAAACCTGACTGGGGCGATCGGCATGTCCACATTGTGATTTATGATTCCAAGCGGATCGCCTTCCTTTGATCCGGACCGACTCGAGTCGGGTTGCGATCGCCCTCAGTCGGGTCGGGTCGCCTTCCGCACGTTCCGCACGCGTCCACACTTGGTCACCTTTTCGGATCGACGAGGGTGCCCACCCTCATTCCGCATAGTGTGGACGCAGCTTTAAGTTCGTTACGTTCTGCGTTCCAGTCGTTCTTCTGTTCACCGTTCCTGCTCACTGTCAAAGATTCTTGTTATCACCAGCAGTCCTGCTGTCGTATCACTTCTTTTTATCTCGTCCTAGTCTGTAATATTATTTTATATAGGTTGTAGTTATTTTTTATTCATAGTGCAGTGGATAAAACCTTCTTGTATTACCATTGTGCTTTGCAGACTTCGTATAAGCGTAGCATAGTTCGGCATGATTATGAAACGTTATCATTTGCGATCGCGAACGCCCCTCCGTAACCCTAAAATCGTTTTTACTTGCAGCTTCGAATCTCTCAAAAGAAAAGAATTGTTTCATTGTTTTTGTTTATACCACAAGTTAGTCGTTCTGTGATTTTATAATGTGTTACTTTGTGATTAAATACTTAATGTTCTGTTCATTAAATATTATGTACCTATTTAGTTTGTTTATATAACAGAGTTTCATTTAGGTTCCTTGCTAGTTGTTTAGTAATGTTTAGTAGTAGTTTTTCATATTGTTTCCCTACCCACACAAACATGTAGGTATGTACCTAGCCGGATTTGGCAATAAACTTGCATTTATTGAATATGCCTCATGCTTTTATGAAAACCATTGTCTAGATTTGAGTCTTTAAAAATTGAGGTTTCAAGCTAATTTTAAAATGATTTAAATGTTTTTCAAATGAATATAATATATGAGTATGAATCTATATGAAGTATGAATCTATACTTAACATAAGTAGTCACGCTGTGACTTCATAATTAGGTACCTATTTTGTAAATTAATACAAAACGTTCTATTCTTGAAATTGTATTACTTCAGTTTCTTCTCATTTCATTTTTAATTCCCCCCTGGCTATGGTGGGGAGCCTCATCAGATCCAGTCGGCTACGTAGCTGTCGACCTTAAAGTGCTTTTGCCGGGGAAATACCTGTGGTCAAGTGCGGAGTATTCCGATAATCGAAGAGAAAACTCTGGATGTAACTCAAGTGAATTGCTCTGACTGACCTTCCCTAATGCTGCGTGAATTGCCTGCTTTATCAAGCGAACAGCGTTCTCGGCTGCACCGTTTGTGCATAGGCTGTAAACAGCACCTGCCTTGTAACTAACGCCATTCCGAGCAAAGAAGGTCTGAACTTCTTCTGAAGTGAAGGAGGAATAATTATCAGATACTAATACCTCAGGCAACCCAAAACGAGCAAGTCTGGCGCAAAATGTCAATAGTGGTCCCTGCCGACATCGATCTGGTGGGAAAAGCCACTACCCACTAACTTAGAATGGCTATCTACGATGACTAGCACATAATGACCATGGAGTGGCCCCCCAGATAGTCAATATGCAACCAAATCCAGGGGGCCTTAGGCCATCCCCATGGAATGAGTTCAGAGTTCAGTGGGTTATCCTTGAATCTAGCACATTTATCACAACTAGTCACCTTTTTTTTCAATATCAAGATCCACTATGAACGAGCAAGGGCTTTGCACTTTACAACGCCAATATGAGAGGAATGTAACTGCTCTAAAACTGCCTGGCGCAGTTTGGTTGGAATCTAACCGATAACCCCAGATTAAAACATCTCGTTCGACATGCAGTTCTGTTTTATGTCGATG
The DNA here is from genome assembly GCA_954871275.1 of Leptopterna dolabrata. Lineage (NCBI taxonomy): Eukaryota > Metazoa > Arthropoda > Insecta > Hemiptera > Miridae > Leptopterna > Leptopterna dolabrata. Next base: position 86,828,258 of record OX940974.1, on the reverse strand, counting down.
ATATGGAACCAGATCATCAGGCACTACACCTGGCCATCCAAATTGTGTGAACTTAATCGCTTTTAGTAAGGCGGAATCCTGCTTGGAATATTTTTTTACTATATATTTATACTGTATAGGTTAATCGCTATTTTCCAGTACATAATTAAAAGTCAAATCAGAATCTATCTCAGGGGATGTCAATTCCGGAAGCGGAGCTCTAGAGAGCCAATGTGCAATATTTCTATGTGATGACACATGCTCCATGTCGGAAGTATAGTTGGATAAAAATTGTGCCCAACATTGCAGACGATTAGCTGCACATGATGGTATCCCACTTTTTGGACCAAATATGGCCAAAAGTGGTTTGTGGTCGGTAACCAGCTTCCACCTACGACCCAAAGGTATTTGTGAAATTTATGGATGGAATGGATGATGGCAACAGCCTCCCTATGAATTGCCGAGTAACCTATTTTGTAAGTAGACAGCGAACGACTAGTGAAAGCCACCAGCAGTTCCACACCGTTGGGGTGAATTTGACTAAGGACACCAGCAACTCCCAGATTGGATCCATCCACCGTCAGTTTTAAAGGTAATTCAGGGTCGTAGTAGGCGAGCGACCGATGCTTTTGCACTAATTCCTTAATTTTCGCATTCCTTATCCCAAGACCACTGAACATTTTTCTTAAGAAGTTGGTAGAAGGGGTGCATAGTTGAGGTGCTATTAGGAATAAATTTTGAAATTTAAGTCACAAAACCCGGAAAAGATTGGAGCGTCCTGATGTCGTGGGGGTTTTGGGGCCTCTACAACACAGCGCACTTTTTCATCAGTGGTATGGAGACCATCCGCATCAATTTTAAACCCTAAGTATTCGACTGACTTCTGGCCAAAAACGCACTTCTCCTCGGATACCCTCAACCCTGATTCCTCCAACCGAGACAAAACCAATTCAATTTTAACAAGTAAATTTTTCATATCTTCCCCCCAATCAAGATATCGTCAAGGAGAATTCCTATACCCGCAATACCTGCTAAAACAGACTCCAATTTGTTCTGAAATTTACTCGAGCCAGAAGCAATTCCGTACAGAAATCTCTTAAATCGATAGGTACCCTTGTGAGTTGAGATTGTTGTAAAGTCACGAATTGCTTTGTCGAGCTTTAAAACTGTTGATAAGCTTTTGTTAAATCCACCTTCCCAAAAACTTTAGCACCCTGAACTTGTTGGAAAAGTACTTCGACTGTGGGCAGTGGATGTTGATCCACTTTCAGGAAGGGGTTTATCGTGATTTTATAATCTCCGCATAACCTAACTCCGCCCCCCCTGTTTTAAAATAGGGACAATTGGCGCACCATAGGGCGAGTTGTCGACGGTTTCGATAATGTTTGCTTTGTTGATCATTGGTAGTGCGTGCCATTTAACCGACTTGATCCACGTGTTGACACTTTTTCTAGTGTTATTCTACAAATTGATGGTGATTTCAGACGATTTCCCAGGTTTTTGACTCATAAAAAATCAATTTTGTGAGCTGAACATCTGGTACAACCTCAATTTTCCACTCTGGTCAAAATCGACTTCATATTCGGTCTTCTCGTCCCCAAAAACATGAAAAACTTTACCTCAAAAGCTCATTTTACTAACATACTTATTACTAAAACACAAAAAGTACCTACCTATTTTTACACACATTTTCACTCATAACACCCCTGGGTATATTCCGATCGGGCTGAAAAGTTTCGGGACACAACTAGGGCCCAAATGGAGCATGTGTGCGAAAGAACTAATTTTTTAGACCGAAAATGAAGCCTGTACACGTGATACGGCGTACGGACATTGCATTATTTTTGGAATCTACGCACCTTGAAACGGAAAAGAAAAAATTTTGAGGGGGTGTTACAAAAATTTTTTGCTGAGCGAATACATAGGTGTATTATTCAAAGAATAATAATCCAAAATACAGCGCCAGCACATTTATGAAAGATTTGCTACTTGATGAGGTAGATGCTCTCAACTACGAGTATAAGAACGACGGAGGCTTCACCAACTTTTTCAGGATGAAATGTTCTGACTGAAAGTTTGTTGAGCATTATTGGGCCGCAAATCGCGAAAAAAAACCTGACTGGGGCGATCGGCACGTCCACATTGTGATTTATGATTCCAAGCGGATCGCCTTCCTTTGATCCGGACAGACTCGAGTCGGGTTGCGATCGCCCTCAGTCGGGTCGGGTCGCCTTCCGCACGCCTGAACTTGTTGGAAAAGTACTTCGACTGTGGGCAGTGGATGTTGATCCACTTTCAGGAAGGGGTTTATCGTGATTTTATAATCTCCGCATAACCTAACTCCGCCCCCCCCTGTTTTAAAATAGGGACAATTGGCGCACCATAGGGCGAGTTGTCGACGGTTTCGATAATGTTTGCCACTACTAGTCGAGCGATTTCCGCTTCTACCAATGGTTTCATAGAAAACGCTGCAAAGCCCTTGTCACATGGGTTTATTATTCTCTTAGACATAACTTCAGAAATTTTGGCTGCTCATTTATTGTTTCTTTTATGCGTAATAATCGAAATAGCTATTTCTGATGGTTTCCATTAATTTTGGCCCCTAAAACACAAATTAGGTTTTTTTTTTCTTCTATTCATCTTTGATCGTTGGTAGTGCCATTTAATCGTCTTGATCCACGTGTTGACACTTTTTCCAGTGTTATTATACAAACTGATGATGATTTCAGACGATATCCCAGGTTTTTCACTCATAAAAAAGCAATTTTGGGAGCTTAACATTTGGCAGAACTCAATTTTCCACTCTGGTCAAAATCGACTTCATATTCAGTCTTCTCGTCCCCAAAAACATGGAAAATGATATCTCAGAAGCTCATGTTACTTACATGTTACTAAAACGCAAAAAGTACCTATTTTTACCCACATTTTCACTCATAACACCCCTGGGTATCTTCCGATCGGGTTGAAAAGTTTCGGGACAGAACTAGGGCCCAAATGGAGCATGTGTGCGAAAGAACGAACTTTTTAGACCGAAAATAAAGCCTGTAGACATGATACGGCGGCGGACGGCGGTCGGACATTGCATTTTTGAAATCTACGCACCTTGAAACGGAAAAGAAAAAAGTTTGAGGGGGTGTTATAAAAATTTTTTGCTGAGCGAATACATAGGTGTATTATTCACAGAATAATAAACCAAAAGGTAGAGGTCGGGCGCAGAAAAACTTTGGAACCGCCCCTTCATTAAGTTCAATTGAAACAGTGCCCTTATTAAAACATCCCAGTTTGCCAGAGAAAACGCTAGAGAACTTCGATTTTAAATATTTCAAGATTTTCATAGCCTTGTATAATTACAATAGACCTTTTCAAAGGTATGCAGTGCGCATGTCCGAGCATAACACTGTTATCAGAGAGTATCCATGATGTTATCAGTTTCGTACCAAGCTTCGGACCAAGGAGCCTGTTTACTATAAATATCAAGAGTGTGTAATACGTTTTCCAACCCAAGTCGTGTCGTCTAGACTGTTGTATTATTCATAAAAGTGGGCTTTACTTCTGCCTGAGTGAATAAAGAGCATTTAGGCCCCTTTCACACGAGGCAGATAGTTGATTCAACTAGTAGACCGGGCGGGTGTCGTAGAGTTGATTCAACTAGTAGAGAGCGCTCGTTCACACGACGTTACTAGTGGAATCAACTTCAAGTACCAAAGGTCCGGTAACGAGCTGTGTCCTTTTTTTCCTCCACCAGTTGAGTCAACTGGTGGGGATGAGAACGTGAGCGGCACATGTGCCTAGTGGCCACCCGCCTGGGCGGACGAGTTGACTGTGTATGCAAGGGTTCAGGCGGTTCTCCATATTTTGTTATACCGTTACACTCCTTGACACCCGCCCTGTCTACTAGTTGAATCAACTATCTGCCTCGTGTGAAAGGGGCCTTATTCTTTAGTTAGGCTGGTTTCACACGAGGCGGTTTTGGTTGATTCCACTAGTTGCCTGCCAACTGGTCGACAAGTTGACCACCGTTTGAAGCCTCTTCGACGCGCCTTTCAGACGAGGCAACTAAGTGGAATCAACTGCGTTTCCCAAGGGGACGTTCAGTACGATGTTGGAACCCGAGGAAGCAGGAGCACTTCTTGTGCTTGCTCTTCTGCATGAAGAAAATGAAAACAGGAGGAGTCCACGTCGAACAATGTGGGTTCATCCGATTTCTCAAAATCGGGAAATGGGGGCTTTTGCGGTTTTATATCCTCAGCTACTTTCCCACAAGGAAAAGTTCTTCAACTATTTCCGCATGTCACGAAATTCATTTGAAGAGCTCCACTCCATGATACAACCCAGGATTCAGAAAGAAGATACCACTATACCACTATGCACACCGCTGGGCCTTCCATGGTGGCTCGAGGTTGACTAAACTAGGCGTCTGGTGTGAAGAGCTCATTGCAGGTAGTGTCTCTTGAGTTGATTCAACTAGTGGGGATGAGAACGTGGACTGTGCCTGGCCCCCACGTGCACGGGCGGACGAGTTGACCGCGTGTGAACGGGTCCGGTGAAGGCCATTCATTTTCCACAAAGATACAATCCTTGCACCCGCCCGTTCAACTAGTGGAATCAACTAAACCGCCTCGTGTGAAACCAGCCTTAAGACTATGTGACATCAAGAGTTACAGCGTCGTCCTTTGCTAGCTTTTGGCGGTCTCTCTTCCCAGTCAATTGAAACTTTCGAGTGGTAGTTGGCGTAGCTTACCGTCGATCTTGCACCGGACAACACAATTTTTTCCGTCAGCCGTCGAAGCAAAATGTAAGTAATTACCGATTTCATATTTTTCGTAGGTATTTTGTACTTTTTTGTCATAATTCAATAGTAAATATATCCAACAACATTACTGACTGCAAATACCTACTGCAGTGATAAAACAAACTCATTAAACTCTACCCTTGTGAATCTGGATAACTCTTATTGATATTTTCATTTCTCAGGGCACGTTTCCACAAGCCTGATGATATTTGTTGACTTCTCCTTGCGATGGAAAATGACTCGGATGAAGAAGGGGAACGAGGGGTCGACCAACATGTTGATCACGTTTCTAATTCGAGCTAGTCGCATATAATGATGGTTATGAATGATAATATGGTTTATTTGTGTAACTTCTAACATTTACATGTCATAAGCATGATAGACATTGGAAAACCTCGGTCAGCCCGAGTTCAGTGTACTGTATTTCATTAGCATGGATTAGTAACTAATGCATAGCCCAGTATAGTCAGTTTATTTATTTTTCCCCTTAATTTATATATACTACATCAAAATACTGCAAAGTTCTAGCTTAGCCACCTTCAATTTCTCTTTCAAATGTTTGTCGTATAATAAGTACAATTTAATTGCTTCGCAATTTATGATATGTATTAACAGCATTTTTGCATGTTGAAATTGTACTATTCATTTTTTAATAAATTTCTTTATCGTTTAAACATGTGTGATGGATGTTTCTCATCCAATTGATCCCGAATTTGGAGGTGTACGATGAAACATCGAGCAGAGACAGACAAATTTGGGACGGTAAATTAACCTTGCGTGACAGAAAAAGGTGATTATTATTATTCCGTAATTATTATGATTATTCCATCAGCTAACTTTTAGTATTTACTAAAATCGTCTTTCTAGATCCTGCAGTGTTTTCAGTTCTTTGATGTAGGTAAATACCTATCTGTTTTTGTTGATAATGACGAGAACCGTCCCCTTCAGGGAAATTATTATTAGCGAACAGGAAGTGCCGGGCGCGAGATTGCGCGGCACTGCTGACATATTCAACAACTCTGTTGTTGAGCTACAAAAGGAAGTGATTTGGTCGAGCTAGTTAAAGAAACCATACAGAAAAAAGCCCCTAGTCGACCAAGGGAAGTGGCTAGAGCAAAAAAGTAGAACTCGGAGCATTGGACCTAAATGCTGCTGCCTCATGTCAACCAGTGGACGTGCTCACAGTTACAGGTAAGTAGAACAGTTTATTTTGTTCATAATAATTATAAGTAAGTTGGTCTGCGTGCAGTGATCCTAGGTCATAGTGGGTAGGCTGATCTGATTTCAAATATCACGCCCCCAACCAAGTTCTGTGGGGTGTCTCTCTAAATACCACAGACCCAGCATTCGGATTCTTGTACATGAGAAGTGTACTTAACCGAATATCATATTTTCATGTACATAGTTAATACTGCAATTGCCAGTTGAAATATAAAAACCACAATCATGCAGCATGGGTATAAGAGCGAATTTTCGAAGAAATAACTGATTTTATGTAAAATGTGATGTTTGGGATATCCCATTCAAATATGGGCAATCTTAAACTTATTGGGTAATTATAGGTATTCAAGTATGACGCTATTCGGTTAATTCGGTATGCATCAAATATGGGCATAGGTAACAAATTTTTTGTTCCATTTTTTGCCGAGTAACACCTCGGTTTGTAGATTTTCCAACGCTGAACACGATGGTGAAGTCAGAATTGCGATATCCCATTCCGTTATCAGATTAGAGCAGACGAACCAAGAAGAACATCTCAAGAAATAACCACGTTCCTTCATCTTCAAAGTGCTCCAGTTTGAGAATGGAATGAGATATCGCAATTCTGATTTCACCATCGTGTTCAGCGTACAAAAACCTTTAAAATGAGGTGTCACTTGTCAGACTGTTTCATTTTGGGAATTTATGGCTAATTTTTCCCCCCTTAGAGTGACCCGATTCTGCCCATCTACGAACTTAGCCTGTCGATTGCCAAAACAGATTTTTCGTGCAAATTTGAACTTTTTATCTCAATTCTTTCGAGAGTTATCGTCTGGAATGACATATATATATATATAATTTTTTGTGTCTTTCGGCAGTGAATTCAGGATGGTCTGAAACGGATTTTGGTAAAAGTCTTTCGGAAATTCGAGTTTTAAAAATTTTGGACCGAGAACAATAGCTTACTTTTCTTCGAAAATTCGCTAAAAACGTACTGCCTTCTATTAGCCTCAGCTGTTCGTGATTTTTTGTTTGTATTTTTCAGTTCCTATTTGAATAGTTGCTTCAGTAGCCCTTCTTCAGCGACTAGTAAAGTCCTAAATAACTTAGTTGAATGTGGGCTACTCTAATTTTTAACCGTTCATGATTTTCAAATTAATATTTAGTTCCTAAAGATGCAATATATTGATGAAAGGGATTTAATTACATGTTTTGTATTCAATGTTACCTGCATTAAAAAATATCTTGGCAATATATACGACAAATGGTGTGTTACTACACTGATATGTAGATAAACCTGGTTCAGTTTCTTCCAGGTGTTTGTTCGATCTACAGTTGTGCCTATTACCGCAGCATACTGAGTAGTAAACTGTAGCATTTTGAAGAAAAATAACCAACTATTGTCTTCCAGTTAGTGCTCACTCTTCTGTCTTCCTCACGTAACCTTAATATCTCTTCAAACCATCCAATTGTCATTAGTATATTCTATGGTTGTGCCTTCGTACTTGTTATCAAATTTTTTTTTCATTTATTTTCAAAATACCCAAGGAAACGGGATTTGAATATTAGCCACATGAACAAAACTCAACATTCATTACATTACATTTATTTGTCATTCCTCACAGGTAGACAGGAGTTATTGGAATAGCTCTTAGGTAATCGGCATTATTATGTAAACCACTAAGAGGAGTATTTATGTACAGTGGAAAAGCCTGTTTTCTGTCATGTAATATTATGCAGTAGTTACAAATATTTAGCAAAGCAGCAGATATGCAAAAATAATGTCAAACGGAAATTTATTTTATTACGTACGTGGAAAGAGGGGGAAAAATGCATAATAAAAAGTAAAAATCAAGTGAGGTTCATGAACTAATATAGTTTTTGTATGTGAGTGAGGAGGAGAAAGAGACGGAGAAATTAAATAGGCACACACGATGAAGATAGGAGAGGTTTCTTCGAGATTCATGCTTTGTGGCTCATCGCTACGAGAATCACCTGAAAGAGCATAAAACATATTGCATTTTAAAAACGCTGCAAAGTGCTTTGTAACAGGTTTATTGTTCTATTGGACATACCTACAGAAATGCTGGAAATACAATTATTGTTTTTCATGTGTGATTGAAATAGCTATTGTTGATGGTTTCCACCAATTTTGGCCCCCCAAAAACACTAAACAAGCTCTTATGTTTAACCAATTATCTTTCATCATTGATAGTGCCATTTAATTATGTTGAATCACCTACTGAAACTACTTCTAGTGTTATTATACAAGTTTATGGTGATTTCAGACAATTTCCCAGGTTTTTGACTAATAAAAAATGATTTTTTGGAGCTGAACCTTCGTTACTACCTCAACTCTGCACAACTAGGAGCCAAATGTGTTCCCAAATGGGTACCTAAACTGTGTGGGGGAAAATGACAGACCAAATGTTAACATAAATTTAAGGCTGAAACGTCGTTAGATCCTCAATTTTCCACTCTTTGGTAAAAATAAACTTCATATTCGGTCTCTTAATCCTAAAAAACATGGAAAACGATACCTCACAAGCTCATGTCACTAAAACACCGAAGACCCCCTACTTCCAAAAATGCAATGTCCGTCCGCAGTATCACGTCTACAGGCTTCATTTTCGGTCAAAAAAATTCGTTCTTTCGCACACATGCTCCATTTGGGCCCTAGTTGTGTGCCGAAACTTTTCAGCCCGATCGGAATATACCCAGGAGTGTTATGAGTGAAAATGTGTGTAAAAATAGGTACTTTTTTCGTTTTAGCAACATGAGCGTCTGAGATATCATTTTCCATGTTTTTGGGGACGAGAAGCCCGAATATGAAGTCGATTTTGACCAGAGTGGAAAATTTGGTTCTACCAAATGTTCAGCTCCCAAAATTGATTTTTTATGAGTGAAAAACCTGGGAAATCGTCTGAAATCACCATCAGTTTGTATAATAACACTGGAAAAGTATCAACACGTGGATCAAGACGATTAAATGACACTACCAATGATAAGATAGAAGTTATTTAACAAAAAAAAAGGGGGGGGGGGGGGAGCGTACCCAATTTGTGTTTTGGGGCCAAAATTAATGGAAACCATCAGAAATAGCTATTTCGATTATTACGCATAAAAGAAACAATAAATGAACAGCCAAAATTTCTGAAGGTATGTCCAAGAGAATAATAAACCCATGTGTAATTGTTGCTCGTTGAATTCTACCTATGTGTGTCGTGGATGGATGGCGAGCTAAGGCAGAAATTTGCAGGGAGAATTCTACAAGTACATTACCTGAAGTTCGTAGGTTGGCAAGCGGTCCCACAGTCAGCGTTGCACAGGTTCTGACTTCGGGTGCAGGTTATGGAAAGGCTGTAAATTCCTAATAAAAACTAAGAAATATGTAGGCCTGATGGCAGTTCGAATGGTGACTCTACGGGTATCAATAAGGAGACTAAAGAAGCTAAATACGTAGCAGAGACTGACATTATTACTCGAATGGAACAATATAAAGGTGGGGTCGCGGGTGCGCAATAGAGAAACAGTATAAAATTGTGAAGCTAATTACACGTGTTATGCGGAAAGTTAAATGCAAAGGGGATAATTACAATGAGATAATGTGATATCAATAGTATGGACGAAATGTCGTGTGAGTGTGGCACCAGAGTCGTGGGTGCAGAGGTTCTTCTGGGATATGGGACGTTTCGGGGCCAAAAGATATGTTGAACGTTCTGGAACAGACGGGACAAACCCTTAGTAGCTTTCTTCCAGACATTGTGATGCACAGAGGCCTAAGGGGCGCTATTACACGATTGATATCGCTTAAATACAACAAGTGGAAATAAGGGATGTTGGGCCCTACCTTCTCTGGAGCGGTGGTCAGTTCGGTCCAGGGATGGTCCTTTCCGGGCTTCTGGTCCAGGGAGGATTCCTGGGGCTCCGGTCTTGCAATTCTTGGCAGCGGGTGTTCCTGCAACAGATACTCCACGGCAGTACGGGGTTTTGCACATCTGGGGTCAGACGTGCCTTCCTGGTGGGTTCGTCTCTCCTCTCTTGCTCGACAGTTATTGTTTGAGTCCAAATCGTAAGCCGTTTTCCAAGTTCCTCTGTCTTCGCCTTCTCTTCGTCACAGGAGTCAATCGTCGGGGAAATATCAGATCTTGCCTCTCTCGCAACACTACTACACCTCACTACTCAACTAACTCACTTCTCTATACTATCAAACAACTAGGATCGCAGGTACTGGTCTCAGGTAAGAGTATGTCATGGAGGTGGGGAGCGGGGACATTTATACGGTTCCCCTCCCTTGCGCGTAGAAGGGGCGCAGAAGGGCCTGGCTCTTTCTCCTCCAACCGCCCGAGTCAACAGGGAATACTGCCCGAGTCAAATTGGGGTGGGAGCCTTTTTAGAGGTGACCAATTTGACTACACATGTGACAAGGATTTGGCAGCGTTTTTACTATGTTGCTTTTCACTGGTTTGCTTTGGAATATTCCTTCACTAGATGGTTAGGTACCTTTACAATGAACACAAACAGCTTTCTTATGCCTACAGGAATTTTTGTGGCAGTTCCCACAAATCCCACAGACTGGTCTATCATCTTGCATCATCCCGCCGCCGGAGCTAAACTTTTCTTAGGTGGCCGTTTGTTGGAATGGGTTGCTGAAATTCGAAAGACGGGTTCTTGTTTAACTTCCTTCATCAGCTCGTACTGATGTGCTGATGACTCTTTTGCCGATGCTAACTTCAGGGCTTTTTCGAAAGTGAGAGACTGAGGGCCATCCTCAAAAAGTCTATCTTTTACTGGCCCCTTTGATGAGCCGAGAACGAAACCTATCTAACACGTTTTCGTCAAGGTTCTTGAATTTGCACTCTCCACCTAAATTAGGAACTCTTGCCAACCGATCTTGAAGCGTTTCCCCGCGATCTCGAATAACAATGACAAAACGGTAACGAATTGCAAAAATAGATTCGGTCCGTCTGAAATGGGCGCCAAAAAGTGCCACGGGATGCGTGTACGTCTTCATTTCTGGGGCCGCCGGGACACAAAGGTTTGTGATTAGCCGAAATGCGTCTTCTTCCAAACTGTTGAGGAATAGAGCTTGCTGCTGTTCGAGATCGGTGATACGATTCACCTTGAAAAAATTTTCCATGCGAAGCTTCGCAGTCAACCAGGCATTTTTAGTAGACGACAACGAGGGAAGCGTGCCCACGAACGACGTCATCTCATCCACGAAATGGAATGGGAGCTGCGAGAACAAACTATCGTTGCGGGTGCTGCCCAGTTTTCGCGACTGTGTGCAGGAATTCCAGGGGAACTCGCGATCAGTACTTGAAAACGTTGACGGCAGGTATTTTGGTTTATTATTCTGTGAATAATACACCTACGTACCTATTAGCTCAGGAAAAAACGCTGCAAAGTCCTTGTCACATGGGTTTATTATTCTATTGGACATACCTACAGAAATGTTTGGCCGTTCAGTTATTGTTTATTTCATGTGAAATAATTGAAATAGCTATTCCTGATTGTTTCCACCATTTTTGGCCCCTAAAACAAGAATAAGGTACGCTCCTTTTTTTTCCAAATTATCTTTGATCATTGATAGTACCATTTAATCGTCTTGATCCACGTGTTGTTACTACTTCCAGTGATATTATACAAATTGATGGTGATTTCAGACGATTTTCCAGGTTTTTGACTCATAAAAAAGCAATTTTGGGAGCTGAACATTTGGTAGAACCTCGATTTTTCACTCTTTGGTCAAAATCGACTTCATATTGGGTCTTCTCGTCCCCAGAAACATGGAAAACGATAACTCAAAAGCTCGTGTTACTAAAACACAAAAACGCTGCTAAGTCCTTGTCACATGGGTTTATAATTCTATTATTTTATTGGTCTACAGAAATGCTGGCTGTTTTTTTATTGTTTCTTTCACATAAAATAATTGAAATAGCTATTTCTGGTGGTTTCCACAAATTTTGGCCCCCAAAACTTGAATTAGGTACTATGCTCCTATTTTAACCTGACCCTTCAGGTTTTTGCGATGGGACCCCCAACCGAAAAACGACAGGAAAAAGTGAGACCAAATAGTGAGACGAAAGTAGCGCGTATTTTAACAATGATTTTCACTTACAACCGAGTAGTTGCTAGGGAAATGAAACTTCTTTCATTTTCATCGGACAAAAATCGTTTTCCATTCGTTGGAAAGCTCTTGATTTATCACGAATGTATTTCGTATTTGTTCTTGGTATTTACATCCTAGTTTCATAATATAACTGTATAAATGAATGTTGTAAATGGATAGTAAACAATGACGCTTGTTTGGTTGTCACTTGGTTGTAGTAAACTACGCGGCTAAAGCATGTTTTTTTAACCTGACCTACCTAATTATACAAAGCGGTTTACTCGATCAATATAACGTTAGCAATAGTAGTTGGGTACCTACATAATAATACGTATTTATAAAGTGATACTTATATTTTTACTGAAAAACAAAAAAGGTGGAGTCTAGTATGAGCCGCGCGTGAAGTAAGGTAAGAAACAGCCGATCTTATATAATACAGCGAGGGGGACAAAAACCTGAAGGGTCAGGTACACCACATTTTAGCCGTCAGGCTTTAAGCGGAAGTCATCCGGGGGTGCAGGGAGCGAGTTTTTTTTTCTTCAAATTACCTTTGATCATTGATTGTACCATTTAATCGTATTGATCCACGTGTTGACACTTTTTCTAGTGTTACTATACAAATTGATGGTGATTTCAGACGATTTCGCAGGTTTTTGAATCATAAAAAATCAATTATGGGAGCTGAACATCTGGTACAACCTCAATTTTCCACTCCTTGGTCAAAATCGACTTCATATTCGGTCTTCTCGTCCCCAAAAACATGGAAAACGATACCTCAAAAGCTCATTTTACTACTATGTTACTAAAACACAAAAAGCACCTATTTTTATACACATTTTCATTCATAACATCCCTGGGTATATTCCGATCGGGCTGAAAAGTTTCGGGACACAACTAGGGCCCAAATGGAGCTTGTGTGCGAAAGAACGACTTTTTTAGACCAAAAATGAAGCCGGTACACGTGATACGGCGTACGGACATTGCATTTTTGGAATCTATGCACCTTGAAACGTAAAAGAAAAAATTTTGATGGGGTGTTATAAAAATTTTTTGCTGAGCGAATACATAGGTGTATTATTCACAGAATAATAAACCAAAATTTTTATAACATCAATAGTCTTGTAAGGAAGTAGGATCTCAAAAAGTTCACTTGACCGAAAAATCCTTTTTTATTCAAAATAGATAATGAGTAAATTACAGACTTCCCCGTATATATCACTAAACAGGAGAGACCGACCAACAACACACGTTGAGCGCAGCGCACAGGCTGCCAACATAAGAGTAATGTCGACATATGGATACTACACCAACAATGCTGAGCTCATGATCCAGGGTAGCACTTTAGATGCAATTTTTACTTCCAACTTTTTTTTTCTTTTCTTTTCAAGTCTACGGGCCACTTTCACCAAACTGCCTCTAATGTCTGATTAACCTAACGAAATCGTAACGGGAACATGCAGGTTAAACGGGGCGTCAGAGATTTACATTTCACCACACTAATCAGGGCATCAGTTTGACGTCGGCGTCAATTTGATGGCGGCGTTAAGGATTCAACAAGTTAACGATGCAGTGTCCCGCCAACAGTTTTTGTGTCCATTTTCGACGAAACGATGCCTCATCGGGACAGTAAACGGGTGAAACGACATCAAAATCAAAACACTTTGTAGGTACTCGCGAACGACTTCCGACTATGACATACGAATGCCGTCGCCTTTCAACTCAACTCAAAATAGGACTTCACGGCACAAAACGTAAGTGAAATTTCAGAGGTTTCTTTTCAATATCCTACCAAGCACTGCTAGCAATGCGTTCATGTATGCTTACATGTAGTATCTAAGTACTAAGTACGTGTATTATCTGGAGCATCTGACAAGAATCAGAACGCAAACTAACATGTAATATCCTTTATAGTAGGTACATGTACCACCACAATTATACATAATTTTAGGGAAATATAACTTTATATTAACCTTAACGTGACCACTTTGCCAGCGCACCCCAAAATTGGTCAGCTTCTGCTGTGTAACTCATGCCGTTTTTGAAAATATGAAACAATACAATCTCAGTTTTCAGTTGGTATTTTATATCTAAGGTATCTATTTCTGAAGTGGTCTTGGTTGTTCCAGGAATGGAAAAAATGTGCTCCTTGAAAACCGTGGGCCCCCACTTCTGCGAACAGGAAAAACTTATTCGTTACGATGTTTTGATGTATCGGTTGTGAGGTTATTTTGGTTGCTGTACTTCCTTTTTTGAAATACAATACATTTTTGTTCTGTTAATAAATAAGCATTACTATCTACGACAGAGGTGCTCCTTGTTAAGTATAACTTCCTCTCCTTTTGGGTAAATTATTCTGTGAACAATACACCTATGTATTCGCTCAGCAAAAACATTTTTATAACACCCCCTCAGAAGTTTTTCGTTTATTCAAAATTTGTGGAAACCTTAAAAAATGCTATTTTAATTATTGCACATGAAATAAACAATAAATGAACAGCCAACATTTCTGTAGGTCCAATAAAATAAATAAACACGTTCATTTGACCTCGTATAGGGAAGGTATGTTCGAATGTAATAACTACTCACTAGGTAGTAGATACATTATTTAAAAACAATTTATTGTACATCTACTCAAAGCATAATATATACATAGAAAGAACTATAATATGTATATAATATACATTATATACATGCTGCTAATCGTCCGTTAACCTCTTAATTGGTGGACGGTCCACCAATTAACTTTAACGAAATCTTTAACAGGCACTTTATCCCTTCTCGTTAAAGTTTGGGTTAACTTGGGGGTGGTGAAAGGAAAATCGCTCTGATGTCCGATTAACCGAGGCCGTTATAGTTAATCAGGTCGTTAAATAGCTGGTGAAAGAGGCCCTACATATTTTAAGTTGACTTTGGGAAGAAGGTGAAGGTTAAGTGGGTCATTACACTCCAGTTTTCAAAATATGGTCCCACTTCGCCACTCCTGTTTTCCACTTACAACTGAAACTCATTAGGTTATTTCTCATAGATTTTATGAGACGTAGTGGATCCCATATAAAATATTTTATATTTCGTTGTTGAACATGAAAAATGGTATGTCAACAGTTATCCCCATTTTACTTAAAATGCTTCTAATTTTTTCCCTCTGGTCGCATATGACTAATTTAATTTTGAGACCTACCGACATCAGTTGGTGCAGGCATTGGTAAACTGCTTCATTTTTACAAGTTGCAGGCTCTCATCAGTGTCCGACAACTTGTTTCCATGTAGCCAGTGTACCTTTGACATGGCCAGCAACGGATTTACCACTGGGCCGCAATGCTGAGGTTTTTTGCTTTTTTAAATTAAGGATGTAAATAAAAAACGCTGCAAATCCCTGCACAACGGTTTATTATTTTCTACAGAATACTTCTTTTACAGACACAGCTCTCTGTATAGATAACCCGTCTATATAATATGTACTAGTCTATACATATTATGTAGATCGCAGACCCTCCGTAGGTTAGTTAGTACCTAACCCCGTACTCGTTACTAGGTACCTAACTAAATCACGAGTTAAATGTTGCTAAAATAGTTCTTTCGATGACAAACAGTA
The DNA here is from genome assembly GCA_954871275.1 of Leptopterna dolabrata. NCBI lineage: Eukaryota > Metazoa > Arthropoda > Insecta > Hemiptera > Miridae > Leptopterna > Leptopterna dolabrata. The sequence goes on along the minus strand of OX940974.1, from coordinate 86,812,583 downwards.
ACTAAAATGGCGAAAAGAAACGCAAATAAGGAATTTTTGAAGGAAAATTGTTGATGTGGAGTGAAATAGATGCCCCTTCTGCGTAGATCACTGTTTTCTGTGGCCAGTACCTACCCTCTGGTCAAGTATAATGAACGTTGTGTAATAACTTGCCCATCAATAATACTTCATCGGTTGGTCAAGTTGCAAAAGTACCGATCAACAAAATCCAGCCCCTTCTTGGTAGCTGAACCGTTGTGTAATAATTTGCCGTTGTCATAATTTACCCATCAATAATACTTCAAAGTTTGTTCAAGTTTCACAAGTACCTACCAACAAAATCCAGCCCCTTCAATCGAAAGTTTTCGAGCTATGGCTTTCTGAAAATTTCAACACCTAATTTGAAATGACAGTAACGCCGAGCTTCGAGGACCAACTAGACCCCGAACGAATCTATAACCCGAATTTCATCAATTTTTATTCATGGTAACTAAGAAGTGGCCCGTACGGCGTACAAACAGAAATATTTTTATTCCATTTTCGGATTCTACGTACCTTGAAACGTAAACCATCAAATTTTGAGGGGAGTTAGATTTTTCTTTTTTTTTCATGCTCGATTCCAATGGTTCATTATTAAAAATAATAAACCAAAATCTGGCTTACGAAACACATACATAAATACAACGGCTAGTACATGTTATTTTGACATATAGGGTTTTGAACGAAAGGTCGTTAAGCATTTTGAAAAGAATTCTCAATTACTTGATGCAGCTGGTTATATTAGCATGGATACTGTAATAATCGATTATTTATCCGACTGATTTAGAAGGTCATGGTTAACTCCGCATCTCTCAGGTTCTGCAGGTTGTGCTGCTGGAACCATAATTTTACTTCGCCCTTCTGGAGAAAATTACGCTCATACTCGAACCATTTATTCAGTAATTAATTAGGTAGCGAAGTAATGAAAGTTCCGTCTGAACTATCAAAATACAAACTCCCTTCCCACGCTTACCCGCACCCGTTGCTGGGAACGGCCTCGATATTTGAATTTGAATTTGGATTTTATTTCCTTCTTCTTTACATTATAAGTAGATGCGTTTATCGACGATCAAAATATTTACCTCACCTGAAGTTCGATCATAATGAGGTATGTGCATGGTTTACAAAAGCGATTGATATAGTTTTTTAATGAAACTAGAGTCCTTTTGAGAACTTTGACACCAACTATACCAGGCGAGAGGGGTGCATTGACGTCAGAATTGATTGAAATATTGAAAAATGATAGAAAAATAACTATTCGTAGTTGGACAGTGCGATTGGTGTCAAAATTCTCTTCATGAAATTTGCCTCCAGTCAAAAAAATAAATACTTGGTTCTATTATTTATGAGCATCAGTGCTCATTCCCTGAAGCACCAGTTAGAATATCATAAAATAGTCCGCTTTATTCGTTAAACAACCTCCGACGGACTCTGAAGAGCCTGAATGTTTCTGATCTCTGTCGCTTCTTCATCGCCGCTGCTGGCGGAAGACTTCTAACTGAGTGACGATAATTTATCTATATTATTCTGGTTTATTATTCTCAATAAAAAACCTTTGAAATCGAACATGAAAACAAATTTTAACCCCCCCTCCCCTCACAATTTGGTGGTTTGCGTTTCAAGGTACCTACCAACCTTTCGAAGAATCCAAAAATGGAATAGGCTACACACAAAAAAAAAAAAAAAAAAATCTGTCCGCCGCAGGCGGAACTTAACTTAATTACCATGAACCAAACTAAATGGTGAAAGTTGGTTTGTTGGTCCCCTTTGGGGTCCTGTTGGTCCTCGAAGCTCAGCGTTACTGTCTAATCTCTAAGGGGTGAATAATAGGAGTTTATCATTTTCTAAACGCATTAGTTCGAAAACTTTCATGGGTTTTTATGACGTTTTTCAATTGATTCCGAACTTCGGGATTTTGCTTCCTCACTATCGAAGCCTTGGATTCATTCTGGTTCTCACGGTATTAACAGCTCGGTCAAGCTCTCCGCAATATTAGTTGAAGCCAACCGCAAGAGAAGGGAGCTACATCTGGCAGTTCTTGATGTTGAGAAGGCTTTTGATAGAGTCTCTCATTTTGCCATCATGAACATAATAAAAACCAGGAAATGGCCCAAGCAATTGGTGGAATACATTGAAGTAGCCAACCAAAATGGATCAACAAGAATTGGGACAGGTCCGTGGCTGAGGAATGTGAGGGGAATTAGGCAGGGCGACCCCCTGTCATCCACCCTGTTCAATGTGGTCATGGATCATGTCCTATTAGCCCTATCCTCCAGAGTGGGTTACTTCCACGCAAGTCGGCGTTGGTCCACGCTTGCCTTTGCTGATGATGTTGTATTGATTGCTACATCAAGGGCAGGAATACAGGCCCAGGTAACAGCACTCAATGGTGCCTTGGAACAGTGGGACTAAACCTCAATCTCAGAAAATCGCTGTACCTTCCCCTGGTGCCAAGAGGTGGCCGACTAGTGGTGCCAATGGAAGGTTTAGCCATTGACGTTGATGGTGAATACTTAAGAGCTTCTCCACATAATGTTCGATGGTCATATCTGGGGGTCCCATTTGGAGCCCAGGGTGTATGTCGCAATACAGCCAGCAAAGTAGCGTCCGTTCTTGAGAGAATTGACAGAGCCCCCCTGACGCCTCTGCAAAAGCTGTTGATCTCGCGGGATCACGGAATTCCATCAATGACGCATCAACTGGTACTGGGGAATACAATGCTTGCTACCCTGAAGCAAATGGATGTGGCAATCAGAGGCCACATCAGAAAATGGCTGAGACTACCATTCGACTCTGCTAATGCTTATATCCATGGACCGGTAGGTGATGGGGGCATGGGCGTGATGGAGCTGCTCACCCAGATACCTGCAATAAGGTCTAATAGGCTAGGCAATGTCCGCACGCAGCTCTTTGAGGACACTAGTGAGCAAGAGCAATGGTCAGCACGACTCGACCGTCGGATTGCCAGAGCACAGCGGCTTCATAGCACCACAGATGGAGTGGAATTGGTGAGATCACGGGACACCAGAGCCAGCACTGCATGGATCAGGAACCCATCAGCAAGAATGCACGGCTGGAAATCCCTAGGTCTGGTGAAGGTTCACTCTGGTTCTCTGTCCACCAGGATGAGGCTTTCAAGGGGCCAGGGTTCAGGGGGTTGTCACAACATAAATGAAACGGCTGCTCATGTCCTCCAGGTCTGCCCCTCCATGGTGCGACCTAGGTGCACCTGTCATAATGCTGCCCTGGATCTGTTGCATGTTTATGCACGACACAAAGGATCGCCGGTGTGGCTTGAGCCCCACTTCAACCTAGTGGAGCGGAGCTATCGACCAGATCTCTTGGTGGTGACACCGAGAGGGGCCTTCATCATTGACCTCTCTGTGGTCTCTGGAGCCCGATCCCTCGCTGACGTCAATACTGCCAATCTCCGTAAGTACCAGGTGGATGAGCTGCTACAAGCAGCAGCAGGACTGGTAGACATCCAGCCTGGCCAGATAAAGGTAATTGGCTCAACCATCACCTGGCGCGGTGTGTGGCATAGTGGGTCAGCAGCAGATCTCAAAAGGGTGGGCTACGTGAGTCCTAACAGGAGGAGCGTTTATATGGTCTGCATTCAGGAGAATGGCTGCTCAGCGTGTGGCCGGCCGACCATGGGGGCGCCGTGGGGCCCGGAGCTGAACTCAAACCTTCAATGGGGAGGAGAGAAGCCGCCTGACGGCACAGCCAGAAGAGGCCCAAACCTCCTCCCTCCATCAACTGGGCGGCAAGTCAACTGAAGACCTGCCGCCCTCCCCATTGTCCGGGGTCGGATCTCGGACCACGGTTGCCAGTGCTGCTGGATGGATTCAACAGCAGGATCCTCAAAGGGTGATAAAATGACTAGTGGTGAAGTACTATACTTATTACAATACTATCGTTGTAATGTTGATAATTATTATCCAAATATAACATGTTAAAATTTAAATGATTGAGTAAACAAAAAAATTCACGTCCTCCAAAATGAAAATGTCCACTACCACCTTGCGTTTCAGACATCGAGGAACAGTTTTGGTTCTGTGTCGGTCTGTCTGTCTGTCTGTCAGTGGTAATTCCTTGTAACGCCCATAACTACCCGAAATAATGGTCAAAATGGGCTGAAATTTCGAGGGTAGGTGCGGGTTAGGTCACAGACGGTCCCATACCAAAGTCATTGAAGTATTACCGTAACTTTCGTCTGCGCATGCGCAAACGTACTTGTAACGCCCATAACTACCCTAAATATCGTTGAAATAAGTTGAAATTTGGATGGTCGATCAGGAATAATACTTTGATAGTTCCAAATGAATTTCGTTGGAATCGTACTGTAACTTTTATCTGCGCATGCGGAACATGACATGTTGACCATTTCCTTGTAACGCTTCTAACTACGCGAAAAATAGTCGAGGAGAACTGAAATGTTGAGGGTATACGCGGGTTGGATGGCAGATGGTCCCGTTTCAAAATCATCGAAATCGTTTCGTGTGTGCATGCGCTAACGTGAAATACTTGGAGTGCCCATAACTACCTTAATTATTGTTGAAATGAGTTCAGATTTGGAGGGTCGATCAGGTATAATACTTTGATAGTTCCGTAAGAATTTCATTGGAGTCTTACCTTAACTTCCCTCTGCGCATGCGCAAACATGGAATGTTGATCGTTTCCTTGTAACGCTTCTAACTACGCGAAAAATAGTCGTAGAGAGCTGAAATTTTGAGGGTACACGCGGGTTGGATCGCAGATGGTCCCTATCAAAACGAACCTACCCAACTGTTCTATATGTTCATGTGATTCAAGTGAGGAAGCCATACTGCCTACTCGAATTGGCAGACTTTTTTGTATTGTTGTTTTGTATTGTTGTTTGTTGTACAGATGACCAAACCTCAAATATGTTGTATAACATAAAGAATAAACATCGAATCGACTCGTGAGAATAATATACAAATACAAGAATGATCCACTAGATCCAAATTCGCTACAATAGTTGCCTCATTTCCGCAAAAAGACGTATTTGATGTCCACTTTGAAAATACTCGTAGTTGAAGCTACTGGTCAGCGGGCCCACTATTTGTAGCTGTATGAGGATATTTTCCTTACATACTCGTAATTAGCATTGTATGCCAAGTAGTAATTGCATTCATTTCCATCCTACGCCTAAATACCAATAATTCGTATAGCACAAACGTCACATTCAGTTCATATGAAATATTTCTTCAGAAATGAGCGCACAACTGAACATTCACTGGCAACCGAAAACATCGTAAATTCTCAATTTTCATGAAAGTTCATTTGTCAACGCCGTCAGAAACCATCTCAGCAGGTAAAGATGAATATTCCGCGGGTGCCATCCCTTGTTACAACGGAGCTTTCCGTGTAGCAATGAATTATTCCACACAGACTTTTTCCGGAGTAGGGGACATTTCTCTAAATAATATAGATTGGTAGAGTGCAAGGGCGTGAGAGGGTTGTCGATCTATAGAAAATATATCAAGTGAAAGGTCGACGTGGGGGAGAAGACGTTCCAGTCAATTGAGTGCGTTACCATTTGCATTGGCGTTCACGGACGAGTTGCTCCCTTTCAGGGTTGATTAGAGCGTCAAACATGAGTCATCACCAGATCAGGTGAACCGGATCATAAACTCATTCCAACTAAAATCTCGCATGTACCTACTGTTCTGAACCATAACCACGAGATGTGAATATTACTGTAATATACGAATACAGTCACCATTTTGGGGTCCACACAGACCCCAATATAACTTGTGGGTCACGACTACTGAGTTCACAAACAAACTATAAGAGCGAATTTTCGAAGAAATAACTGATTTTATGTAAAACTGTTTTATCTCAAGAAATAACCACGTTCCTTCATCTTCAAAGTGCTCCAGTTTGAGAACGGAATGAGATATCGACATTCTGGTTTCACCATCGTGTTCAGCGTACAAAAACCTTTAAAATGAGGTGTCACTTGTCAGACTGTTTCATTTTGGGAATTTATGGGTAATTTTTCCCCCCTAAAACTCCCCAAAACTCCCCCAGAGAGTGACCCGATTCTGCCCATCTACGAACTTAGCCTGTCGATTGCCAAGGCAGATTTTTCGTGCAAATTTGAACTTTTTATCTCAATTCTGTCGAGAGTTATCGTCTGGAATGACACATACATATATAAATACTAGCTGTGTACCCGCGCTTCGCAACGGTAGAACAGACACCCCCTGTATCCCCCCCTCTTCAACTGATCAGAAACCTTCCCCAATGCCAACCCTAACTGCCTTTAACCCCCCCCCCCCCCCCGTATCCTATGAACCCTCACTACCTGGTTAGAAACATTCCTCAATGTTCACACAACAAATTCCCAAAGTTGCACTCCAATTGGTCAAGTAGTTTTGAAATTTCTGTAGACCCCCCCCCCCCCCCCCCCTCTTATAACCTGTACCCCCCTCCCACTAACATCCTGATTGAAGTACCACTTGAATGTACTCGTCGAGCTGAATCCAGAATCTAATTACAATCGGATTTACGTCCAACCGTTCAAAGTTATTATAAGCATAAACGTCCTCATAGAAGTGATTATAACACGTTTTTTAGTAGTATTTCATTCATAGCGTTTCAACGGATGGACAGATTCAAATGCGGTTTTTTCATAAACCTTCCCAGATAAATTCTGCGTCAAATGGTACCAGCCGCAACTTTCTACGTTCAGCCGTTCTCAATTGATGCCGAGACAAACAAACAGACAGACAAACAGACACTGTTTTATTATGTATAGATATAAATATATAAATATATATATATATATACATATAATTTTTGGTGTCTTTCGGCAGTGAATTCAGGATGGTCTGAAACGGATTTTGGTATAAAAATCTTTCGGAAATTCGAGTTTTAAAAATTTTGGACCGAGAACAATAGCTTCCTTTTCTTCGAAAATTCGCTAAAAGGGAGTCAAATTTGAGTTCTGCGTGTAGCAAATCTACAATAACCAATTAAAAAACGCTGCAAATTATTAAAAAAGGTTTATCCAGGATAGCCCTACATGGAGTACCTACTGGAGCCGGCCCCGGAATTAAAGTTTCATACAAATGTTCTACTCGCACTTTACTGTCTGCCTGCCTTTGGACAATTCCTTTCGTGTAGTATTAAACGAAATAGATTTCGTATAGTTTTAGACGAGTAGATTTCGAATACTTATCTTCAATAAATCGACCATCTTTTCTAATTGTTTGTTAATAACTGCATTCCTCTGCACCTAGTTGTCATTTGTGCATAAGCATTTTTTACTTCAGGTAGTTTAAGTCTGTATAGTTTATCATTTCTTCTCCTGATGTCTACAAGAAAAACGCTCTTTTCTTTTTTAATAATCTTAATCACATTTTTTACATACAATGGTATTCAAGTTTGGTTCCTTGAACAGCTCTTCTGTTGGATAACGTTTAGGTTTATTGAAAATTACTTTAAGTGTCGTTTTTTGGATTTTAAATAATTTATCCAGCAGATATCTATATGTCCCGCCCCAGATAACAATTGAATATTGTAGTACAGATTCACAAAGTGCCTGATAAATGTTTCGCAGTAGGTATGCTGCTGGATAAGTATTTGATGCTATACATTACGTAGGCGCATTTCCGCAGTTTTTGACACAATAAATTCACATGGAGATCCCACTTCAAAAGTCACTCCACGATACACCAAGTGATCCACTTTTTGGTTTATTATTTTCAATAATGAACCATTAGAATCGAGCATGAAAAAAAAAATTCTAACACCCCCTCAAAAATTGATGGTTTACGTTTCAAGGTATGTAGAATCCGAAAATGCAATAAAAATATTTCTGTCTGTCCGCCGTACGCCGTACGGGCCACTTTTCTTAGTTACTACCATGAAACAAAATTGATGAAATTCGGGTTATAGGTTCCGTTCGGGGTCTAGTTGGTCCTCGAAGCTCGGCGTTACTGTCAGTCATCTCTAAGGGGTTCAAAATAAGGGCTGAAATTTTCAGAACGCCGTATCTCGAAAACTTTCGATAGAAGGATATGGTTTTTTTTACGTTATTAAATTTGTCTTGAGCTAAAAAAATTTTTGAGACCACCCGGAGCATTGTACGTCCAGCCGTTCGTGTGCCTCAAAATGCTTCGTCAACAAACAATCAATCAAACGGTATAAATCCGCCGGGATATCATCACTAGGGAGCACCTGATTATAATCAAGGATGGCTGTATGAAGTCGAGTTGGTTGTTCTGCGATATTATTTCATTTGATAAGTGACAGACCATTGCATTTTTTTGGTTGGTACTTGTGAAACTTGAACAAACGTTGGAGTATTATTGATGGGTAAATTATTACAAAATGGTAAATTATTACACAACGGCAAATTATTACACAACGGTTCATCTACCAAGAAGGGGCTGGATTTTGTTGATCGGTACTTTTGCAACTTGAACAACCGTTGAAGTATTATTGATGGGCAAGTTATTACACAACGGTTCATTATAGGTATTGACCACAGAAAACAGTGATCTACGCAGAAGGGGCATCTATTTCACTCCACATCAACAATTTTCCTTTAGAACTTCATTATTTGTGTTTCTTTTTGCCGTTTTAGTAACTGTTTGTCTTCGGCTGTATTATTTTAGCAACATTTAACTCGTGATTTAGGTAGGTACTTAGTAACGAGTACGGGGTTAGGTACTAACCTACAGAGGGTCTGCGATTCGAGTAGTACATATTATATTATATAGACGGGTTATCTATACAGAGAGCTGTGATCTGTAACAGAAGGGTATTCTGTCCAAAATAGTAAATCGTTGTGCAGGGATTTGCCGCGTTTTAATTTTTGGGCAATTGCAAGGTGTTCCTGCGCAAATGTGAATGGTCAGTGTCTCTTCTTGCAGGATCGCAAGATCGGGTTTTCTACTTATATTCATGAAATTCGATTTCGAGGCGTTGATAGTGAGCGTATTATTTGCACTCATCCACTGTCCTATTGTGCGTAGATTCGTTCCTGCGTTGCCAGAGCCGCATCGTTGGCAAACATAAAAACACTGCCAGTTAAGGCCGCATTACTAAGCTGTTCATATAAATTAGAAAGAGTATCGGTCTGATCGATGTACCGCGGGAACAGCCGTAGTTGTGAATGAAAGCGTAATCACTTTTTGCGTCTCCTATATATACTGCTTGCTCTCGACTGCTAATATATGATTTAAAAAGAGTAAGTAAGTAAAGTACTTATAATACTTAATATGTACTTAATAATATTATGTTCATGGAGCATGAAGAACTTATTTTTAAATTGGGAAGTGCCAAAAGTAGGAATAAAGTTGCTAAATTCCATTAATAAAAATAGGATAAGGTGGTAATCTGACTCATCAAGAATGTTATGGGCAAACGAGTTTTCAAATCTGTGGACATAACCATGGAATAGAACGTTGGAAAATTGTTTATATGGTGTAATTTTCACACATTTTTCCCCGTGTCAGGGCTGTACGGAACGCACGCGCTTCATGGTTCCGTCAGCTGTTCGCCAAGTTATTATCAAAAATCCATCACGCTGACCGTTTTCTCACCCGAAACATGTCTGAACAGCTTCGAAACAGTACAACAACTATTAAGCCAAGTTTCCGCCAGTAAGTAAACTTTTTTTTAAATAAGCGAAGCTTCCGTATTCACCGCCCGCCATCCTGAGCGAGTCTGTTGTCGGGGGAAACTTAGAGCTGGCAGCTATGGCCTCCTTTAGCGTTTTGATAACAAAGAAGAAGCGCTTAGCTGCCCAAGGAGACGACCACGACTTTATAAGTACTTTTAATACTTGGCGCTGTGTAATAATTACTTTCATAATGGTATTTGAATGAAGAATGAAGAGGTCCGCATAATAGAAGGATAAATAATGTATTCATTTTATCAAGATTAAACAATTTTCCCTAATTTTTACTCGCTACCAAGTGACTTGTATTATTAGGTACCTACGGTTCAAATTATTCATAAAATATGTGTATTTAATTTACAAGTAAGGTCCGCTGACCAGGAATCTCACGTACGATTTGGGTGTAGTTCAACTTGTATATCTAATACAAAACCTACACAACATACCTAATGTAAGGACACATCAGGAGATCACAAAATGAAACTGATTTTATTTCGTATCCGTAATCCTCATCCCTCAATGACAGAAAGGCCCAAAAAAACTGTTGGAGCTGTTGGAGAAATGAAACTTTAGCGCTTGACCTGCTTTGAAAATTGATGCGAAATGAACTGAAATTAGTACAGCATTACATAGTAATGCATCGCGAGACGCAGATAATTATTCACAACAACCTACTTAAGTTGGTTAAATCAGACACTGAAGAAGAAGTACCGACTGGACATTGATATGAAACCTGAATGTGTCGGGGTGAGCCGGTGATCGAGCGTGGCAATTTATTTAGTAATTTTCATTCCGTAACGATAGACCCAGAAAAACGTATTATCCTCGATAACAAATAGAACATCGTCCGAAGACAACATGAAGTTGGTATAGAAAACAGATTTTTAACCGCTACTATTTTCAATATCTGCTATGGAAACGGATGTTCGAATAAACTGAAGAATAAATAATACAATTTTCCAATGCTTCGGGATAAGCGGATTATTTCAAACCCAAAGTACGAAAAACTCAATAGGTTACTTCCTGTTTTGGTATATTATTTTCAATAATGAACCTTTGGAATCGAGCTTGAAGAATGCAATTAAAAAAATGGCTGCCCGTCCTTGAACTTCACAATTTCCTTAGCTACATTGAACCAAATTTAATGAAACACGGTTTGCACCTATTTGGGATCTAGTTGGTCCACGAAGCTCGGCGTTATTGACATTAAGGGGTGGAAAATAGGGATCTTCAATGTATGTGTTTTTCTCGCTTTTAAACTGACCTCTTACTAAAAACCTTTTTGAGACGACCCGGAGCATTGTACGTCCAGACGTTCGTTTGCACTGAAAACCTTCGTCAGCAAGATCCTGAATGAAACGGTATACATCCAGCCCAGATATCATGGCTTGAGAACACCTGATTATAATAGCACATGGCTTTATGAAATCGCGTATAGATCGTTTGGGGATAATATTTCCTTTGAAGAATGATCATTAACAGCTTCATGAATAGCAACAAATAATTAATTATACAATTCTTGATTCCACCGCATCTTTATGAAATGGGATTGCCCGGCTGGCTCCAGCATTCGATTCAGGGCCCTCTTGTCGAACGCGAGAGGGTAGGTACTGACCACACGAAACAGTGATCTACGGAGAAGGGGTATCTACATAGGTAAATAATAAACCGGTAAATAATAAACAGGTAAATAATAAATTTTCAGCGTTTTTTCAATGCATGTCAACATGAAATAGTGTAGAGAACCCCTGTAGAAATGGCTCGGTACCAGGAAGAACTATGCTCAGTAGGTAAAAAGTAATAAATTAATGTAATACGCTAAAAAATAGGGGGGGTGGGGAGAGAGAGAAAAACGCTGCAAAGCCCTTGTCACATGGGTTTATTATTCTATTGGACACACCTAAAGAAATGTTGCTGTTCATTTATTGTTTCTTTCATGCAAAATAATTGAAATAGTTATTTTAGATGTTTTCCACCAATTTTGGGCCCCAAAAACACGACCTCGGTTTTTTTTTACAGATTATCTTTGAAAATTGATAGTGTCATTTAACTGTCTTGCTTCATCTGCTAATACTACTTCCAATGTTATTATACAAATTTATGGGGATTTCAGACAATTTCCCAGGTTTTTGACTCATAAAAAATGAATTTCAATAGCTTAACCTTCGTTACAACCTCAACTTCATATTCGGTCTTCTCGCCTTAAAAAACATGGGAAACAAATACCTCACAAGCTTCACTAAAACCTTAAAAAAGACCTCGAAAACCCCTATTTTTTCTCCCATGACACCCCTGGGTGTATTCCGATCGGGCTGCCATGTTTTGGAGCACAACTAGGGCCCAAATTTGTTCCAAAATGGGGATCCAAACTGTGCGCGGAAGAACACGACGATTTTAGACCAAAGCTTAACGTAAATTTAAGGCTGAAACTTCGTTAGAACCTCAATTTTCCACTCTTTGGTCAAATAAGACTTCATATTCGGTCTTCTTGTCCTAAAAAACATGGATAATGATACCTCAAAAGCTCATGTTACTAACATGTTACTAAAACACATAAAAATACCTATTTTTATATACATTTTCACTCATAACACTCCTAGGTATATTCCGATCGGGCTGCGAAGTTTCGGGACACAACTAGGGCCCAAATGGAGCCTGTGTGCGAAAGAACGAATTTTTAGACCGAAAATGAAGCCAGTATGCGTGCATAATACGGTGGACGGTACGGACATTGCATTTTCTGAATCTACACACCTTGAAACGTAAAAGAAAAAAATTTTGAGGGGGTGTTATAAAATTTTTTGCTGAGCGAATACATAGGTGTATTATTCACAGAATAATAAACCAAAAAACGAGCCTGTCATTGGAAGGGCGGCACAAGTGTAAGCTTCTTTGGCAACTAAACGCCTCACTCCCTATCTCTCTCACCCTCCCTTTCTAGTTGTAAAGGGTTGGGAGGGTGTGGTGGGCGGGTAGGTGAGGGGGTGCTAGGGATTGGTGGGTAGGGAGGGTGGAAGGGTTGGGAGAGTTGTGAGGGAGGGAGCGTCCCCTATCCGTGATGCTACGTGGGTTTGGAATCACTCCCCAAGTCCCCATCCCCAGCGTGGGACGCGCCTAGAAAGTGCCACTTCAATAAGACCGCACTATTCTACCATTCTATTTCCTCGTACTATTACACAATTCTACTTCCAAGTACTAGTACTATCCTATAAGTGCGTGCTATTATTATTATAGCAGTAATGTAACTCGGCGCGTCACCTTTGCTCCCAGAGGCAGTCAACAAAACGGCATTATGCTCTGCACGGAGCCGCTTTCAGGAGGCGGACCTGGTATAATGGTATTCCTGGCCAAAGCGTCGAGTTGGAGAGCACGCGAAAAATTCCACTGCGTCCCCTACGAATTCAAGAAAGATGCGGCCATCTGAAGTCCCACTGAAAGAGTTTTCTCGATGATCAGCGCTCCTACTGGTGCCAGTTTGATTTATTATTCTGCGAATAATACACCTATGTTTCCACTTAGCGAAAAAATTTTATACACCCCTCAAAATTTTCTTCTTTTACGTTTCAAGGTGTAGATTATAAAAACGCAGCAAAGTCCTTGTCACATGGGTTTATTATTCTGCTGGACACACCTACAAAAATGTTGGCTCTTCATTTATTGTTTCTTTCATGTGCAATTATTATTGAAATGGCTATTTCTGATGGTTTACACCAATTTTGGCCCCCCAAAAACACGAATTACGCTCCATTTTCTCTTTTTTTCATATTATCATTGATAGTGCTATTTAATGGCACTTTTTCTAGTGTTATTGTCGTGATCCTCCCAGAACATCAACTCTTGTATGTTAAGGTTGTTCAAGTATTAAAGGCAAAGGGTGAGGTGGCGTACTTGACCACAGGCGCAGAGACCTGTAAGCTCCCCACCAGTCCTCCTGGACTGGGGGAGAGTGGACAGGTGAATATAAAAACTCCCCAGCTGCGCCTGTCACCTCATTCTACGCTCTCCTTAAGTCAACGACTTATCTCTCTTCTTTCTCCTCTCATGCCTCCTAACCTCTTCTCACAAAAGATCCCAGATTGGTGGAACCGGCATTGGTGATAACCAATCCTTGAATGGCATAACCACTGGGCATATTCCCCCTAGCGTCTTTAGTGGTGGTTACCTCCCTGACCTAGACCCTCCCTTTTAGACCCTAGATCCAGCAACCTTCTCCTCCATCATAATCACTCACCTCACCTCGCCTCTCAACCTAGCCACCACAGTTATTATAAACTGATGGTGATTTCACACAAGTTTTTGACTCATAAAAAATGGGTTTTGGGAGCTGAACCTTCGTTACAACCTCAATTCTTCACTCTTTGTTCAAAATCGACTTCATATTCGGTCTTCTCGTCCCAAAAAACTTGGGCCTGAGAGATGTCGTTTTCCATGTTCTTTAGGGCGAGGAGACCAAACATGAAGTTCATTTTGACTTTTGAGTGAAGGATTGAGATTCTGACAAAGTTTTAAGTCTCGAAACTCAATATTTATATTTATTCATATTTATTTTATGAAAATGGCTGTAATCACCAGAAATTTGTAAACACAGGAGGTAGTACTAACAGGTGAATCAAGACAATTCAATGACAATTTCAGTGATCGAAAATAATTTTTTCAGAAATAGCAACCTAATATTCTTCTTTAAAACCGTCTAATATATCTTTGTGGGTCTCTTCCGCCAATCGTGCCGTATTCATTCGAGAATAAGAAACCCATGTGAAAAAGACTTTGCAGCGTTTTTTTGAATCTACGCACCTTGAAACGTAAAAGAAAAAATTTTGAGGGGGCGTCATAAAAATTTTTGCTGAGCGAATGCACAGGTGTATTATTTACAGAATAATAAATCGAAACGCAATGTCCGTCCGCCGTATAATCCATATCTACTTCAAGTCTTAAAAATTCGTTCCTCCGCACACAGGCAACAACAGTGCAGCTCGATCGGAATAAGCCCAAGGGTCTCATGGGTGAAAAATGGGTGTAAAAATAGGGCTTTTGGTGTTTTAGTTACACGACCTTGTGAGGTATCGTTTTTCTATGACTTAGCTATGATCGTATATTGACCATATTCTCTGCATATTGCTGTTACCACAAGCTTTATATGGTATAAACAATCCTATTATATTATTTATGTATATGAATGTAATTATGTAATAATGAACCTTCGGAATCGAGAATGGATTTTTTTTTAATCCCCCTCGAAATTTGATGGTTTCCGTTTCAAGGAACTTAAAACCCGAAATGAAGTAAACATTTTCTGCCAGTCCGCCGTATTCTTAGTTACTATGACCCAAATTAATGAATTTGATTTTTTAAGCCTTATTTGGGGTGTAGTTGGTCAGCGAAGCTCGGTGTTACTGTCAGTCATTTCTAAGGAGTGAAAAACAGGGGGTTGAAATGTTCAAGAGGCCGTTATCTCGCATTTTTTTACGCCTGCAGATTTATCTCGAACTTGGGAATTTTTGGAGACCACCCGGAGCACTGTACGTCCAGCCGTTCGTTCACAGTAAGGCTGCGAAGTTTACACCGAAAAGCTTCGTCAGCATGATCGTTAATGAAACTGTTTACATCCAGCCCAGATAACATTGCTGGGGAACACATGATTATAATCACGCATGACTTTATGAAATCGAGTTGGTTGTTCCATGGTATTATTATTTCATTTGGTACTTGTTTAACCTGAACAAATGTCGCTTCGTGAATAACAAACAGGTAATTATTAATTATAATAATTCATGAATCTACCGCATACTTATGAAACTGTATTTGCCGGCCGGCGCCACCACTCGATTTAAGGGCTTTCCTGGGGGGGAGCACGAGTGCAGGTATTGACCATAGAAAACACTGATCTACGCAAAACGTGTATCTATACAGATAAATAATAAACCGTTGTGTAAGAATCTGCAGCGTTACTTTTTTTTTTACTTTTGTTATAGCTAGCAAATTTGCAGCGCTACTTTTTTTTTTTTTAATAGGTAGCAGTTTTGACTCGGTTGTAAACAGGCTATTTTACCATGCTTGTATCTCCTGTCCTTTTCTTCTTCTACCTGGTCTGTTACTGGCTGGACTATTACTATCTATGTATATATTTACCGCATTCTCTACATATACTGCTGTTACTAAATAATAGTATACTGGATACCAATTGGTACACTGCTTATGCATTATCTGAATATAAGGTAATATAAGGTTGTTTTAATGACTAATTTGACATGTAAGGAGTGTGTGATTTTGTTAGGTATAAAGTATCATTTTATTCAATTTTACAGATCATTCATTTAGGTACCAACCATTTTTTACATTGATGCTTAATAGTAGGTAGATATATTTTTCAGACGTTGCCATATATTGCTCAACTGCGCGTTATTTCTATTTTTGGATACATAGTTGTTTCACTAATTAATATAGTTCATCATAACAAATTTATACGTAATAAGTATTTTTCTATTAATTTATGAATTAGTACCTATGTTTTCATCAATACTTACGAGTATTTGGACTAAGACTTATCCATTAATAAACACCTATTGTAATTGGGCTTCCGCCCTTGGGCGGGGGCCTGCAGAGTGCTCAAGTGGCTATCTGACGTTGTGCACCGGTTGCTCTCTCAAAGGCCGCAGAAAAGTAGACCATGCCGACCACCCTACTCCTTTCCACAGTCCTGAGAAGGGTGGTGTAGAGAACCCCTGAATCTACGGTCGTTACCAACACATGTTTGTATGTTGGTCTTGAAATAAGTTGCCAATAAAGGGAGTTGGTGTTTTGCTATTGACCCAGTCTTGTGCTCCCGATCATGTTCAGCTTTAGATCCGGGTTAGCAGCACAACAGTACGGTCGGGTGTGAAATTACAAGCGACAAAAATGGGAACGATATAAGGTCGATATGACTCATGAGACGTACAGATATTTGTCAAGGTTCGTAAGCCAACTGCCGTCGAGGTCTTGTTCGTTGGGCCCCAACAGGGGTTTCAGTGTTGTAGTACTACGCGGTACTGTGTAGTACCACTTTGTACCACCGGTACACTGCGTAGTAGAACAAGGGGCTCGAGACGGAGCTGGTTTAGTAGGACGAGAGCGAGAAGGGTCGACGTTATCCGACCGCTAATGCGACCGAAATCGCCACCGCCGGTTCACTAGCGCGACACAAAACCCTTTCCAATGTTTAGTAGAACTTGTTCCCCGACACCCTCGTAAATGTTCATTCAGGAAGAAACAACAGGGAAATGAGCACAAAGAGGAGGCGCTGCCTTATTATCGCAATTGGGATCTCGGCAAATGGGAGTCTCGTTGGAGCAGGAGAGGGGGTCAAAAACTTTCCTCGAGTTGAAGTAAGAATGTTGTCACTCTGGGCTTCCTCTTAACCAATCACCTTTCACGTCAGTCCAACTAAGAAGGCTTACGTCAGGCATAAAAATGTAATTCTTTTTTCGGTAGGTCAGACGTCGGTTCGAAAACGGCTAAAATAATGACAAGGGCCAGTTCACTCAAGATGTCTTGGTTTTCTGGCATCTCACGGGTAGGTAGGTACCGTACCATCGAAATGTCAAGTCCGTACTCAGTAGGCCATAAACGCGAATCATAGTGCTGATCACCTCTGTTTATCATGGAGACATAAAATGCAAATACGAGTAGAAGAAGTTTACAGTCGTTGTAGGTAGTTTCGCGTTTAAAAATATCAAATCCGCGATTGATTTTCAGAGCGATTCCCTTCCAAATTAAAGTGGCGTAGTTGTATGGGTTGATTCTCGGTGTTGGAGTTTAATTTTCCTACAATTTTCTGCATTGTTCCGATCTACCTCTACATATCCCCTATTAAAAAGAGTGTGGTGAATAGGTACTAAACTACAGAGGGGCTGTGATCTATACAGAAGCGTTATCTAAACAGAGAGCTGTGATCTGTAACAGAAAGGTGTTCTATACAGAGAGCTGTGACCTGCTGTGACCTGTACAAAATGATGAACAGTTGTGTAGGGATTTGCAGCATTTTTAACTCTGAAGACGGATCCTTGCTGTATTGACGGCACATACAGTACAGAATTACTTACCAACGTTGCAATGTAAGCAATGCATGGAGTGTAATAAATTATTATAATAATACATCACTACAATTGTGTGTAGGACGAAGAATATTTTGAAATATCTGAGCAACTGAGAGGAAAGAAAATACCTAAGTACATCTTGAAAATACACACAGTAGTATGACGCGCAATGATTTTTTCTTTTCTACTGGTAAGCACGTAACATGGTAAGTATCTACCCCTTATCCACCATCATCCTCCCTGCTCTAACTTAACATAACTATTCATCGTTTTGGAAGCAGTCCAGGGCAAATTTTCGACGCCACAGTATTAAGGATGTGGATGGGGTGGTTATCTCTAGGTGGAGTTTTCACGGACAATTCAACCGAACAAACCTACATTATGAACACACAATCAAATAATAGAGGTTTTTAGTCCATTCGGGGAGCTTGTACCCGTTTTTACTGACATGCGGAGCCATTTGTTCCGCGAGAATGAAATATTTTTGAAACCCCGCTACAATTACATTACCTACCCACGTTCTTGGCAGTTTTATTTAATTTATTGAAACCGCTGCATACACGTTCTGTACTCGACTACACTCTATACTTATCGCACCAGCATTCACATTTATTTGGCGGTTAATACAATGGGGGTGTATCCGGGTACTAGAAGATATGAGTGTTGTAGGTACGTGAATGGATACAAGAAAAACGGGCAACTAGCATAAACAAATATTACTCTGGCAAATTTTCGAAAAATGGCTACACGTTACGAAAATTCCCTCATACCTATGGTCATGCTTCATAAATGGCTTTTTTTAAAACCTATTCACTGAAATTCCTTGAACACCCAATAGTAAGGGATTTCAGTCGTTTTGGGGCTTGAATATGTTTAATGATATTCACACAAGTGATTATATATATATTACCTAATATAAGTTGGGTGATTTTGGATTGCGAATCATTAATCACAATTTCCGATTCAATTATTCAATAATGAACCTACAGCAATCCGTTTCATAGCGAATTTTCGGAGAATTGGCATGTGTGAATAATTATATATTCAATAAACTGTAAATATATAAATAAATGTATAAATAAATAGGTATGTGATGTTAAGTAGGTGGACCTAATTCATTGTCCTCGTGTGTTAAACGTGGTGATGTTCGCACCATACAGGCTTTACCGAATGAACACTACAAACGTGCAGAAATCTAGCAGGTATTTGGAGGGTATTGGCAGGTTGGTCCACGTGGCGTTCCATGAGAATGTGATAAGTAAATGAGTTTCACCAAAATCTGACCGTAACTTTCTTCTGCGCACGTGCAAACAACGAAAACCTTGTCACGCTTACATCTGAAGTTCCATTCGAGCGATCTAAATGCGATTTTCAGGGTTTATAATACGCTGTGGGCTAGCGCAAACTTGAAATCAAATTTAAGAACTTAATAAGTACTTGCTCAGATTCAAGACTATCCGTCTTAGCTAGTTTTGTAGCCAGCGCGGAGCTTTTTAAATCGTCAGATTTTGATGAATTAGTAGTAGAATTTTCGTCTCAGAAAGCAGGAAAAGTTTATTAGTAAAATTCAAGAATATTAATGATTATGTATTATAAAGTAAACATTTATAATAAGAATATAAAATAATTGCATTTATTACACCCAGGGGGCCGCTTAGAGATAATTGGCCCAGGGCCGCAACAAACCTAAATCCGGCTCTGGACATGGCAATGGCTGGTTGGTAATAACATTTTTACGGGAGAAATCACGATCGACTACACCTATAATCTTATCTTTCTCTACATGATGGAGATTTTTTTAAACAGAAATTCGTCGAACATGAGGGTACACTTTTTTTTCCCCTCTGGCCACATTGGAACTTCTTCCTTGAGGAAATCGATAATAAAAGTATGCACTCCTGTGTTGAGGGGAATTCTGGCCTGAAATCTCTTTAAGGTCGTCAGGCTCGGCAAAAAAATAATTTTTCGAAGAAACCTACATGGCCGAGGGGTTATGAGAGCATAGGCTGAAGGGCACCGCCTCCCATACTTGCTCTTCGTGAACATGCTCAACTGTGCACAAAACAACCTATGAGCCACAGGCGTAATGAAATTGGAAGCAACCTGGTAGTTGGCCTCACTCATCGAGACTTAGCTGCATTTGAAGACGATGACACTCTTTTCTCGCATTAATCAGCTGCACTCTCATTTCAGTTTCTTCCTGCTAGGATTTTTGCCTAACTTTGGAGTTTCTATAAATAATGTTGAGGATTATTTTGAGGAGTGAGAAACACACACAGCTAGGATAAACTCACCTAACACCTATAACATAGGTATCATAATGAGCGAATTTTCAAGATACTAATATATTTCAAACATTCTGTGAAGCAGAAAATCCCGATTTCAAAACCCTCAACATTCAAAACTGAGAACAGAGAATGCAAAATAACCGCTAATTTCTGGAATCATCTTGTTTTTGGTAACGATGAACATCAATTTTCAACTTAATGATTCCATTCATTAGGATAATTATTACCTATGGTAATATAGTATTTCAATATGGTTCAGGTATAAGCCTTACTGCTCGTTCAAATACCCGTTAATATTATGTTAGTATTACCTACTATTGTTTTTTATAACTACCCCAAACGTAACGTATTTTTGTGAATAAACGAATTTCTCTTTCTCCAGTTATCAGGAAAGTTAGTCACCATAAATTTGTATACCACTAGAAGTAGTATCAACCGGTGAATCAAGAAAATTAAATGGCACTATCAATAATCAAAGATGATTTTGTTGTTTAAAAGAAGGAGCCCTATCAGTGTTTTTGGGGGCCAAAATTGGTGGAAACCTTCAAAAACCGCTATTTCAATTATTGCACATGAAAGAAACAATAAATGAACAGCCGACATTTCTGTAGCTATGTCCAATAGAATAATAAACCCATGTGACAAGGACTTAGTAGCGTTTTTCCAAGATTCCAGCACTACCTATCTCACAATGGTTAAGGGGGTCCCGCCCAGGCGGGAGGGGTGCAATGACGTCACCCGCTGCCAAAATGTTGAAAGCTCATAGAAAAAGAACTATTCATCGTAGGAGTGTGGTTGGTCTCAAAATTCTTAGAATGAAACATTAATGCTACATTAAGGCAATATGTTTTTAGGGATATTTCTGATAGTTTCTTATCTATTACAGTCATTCCTGGTACCACGACAACGGCGGCCGATTATCGTCCATAATGAGCACTACATCGCCGAGGACAGGCAAGCGGGAGGGCGTGTTCCACTTGGCCTTGGCCTGAAGGTCCAACAAGTATTCAGTACTCCACTTCTTCCAAAATGTTCCGACCTGTTTATTTACAAAATTCCATTTAGGGACTAACCTAGTACTAACGTCAGTGTCCGCGGTGAAATCTGGAAGTGCGGTGAGCGGTCTCTGAACGAGAAAATGCCCAGGGGTGAGAACAAGCACGTCATCTGGTGAACTGGATTGGAATACTAAAGGTCTGCTATTCAGAACCGCTTCCACTCGTGCCACGATTGTACTGAATGTCTGGAAAGTTACGGTATGATCTCGCAAGTTCACTCGAAGGAGTCTCTTGGCCGATTTCACGGCTGCCTCCCACAGCCCCCCAAAATGTGGTGACCTGGGTGGTATAAATTTCCACTCCACTCCCCGAGAGGCGAGTTGAACTTGCAGGTGTTGAGCCACCCCTTGTTCTAGTGCAACTCGAATCTTCCGGAGTAAGTTTGCGGATCCTACAAACTTGGTTCCATTGTCAGAATAAATAACGGACGGCGCTCCTCGGCGAGCAATGAACCGTTCCAAACATTGAAGGAACCCATCCGTACTCAGGTCCATAACCACCTCAATTGTCCCAGTTCAGGTTGGAACGGCTTTGGATTTATTGAAAAGCATCGAGTGCATCTGGCCAAGCAGCGGTTGACCGCGTTCCAACCATCAATTATCCAAAATTTAGTTCTTAAATGGGCCAGTGTAGCGCGGGGACCAACGTGCATGCACCTTTGATGTGCTCGACGTATGAGTAAATTGGTAAGAACATCCCTTGCGGGGAGTAATGCTGGGTGCTGTGTTTCGTAGGTTACCGAGCTGTGTTCCAGCCTTCCTCCTATTCTCAAGAGTCCGTCCGAGGATCGAAAAATGGCTAATTGTTTCATAAGCTTTGTTCTCGGACCTGTTTTCGATAGTGCACGGAATATTGCCTGTCTTGAGCACGTTGAACCAATGTAAGATCAGCCTCAATTAATTCAGAAGAGGTCAATGGGCCAGATTGGCCGAGTTGTACAGAGCACGAAGTACGGGAGGAGCGAAGTCTGCGATTGTTCGCCATTCTCAGTATCCGAGCGACTACGCGCCTCAGTCTTTCATAGGAACTAAATTTTTGTTCTATCACACCATCCGTGATGGTTAGTGTGACCTGAGCCTTTCCGATGAGAATTTCTCCTGCTACGTCATCGGAGTTTAATTCAGGACGAAAGCGTTTAATAGGCCATAGCGACCTATCAGACAATAACCATATTGGTCCGTGCCACCACACTTCGTTGCGAACCAGTTGAACTGGAAGAGTTCCCCGAGATGCCACATCGGCAGGGTTGTCCGTAGTGCCTACAAGATACCAGTTTGCAGCTGGTATGTTCGAAAGTGTCTTGGCCACGTGGTAGCCCACAAAAACTTTCCACAATGGAGCTGGGTTCGCCGTGATCCAAGAAAGAGCAATTGTACTGTCCGAACATGCTATTAAATGATCATCCGAGATGTGTGGAAAATGAACTCTGATCTTCTTGACCGTTTTCCCTAACAGTTCAGTGGCTAATAATTCTAACCGGGGAATGGTCTCAGTTTTGGTCGGTGCAATTCGCGCTCGTGAAATGATCAAACGGGTTGCCACCACCCCCTCTTGCATGCCGACGTGACATACTACGGCCGCGTACGCCTATTCTGACGCGTCGGCAAACCCAACCAACCATTGATTAGGATCCGAACTAGTGCCTATGTATCTGGGAATTCGCAAACTTGCGAGGTCTCCCATTGAACTGGCCAACTTGGACCAATCATGAACGAGAGATGGGGGCAAAGGATCATCCCAGTCATACTTGGCGTGACATACTTCACGCTGAATGCATCGCGCAAGTACTGATATGGGCATTACCCATCCAGCCGGATCATAGATTCTACCTACCTGGCTCGCGAGCTCTCGTTTGTAGACACCGTCGGTGTGGTAGGTACTCGGAACAAAAACGTATCTGAGCGGGGTTCCCACGATATTCCCAGCATTTTCAACGGGTTTCCACCTTCCTCCTCTGTACTTAGATCCACACATTCAGAACCAGGAAGACGGTGGTCCATCGGGATACCCCGCCGAAGCTTGGGATCGTTAGCTGCCCACTTTCGTAGCTCCAATTCAGCTGTCTTGAGCAGGGCGGTCAGTTCCAGTCGTGCACGCACAGCTTCCTCGATATCCCTCCCCCCGCCATGGGTATCATCAACGTACGTTCGATTAAGGAGTATTTCTGATCCTAAAGGGAACTTTTCCTGATTAGCTAACGCCGAGTGCCGAATCACACGGTTCGCAAGGAACGGGGCTGACGCAGTGCCGTAAGTTACTGTACCTAATGCGTAGTCCTGAATTTTGCCATCCGGAGAATCTCTCCAAACTATCCTGAGCATATCATGATCAGAGGGAGGGTGCAAGATCTGACGGAACATCATCCGGATGTCTCCAACAAAAATGTACTTGAGTGAACGAAATCGGAAAATAATGTCACAGATATCCGGCTGCATTTTTGGGCCTATAAGTAAGATCTCATTTAACGATCGCCCATTGGAGGTGCGCTGAGAAGCGTTGAACACAACTCGAATTTTGTCCGGAGGGTCATCGGGCCTGTGCACGGCGTGATGCGGTACATAATAGTGAACTTGTTGAGGTACCGGGGGTTCTACAGGATGCATGTGACCAAGTTACAAGTACTCATGAATGAATTTACGATACGCTTCCGCTAAAATTGGATCCTTCTTGAACTTGGACTCCATGCGGTAAAATTGCCGTAAAGCAATATTCCGTGAGTCGCCAAGCGAGGCACGGTCTTGCGCAAAGGGAAGGGGTACAATGTAT
This sequence comes from Leptopterna dolabrata, assembly GCA_954871275.1. Taxonomy (NCBI): domain Eukaryota; kingdom Metazoa; phylum Arthropoda; class Insecta; order Hemiptera; family Miridae; genus Leptopterna; species Leptopterna dolabrata. Next base: position 86,788,720 of record OX940974.1, on the reverse strand, counting down.
CTACCCGTAGCGGTATGTCGAACGTTCTCGACAAATATTCTTTCCGCTATTTGTTCCGCCGGGGTCCATGGAAGAACCTCTTCCACTCACTCAACCTCGAACATCCTACGTAGCAATTCATCAGTATTGTGGGTGGATTGCACTAAACTTGGAAGAGCGACAACTGTTTCCCTTTTGAATTCAATGCGGCTAGGGAGAATTGGCTCACGAGTGCTCGTACAGAAACTAGAGGCCAATTTGAACAATGACATTTGGTTCGGACATGTAGGATCTGGAGGAATTACTGAATATAAATTGCGGATAAACAAAACCTTCCTAGGGGTCTCCGACACCGGAGCACTATTACCTTTCAGTGTCTTGAGAATACTTATGATTTCTCGAAACATCTCGGCTCTGTACTGTTTTTGACTGCGTTCCTTTTGCATAACAGTGAGATTTGAGCACGCTATGGGTACCTGACGTAACTCAGTTGGAGCGTCCTCCGCTCTGAAATTTTGTTCTAGAACTTGTTCCCAACCTCAGAACAAAGGAGCCACGGCGAACCTCCGACAGGGGAGACTATCTCGTCTCGCACTATTTGCATAAATGTTCCCACTCCGATGATTAAATTGATCTCCGCAGACACGTTGAACTGAGGATCTGCTAACTCATCGCCTAGGTTCTCAATGTGTGGCCAAGCGTTAATAGAAAAGGTGGACGAAGGAATAGAAGCAGTTACCTTAGGCATCACGTAGCCCGACAACGGCAATCTCCTGCCAGTTCGAGTGTGCAGGAAAAATGACGCCTCCCCAGAAGCGGGTTGCACCTTGCCACCAACCCCAGCAATACCTAGGTTAGAGCGTTCTAATGTAAGTCCCGCAGCCTTCACTAATCTATGAGATATTAGATTTATTTCAGAACCGCTGTCGAAAAGCGCGCGGAACAGGGTACCTATAGACCTTCCTGACTGGGAAATTTCCACCATTGCTGTGGGAAGCAATCCCTTGAACTTACTGAACTTGAGGCACGACCTACCGAAGTCCTCAAATTCCCCGGAACTGCTATAACGCTTGCCTGGCCTACCTAACTGTGGTGATAGATTTGTACTAGTACCTACCTCCGACCTAGTCTGATCCCAAATAGAACTTTGCCTAGCATTGAGTGTATGAGGGGCAGGACCACTCGCTACACTCATCTGAACTTGCTCGTCATTCCCTACTCCGAACTTACGCGTGCCTGGCCTACCTATGGGGGAAGGCAACACAGCGGACCTGAAATGGACCTTACTTGTCGAGCTAGAACTAACCGACCGGTTCGTGCAATGAGGGACCCAGTTGCTGTGTTTTCCGTCCCAATCTGGGCGAGGTGTCAAGACAACGCAGGTATCGTCCCCGGTGGTCCTAGGTACTAACATGCACACGTCATGGTTGACAGCCGAGCTACTGTCCAATTTCTTAAAGGTACACACCCTACCTACGGGATCGGAATAAACATAGGAATCGCATTGGGGACTCAATTTGGTACATGAACGGATTTCATTGCCACAGTTATTCAAAATGGAATTATTACATTTTTGAACTTCAAAGTATGTACCAGAGCTTGACAAAATTTGGGACTGATTTGAGGGGTATTGGGGTCCCACTGACGCAATCCACCGAGAACTAAGTGCTTGAACGTACTTTTGCTTTGAACTGGTGGTGGATTTGCGTGCAGTTGGGCCTCTTCAAACAGAAGCGACTGAGGAGTCACCAGCGTCCTGTATTTTAACGTACAGGGATGGCCCCGAATTGGACATCTTGTCCGGGACGCGTCTGAAGGACGAAGAGTTCCCCCCGTTTGCGACTGAGGCCCACTTTCACCAAAAATTTGAAACGAGTTTAACCCGGAAGAGGTTCCAAATTAACGGAGTTTACCACTCACTGTCTTTCACCAGAGCTCTGTGCGAGCTTAAACTTCCACCGAGGGGGCTCAAGTTTAAACGCCCGAAATCCGGCACGTTAAAGTCGCTAATCTCCGTTATCCATGATCCCAATATGGCCACCTAGCTCACAGCTGATTTTCGGTTCCGTTGTTATAGAGCTGTGAAATGAATTAACTCGAGTTGGCATTGTATTGGTATTTACTCTATACCATGTGTTCCACAATGATATTATAGGTACCTTACCTCGTGACTGGAGTCGTTGTAAATCAGAAATCACTTTGGCAAATTACAGTTGTTATTACAGCAGAACAATGGAAGCGGGAATCGACATCAGCTGAGTGGTGGTTGTTGTTGTTTTGACGAGTTTATAGTCCCGGCGCGTCATATTGTCCAACTTTTGCTTGGACATTTTAAACTAAACTCCGTCAGGCAAACTCCGTTATTTCAAACTGGGCTTAACCGACATTTGGGTTGGTGAAAGACGCCAGCTGCCTTTCCAGGTTTAAACCTCGACGTTAACTTTAACGGAGTTTGGCTAAACTCCGTTAATTAATTTTCTGGTGAAAGTGGGTCTGAGGGATCTAATTTTGGGGCAGTTTTGGGGCCGGCCTCGCTCACCGTACTTGGTTGGTCGCAGTGCAGCGACAGATGGTGGTCCCGCCGACACCGACATCTAAGCTGTCAGTTCAACTGTCTGGCTCGATATGATTGTTGGATAGAAATAACAGATGTTTCTGAAAATAACGTTAAATAAACAAAACATTATTAAATTTACCGGTTCTCCTAAACTACTTGCTCCTTTTTGATAACTCATAAATATTGAACATGAGCTTCTGAGGTATCGCTTTCCATATTTTTTGGGGCGAGAAGACCAAATATGAAGTTGACTGACCAAAGAGTGAAGAACTGAGGTTTTGACGAAAGCTCAGCTCTCAGAATTCATTTTTTATGAGTCAGAAACCTGGGACATTGTCTGAAGTCACCATAAATTTGTATACCACTAGAAGTAGTATCAACCGGTGAATCAAGAAAATTAAATGGCACTATCAATAATCAAAGATGATTTTGTTGTTTAAAAAAAGGAGCCCTATCAGTGTTTTTCGGGGCCAAAATTGGTGGAAACCTTCAAAAACCGCTATTTCAATTATTGCACATGAAAGAAGCAATAAATGAACAGCCGACATTTCTGTAGCTATGTCCAATAGAATAATAAACCCATGTGACAAGGACTTAGTAGCGTTTTTCCAAGATTCCTGCACTACCTACCTCACAATGGTTAAGGGGGTCCCGCCCGGGTGGGAGGGGTGCAATGACGTCACCCGCTGCCAAAATGTTGAAAGCTCATAGAAAAAGAACTATTCATCGTAGGAGTGTGGTTGGTCTCAAAATTCTTAGAATGAAACATTAATGCTACATTAAGGCAATATTTTTTTAGGGATATTTCTGTTAAGTTTCTTATATATTACAGTCATTCCTGGTAGGGTGTCAGCTATACTAAGATGCGAATGTGTGTCCAAATACATTAAAAACTCACTTGATGTTGTTGAGTGACATCAAGAAGTACCAGTTTTGCTGGTACTGGGGAAAGCTGTCAGTTCAACTGCCTGGCTCGATATGATTGCTGGATAGAAATAACAGATGTTTCTGCAAATAACGTTAAATAAACAAAACATTATTCAATTTACCGGTTCTCCGAAACTACTTGCTCCTTTTTGATAACTCATAATATTTTAATGGCAAATTACCGTGTATCCTGAAGGCAACTGAAACGAAATGTAATAATCTGTGGGCATTTCTGTCACTTTCTTTGGGGTATCATGTTTCATGGTCAGATATCAGGTCTAAGGATCCGAATTTGTTTCCAAACCTATCTAATAAAATCTAAGTAGGTACTTGAGTCTGTCTATACATTTATCACAATTATTTAGAAAATTTTCAGATTATAAAACTCACCTTTTTGATGTAGCAGAGTGATATCAGTTTCGCTGGTACTGGGGAAAGCTCGGATTGACTTCCTGGCCTGAAATGGTTGATGGATCATCCGCTATATAAATAACTGATGTATCTAAAAATTAAGAATATTCAAATTACAAAACACTCTCTTAAGTGCGTAATTAGCAAATAACTATCCAAAACTAGCAATTATGGGTCTGACAGTAAGGAAAGTAGATTTTTAAGGATATTTCGGTTAGTTTCTTCTCTATCGTATTTTCTCTTCAGATATCACATTTAGGATCAGAATTTGTATCAAAATAAATGTCTCTTTTATGTTTATGAGAGTCATAAGCTTTGCTGGTATTGGGGACAGCTGTCAATTTAACTTTCTGGCTTAAAATAGTTGTTGGATCACCCACTGTAGAAATAAGTGATGTTTCTGAAAATCAAAATAAATGTCACCACAAAATAAATTTAACATATTACCGGGTCTCCTAAATCCTACTTATGATTTAATGTGGGAATTTCTCAGGTTTCATAGCATTCTCATATTCACTTCCTCCGAACTTCAATAACATTGTCAGTTGTTTTCAAATTAGGTAAGTACTTAACCTCTCGTTCAGCAGTTTTTACTTTCCTTACCTGACCTGAAAGGTCAAGTAATGCAATCGGGCTGAAATAAAATGTCTGGCCTAGAAAAGGTACACTCAAGGTATTCGCAACAGGTACTCAAACCATATCTTTACGTTCCAGAAAGATGTACCTACCTGTGTGCGTGTGTTTGTATGTAGGTATGTAACGTGTGTAGGTGCACGACTGCAACCTTAATTTACAAGGTAAAAAAATCTTATTTCGAGGCTAGACTTCTACAAACAAAAGAAAGCTCCTGCAGAAATTTCAGATCTATCTATGGAGGAAATACCTGGAAAAGTAGGTAAAAAAAACCTCGTCTTTCTCGCTTTTCCGACATTTTCTCCCAAATGAATTGAGAGATTCTCTCACAGTGAACGTACGTTGAAAGTAATCCCCTTTGTCCTTTTTATTTTCATTGCTAGTACAGTAAACTTGAGGATGGCATGTCAACTAAAACTGTAAACAACCATATATAACCTAATACGTTAGTTAGGTACGTGAGTATACCTACTTCAGTCAATATTGGTAGAGAGACATCAAAATGTGGGCAGACATCGAAACTGGATTGAAAACTTATGTTAGAAGGATTTTACGTTTGTGCAAATAATCTCGATCGTGTTGATGTTTCTCAGTTTAGGAAAACATCAACACGATGTTGAACTTCTTGATCTAGTTAATGAATACGAGGCAGTTATGTGCCATACCCACTTAGCAGACGTGTGATGGCATAGAGAAAAAAAGTTCTATTCTCTCTGTGGTTGTAATCAGTAGGCACGTACCAAGCAAGTTTGTCTCCAAGACTCACCTAACTTGAAGGTAAAACATACGAAAGTCATATCTAAGTTACATAAACTATATCAAAAACGCTGCAAAATCCTTGTCACGTGGGTTTATTATTCTATTGGACGTACCTAAAGAAATGTTGCTGTTCATTTATTGTTTCTTTCATGCGCAGTAATCGAAATAGTGATTTTTGACGGTTTCCATCAATTTTGGCACCCAAAAACACGACCTCGGCTCCCTTCTTTTTTTTACAGCTTATCTTTGAACATTGATAGTACCATTTAATTGTCTTGATTCACCTGTTGATACTACTTTTAGTGTTATTATACAAATTTATGGTGAATCCAGACAATTTCCCAGATTTTTGACTCACAAAAAATGAATTTCGGGAGCTTAACCTTTGTTACAACCTCAATTCTTCACTCTTTGGTCAAAATCAACTTCGTTTTCGGTCTTATCGCCCTAAAAAACATAGAAAACGATACATCACAAGCTTGTGTTCACTAAAACCTCAAACAAACCTCGAAAACCCCTATTTTTACACCCATGTTTTTCTCATAACGCCCCTGGGTGTATTCCGATCGGGCTGCCGAGCTTTGGAGCACAACTAGGATCGAGATGTATTCCCAAATGGGGACCCAAACTGTGTGCGGAAGAACTACGATATTAGACCAAAATTTAATATAAATATAAGGCTAAAACTTTGCTAGAACCTCAATTTTCCACTCACTGGTCAAAATCGACTTCGTATTCGGTCTTCTCGTCCTAAAAAACATGGAAAACGATACCTCAAAAGCTCATGTGACTAAAACAAAACAAAAAAAACCCTACTTTTATACCCTTTTTCACTCATAACACCCCTGGGCATATTCCGATCGGGCTCATGGACGAGAGATGGGGGCAAAGGATCATCCCAGTCATACTTGGCGTGACATACTTCACGCTGAATGCATCGCGCAAGTACTGATATGGGCATTACCCATCCAGCCGGATCATAGATTCTACCTACCTGGCTCGCGAGCTCTCGTTTAGTAGACACCGTCGGTGTGGTAGGTACTCGGAACAAAAACGTATCTGAGCGGGGTTCCCACGATATTCCCAGCATTTTCAACGGGTTTCCACCTTCCTCCTCTGTACTTAGATCCACACATTCAGAACCAGGAAGACGGTGGTCCATCGGGATACCCCGCAGAAGATCCGTGTAGTCTTTAATGCGTCCCAGCGGACGGCAAATGGTCGATCACTGAACGAAATCTTACACGTGGGTCCGAAGTTACAACCGGACATTTGCGATATTCTCCTCCGATTCCGCTCATTCCCCTATGTGTTCATTGGCGATCTTAAACAAATGTTCCGCCAAATCTTACATCCTAGAGAGGATCAAGATCTTCTCCGTATTGTTTGGAGAGATTCACCGGATGACCCTGTTCAGGATTTGGCGCTCTGTACAGTCACTTATGGTACAGCTCCAGCTCCGTTCCTGGCGAACCGGACCTTGAAACATTTGGCAGAGACTCAGGCCAAGGACCACCCCAGGGCCTCTCTAGTTCTACTCGAGCAAACCTATGTGGATGACGTTCATGGAGGAGGTGCCTCGATCAAAGAGGCGCGTGAGGTTAGGGACGAACTTATTGCTCTGGTAGGCTCCGCGGGTTTTGAGATGCGGAAGTGGGCCGTTAATCACCCCGATCTGCTTCAGGGTATTCCCCAAGATCATTGCCTGATATCGGGCGAAACAGTGGACTTGGATCCCACAGAAGGCACGCCCCTTAGAATGTTAGGAGTGGCCTGGGACCCTCGTACTGATACGTTCTTCTTCAAAGTACCAACTACGCCGGTAGTTCGAACCAAGAGGGAGTTGGCTAGTGAGGTCGGTAGAATTTATGACCCCGCGGGCTGGGTCATGCCGGTTTCGGTCTTCGCTCGAATGATCCAGCGTGAGGTTTGCCATGCACGTTTTGACTGGGACGATCCACTTCCCCTCTCCTTAGTTGCTGATTAGTCGAACATCGCTAGATCCATCGATACGCTCACAGAGCTGAAGATTCCCCGTCACGTTCAGGTGTCTAGTCCCATTCAGTGGCTAGTCGGATTTGCGGACGCCTCTGAAAAGGCATACGCAGCTGTGGTCTATCATGTTTGCGCACAAGAAGGTTCATTTGTGACCCGGCTAGTCACCGCTAGAGCTCGAATTGCCCCCATAAAGCAGGTTTCAATACCTAGGCTAGAACTACTCGCTGCCGAATTGCTAGGAAAGACCATGAACAAGATTCGGCCACAATTCGCTGATGCTCAATTGGTTGCGTGCTCTGATAGCACAATCGTTCTGTCCTGGCTCACAGCCGACCCAGCGCCGCTATGGAAGGTATTTGTGGGAAACCGTGTAGCCAAGACTCTCTCTTGTTTGCCCCAGGAGCTTTGGTTCCACGTTCAGACGCAGGACAACCCCGCTGATATAGCATCTAGGGGAGCCCTGCCCAATAAACTGATCCAGAATGAGCTTTGGTGGAATGGTCCTCATTGGTTGCGCTCTGACCGGTCCCTGTGGCCTATTCGCAGAATTAGGCCCAACCTCAGTCAAACGAGTGTGGCTGAGGAGATCAGAACGGTCAGGTCGCATGCCACCGCTCTGGAGACGACTGACGAGCTGGAGAAAAAATTCAGCTCATTCGGTCGGCTGAGAAGAGTGGTTGCCTGGATCTTACGTTTCGGACGAAACTCCCGTGGTCGAAGAGTTAGGTTTACCACAGTTCGGAGGGTTCCGGTCGAACCATTGGCAACTGAAGAGCTGCGGGCAGCTGATCTAGTTTTAGTACAACGCGCACAAAGTCGGCACTTTCAGGATATTCATTCCGCCTTAGACCGTTCCACTCCCCGTACCAAGCTCATGAGACAACTCGCTATATTTCGATCACAAGAAGGCATCATTAGAGTGGGGGGCCGTTTGGAGCATAGCAGTAGCGCATTCGAGACTAGGCATCCAGCACTTTTACCAGCCAAGGATCCACTCACCCAACTTATCATTCGTCAGGCTCATGAGAGCTGTTTGTATGTCGGTCCGAGGGCGACCCTAGCTCACCTGCGTACGAAGTTCTGGATTATAGGTGGTCGGAATGCGGTCGCTAGAACTCTTGCCAAATGCACCCGCTGCTTTTCGATCAAGCCCATAGCCTTTCAACCAGAAATGGGTCCGCTCCCATCAGGGCGGGTTCAGGGAACGTTCACATTCGATCAGGTCGGCATTGATTACGCCGGCCCATTTTCGGTCTCCGTAATTGGTCTCCGTGGGGCACGAAAAGTAGAAATGTACTTGGCTGTGTTCGTTTGCTTTGCCACCAAGGCGGTGCACTTAGAAGTAGTTATGGATCTGAGCACCGACAGTTTTCTGCAGTGCCTAGAAAGATTTATCGCTCGAAGAGGGGTGCCCTCCGTCATTTGGTCGGACAACGGTCGCAATTTTTTGGGGGCAGCCAACCTCCTTAGGAACATTAGGATTGCGCTGGAGACAGGCGCATCGATCACGCTTGCCGAACGTTTGGCTGCTAGGGGGGTGAGCTGGAAGTTCATACCACCAAGGGCTCCTCATTTTGGGGGGTTATGGGAAGCTGCGGTCAAGTCAGCAAAGCGACTTATTAGGGTGAATTTGCGCGATCATACGGTCAATTTCCAAACGTTCAGCACTATAGTGGCTAAGGTCGAGGCCATCCTTAATAGCCGGCCTCTTGTGTTCCAATCCGCCTCACCGGATGATATTCTCGTTCTTACACCAGGTCACTTCTTGATTCAAAGACCACTTACTGCTCTCCCGGAATCTGAAGGCTGCCTGGACTCCAGCTCGCGCCTTATTCCCAAATGGCGGTTTGTGAACCAGACCGTACAGGGCTTCTGGAAGAAGTGGAGTAAGGAGTACCTGCTTGATCTGCAGGCACGGGCCAAATGGAATACTCCTGACCGACCCCCTGTTTTAGGAGATGTAGTTTTGATCATGGATGACAACCGTCCACCGCTCTCTTGGCCCATGGGCGTGATTACCGATCTTCACGCTGGTTCTGATGGTATTGTTCGGGTAGCCAAAGTTAGGTCCACCAATGGAGAGCTGACACGTCCATTGGTCAAGCTTTGCCCCATGCCCAAGGAGCAGTCCGAATGACGGGCGTCATTGGGGGGGGGGAGGATGTTCGGACGTAGGTACATATACGCCCGAAGTAGTGCGTCTAGTGTCCGCTCGAGCGCTAGCTGTGGCTAGCGGGGTCGATCAGAACATGAGGTTCTTTTAGGTCTTAGAACGAACGAATGTAATTGTACTTAGATTATTAAATTATATCAAGCATCAAGTCAGCCATAGGCGGTGCAATTTCGATCCCATGGGCCAGAGTTGCAAAATAATGCATGTTCATGTAGCTCCCTTTTTATTGCAAACCTGAGTACCTCTCGAACGGGAAGATGGCGTAGAACCAGCAAAAGTGAGAGTTATAAGAAAGTTTTTATCGTTGTGAAAATTGTTATAATCGATCGCTCTCAATCGTTCTTGTATTAAATTCGTTCGATCGGAATTTCTTCAGTATTTTTCGTTCCCGCACAAACAGCTATTTCAATTATTTTACATAAAGAAACAATAAATAAACAGCCAGCATTTCTCTAGACCAATAAAATAATAGAATAATAAACCCATGTGACAAGGACTTTACAGCGTTTTTGGAATCTACGTATGTACCTTGAAACGGAAAAGAAAAAATTTTGAGGGGGCGTTATAAAAATTGTTTGCTGAGCGAATACATAGGTGTATTATTCACAGAATGATAAACAAAAATCGTATGTAACTATGTCAAAGATACAAATATAACTGCGATTCATGTTCAGTTCCATGGGAGGGGAGGACGTGTTTCAAATACAACACAAGTCGGAGATGCATAAAAATACAAAAACACTGCAAAGTCCTTGTCACATGGGTTTATTATTCTATTGGACATACCTAAAGAAACTTTGGTTGTTCATTTATTGTTTCTTTCATATAAAATAATTGAAATAGCTATTTCTGGAGGTTTCCACCAATTTTGGCCCCCAAAACGCGAATTAGGTACGCTCCTTTTTTTTCAAATTATCTTTGATCATTGATAGTACCATTTAATCGTCTTGATCCACCTGTTGATACTTTTTCTAGTGGTATTCTACAAACTGATGGTGATTTCAGACGGTTTCCCAGGTTTTTGACTCATAAAAAATCAATTTTGGGAGCTGAACATCTGATACAACCTCAGTTTTCCACTCTTTGGTCAAAATCTACTTCATATTCGGTCTTCTCGTCCCCAAAAACATGAAAAACGATACGTCAAAAGCTCATTTTACTAACATGTTACTAAAACACAAAAAGTACCTATTTTTATACACATTTTCACTCATAACTCCCCTGGGTATATTCCGATCGGGCTGAAAAGTTTCGGGACACAACTAGGGCCCAAATGGAGCAACTGTGCGCAAGAACGAATTTTTTAGACCGAAAATGAAGCCTGTACACGTGATACGGCGGACGGCGTACGGCGGACGGACATTGCATTTTTGGAATCTACGCACCTTGAAACGGAAAAGAAAAATTTTGAGGGGGTGTTATAAAAATTTTTTGCTGAGCGAATACATAGGTGTATTATTCATAGAATAATAAACCAAAATGTAGCCTAATATTATCGTTCTACTAGCAGATAAAAAAAACGCTGCAAAGTCCTTGTCACATGGGTTTATTATTCTATTGGATTCTAAAGAAACGTTGGCCGTTTATTTGTTGTTTCTTTCATATAAAATAATTGAAATAGCTATTTCTGGTGGTTTCCACCAATTTTGGCCCCTAAAACACAAATTAGGTACACTCCTTTTTTGTTTTATTATTCTGTGAATAATACACCTATGTATTCGCTCAGCAAAAAATTTTTATAACACCCCCTCAAACTTTTTTCTTTTCCGTTTCAAGGTGCATAGATTCCGAAAATGCAATGTCAGTCCGCCGTACGCCGTCCGCCGTCCGCCGTATCACGTGTACAGGCTTCATTTTCGGTCGAAAAAAATCGTTCTTTCGCACACATGCTCCATTTGGGCCCTAGTTGTGTCCCGAAACTTTTCAGCCCGATCGGAATACACCCAGGGGTGTTATGAGTGAAAATGTGTGTAAAAATAGGTACTTTTTACGTTTTACCAACATATTGGTAACATGAGCTTCTGAGATATCGTTTTCTATGTTTTTGGGGACGAGAAGACCGAATATGAAGTCGATTTTGACCAAAGAGTGGAAAATTGAGTTCTACCAAATGTTCAGCTCCCAGAATTGATTTTTTATGAGTGAAAAACCTGGGAAATCGTCTGAAATCACCATCAGTTTGTATAATAACACTGGAAAAAGTGTCAAGACGTGGTTCAGGACGATTAAATGGCACTACCAATGATCAAAGATAGTTTTTAAAAAAAAAGAAAAAAAAAAGAGCGTACCCTAATTTGTGTTTTGGGGGCCAAAATTAATGGAAACCATCAGAAGTAGCTATTTCGATTACTACGCATGAAAGAAACAATTAATGAACAGCCAACCTTTCTGTATGTATGTCCAATAGAATAATAAACCCATGTGACAAGGACTTTGGAGCGTTTTTTCTTTTTTTTTCAAATTATCTCTGATCATTGATAGTACCATTTAATCGTCTCGATCCACCTGTTGATACTTTTTCTAGTGTTATTCTACAAATTGATGGTGATTTCAGACGGTTTCCCAGGTTTTTTTCTTATAAAAAATCAATTTTGGGATCTGAACATCTGATACAACCTGAATTTTCCACTCTTCGGTCAAAATCGACTTCATATTCGGTCTTCTCGTCCCCAAAAACATTAAAAACGATACCTCAAAAGCTCATTTTACTAACATGTTACTAAAACACAAAAAGTACCTATTTTTATACACATTTTCACTCATAACTCCCCTGGGTATATTCCGATCGGGCTGAAAAGTTTCGGGACACAACTAGGGCACAAATGGAGCATGTGTGCGAAAGAACGAATTTTTTAGACTGAAAATGAAGCCTGTACACGTGATACGGCGGACGGCGGACGGCGTACGGCGGACGGACATTGCATTTTTGGAATCTACGCACCTTGAAACGGAAAAGAAAAAATTTTGAGGGGGTGTTATAAAAATTTTTTGCTGAGCGAATACATAGGTGTATTATTCACAGAATAATAAACCAAAAGCAACTTACTTTTACCCCCTCGCGTCTACCACCTTGCCGTTGGTGAGGGGGCTTAGTCCGCGGCGCACACCATCTATTGCACGATCGCACCTCCTTGGAGTGTGCTGATCACCGGATGGTGTGGGCCATTGCACACGGCAACTAAGAGTAGACAACCCTCAAGACCAAGGTGTACACGCCGTGCTGATGGTCTGCATGGTGCAGAGGGCAATGTGCACATCTAACGGCTGCCCCCAGGGTACCGGCCGACCCCCTGGGTGTACTTAGGCTTGCCTATACATGCGGGGCTCTGTATGGGTGGACGACCCCCTTTCCCTAGCTACTCGTGGGACCAAAATGAAACCCGAATTAGAAACCTTACCCTTAAAAACCAACGCTGCCAGTGAAGAGGAGAGCTGTACTGAACTCACCTCCTCACTGACAGAAATGGCAATCTCGGATGCTGGGGCTGTACAAACCCCGGCATCTATGGATTGTGAAGGTGCAAGTGGCAGTTCGCAGGAACAAACCGCTGGCACACAACGGTTTGGCCGCAAACCCTCTGGCGCTCAGCTGAGGAAGGCGGCCAGACAGAAGGCTCTTGAGAGAGGGAAGCCAATTAGGCCTCGGAAGAAAAAGAGGTCGGGGAAGCTGGCTCCTGGTGCTGGAGCGGCGGGAACTCGTGACGGAGCAACCACCTCACGAGGGGCAGATACGCTAATCAGCGTTGACCAACCCCTTGTACCTGGTGGCGCCTCTGGAGTGGGTTCCCGCCCACCTCTGGCATTGGGACCGGTTGGGGGTGTGGTAGGGGCAAGTACGCCGGGAAAACGGCGACGCAACCCCAACACCACCCCTCCCTCGGCCTCAATCCCCAGGACCAAGAGGGCACGGGGAGAGACCCTGGCCCAATCCGGAGATTCACTCCAGGGTGATAGCTCTGGCGGGTACAGCGGTGCACTCTCCACCACCAAGATGGTCATAATCCATGGCAACCACCCGGTGGAAAGACTGTCGGAAGTGGAGGCCAGCTTGGTCCTGGGAGAAATAGTGCGGGCAACGTTCCTGGAGCCGGCTGGCCAGGGACCGCAGTTCACAAACGGCTACACCAGCAATGGAGTGGTCCACCTGATCTGCTCCAATAGCCAATCGAAGGGTTGGCTGGAGGAAAGGGTTGGGGAGCTGCGGCCCTGGGATGGAGTCACACTCCGGACGGGGCCTGCAAAAATACTATTGGAGGGTCAGGTGAAGGTTGGGGTCTGGATCCCCACCGACTTCCTTGATCGCTCCGATGCTAGGAAGCTAATTCCCTTGTTCGAGATCCAGAACCCTGGACTCTCAACAAAGGAATGGCGACTACTGAACAGCCGAGCAGACGAGAAGGGGATGGAACTTGTGCTGACAGTAGACAAGGACTCTCTGGAATGGCTGAAGGGGCATAACTTCAAACCCCACTTCCACACCCGGAGAGTCACCTTCAGGCAGCTGTCCACACCACCAAGTGATGCTGCGGGTCATCCAAATAAACCTGCAGCATAACAAGGTGGCAACAGCCGCCCTGTGCCAGCTGCTTGCAGCTGGCAAATACGACATTGCCTTGATACAGGAACCCTGGGTCTACCGGGGCGAAATCAGGGGCCTCAATAACGCAGGAGGTAGGTTAATCTATAAACGCAATTGCGTTGATAATGTACGTGCCTGCGTATTTGTCAAAAATGACATCAATTCACTAACTATGTCTGAGTTCTGTTTCAGGGATTTAGCAGCAGTGAAGATAACCCTCTCTGAAAACGGCCAAAGGGAGCACATAGTAACTGCCTCAGCCTACTTTCCAGGGAACTCATCTGAGGGGCCACCACCTGCAGAAATGCCGGACCTCATTGAAAAATGCCGCGCAGACAACGTGCAGCTCCTAGTCGGCGCAGATGCCAACGCCCACCATGTTGCCTGGGGAAGCACTGACACCAACACCAGAGGTAAATGCTTGTTTGACTACCTGGTAGCGAGTAATTTATACGTAGCAAACCGGGGAAACAAACCAACATTTGTCACCACCAATAGGGAAGAGGTCCTTGACATAACCATTATTACCCCTCCACTAGATCAGAGAATAAGGAAATGGTTCGTATCCGATATCCCCTCCTACTCGGATCATAGGTACATTGTTGTGGAAATCCAAGGCGTGGGTAAAACACAGCAATCTTACCGCAATCCACGGAAGACGAACTGGGAGGCATATAGGGAGGAAGTGGAGGGCTGGTTGAGAGGGACTCGAACCAAGTTGCACAACATAGACGATATCGAGGCAGTAGCGGGAGAACTGGAAGAGGCGCTACTCACCTCATTCAACAATCACACCCCTATGACAACTAAACTCTCAACCACCGGGGTTCCCTGGTGGAATAGGGAGATAGAGGTCGTAAGGCGTGAAACACGCAAACTATATAATAGGGCGCAAAAGACGGGCAACTGGGATGCTTACAAGACCAAGTTAGCCCAACTCAGGAGCCTTATAAAGAAATCAAAACGGGACACGTGGAGGAAGTTCTGTGAAGAGGTGGAAAACACCTCAGAATGTGCAAGACTCCAAAGAGTCCTATCTAAGGCTCCTATCAATCCAATTGGCACATTAGTTAAACCAGATGGAAGCTACACCACAACAGCTGGGGACACTCTAGTACTCTTACTGGAGACTCACTTCCCCGGCTCAGTGGTGACTGACGTTCAGGGACCTTCACCTCACCCACCAACCGGGGCTCAGGGTAGGAGAGCGACCAGAGCAGACTGGGAAGTGGCAAAGGGTGTAGCCTCCATGGAACGAATCAAGTGGGCCATCAGCACCTTTAGCCCATACAAATCGCCTGGCCCAGATGGCATTATCCCCAAACTGCTTCAGGAGGGGGGCCATGGGGTAACCAGGATACTGAGTGCTCTCTTTAGGGCTTGCCTGGCAACAGGTACAATACCCCAAAGATGGAGCAAAGCAAGGGTCATCTTTCTGCCTAAGCCAGGGAAACCTTGGTACAACCAGGCAAAGGCTTTCAGACCCATCTGTCTAACGTCCTTCATCCTGAAGACATTAGAAAAATTGGTTGACAGGTATCTGAGGGAAACCTCTCTCTCAGAGAGGCCTTTACACACCAATCAGTTTGCCTATCAACCGGGCAAATCCTGTGAGGCAGCACTGCACCACCTGATATCACGGGTGGAATCGGTGCTAGCAGCTAAGGAACTTGCCATTGGTGTATTTCTGGATATAGAGGGCGCCTTTGACAACACCTCTATAGACTCAATTATAAACTCAGCGCGCCAGCATGGAACAAACGACACCCTGTGTAGGTGGATCAAAACCATGCTGACAAGCAGAACAGTAGAGGCAGAGCTCCTTGGGGAGTCCGTGGGGATGTCTGTGGCAAGGGGTTGCCCGCAGGGCGGGGTACTGTCCCCCCTTCTGTGGGACCTTGTTGTGGACTCTCTGCTGGAGAAACTCAGCAGTCAAGGCCTCTACGTACAGGGCTATGCTGACGATGTGGTGATCCTAGTTAGGGGTCCCTTTGTCGGCACAGTCTCAGATCTGACACAATCAGCTCTGAAAGCAGTGGAAGACTGGTGTGGCACAGAGGGCTTAAAAGTAAACCCAAATAAAACCACGCTGGTTCAATTCACAAGAACGAGGAATCTGAGAGGTCTCTCAGAACCCCAGTTTTACAATTCAAGGGTACCGTTTCAGTGTGGGGTGAAGTACCTGGGCGTCGACCTGGATGCAACACTCACCTGGAACAAACACCTTGAATACATAGCAAATAGGGGCAAGGGAGCCCTTATGTGCGCAAAACGCACATGCGGAAAAACATGGGGCCTACAGCCGCGGATGGTCCACTGGATCTACTCCGCGATAGTACGACCCATTCTTACGTACTGCTTCGCAGTGTGGTGGCCAAAGGTCAGTCAGGTAGGGGCCTGCCAAACCCTCACCAGTGTACAGCGACTGGCGTGTCTAACCATCACAGGCGCTATGCATGGTACACCCACTGCAGCCATGGAGATTCTACTGGGCCTACCCCCAATAGACATCTACATTAAAGGGGAGGCCGCAATGGCCTCCCTGAGGCTGAAATGGAATGGTACCTGGCGGGATACACCCCACCCAGGTCACACCAACATACTAAAGGCTATACAAGAACCACTGCTCGACATGGTGGCAGATGTTATGCCAAAAATCCTACCTCAACCACGCCCATATGCATCCGTGCTGATGTGGGCGGGGCATGGCTGGAAAAAATGCTGCTCCAACGATATAATCTGGTACACAGATGGATGAAAAATGGATGCAGGTACTGGTGCTGGAGTGTACGGAGCAGGACCCAGGTGGGAATTTTCCACCCCACTAGGGAATTACACCTCCGTTTTCCAGGCAGAAATAGTGGCAATTGATGCTGCGGCCTCTGAGAGCTTGAGGAGGGGACATCGCGGATCCCACACCCGCATACTCTCGGACAGCCAAGCATCGATAAAAGCACTCACAGCCCCCACTGTCTCATCCAGAGTGGTCTGGGACTGTATGCAAACTCTCAACGCCCTGGCGAAACACAACAGAGTTACTCTGGAGTGGGTGCCAGGCCATGGAGGAATCACAGGCAATGAAAACGCCGATTCTCTCGCCAGAAAGGGCTCTCAAACACCCTTCACTGGCCCAGAACCGGCGGTCGGCCTATCAAAAACCACCATCAGAGGGGCCATCAACCGGTGGGTCCGCACTCAGACCACCAAAAGATGGTCACGTATAGATGGACATGCTCATAGTAAGCGGATGATGGCTAGACCCAACTCCAATGCTACTAAGGAGCTTCTTAGATTGAACCGCAGAGAGCTGAGGCAAACAGTCGGCCTCTTAACCGGCTTCCTCCCCCTGCGCCTCCATCTAAGTCGCATAGGGGTCACACAATCAACAACCCAGTGCAGATTATGTGAGGAGGCAGAAGAAAAAGTATCCCACATAATATTTGAGTGCCCAGCACTCGCCCAGCGCAGGTACAATCTCTTTGGGGCCCCAACCCCAATGAGGGAATTTCCCAGCGAAAATATAATCAAAAACCTAACAACCCTCACCAGGGGCCTGGGGTTATTTGATTAAACTGGGACACTCAGGAAAAGTACAATAAGCCAATAGGCTTCCGTGCTTTGGGGCAACCAACCCCCACTCCTGAGCGATCCCAAGTACAATCTACAATCTACAACTTACTTTTAAGCATCTGCTGGAGGGACATGAAGTGAAACATGGTCCAAAACATCCCGCTGCACCATGTGAGAGAACTATTTTTATACGTGTCCCTTGCCTAGAAGGCAAGCAGAAAGTACCAACATGCTCACATATCACTTTGTAGTTCCACACTTCTTGTAACATAGGTAGTGAAAAACAAGAAATCAAAAACCAGAACTATCAAAATGTCATGAAAAATGGAGGACAAAGGTTAAAACACCTCAAGCTCTGAACGTGGAACGGCATCGTGGCAATCCTAACAGTTTCAGCACATGCCGCACCTACTGGGATTAAGAAGTTTTTGGCTTTGAAAGTTCACCAGCAAATGGATCTACAGTCGAATCGTTCACAAGCCCCCCCCCCCCCCCCCCCCCCCCCCCAACACACAGTTTGGGTCCCCATTTGGGAACACATCTGGGTCCTATTTGTGCTCCGCAGTCGGCAGCCCAATCGGAATACACCAAGGGGTGTTAGGGTGGGAAATTAGAGTTTTTCGTTCTTTTTTTTAAAGGTTTTAGTGAACATGAGCTTCTGAGGTATCGCTTTCCATATTTTTTGGGGCGAGAAGACTGAATATGAAGTTGACTGACCAAAGAGTGAAGAACTGAGGTTTTGACGAAAGTTCAGCTCTCAGAATTCATTTTTTATGAGTCAGAAACCTGGGACATTGTCTGAAGTCACCATAAATTTGTATACCACCAGAAGTAGTATCAACCGGTGAATCAAGAAAATTAAATGGCACTATCAATAATCAAAGATGATTTTGTTGTTTAAAAAAAGGAGCCCTATCAGTATTTTCGGGGCAAAAATTGGTGGAAACCTTCAAAAACCGATATTTCAATTATTGCACATGAAAGAAGCAATAAATGAACAGCCGACATTTCTGTAGCTATGTCCAATAGAATAATAAACCCATGTGACAAGGACTTAGTAGCGTTTTTCCAAGATTCCAGCACTACCTACCTCACAATGAGTGAGGGGGTCCCGCCCAGGCGGGAGGGGTGCAATGACGTCACCCGCTGCCAAAATGTTGAAAGCTCATAGAAAAAGAACTATTCATCGTAGGAGTGTGGTTGGTCTCAAAATTCTTAGAATGAAACATTAATGCTACATTAAGGCAATATTTTTTTAGGGATATTTCTGTTAAGTTTCTTATATATTACAGTCATTCCTGGTAGGATGTCAGCTATACTAAGATACGAATGTGTCCAAATACATTAAAAACTCACTTGATGTTGTTGAGTGACATCAAGAAGTACCAGTTTTGCTGGTACTGGGGAAAGCTGTCAGTTCAACTGCCTGGCTCGATATGATTGCTGGATAGAAATAACAGATGTTTCTGAAAACGTTAAATAAACAAAACATTATTCAATTTACCGGTTCTCCTAAACTACTTGCTCCTTTTTGATAACTCATAAATATTTTAATGGCAAATTACCGTGTATCCTGAAGGCAACTGAAACGAAATGTAATAATCTGTGGGCATTTCTGTCACTTTCTTTGGTATCATGTTTCATGGTCAGATATCAGGTCTAAGGATCCGAATTTGTTTCCAAACCTACCTAATAAAATCTAAGTAGGTACTTAAGTCTGTCTATACATTTATCACAATTATTATGAAAATTTTCAGATTATAAAACTCACCTCTTTGATGTAGCAGAGTGATATCAGTTTCGCTGGTACTGGGGAAAGCTCGGATTGACTTCCTGGCCTGAAATGGTTGATGGATCATCCGCTATATAAATAACTGATGTATCTAAAAATTAAGAATATTCAAATTAAAAAACACTCTCTTAAGTGCGTAATTAGCAAACAACTATCCAAAAATAGGAATTATGGGTCTGACAGTAAGGAAAGTAGATTTTTTAGGATATTTCGGTTAGTTTCTTCTCTATCGTATTTTCTCTTCAGATATCACATTTAGGATCAGAATTTGTATCAAAATAAATGTCACTTTTATGTTTATGAGAGTCATAAGCTTTGCTGGTATTGGGGACAGCTGTCAATTTAACTTTCTGGCTTAAAATAGTTGTTGGATCACCCACTGTAGAAATAAGTGATGTTTCTGAAAATCAAAATAAATGTCACCACAAAATAAATTTAACATATTACCGGGTCTCCTAAATCCTACTTATGATTTAATGTGGGAATTTCTCAGGTTTCATAGCATTCTCATATTCACTTCCTCCGAACTTCAAAAACATTGCCAGTTGTTTTCAAATTAGGTAAGTACTTAACCTGCCCACTTTCGTAGCTCCAATTCAGCTGTCTTGAGCAGGGCGGTCAGTGCCAGTCGTGCACGCACAGCTTCCTCGATATCCCTCCCCCCGCCATGGGTATCATCAACGTACGTTCGATTAAGGAGTATTTCTGATCCTAAAGGGAACTTTTCCTGATTAGCTAACACCAAGTGCCGAATCACACGGTTCGCAAGGAACGGGGCTGACGCAGTGCCGTAAGTTACTGTACCTAATGCGTAGTCCTGAATTTTGCCATCCGGAGAATCTCTCCAAACTATCCTGAGCATATCATGATCAGAGGTAGGGTGCAAGATCTGACGGAACATCATCCGGATGTCTCCAACAAAAATGTACTTGAGTGAACGAAATCGGAAAATAATGTCACAGATATCCAGCTGCATTTTTGGGCCTATAAGTAAGATCTCATTGAATGATCGCCCATTGTAGGTGCGCTGAGAAGCGTTGATCACAACTCGAATTTTGTCCGGAGGGTCATCGGGCCTGTGCACGGCGTGATGCGGTACATAATAGTGAACTTGTTGAGGTACCGGGGTTCTACAGGATGCATGTGACCAAGTTCCAAGTACTCATGAATGAATTTACGATACGCTTCCGCTAAAATTGGATCCTTCTTGAACTTGGACTCCATGCGGTAAAATTGCCGTAAAGCAATATTCCGTGAGTCGCCAAGCGAGGCACGGTCTTGCGCAAAGGGAAGGGGTACAATGTATCTACCCGTAGCGGTACGTCGAACGTTCTCGACAAATATTCTTTCCACTATTTGTTCCGCCGGGGTCCATGGAAGAACCTCTTCCAATGACTCAACCTCTAACATCCTACATAGCAATTCATCAGTATTGTGGGTGGATCGCACTAAACTTGGAAGAGCGGCAACTGTTTCTCTTTTGAATTCAATGCGGCTAGGGAGAATTGGCTCACGACTGCTCGTACAGAAACTAGAGGCCAATTTGAACAATGACATTTGGTTCGAACATACCGTAGGATCTGGAGGAATTACTGAATATAAATTACTGAACTTGAGGCACGACCTACCGAAGTCCTCAAATTCCCCGGAACTGCTATAACGCTTGTCTGGCCTACCTAACTGTGGTGATAGATTTGTACTAGTTCCTACCTCCGACCTAGTCTGATCCCAAATAGAACTTTGCCTAGCATTGAGTGTATGAGGGGCAGGACCACTCGCTACACTCATCTGAACTTGCTTGTCATTCCCTACTCCGAACTTACGCGTGCCTGGCCTACCTATGGGGGAAGGCAACACAGCGGACCTGAAATGGACCTTACTTGTCGAGCTAGAACTAACCGACCGGTTCGTGCAATGAGGGACCCAGTTGCTGTGTTTTCCGTCCCAATCTGGGCGAGGTGTCAAGACAACGCAGGTATCGTCCCCGGTGGTCCTAGGTACTAACATGCACACGTCATAGTTGACAGCCGAGCTACTGTCCAATTTCTTAAAGGTACACACCCTACCTACGGGATCGGAATGAACATAGGAATCGCATTGGGGACTCAATTTGGTACATGAACGGATTTCATTGCCACAGTTATTCAAAATGGAATTATTACATTTTTGAACTTCAAAGTTTGTACCAGAGCTTGACAAAATTTGGGACTGATTTGAGGGGTATTGGGGTCCCACTGACGCAATCCACCGAGAACTAAGTGCTTGAACGTACTTTTGCTTTGAACTGGTGGTGGATTTGCGTGCAGTTGGGCCTCTTCAAACGGAAGCGACTGAGGAGTCACCAGCGTCCTGTATTTTAACGTAGAGGGATGGCTCCGAATTGGACATCTTGTCCGGGACGCGTCTGAAGGACGAAGAGTTCCCCCCGTTTGCAACTGAGGGATCTAATTTTGGGGCAGTTTTGGGGCCGGCCTCGCTCACCGTACTTGGTTGGTCGCAGTGCAGCGACGGATGGTGGTCCCGCCGACACTGACATCTAAGCTGTCAGTTCAACTGTCTGGCTCAATATGATTGTTGGATAGAAATAACAGATGTTTCTGAAAATAACGTTAAATAAACAAAACATTATTCAATTTACCGGTTCTCCTAAACTACTTGCTCCTTTTTGATAACTCATAAATATTGAACATGAGCTTCTGAGGTATCGCTTTCCATATTTTTTGGGGCGAGAAGACCGAATATGAAGTTGACTGACCAAAGAGTGAAGAACTGAGGTTTTGACGAAAGTTCAGCTCTCAGAATTCATTTTTTATGAGTCAGAAACCTGGGACATTGTCTGAAGTCACCATAAATTTGTATACCACTAGAAGTAGAATCAACCGGTGAATCAAGAAAATTAAATGGCACTATCAATAATCAAAGATGATTTTGTTGTTTAAAAAAAGGAGCCCTATCAGTGTTTTTCGGGGCCAAAATTGGTGGAAACCTTCAAAAACCGCTATTTCAATTATTGCACATGAAAGAAGCAATAAATGAACAGCCGACATTTCTGTAGCTATGTCCAATAGAATAATAAACCCATGTGACAAGGACTTAGTAGCGTTTTTCCAAGATTCCAGCACTACCTACCACACAATGGTTAAGGGGGTCCCGCCCAGGCGGGAGGGGTGCAATGACGTCACCCGCTGCCAAAATGTTGAAAGCTCATAGAAAAAGAACTATTCATCGTAGGAGTGTGGTTGGTCTCAAAATTCTTAGAATGAAACATTAATGCTACATTAAGGCAATATTTTTTTAGGGATATTTCTGTTAAGTTTCTTATATATTACAGTCATTCCTGGTAGGATGTCAGCTATACTAAGATACGAATGTGTGTCCAAATACATTAAAAACTCACTTGATGTTGTTGAGTGACATCAAGAAGTACCAGTTTTGCTGGGACTGGGGAAAGCTGTCAGTTAACTGCCTGGCTCGATATGATTGCTGGACAGAAATAACAGATGTTTCTGAAAATAACATTAAATAAACAAAACATTATTCAATTTACCGGTTCTCCTAAACTACTTGCTCCTTTTTGATAACTCATAAATATTTTAATGGCAAATTACCGTGTATCCTGAAGGCAACTGAAACGAAATGTAATAATCTGTGGGCATTTCTGTCACTTTCTTTGGTATCATGTTTCATGGTCAGATATCAGGTCTAAGGATCCGAATTTGTTTCCAAACCTACCTAATAAAATCTAAGTAGGTACTTAAGTCTGTCTATACATTTATCACAATTATTATGAAAATTTTCAGATTATAAAACTCACCTCTTTGATGTAGCAGAGTGATATCAGTTTCGCTGGTACTGGGGAAAGCTCGGATTGACTTCCTGACCTGAAATGGTTGATGGATCATCCGCTATATAAATAACTGATGTATCTAAAAATCAAGAATATTCAAATTAAAAAACACCCTCTCAGGTGCGTAATTTGCAAATAACTATCCAAAAATAGCAATTATGGGTCTGACAGTAAGGAAAGTAGATTTTTTGGGATATTTCGGTTAGTTTCTTCTCTATCGTATTTTCTCTTCAGATATCACATTTAGGATCAGAATTTGTATCAAAATAAATGTCTCTTTTATGTTTATGAGAGACATAAGCTTTGCTGGTATTGGGGACAGCTGTCAATTTAACTTTCTGGCTTAAAATAGTTGTTGGATCACCCACTGTAGAAATAAGTGATGTTTCTGAAAATCAAAATAAATGTCACCACAAAATAAATTTAACATATTACCGGGTCTCCTAAATCCTACTTATGATTTAATGTGGGAATTTCTCAGGTTTCATAGCATTCTCATATTCACTTCCTCCGAACTTCAATAACATTGTCAGTTGTTTTCAAATTAGGTAAGTACTTAACCTCTCGTTCAGCAGTTTTTACTTTCCTTACCTGACCTGAAAGGTCAAGTAATGCAATCGGGCTGAAATAAAATGTCTGGCCAAGAAAAGGTACACTCAAGGTATTCGCAAAAGGTACTCAAACCATATCTTTACGTTCCAGAAAGATGTACCTACCCGTGTGCGTGTGTTTGTATGTAACGTGTGTAGGTGCACGATTGCAACCTTAATTTACAAGGTAAAAAAATCTTATTTCGAGGCCAGACTTCTACAAACAAAAGAAAGCTCCTGCAGAAATTTCAGATCTATCTATGGAGGAAATACCTGCAAATGTAGGTAAAAAAAAACCTCGTCTTTCTCGCTTTTCCGACATTTTCTCCCAAATGAATTGAGAGATTCTCTCACAGTGAACGTACGTTGAAAGTAATCCCCTTTGTCCTTTTTATTTTCATTGCTAGTACAGTAAACTTGAGGATGGCATGTCAACTAAAACTGTAAACAACCATAGATAACCTAATACGTTAGTTAGGTACGTGAGTATACCTACTTCAGTCAATATGGGTAGAGAGACATCAAACTGTGTGCGGAAGAACTACGATATTAGACCAAAATTTAATATAAATATAAGGCTAAAACTTTGCTAGAACCTCAATTTTCACTCACTGGTCAAAATCGACTTCGTATTCGGTCTTCTCGTCCTAAAAAACATGGAAAAACGATACCTCAAAAGCTCATGTGACTAAAACAAAACAAAAAAAACCCTACTTTTATACCCTTTTTCACTCATAACACCCCTGGGCATATTCCGATCGGGCTGCAAAGTTGGACCAATCATGAACGAGAGATGGGGGCAAAGGATCATCCCAGTCATACTTGGCGTGACATACTTCACGCTGAATGCATCGCGCAAGTACTGATATGGGCATTACCCATCCAGCCGGATCATAGATTCTACCTACCTGTCTCGCGAGCTCTCGTTTAGTAGACACCGTCGGTGTGGTGGGTACTCGGAACAAAAACGTATCTGAGCGGGGTTCCCACAATATTCCCAGCATTTTCAACGGGTTTCCACCTTCCTCCTCTGTACTTAGATCCACACATTTAGAACCAGGAAGACGGTGGTCCATCGGGATACCCCGCAGAAGCTTGGGATCGTTAGCTGCCCACTTTCGTAGCTCCAATTCAGCTGTCTTGAGCAGGGCGGTCAGTTCCAGTCGTGCACGCACAGCTTCCTCGATATCCCTCCCCCCGCAATGGGTATCATCAACGTACGTTCGATTTAGGAGTATTTCTGATCCTAAAGGGAACTTTTCCTGATTAGCTAACACCAAGTGCCGAATCACACGGTTCGCAAGGAACGGGGCTGACCCAGTGCCGTAAGTTACTGTACCTAATGCGTAGTCCTGAATTTTGCCATCCGGAGAATCTCTCCAAACTATCCTGAGCATATCATGATCAGAGGTAGGGTGCAAGATCTGACGGAACATCATCCGGATGTCTCCAACAAAAATGTACTTCAGTGAACGAAATCGGAAAATAATGTCACAGATATCCGGCTGCATTTTTGGGCCTATAAGTAAGATCTCATTTAATGATCGCCCATTGGAGGTGCGCTGAGAAGCGTTGAACACAACTCGAATTTTGTCCGGAGGGTCATCGGGCCTGTGCACGGCGTGATGCGGTACATAATAGTGAACTTGTTGAGGTACCGGGGTTCTACAGGATGCATGTGACCAAGTTCCAAGTACTCATGAATGAATTTACGATACGCTTCCGCTAAAATTGGATCCTTCTTGAACTTGGACTCCATGCGGTAAAATTGCCGTAAAGCAATATTCCGTGAGTCGCCAAGCGAGGCACGGTCTTGCGCAAAGGGAAGGGGTACAATGTATCTACCCGTAGCGGTATGTCGAACGTTCTCGACAAATATTCTTTCCGCTATTTGTTCCGCCGGGGTCCATGGAAGAACCTCTTCCACTCACTCAACCTCGAACATCCTACGTAGCAATTCATCAGTATTGTGGGTGGATTGCACTAAACTTGGAAGAGCGGCAACTGTTTCCCTTTTGAATTCAACGCGGCTAGGGAGAATTGGCTCACGACTGCTCGTACAGAAACTAGAGGCCAATTTGAACAATGACATTTGGTTCGGACATACCGTAGGATCTGGAGGAATTACTGAATATAAATTGCGGATAAACAAAACCTTCCTAGGGGTCTCCGACACCGGAGCACTATTACCTTTCAGTGTCTTGAGAATACTTATGATTTCTCGAAGCATCTCGGCTCTGTACTGTTTTTGACTGCATTCCTTTTGCATAACAGTGAGATTTGAGCACGCTATGGGTACCTGACGTAACTCAGTTGGAGCGTCCTCCGCTCTGAAATTTTGTTCTAGAACTTGTTCCCAACCTCGCAACGAAGGAGCCACGGCGAACCTCCGACAGGGGAGACTATCTCGTCTCGCACTATTTGCATAAATGTTCCCACTCCGATGATTAAATTGATCTCCGCAGACACGTTGAACTGAGTATCTGCTAACTCATCGCCTAGGTTCTCAATGTGTGGCCAAGCGTTAATAGAAAAGGTGGACGAAGGAATAGAAGCAGTTACCTGAGGCATCACGTAGCCTGACAACGGCAATCTCCTGCCAGTTCGAGTGTGCAGGAAAAATGACGCCTCCCCAGAAGCGGGTTGCACCTTGCCACCACCCCCAGCAATACCTAGTTTAGAGCGTTCTAAAAATGTAAGCAGGGTGGCCACTCGATCAGGATTTTCATTTTCCCTGACTTCTCCCTGACTTTTTTGTCGATTTCCCTGACTTTCCGAGATTTTTGAAGCCCGACTCTTCCATCTTTTTCCCGATTTCCCTGCCTAAATTTTAGCATATTCTCTGTCAAATTTAAATGTCTTAAAGGGTAAATAAACGGGTAATTAGACTAAATATTATTAAACCGAAGGATTTATGTATTAATTCATTAATGTGCTAACCTAAATAAATTTTCAATTTAGAGGAGCGATCGGGGCACAAGAAACGCCAACCAGCATACAGCAAAGCGAACTACCAAGCGTCAGCACAAAAAATGCTGCAAATTCCTACACAACGGTTTATTATTTTGCATAGAACACCCTTCTGTTACAGACCACACTTCTCTGTATAGAACATCCTTCTGTTACAGATCACAGCTCTCTGTATATATAACCCTTCTATATAGATCACAGACCCTCCGTGACTTAGTACCTAACCCCGTACTCGTTATTAGGTAGCTACCTAAATCACGTGTTAAATGTTGCTGAAATAAAAACAGCAACAACAGCTGTTCTATCAATCAAAAACAGTAGCTAAAATAGCAAAAAGGAACAAACAAGTTCTGAAGGGAAATTCTTCATCTGGAGTGAATTCAACAGTTCACTGCCAATCAAACCCTACCGGGATTCAAGTCCCAGTATAGGGTTTTGATCTCGAGAACTTTGGCATTACAACCCTCACATAGACCACTGCGCTACAGCGCCCATCTGGCCGACAGATCAGTGTTGTGCGCTCTCAGCTCAGCTTGATGCTTGCGTACACTCTGCTCTATACAGCGAATTGTATAGCAAATTTTATGGCAACATCGTAGAATGCTCCGGATGGTTTCAAAAATTCAGAAAAAATCTAACTATTTAAAAATGCGAGAAAACCACATCTCAAAATACAATTTCCCGAGATAGGGATACTCTGGACATTTCAACCCCTATCTTCATCCCTTGCAGTTGAGCGACATTAACGCTGATCTTCGAGGATCAATTAGAGCCCAAACGGGACCCATATAATATATAGGTACCAAATTTCGTTAATTTTGGTTCATGGGAACTAAGAAAAAGCTGCGGACCGTGGCGTTGGACGGCGTACGGAAGGAAATATTTTTATTCGATATTCATATTCTACGTCCCTAAAAACGTAAAAAATGGCAATGGTGGGGGGTAAAATGTTTCGCGGTCGATTCCAACGGTTCATTATTGAAAATAATAAACCAAAATCCTCCATAAAACAATGCAAGCGTTAACCAACCATATGCCGACCCTCGGCTTGACACAGCTTGCATGAGTAGGACCCCGACACGTGCAGACATTTCATCATAATTTCACTTATCTGATTTTAAAGCTGGACAATCGAAAATCTCCGCCCGCCCCGTCGCCCGCGCGCAGAACTTATTATTTTCAATAATGAACCATTGGAATCGAGCATGAAAAAAAAATTCTTACCCCCCCTCAAAATTTGATGATTTACGTTTCAAGGTATGTAGAATCCAAAACTGCAATAAAAATACTTCTGTCTGTCCGCCGTACGGACCACTTTTCTTAGTTACCATAAAAGAAAATTGATGAAATTCGGGTTATAGGTTCCGTTCGGGGTCTAGTTGGTCCTCGAAGCTCGACGTTACTGTCAGTCATCTCTAAGGGGTTCAAAATAGGGGTTGAAATTTTCAAAACGCCTATACCATTTTTTTACGTGAATATTTTTACGGTTTTAAATAGTTCTTGAACTTGCGAAATTTTTAAGACCATCCGGAGCATCGTACGTCCAGCCGTTCGTTCACAGTAAGGCCCCGAAGTTTGCACCGACAGGCATTTTCGACTCCAGTGTGAATGAAATTGTATACAATTCAAACCAAATCTCGTAACCAGAGACGCGCCCACAATAGGAAATTTGGCGGAGATGAAATCATTGCTAGGGATCACCTGATTATATTGGCGGAGTATGAAGTCGAGTTGGTTGTTCTGTGATATTATTTCATTTTAAAAATGATGGCTGTTTTGGAGTTTGTTGATAGGTAGTGAAACTTGAACAAACGTTGAAGTATTATTGATGGGTAAATTATTACTACGGTAAATCATTACTCAACGGTAAATTATTAAACAACGGTTCATTATACCATCTATGTAGAAGGGGCTGGAGTTTGTTGGTAGGTACTTTCGCAACTTTTTTCACTCCTCATCAACAATTTCTTTTCAGAACTTCATTATGTGTGTTTCTTTTTGTTAGGTACTGTTTGTCATCGGCAGAATTATTTTAGCAACATTTAACTCGTGATTTAGGTAGGTACCTAGTAACGAGTACGCGGTTAGGTACTAACCGACGGAGGGTCTGCGATCTACATAATATGTATAGAATAGTACATATCATATTATATAGACGGGTTATCTATACATAGAGCTGTGATCTGTAACGGAAGGGTATTCTATACAAAATAATAAACCGTTGTGCAGGGATTTGCAGCGTTTTTTGGGATGGAACATCGATGGTTGATGTTATCGAAACATCAATGTTTTGACTTCTATGTTCGACAGTTAACCATCGATTCCGATATTATTGAACTTCGATGTTACCGTTCCGATATTTATTTAACAGAACGGGCAAGGCCCAGCAGTACAGAGACGACAGTTAACATCGAAAATATACTTCAAATATTTGAAGTATATTGTAAACCAATCAACTTCAAATTGAACATTTAGACTGAAACATTAGCATCATTGTAACTACAGTTAGATCTAGTTTTGGTGATTAAAGCAGTTTGAAAATAATGAGAGCCCTGAGGAACTCCGGAGGAAGGAGTGAAGGAGGACGATAGGGAATTTCTGATTTTCACTAGCAGGGAACGATAGGTGAGGTAACTGGAAACAAGATCTAACGTATTTCCTTGAAAGCCGAGAGCATTCAACTTGTATAAGAATAAATTATGACCTACCCTATCAAACGCTTTGGAAAAATCTAGGTAGGTATATGGTGGCGACCTGGTATCCTTGTTCAATCTGCGTGTATACATAGTTGGTGAAACTAAAAGATTTGAAGGTTGACCTGCTTTTACAAAAACCATGCTGATGGTGTGCTATCAATGGTTTAAAGTTTAAACCAAAGTATTAACTACTAACATATAAACATCGATACCATCGATGTTAGCTGAATCCATATCGATGTAATTTATTGTGAAATGGAGGAAAATTCAAGGCTGGAAAGAAACTGGTGGAAGTGGAAGAAGAATACCCCGTAGGAATATTCGAACGCCATCAACTACTGTTCAAGTACCTACCCTATCGATTGGTTCATAATCGAACTTCCCAATCGTATTCCCTAGAACTTCCCACAGGCCTGCGGGGAGCTGAGGGGACGGATGGGGCAATGGTGAATTCCTCTACTCTGTTCACCAGGTGCGCTAGGCAGGCATTGCATGCTCTGAACCTATCAGATGACTGGACAGAAGCAGAGCAGTTAATAAAGTGCGTCAGTTCAAAATCTCAAGAGAACAGCGGACGTGCGGTAATTTTCCCTGACTCGCCACTCAATTTCCCTGACCAACATTTTTTTCCCTGACTTCCCTGACCGGTGGCCACCCTGGTAAGTCCCGCAGCCTTCACTAATCTATGAGATATTAGATTTATTTCAGAACCGCTGTCGAAAAGCGCGCGGAACAGGGTACCTATAGACCTTCCTGACTGGGAAATTTCCACCATTGCTGTGGGAAGCAATCCCTTGAACTTACTGAACTTGAGGCACGACCTACCGAAGTCCTCAAATTCCCCGGAACTGCTATAACGCTTGCCTGGCCTACCTAACTGTGGTGATAGATTTGTACTAGTACCTACCTCCGACCTAGTCTGATCCCAAATAGAACTTTGCCTAGCATTGAGTGTATGAGGGGCAGGACCACTCGCTACACTCATCTGAACTTGCTCGTCATTCCCTACTCCGAACTTACGCGTGCCTGGCCTACCTATGGGGGAAGGCAACACAGCGGACCTGAAATGGACCTTACTTGTCGAGCTAGAACTAACCGACCGGTTCGTGCAATGAGGGACCCAGTTGCTGTGTTTTCCGTCCCAATCTGGGCGAGGTGTCAAGACAACGCAGGTATCGTCCCCGGTGGTCCTAGGTACTAACATGCACACGTCATGGTTGACAGCCGAGCTACTGTCCAATTTCTTAAAGGTACACACCCTACCTACGGGATCGGAATGAACATAGGAATCGCATTGGGGACTCAATTTGGTACATGAACGGATTTCATTGCCACAGTTATTCAAAATGGAATTATTACATTTTTGAACTTCAAAGTTTGTACCAGAGCTTGACAAAATTTGGGACTAATTTGAGGGGTATTGGGGTCCCACTGACGCAATCCACCGAGAACTAAGTGCTTGAACGTACTTTTGCTTTGAACTGGTGGTGGATTTGCGTGCAGTTGGGCCTCTTCAAACGGAAGCGACTGAGGAGTCACCAGCGTCCTGTATTTTAACGTACAGGGATGGCTCCGAATTGGACATCATGTCCGGGACGCGTCTGAAGGACGAAGAGTTCCCCCCGTTTGGGGCAGTTTTGGGGCCGGCCTCGCTCACCGTACTTGGTTGGTCGCAGTGCAGCGACGGATGGTGGTCCCGCCGACACCGACATCTCCGTTCGGCGGTGCAGTCCTTGAGGGAGTGGAAGATGGACAAACAATTGGTGCACAATTGAGCTTTTTGGAAGAAACTCAAACGCCCCTGAACTGGCAGCCGTAGGTATCCTGGGCAATGGTAAAGGAAGTGGTCCTTTCCACAGAAGAAGCATTGGCGGCCCTTAGACAGAACTGTTGATGAACGTGGAGGCGTGGCAGGACGTTGAGATCTTGACCCCGAAGGCGTGGCTGCGTTGTAAGTCGATGACGGAGCCGATGAACGGGCTGACGGAGGCAGCATTTGAGCAACCTTGAGTTCGGCTTCTGCAAACTCGAGCAAGGAGGAGACTGTGGGTACTTCATCCTGACTTGCGTTGTTCCGGTTGAACTTTTCCGCCAATGTAGAGTCCAAGCGGGTGAACAGTGCTTCGAAGAGTAAGTACTGCCCCAAGTCCAGCGTTGGAATCGCTTGAATGGCTCGTACCCATACGCGAGCCGCACTGAGGTAAGCCTCGATCTGTGCCGCAGACGGGTTCTTCACAGGCGGTTCCTGCTTCCGACTGGCGAATGAACGTCGGGCTAGTCGGTACTTGCCGGAATTCTCCTGGACGAGTGTGCTGTACAATTCATCATAATCTGCACCGTCCGAGCTGTAGCTGATCAGTGAAGATGTACAGTTTTACTAGATATGCTGCTACACCTTCAAAAGTCAAGATGCAAAAAAAAAAATAATAATAAATACAATAATAATAAACTCTACTTGGAAAAAAGGGATTTAATTGTGGTGATGACAACCGCCATTATGTAAACAGCCACCGTACCGTGTCTGGTGAATTGTAGCCACCCTCATTATGAGACTGTTGACCATGGTTAACCGGTACCTATATACTATTGTTATAAGAAGAGATGTTGACCATTAACTATTACTCTGATGGATACCTAACTTTTTAGGGATACATAAAATGTACCAACTATAATTGTGGTGACGCCACCGCTCCAGTGGTGACACAAATTTTATAGAATGTTAAATGGATTCTGGTTGTTGTTGGATGTTGATTTTTTATTCAATGACACAGTTACTCATCATGCATGGTAGTGGTACTGGTGAACAGCACCAATATGGAACCACAGTTACTTTTACATCAAACTGACACTACGGCACTGGTGATCTATATGCACATCCAAGAGCGAGGTGAAGCACCGAGCATGCCACTTCGGCGGGCAGAACAGATGCCAATCCTTTTTGCGGCCAAGGAGGTTTTGTTGGCGGGTAAATTTTTACAACAGGGGTGTTTTTGGGGTCAAACTGACACTACGGCATTGGTGATATCGCCCTAATTTGCAGAGAGTATGATAGTTCTAAATCCATGGAAAACAATAACAAACACTAATATTTTATGCAACGCCACCTTGGTGGTAACTGTGATACCCCAGCGCCAAGCGCAATTTGAATCTAAACAAGGTATTTAAGAATCATAAAAATGCATTAGTATTTTTCTAAACTCAAGGACACCTATCGGTGGGTAACATAGGGTTTATACTACGTTCATTTGGACTGGTATTCCAAACAGAATTACCTGCTTCATAACGTAGTGATTTTTCGTAGTAGGGACTGCTTGATGAAGCAAAACGTGAACGGGTGATGCATTATTGCAGGCAGGTACAAAACTATGGATGGACTGGACAGCAACCTGGTACAAAAACAACACTCAGAATAACCACAAGCCACTAGGATCTAAGGCATTAATAAATCATTCCAATCAATTATTAAATAATTCCTATGATTTCAACTTCATATGCAGGTAGAAGGTACCTAATCTTAAATCTACAGATGTCTAGTCACCATTCAGT
The DNA here is from genome assembly GCA_954871275.1 of Leptopterna dolabrata. Lineage (NCBI taxonomy): Eukaryota > Metazoa > Arthropoda > Insecta > Hemiptera > Miridae > Leptopterna > Leptopterna dolabrata. The sequence goes on along the minus strand of OX940974.1, from coordinate 86,755,693 downwards.
GCGTAGGTATAGATTTTTCAATGGAGTGAATTTGATAGTTCGGAGAACTTGACATGGCTGATCTGGTCACACAACGGATTCCAAGTAAAGAATCGAGCCGTATTAGCACTGTGCAATTTTTATTGTAACATGACCGTCATTATGGCGAGATCATAGCCTGATAGTAGGTACTTAGCAGGAAGTACGTAAGCTACAAATTACAATCAGTTGCAAACCATAGCTCCTTAAAGTTCAGTTCAATAATTCGACTTCGGTGAGAAGTGGAAGTGGATTTTTTACGTGCGGTTTCAAGGGATACCTACCACCCAAAATACCTGGTGGAATGGATCCACAGAAACATGTTCCAATGACCTAATAAGCCAAGGTACTTATTTATCGAAGACTGCTTTCCAAAAACCGTAAAATGTAGTACCACCATGCTATCAATCACTCAAAGTAGGTAGCGTGGCATCGACTTCAGATGGATCTACGTACTCAGAATACTCGTTTTCTCGATGAATTACGCGGTCACCCTATTAAATCCTTATTCTAATATTACTTGCATGTACAGTTAGAAGTCAATATTTAAACGTATACGTAGACAGGTAGGAACTTACCGATTTTCATATATTTCACTGGAAGATTGAAAGATTTCTGCTGACCGGAGGCAAGCGCCCCACAATATTACGAATGAAACATTTTCTGTTTTTAGCCCCGGCATATTAACAAGCATGCAGAAGTACGTACGTACCTACAATAAAAAATATTGGCAACTAAATTCATAAAATAATGTGGAAAGCGATGAACGAAGGTCAACAAATCTGAAACGAAATATTAAAAGAAAAAATGGTGGAAACTGGAAAAAGCGAATAACTGCTACAGCCAACCTTACAAGACATAAAACCAAACATTTACGCACTTCAAGCATAGATAATCTCGTAGATTTGGCATTTAATTACAGAATAAATTATTAAAATTAAATATTTAAACTATTTAATACCAAGTTGCATGAATAAACAATTGAAAATATGCGATATTACTGCTACCATGCGGTGAGTCTGCACAAATGTGCGATCCTGATTAACATGAATAAGTATTGGACTAAGTAGGTACTTTCGAATGTCTTAATAAGAAAAAATAAATAGCTATTTATTACACAGCCTAGCATTTGGGGCCCTATTATTAATCATCAATATTATTTGATACTTATAGGCAATCATTAAATGACAAGGGTGCACTAAGGATTACCAAATAGGTAGTGTAGGTACCCTCATGGCTCACTCAGCTGATCAGGGAGGGACCTCATCTTGTAGTAGGTACCCAGCAGCCTGAGGAGGCTCCCTGTCAAATTTCAGCTTCGTAGGATGAGTGGGAGAGAAATCAGCCTTATCACATCCCTCTCGTCACGGTTTTCTTCAGTACCACATCACAAAAGCATATAAAATGCTAAAACAACAAATTCCCTACCTTATAGCGAACCCCTGAAATTCCTGCGACGCAAACGCTCTTAGCGCTATTAGCGGGATTAGCCCGTTGTTGAACTGAAGTCGACGTCTGCAAACCTCGTGATAGTATCCATAGTTCCTTCCATGGGCTTCCCTTTTAACAACGCCAACGGTCATTCGAGATTCAATTGCAGACGGGGCTGAGTTGCAGGGTTTTTATCTTTATTAGACTAATATTATTCAGTTCAATTATGTCGCGAGGCACCAGCGCCGGATTTGATCGGCATATAACGGTATTTTCGCCGGAAGGACGACTTTTCCAAGTCGGTGAGTAAGATGTTCTCTCTCTTTATTCACGTTCGGTTAGGCTTGTGTTTTCATAATTTGGGCAGGAACCGAAAACAATAAATATCTGCTACATGTATTTATGATAAACGGCAGTTACAGTTTTTACACATAAATATAATATTTTCATAATCGGCTTATTCGAACACCCTCATGTCGGGACGACAAAATCTTTGACGACTGGGTTAATTTGGTACTGAGTAGGTACAACTACTAGGTAGACAATAAGTAAAACTATTTTGACGACAACGTACATATTTAAATTAAGTCAGGTTTCGCTAGCGTGATGAGTTTGATAACTTTGCCGTCGTATTTTACTGGTTCGTGAGGCCTACTCCGGTCTTGATATGTGCTTCCTCCGTTGCTCCTGTTCGTCAAAGGTCCCAAGCGACATCCTTGGATTTAAAGAGAAAATAAGGGAATTCATACTACCAAGTTCAGATCGGTAGGAAAGGTCTAGTACAAAACAGAATTTTTTACTTATTTCCGTAAAAGTGTCCGCTAAAGTGTCGCAGTTTCCAACTGGTTAGGCCTAATATTGAGCCGTGTTCTAGCCGAAGCATGGGCCCGGAAATGGCGCGAAATAAAGGTGAAGTACCAAGATAATATTTCTGGAATTGAAGGTAGAGGAGTTCCAACCTTCGTTAGGGTGATATGGATGATACTCCATCGTCTTGGAGCGTCTTTTGCCACAACTCCCCAGCTTCTGCTTAGATTTGACATACGAGTAAAGGCGCCCATACACTGTCCAACCGTCCGGCCCAACAAGGGGTGGGGAGAGGCGAAAATGCGCCCCCCTGCCAACCAGACGGCGCTTCACACACGATCCAACCAAACAAGCACCCAATCCGACCAAGTTTCCCTCGTTTTATTATTTTTCCCGAACGTGAATCCTATAGTTTTCCAATAACTCCGTTGTTTCATCAACTTCGGTACAATTCATTGTTTCACCTCTCATGATAATAACAAAACAGTAACAGTAAACACCAATTATCCAAACTCCAATATCTTGAGGTACTGGCACAACTGATAACAGCACAGGGTGGCCACCGGTCAGGGAAGTCAGGGAAAAGTCAGGGAAAAAAATGTTGGTCAGGGAAGTCAGGAAAATCGAGTGGCGAGTCAGGGAAAATTACCGCACGTCCGCTGTTCTCTTGAGATTTTGAACTGACGCACTTTATTTACTGCTCTGCTTCTGTCCAGTCATCTGATAGGTTCAGAGCATGCAATGCCTGCCTAGCGCACCTGGTGAACAGAGTAGAGGATGTCACCATTGCCCCATCCGTCCCCTCAGCTCCCCGCAGGCCTGTGGCAAGTTCTAGGGAATACGATTGGGAAGTTCGATTATGAACCAATCGATAGGGTACTTGAACAGTAGTTGATGGCGTTCGAATATTCCTACGGGGTATTTGTTACAGGGCGGGGACTTCGGGGTGGAGCAGAGGTGGCTTCGGTCGAGACTTTCACCCCAAGGCGGCATGAAGCCCCCAAAACCACCCCCGCTAAACCCTTCTCTCCCTGCCGTACTCCTAATCCTTCCCTGAATCGTGGGAAACAAATGCAAACTTCTAACTAACACTTTGGAGAATTGAAATACTAGGAAAAACGAAATTACCTATCCTTACGTTATTATTCTAAAGGGGGCGTTCCACCAACTGTTTCCCTCCCATGAAAGAGAGAGGAAACAGTAAACAAAATATTAGTTTTTAGTTTATACAAAAAACGAGGTAGAGCTACTCTTCATGCACCATCCCCACAACCCAAGAAGTCAGTGACTTCCATACCATCGTCGATCTCGCAGCTCTGTCAACCTCATCTTGTCCCAAAGTCTAATAGTGTACCTACTTTGAATTTTTGAAATTAAAAGACCTATCGGGTGATTATTGGGTTATTTGCGATGGGTCCTCCACTTCGGGAACGAACCTACTCTGAAAATCGGACCTAGCCTAACTTGTAAAAGTGATAGTGTAGTGTCAGAAAAATATCCCTACAAGAATTCTAGATCACCTCCAGAAGAAAACAACCATCAATCATGGACTTACCTTGTTTCCTAGAACTCCACTATAAGACCTGAGCTCAATTTAGCAAAACTCCGAAAATGATGGAGTACCTACTTATCATTATTTTAGCCCTCGAAAACCCCTGATATAACTCCCTTCTCCTTTATGTAGGAAGCTGTCCAAACATCGCCCTGGGGGAAGGTAAGATCCATCAGGGGATGATTCCCTAAAGGATCCGTCTTATCCCAAGGCACTATCATTGGCCACTGTGGATTCGTGAGGTAATAAGCCAAAATCCCCAAAGAAAGGATTAAGGCTCACCAGCCCTCGAAAACACCGAGGTCCACCACAAAGGTCAAGGAAGTTCGCAAAAGTTCGGCATTTCAACCTATTGAACGAAAAGAGAAATGTTTTTCTGAATTTGAAAAGTTACTTGAGCTCAGGATCCTATGAGAAGAGCGGCCAAGCCGACAATGAGCAGCCTATAGCCACATGGTAGGAGGTGACCACATTTAAAGTTACTTCAAGGAAAACATAAAAATAAAGCCTAGCTTCTCTCGAGGGGATAGACGAAAAATACTGTGATTAAGAAATTAGGTTGTAAGCCAAGAGAGAAACTAACGAAGTCTAGATGGGGTTTTGGAACGCTGGGAAAAGTGTGTACTACCTACGGAGTGGGACAAGATGCTACCAAAACTGAATCACGAGGAAAGGACATGGGTTTTGAGATGAATAGGAACAAAATCCATGTTCAAGCCCTCATAATTTATTAAACTAAGAAGAATGGAAAGTGAAATCGGAAAACATGAATAGGAAGTGAGTACAATGATAATGAGTTCTTAGATTCTATAAATTCTTAATAAACTAGAAATGTACTAAAGCCTGAAGGGATATAAAAATAAAATAAAAGGCCTAACTTCTACCCACAAATAAATCTATAGCATGATCTGATTAGAACCTAAATTAACAATTTGGTCGATACTTTTACAAATTTTTCTTTAATGAATAATCTTTTCCGTAAAGTAACGTAGAAAGGAAAATCCTCCCCTAAATCCTAGAAAATACTCACACGGAAACCCCAAAGATAAGAGTTTTGAGATGGAACCACCATCACAAGATTTGAATTAATTTTAGTGTTAGACATTTATTTCTTAGGCATGGAGATAGAGTTAAGTTAGAAAAAAAAACCCTTGAGGGCAAGGTTAACTTATAAGGGGAAAAAAACCTAACCCTATCCCCATATGTTCTTATAATACTTCTCACTTGATCAAACCACAAAGAATAATTTAACTAAAGGCCAATTGCCAATGAGACTTTCATTATTTTCCGGGGAATCTTGAAAAAGAAGTAGGTTTCTTTAAGTACCTAGATTCTGTGACTCCGTTACGTTTTAGCATTTTCAATTAAGACTTTAACTTTGGTTGGGAAACTCTAATAATTTTGGACTAGGAGGAAAGAACCAAGATCTTACCTTAATGCAGCAGGAGGAGAGTAGCCCAGGGAATCTTCAGCAGCCAAATGTCCAGATTCCGACTTCTCCCTTTCCCAAGTCAACTCCGACCTCCCACTCCCCGTTTAATAAGAAAATCTTATACTCTGAGGAGAGGGGCGACCGAGCGAATCCCAGGAAAAGGGGCTCCGGTAAAACTGTGGATTGATGACTGAGGCCATACTGAGAGAGATTATTTCCGAATATTGGAGAGTTTATATAGTTGACAAATCGAAGGAGGGACATGACGAAATTCGCCCGTATTTCATTAATTATTCTAATTTGTTACATTAACAATTGTTTTGGGGATTTCGTCACGTCACAGTATTCTTCTTCCACTTCCACCAGTTTCTTTCCAGCCTTGAATTTTCCTCCATTTCACAATAAATTACATCGATATGGATTCAGCTAACATCGATGGTATCGATGTTTATATGTTAGTAGTTAATACTTTGACACCATTGTTTAAACCATTGATAGCACACCATCAGCATGGTTTTTGTAAAAGCGGGTCAACCTTCAAATCTTTTAGTTTTCACCAACTATGTATACACACAGATTGAACAAGGATACCAGGTCGCCACCATATACCTAGATTTTTCCAAAGCGTTTGATAGGGTAGATCATAATTTATTCTTATATAAGTTGAATGCTCTCGGCTTTCAAGGAAATACGTTAGATCTTGTTTCCAGTTACCTCACCGATCGTTCCCTGCTAGTGAAAATCAGAAATTCCCTATCGTCCTCCTTCATTCCTTCCTCTGGAGTTCCTCAGGGCTCTCATTATTTTCAAACTGCTTCAATCACCAAAACTAGATCTAACTGTAGTTAGATCTAGTTTTGTTATGACTGTAGTATGATGCTAATGTTTCAGTCTAAATATGTTCAATTTGAAGTTGATTGGTTTACAATATACTTCAAATATTTGAAGTATATTTTCGATGTTAACTGTCGTCTCTGTACAGCTGGGCCTTGCCCGTTCTGTTAAATAAATATCGGAATGGTAACATCGATGTTCAATAATATCGGAATCGATGGTTAAATGTCGAACATAGAAGTCAAAACATTGATGTTTCGATAACATCAACCATCGATGTTCCATCCCAAAAAAAATTTTAGGGGGTTCCGCGCGTGGGCGACGGGGCGGGCGGAGATTTTCGATTGTCCAGCTGTAAAATCAGATAAGTTCAAATATGATGAAATGTCTGCACATGTCGGGTACTGCTGCATGCAAGCTGTGTCAAGCCGAGGGTCGGCATGTGGTTGGTTAACGCTTGCATTGTTTTATGGAGGATTTTGGTTTATTATTTTCAATAATGAACGTTGGAATCGACCGCGAAAAATTTTACCCCCCACCATTGCCATTTTTTACGTTTTAAGGGACGTAGAATACGAATATCGAATAAAAATATTTCCTTCCGTACGCCGTCCAACGCCACGGTCCGCGGCTTTTTTCTTAGTTCCCATGAACCAAAATTAACGAAATTTGGTATATATATATATATATATATATATATATATATATATATATATATATATATATATATATATGGGTCCCGTTTGGGCTCTAATTGATCCTCGAAGATCAGCGTTAATGTCGCTCAACTGCAAGGGGTGAAAATAGGGGTTGAAATGTCCAGAGTATCCCTATCTCGGGAAATTGTATTTTGAGATGTGGGTTTTCTCGCATTTTTAAATAGTTAGATTTTTTCTGAATTTTTGAGACCATCCGGAACATTCTACGATGTTGCCATAAAATTTGCTATACAATTTGCTGTAAAGAGCAGTGTGTGCGCAAGCATCAAGCTGAGCTGAAAGCGCACAACACTGATCTTTCGGCCAGATGGGCGCTGTAGCGCAGTAGTCTAAGTGAGGGTTGTAATGTCAAAGTTCTCGAGATCAAAACCCTACTGGGACGCGAATCCCGGTAGGGTTTGATTGGCAGTGAACTGTTGAATTCACTCCAGATGAAGAATTTCTCTTCAGAACTTGTTTGTTCCTTTTTGCCATTTTAGCTACTGTTTTTGATTGATAGAATATATTTCAGCAACATTTAACACGTGATTTAGGTAGCTACCTAATAACGAGTACGGGGTTAGGTACTAAGTCACGGAGGGTCTGTGATCTATACAGGGTGGTCCTTAATGAACGTACCACCCTTTCAATTTCGTTGGTTGTGGAGAAATCAAAAAACTTGTCGAAGTAACCTCCCCTTATTTTTCTACAAAGAATTCAAAAATTGCAGGTTGAAGCGTCGCGCATGCGCGCAAATGCGCGCTGCGCGCACCAACTTTGTTTTTTCAAATGGAACCCCCCAATTTTTATTGCAGATTCGCATTCTACAACAAATTTCATGAACATTTTACTTCGACAACTTTTTTTTTCTACTGCGCGAAACGGGCGCCAGGAGCGTTCAAAGTTGCTAAAGTCATCAAAATTGCGCAAAACATGGATTATGGTAAACCCCAAGTGTGGCACATGACTTTACATTGTTTTTCAGCGCTGATTCACGTGGTGCTATCAGTTTTTAGATTTAGCTCAGTTTTTTCGATTTTATGCCCTTAATCTAAGTTTTTTGGTGAAATATTACAGTTTTTCCGAAGTATCAACTTTGGCAGTAGATTTATTTTCCCTCGCCCTTTCGCAACCCGGGCTTGGGACCGGCTAAGGCGGGCTTAAAAATAATCACGTGGTGTTTTTTTATTGGACTTGATGAACCCGAAATAACAGCCAGAAACATGGTCGTTTTTTTAAGAAAAAAGTGGCTTGGTTCCTGCACCCAGAAGGATACTCTGAGAAATCATGACCTCATTGGGCCACATTTCTTGACCGGTGGTAGCCTCAACGGGGAGAGATACCTTCAGTTTCTCCAGGAGGTTCTGCCTGACTTGTTGGAGGACGTCCCTCTCGCCACCAGGCAGGCAATGTGGTTCCAACATGATGGTTGTCCTGCCCACAACGCACGGGCTGTTACACGCCATTTGGATGCCCGATTCCGTTCTCGGTGGATTGGCAATCGGAGCCTGATTTCTTGGCCAGCCCGTTCTCCGGACTTGACTCCACTAGATTATTTTTTATGGGGTTACCTGAAGAACAAGGTCTACGACGCCTCCCTCCCTCCTATCGCAAGTGCTGCCGAATTGCAACAGCGGATCATCGACGCCTGCGAATCGGTATCTCCGGCATCTACGTTCGAGGCAGTCACCACCGAATGGGCTCGTCGAGCTGCCGCCTGTTTGGAGGACGAAGGCGGTCCATTTGAACGACTACTGTGAACGATTTATTTTCTTTTATTCTTTTTTAAAAAAGAAGGAATTGTTTTTGTCGTATTTTAGCAGAAAAATTATCGAGGAGTGTGATTTATTTTTAAGCCCGCCTTAGCCAGTCCCAAGCCCGGGTTGCGAAAGGGCGAGGGAAAATAAATCTACTGCCAAAGTTGATACTTCGGAAAAACTGTAATATTTCACCAAAAAACGTAGATTAAGGGCATAAAATGGAAAAAACTGAGCTAAATCTAAAAACAGACAGTACCACGAGAATCAGCGCTGAAAAACAATGTAAAGTCATGTGCCACACTTCGGGTTTACCATAATCCATGTTTTGCGCAATTTTGATGACTAGCAACTTTGAACGATCCTGGCGCCCATTTCGCGCAGTGGAAAAAAAAAGTTGTCGAAGTAAAATGTTCATGAAATTTGATGTAGAATGCGAATCTGCAATAAAAATTGGGGGGTTCCATTTGAAAAAACAAAGTTGGTGCGCGCAGCGCGCATTTGCGCGCATGCTCGACGCTTCAAACTGCAATTTTTGAATTCTTTGTAAAAAAATAAGGGGAGGTTACTTCGACAAGTTTTTTGATTTCTCCACAACCAACGAAATTGAAAGGGTGGTACGTTCATTAAGGACCACCCTGTATAGAAGGGTTATATTTACAGAGAGCTGTGATCTGTAACAGAAGGATCTTCTATACAGAGAAGTGTGGTCTGTAACAGAAGGGTGTTCTATACAAAATAATAAACCGTTGTGTAGGAATTTGCAGCATTTTTTGTGCTGACGCTTGGTAGTTCGCTTTGCTGTATGCTGGTTGGTTGGCGTTTCTTGTGCCCCGATCGCTCCTCTAAATTAAAAATTTATTTAGGTTAGCACATTAATAAATTGATACATAAATCCTTCGGTTTAATAATATTTAGTCTAATTACCCGTTTATTTACCCTTTAAGACATTTAAATTTGACAGAGAATATGCTAAAATTTAGGCAGGGAAATCGGGAAAAAGGTGGAAGAGTCGGGCTTCAAAAATCTCGGAAAGTCAGGGAAATCGACAAAAAAGTCAGGGAGAAGTCAGGGAAAATGAAAATCCTGATCGAGTGGCCACCCTGCAGGAGAAACTGATAAAAATTACGTAAAACAACGTGTGTCTGCTTCAGACGAACAAAAAATTACAGGAGAAGAAGAAGATGTTGGTCCGACAGCGCCACACACGGTACAACTTGGTCGGGAGTAATGGAGGGGGAAGGGCACAACCATGTTTGTTGGGCGGTTTTGCCATCCGACCACACCCAACCAGGTTGGTCGGATCCAACGGTTGGACGTCCTCCCACACACGATCCAACAGTAGGGAATGGGAGGCGTTTTCATCTCTCCCCACCCCTTGTTGGGTCCGACGGTTGGACCGTGTATGGGCGCCTTAAACCTGGTTTAAGTATTGCTGGTGTTTGTTTCTCTGCAATCATGTTGAAATTCCGTCATAACTAAGCCCCACTAGGATTCACTCTAATTTCGTGGTTCCTACATGAACCGTGACATCTTAGACGAGGAGCCCTCTAGTTTTGCCAATCTCAGGAAAAGCCCAATTAGGTATTTACTTACATTTACTAATTGATGAGTTCAGTCTCATCTTACCTACGAGATTAAGCAGGTTTTCTGTCCATAAACAAATTTAGTTTGAAATTGAGACGTAAATTATTTCCTCTGAAAATTTTCTGTCAAGGACATTTTAGTGAATATCCTTCAAATCATGGAAAGTTGCGACCATCAAGTGCATGTCAATATTAATTTATGATAACACGTTGCCTTGTACTCTTACTTGATCATTTCTGGCTGTTCTAAACAGGCATACGTCTGTTATGCGTAGAGTTTTGATTAGGTACCTAACTTGTTCTGAAATGATCTCGTTTTGGTTCTTGTGAGAAGCAGCATCTGGCATTTTACATATTACCCACACGGAAAGATTATGCCCATGGGTCGGTATTTTGCGTTTTTGGTCAGCGGACTCTGTACCCTTTTTAAACGTCTGTGTACCCATTTCATTGCCGAATTCCAGAAAAGGTCTCGTCACAGCTCGGAGCGCTGCATGTCCAAGCAGTGGGTCGGGGGATACCAGGGTGGCCACCGGTCAGGGAAGTCAGTGAAAAAAATGTTGGTCAGGGAAATCGAGTGGCGAGTCAGGGAAAATTACCGCACGTCCGCTGTTTTTTGAGATTTTGAACTGACGCGCCTTATTTACCTATCTGCTTGTGTCCGGTCATCTAATAGGTTCACAGCATACACTGCCTGCCCAGCGCGCCTAGTGGCACAGAGTAGAAGATGTCACCATTGCCCCATCCATACCCTCAGCTCCCCGCAGGCCTGTCGGAAGTTCTAGGGAATACGATTGGGAAGTTCGATTATGAACCAATCGATAGGGTACTTGAAGCCGCTTTCTCGTATACCTAAGTACTCATTTCTTGTACAGGTACTTAAGTACTAATTATTTTCAAACTGCTGTTAATCACCAAAACTACGATCTAACTGTAGTTACAATGATGCTAATGTTACAGTCTAAATGTTCAATTTGAAGTTGATTGGTTTATAATATTCTTCAAATATTTGAAGTATATTTTCGGTGTTAACTCTCGTCTGTACAACTGGGCCTTGCCCGTTCTGTTAAATAAATAAATATCGGAACGGTAACGTCGATGTTCGATGATGTCGGACCTTTCAACATCGATGGTTAAATATCGAACATAGAAGTCAAACATCGATGTTCTATAACATCAACCATCGATGTTCCATCCCAAAAAAAGTTGTAGGGGGCGCGGTGGCGGGCGGAGATTTTCGATTGTCGAGCTGTAAAATAAGTTCAGTTCTGTGAAATGTCTTTGCAGTGTCGGATCTTAGTGCATGCAAGCTGTGTCAAGCCGGCGGGCGGAGATTTTCGATTGTCGAGCCGTAAAATAAGTTCAGTTCTGTGAAATGTCTGCAGTGTCGGATCTTAGTGCATGCAAGCTGAGTCAAGCCGGCGGGCGGAGATTTTCGATTGTCGAGCTGTAAAATAAGTTCAGTTCTGTGAAATGTCTTTGCAGTGTCGATCTTAGTGCATGCAAGCTGTGTCAAGCCGAGGGTCAGCATTTGGTTGGTTCACGCTTGCATTGTTTTATGGAGGATTTTGGTTTTTTATTTTCAATAATGAACCGTTAGAATCGACCACGAAACCCCCCCCCCCCCCCCCCCCCAAGTTGTCATTTTTTACGTTTTAAGGGACGTAGAATACGAATATCGAATAAAAATATTTATGCGCTGTAGCGCAGTGGTCTAAGTGACGGTTGTAACGCCGAAGTTATGGAGATCAAAACCCTACCGGGACTTGAGGGTTCGATTGGGAGTGAATGGTTGAATTCACTCCAGATCAACAATTTCCCTTCAGAACTTATTTGTTCCTTTGTGCCACTTTAGCTACTGTTTTTGATTGATAGAATTATTTCAGCAACATTTAACACGTGATTTAGGTCGGTACCTAATAACGAATACGGGGTTAGTTACTAAGCTACGGAGGGTCTGTGATCTATATAGAAGGGTTATCTATACAGAGAGCTGTGATCTGTAGGGTGCTGTATACATAGAAGTGTGGTCTGTAACAGAAGGGTGTTCTATACAAAATAATAAACCGTTGTGTAGGGATTTGCAGCATTTTTTGTGCTGACGCTTGGTTGTTCGCTTTGCTGTACGCTGCTTGGCATTTCTTGTGCCCCGATCGCGCCTCTAAATCAGAAATTAATTTAGGTTAGCACATTAATTAATTAATACATAAATCCTTCAGTGTAATAATATTTACACTGAATAAATATTTCAATTGAATAATATTTAGTCAACTTACCCGTTTATTTACCCTTTGAGACATTTAAATTTGACAGCGAATATGCTAAAATTCAGGCAGGGAAATGGGGGAAAAGCTGGAAGAGTCGTGCTTCAAAAATCTCGGAAAGTCAGGGAAATCGGCAAAAAGGTCAGGGAGAAGTCAGGGAAAATGAAAAACCTGATCAAGTGGCCACCATGGGATACGTCATAACTTGTATTCATCCATACAACTTGTATTGTACCATTTTCTTTTCGTCAAGAATGACCACATCATTTATGACGTGAATGTCGGGCAAACCTAATGATGACTGAGGTTCTTGACGAAAAGAATCTCAGGCCTGTGGTTTTCTAGGATGATATATGATATATCTACCAAGGCCAGCACGCTGTAATCTTGTATTATTATAATCAGCTAATGTAGCAGGAGCTGTGGTATCAATCATTGCTAACCAACATTCTGCTTCATGGAACCTTGCTTCCAATGATGTTTGGTTTATTCAGTATTTAATTCGTATTTGCTTGGTGTTTTTTTGTGTTCAGAATATGCCTTCAAAGCAATTAGTTCTGGCGGCCTCACATCAGTTGCTGTGAAGGGGGAAGACGCGGCAGTTGTCGCCACACACAAGAAGATCCCGGTAAGTTTTCCTGCATAGCAGTATTGGATAGTTTTGTTCTATTTGATTCATATGGCTGTGGTGCTGGTAGATTGCTGTGACTGTAACGTGGTTTAATTAACCAATCAAACCACTTGCTACACCATTGGTAATTGTTCAATCAATCCAAAAAAGTTGTGTTCAGAAAACTAGTACCTAATACTGCTATGATCTTGCAGCGCACTTACCTATTTACTTCCAGTGAATTATTCTCATTATAAAGTATAATGTTATAGGCTTCTTCTTGTTCGTCGCTTTCACTATTGCTAGCAAAATTGTTTGAGGATACAGAAGCTGTTCAATGCTTAGTTTTTAAAACTTCATCAGTTGGTTAATGCATATTTATCGGTTGTGGAACACTCATTTAGCCGACCTGAAATTCTGGCTGTATGTATTGATTTGCTTTTGTATGTCTACCTTTGTGTGACATTGTTGATGATATCAGATCTTGACAAGTTAGAAATTCCAATTTGTCCAGAATATCAACGGTATTAGTGTAGTTTAGTTGAGTCTGAGAGGAAATGGTACTATATTCGGTATTAGGCGAGGCCTCTGTGGTTGAATTTAAATTAGTGTTAGACGTTAAATGACATCAGTGGCATTGAGGCACATTCATACCGTGATAGATGGTTGGTTCCCTGCTCATAGTAGATAGTAGGTACTGTAAAATCTGCTTATTGTGAGAGCCTTCAAAAATGTTAACTATAACCCACTTTACTCGTTAGGCCAAGAGTAGAGTGCGAACACAGATAGATAGATACAGATTTACAATAACAGTTTGGTGATTGTGGATCTAATGACGTGTTCTGTTACACCTGACAAATCGGATTCTCCACCATTCATCAACCTGGAATACTATTCTAGAGAAATTAGTAAATGCGTTTCAGATTTGTGCGAATTCTCCATTATGAGTTGTTTTAGCAGTGGTTCCATAATTTGTTGGAGCATACAAATCTGTTATAGGGTATCCTTAATCAAACCAAGTTAAGCATGATTGTGGTCCAAGTTACCAGTCAAGCTTCAACTTGGTTCATCAATGTGTTGACGTGATTATTTTGCCGATGCTATTTTTTTATTTCTCTCTTTTCTAGGACAAACTCGTGGATCCCTCAACTGTCACAAACGTGTATAAAATCACTGATGTGATTGGATGCGTCATGACAGGGATGCCTGGTTTGTATTTTTGATTAAGGTTATTGATTATTAGTTAATTTGCTATTCAGTTGAACGCGCTTAGTTACAAAACTGGTCGTTTTCAAAATGAGAGGTTCTTCAGATAATTCCAATAAGTTTGAGGAAAAAATGCCACCAGCTGTAGCTCTAGATGTGAAGAACACAGCATGATCATCTATCAGAGTGAATAACGAGTTCGTAACTGACTGCAATGCTTCAAGCCATCTCAGTTATCTCCAATGTCAGAAGAATCAGATTTGGAACTCATTTCATACTGATGCTTTCATACTGATTCAATAAGTACATCTATATAGTATTTGTTGATTCCATTTTCCGAAGTCAGTGCTCATGTAATTGGTCGTTAAGTATGGGCAAGAACTAAATCACTCGCGAAGAAATCGTGGAAATCCATTTCACAGAAAAACGGAGTTATTGAAAAAATAGTCTATTTCCACTAATACACGAAAAACGCAAAAAACACACTGTTATACCGGTTTCGGTGATCAAAACATCGTCACTAACACACAATAACTGAAGGCACATTGGAGAGGTGATCTTATAAATAGTCAAAAAGTGAAATGTGGTCGATTGGGATTGGTTGTGAAGAAGAATGGTGAAGGGAACAAAGGAAGGGGGGTCGATTCTGATTGGCCCAGGAAGAGAATGACAAAAAGTGAAAGGAACATGAGGTGATCGGGGGGGGGGGGGGGGGGGGGGTTGAACCAAGCTGTGACAGAAATGAACGCAATAATGGAGAAAAACTTGAAGGAACTACATCGATGTGGTAGGGGCAAATGGATGTAGTGGGAATAGCAACTCGTCACTAAGGCAACCCAACAAGTACATGTTATACCACATCAAAAGCTTGTATGTTTTGAAACGTTCTTTGGCTGATTGCTTGACTTCCAGCCATTCATCTCCTCTTCTGTTTTCGTCGACGCTGCACTTCAATTTCACCTCAAGTCGTTTGCCTTTCCTTTGACTTGTTAATCAAGAACTTGATGGTAGTTGTTGTTCATGGAATGGACGTAGAACTTCGATGTAGCCTGGGAGTGGGGCATTTATGCACTTGAGGCGTTTTGCTCACTGAACAAAAACGTCTGTGCCCTAGCTGTGGCTAGGGGCCCATCTATTGTGATTCTGAGCTCGTTACCTTTTTGAGGGTATGGGGTCGGTGTGGCTATCCCTCTCGTGTAACAACACCCGGATAGCCGAAGCCGGTATTCAGGAACCTATGATACCGAACATGGATAACGAATTGTCAATACAGAATGAGATACCGACGTCGTTAGCTTGCCTCACGAAATCTGAGTCTACTAGGGCAAGCAGTTGACTGGAACTCCTTCCGTTATCACTGTTGCCATGTGATAAGCAGTGATGAAGCGAGTGAGTGTGTGTGTGTGTGTGTGTGTGTGTGTGTGTGTGTGCGGGTGTTGATGATTATGTGTGTTTTGAATCCCCCGAATTCACTCAGTGGCTGAAATAAATGATCATACCTTCGAAGTAAAAAATTGCAATTGAGATCACTTGACACTTGGGATAAGTTTTCATTTCAATTTCTTGTATCGGCTTGTGATATTAATAAAGTTTCTACCGTTTTTAGCTCAAATGTGTCATATATTTTTGTATGATGCCAAATTTATTTGTATAAATCTGATTTCTTTTAAATTTATTTTTCATAATGGGCAGTATCCGGAAATTCTGATAAATATGTGAGTGAATACCTATCTCGATTACATATTGTTATAGATTGACTTTGACAGTGGTGTGTCCTATATGTTCAAAATCCTATATTTTCTAATTAATTAACATAACCTATTAAGGCCACTCGCAGTAGATAATGTAGGGGATAGGTGTCTACAGCAAAATTAGGCAGACAGGTACTTGGATTTCAGGGGATAATCCGTTCAGTCTGGAGAGTAGGGGCAGTGGACAAATTTCGTTCGTTAGGTTCATGGCCAGGTGTCGACTATCCTAAAGGTTTTTCTGAATACACAGGGATCAAGGGAATAAGGATTTTGTCCATCTCGTAGCACTCTTTCAAACCGAGGGCGATACCTCCGTTCTCTTGCAAAATTTCCAATTCCCAAGCTAGGAATTCGAACGCCATGTAATGCCTGACATTATTAACCAAAATTCACAAGCGCACGAAAAAATGCAGTAGGTAGGTAACTAACTACCTGTCTGGTGAAATGCGATTTTAAAAAGTAGGTTACTACCCAAAGTGAAATAAAACCGACTAGTATAACACTTGAAGTCTTCTGTATCACTTCGTAACTACTACCTATGAACAACGTAATTTTAAGGTTCACGTTACTTATGATGTTTTTATGACATCACTGTTATAATTTTTTCTTCATATTTCATCACCTACTTTAGGTTTGTATTCTGTGAACTAGGTTATTTGCACTTACTTGTGTGCAAGGTGGGATATAATTCCTATGCACAAATAAATCTATTATCTTATAAATTATTAAGTCACTAATTTACTTACCCACGGTAAGTATCTACATTGGGCTTCTTAAATTAAATAAAATCGAAAAAACATTGAAAAGGAAAGTAGGGGTACACCTACCGTTATGTTAATAAACACCGGGACGACTGCAACGATGATCGTTCAGCGATTATCGTAGAACGAATAATCGTTGAGCGATAATTGTTGGTGACCATTTTGCTCGGAGCGTTTTTCAGAGCGACGAATTTCGAGTAATCTCGAAACCTCTCGTTTCTCATTCGCTCCCTGACCGTTCAAGAGGAAGCTTACGTGAAGTTCGATTCAAGAATGAGTTTGAGTAAAATGAGTCTACAAAGAAGACTGATGCTTCGGTGGCTTCTCATCGAAGAAATGGAGGACGTCGAAGTGCTTAAGAATATTTATGGAATGAAACGGGCGGGAATTCACCCAATTTTTGTCCAGAGAGATACAAAAGGGAGAAATTTACGAAATTTGGTTTATAGGTCTCGATCGGGGTCTAGTTGGTCCTCGAACCTTGTCGTTGCAGTGAGTCAGTCATCTCTAAGGGGTTGAAATTTTTAGAAAGCCGTAGCTCGAAAACTTTCATCAGAAGGGTATGGGGTTTTTTTTAAACGTTTTTCAAGTGATCTTGAACTAAAGAATTTTTTGAGACAACCGCCCAGACGTTCGTTTGCACCGAAAACTTTCGTCAACACGATCATGAATCAAACGGTATAAATCCGGCCCAGATATCATCACTAGGGAGCAAATGATTATAATCACGGGTGGCTGTATGAAGTCGAGTTGGTTGTTCTGCGATATTATTTCATTTTAAAATGGTGGATCTATTGGATTTTGTGGTAGGTACTTCCGAAATTTGAACCAATGGTGAAGTATTGTTGTTGGGGAAATTATTGCACAATAGTAAATTATACACAACGATAAATTATTACACAACGGTTCATTATACTATCTACGTAGAAGGGGCACCTTAAATGTTAATTATTACACAACGATTTATTATTTGCCATTATTCTTCATGAATAACTGCAGATAAAATACACTGCCAAGGTGATGGCACAGGAGCTTCCTCGTCACAATCAGAGTGACCCATTATAAACTAGAACAGACTCGGAAGCAAAATAACATAACATTACATTACATTACATAACATTACATAACGTTAAATATACATATTACATAACATCACATTACATAACATAACATTACATGAAATATACATATTATACATAACATGACCTCCATAATACATTACGTCCATTATACATAACTAGCCTGACCGCTCGCTTCGCTCGCTATCCGACATTCGCTGTACGCAGTATCGTGGAACCAACAAACGACGGAAAAATCCCATACCCTACCGGGTATTTTTGCCCAATTTTATCAAAATCCGTCAAGCCATTCAGGAGTTGACCATGGTCGACCATATTTCCGCTATGGTCAGGGAATTAAAAATGCGCCTACGTTCAACTTGGGAGGCTACCGGATATTGGTGCCAAATTTGGTCGATATCCGTTGAGCAATTCGGGATTCGACCATGGAGGGGCCCATGGATGCGCTAAGGTCGACCGCGGGGGTAGTCCGAAGGGTCGATCGTAGATAGAATTTCACGTAGATTACGAATACGCGATAAAAAATAGGGGTTACCATTTCAATTAACGAAGTTGACCATGGTCGACCATAGTTCCGCTATGGTCAGGGAATTAAAAATGCGACGTTGCACAACTTGGGAGCCTACTGGATATTCGTGCCAAATTTGGTCGATATCCATCAAGCCATTCAGGAGTTGACCATGGTCGACCATAGTTCCGCTATGGTCAGGGAATTAAAAATGCGACGTTGCACAACTTGGGAGCCTACTGGATATTCGTGCCAAATTTGGTCGATATCCGTCAAGCCATTCAGGAGTTGACCATGGTCGACCATAGTTCCGCTATGGTCAGGGAATTGAAAATGCGACGTTGCACAACTTGGGAGCCTACTGGATACTCGTGCCAAATTTGGTCGATATCCGTCAAGCCATTCAGGAGTTGACCATGGTCGACCATAGTTCCGCTATGGTCAGGGAATTAAAAATGCGACGTTGCACAACTTGGGAGCCTACTGGATATTCGTGCCAAATTTGGTCGATATCCGTTGAGCAATTCGGGATTCGACCATGGAGGGGCCCATGGATGCGCTATGGTCGACCGCGGGGGTAGTCCGAAGGGTCGATCGTAGATAGAATTTCACGTAGATTACGAATACGCGATAAAAAATAGGGGTTACCATTTCAATTAACGAAGTTGACCATGGTCGACCATAGTTCCGCTATGGTCAGGGAATTAAAAATGCGACGTTGCACAACTTGGGAGCCTACTGGATATTCGTGCCAAATTTGGTCGATATCCATCAAGCCATTCAGGAGTTGACCATGGTCGACCATAGTTCCGCTATGGTCAGGGAATTAAAAATGCGACGTTGCACAACTTGGGAGCCTACTGGATATTCGTGCCAAATTTGGTCGATATCCGTCGAGCCGTTTGGCCGTGCATAGAAGGACAGACAGACAGACAGAGCGCATGCGCAGGGCGAACCGCTGGCTCTATCATGTTGAAATTTATATGGGACCTCAATGGGCCCTACCCGCTTAATCCCTGAGAATTACATTGAAATTGGGTGAAATCTTTGGTTACTACGGCTGTAACAAGGAAATTCAATCTATTACACGCCAGCGCATGCGCAGAGCGCACCGAGGGTCCGATCATGCTGAAATTCATACTGGAACTCACTAGGCCTTGTCCAAACAACCCTTGAAAATTTGAGCGAAATTGAATCAAAATTGTGAAAGTTTTGCGTGTTTGTTGAATTTAACGTTAGCGCATGCGCAGGGCGTACCGCTGGATCAATCATGTTGAAATTTGTATGGGACCTCAAGGGGCCTTATCCGCACCATCCCTCAAAATTTGAGCTGAATCAATTCAAAATCGTGGAAGTTATGGCTGTAACAAGGAAATGCGGACAGACTCACAGACTCACAGATTCACAGACTCACAGACCGACAGACACGGAACCAAATTTGTTCAGTAGGCTTTGAAACGCAAAATGCAAGTGGAAATTTTGATTTCTGAAGACAAAAATTTTTTGGCTCACGAAAGTGAACACAAGGCTTCCGCTGCTTCGCAGACTCGGAAGCAATACACTGCCAAGGTGATGGCACAGGAGCTTCCTCGTCACAATCAGAGTGACCCATTATAAAATAGAATAGACTCGGAAGCAAAATAACATTACATTACATTACATTACATAACGTGAAATATACATATTACATAACATTACATTACATAACATAACATTTCATAACATTACATGAAATATACATATTACATAACATGGTGTCCATAATACATTACGTCCATTATACATAATTGCGAAAGTTATGCGTGTTTGAAGAATTTCACGTTAGCGCATGCGCAGGGCGAACCGCTGGCTCTATCATGTTGAAATTTATATGGGACCTCAATGGGCCCTACCCGCTTAATCCCTGAGAATTACATTGAAATTGGGTGAAATCTTTGGTTACTACGGCTGTAACAAGGAAATTGAATCTATTTAACGCCAGCGCATGCGCAGAGCGCACCGAGGGTCCGATCATGCTGAAATTCATACTGGAACTCACTAGGCCTTGTCCAAACAACCCTTGAAAATTTGAGCGAAATTGAATCAAAATTGTGGAAGTTATGCGTGTTTGTTGAATTTAACGTTAGCGCATGCGCAGGGCGTACCGCTGGATCAATTATGTTGAAATTTGTATGGGACCTCAAGGGGCCTTATCCGCACCATCCCTCAAAATTTGAGCTGAATCAATTCAAAATCGTGGAAGTTATGGCTGTAACAAGGAAATGCCGACAGACTCACAGACCGACAGACACGGAACCAAATTTGTTCAGTAGGCTTTGAAACGCAAAATGCAAGTGGAAATTTTGATTTCTGATGACAAAAATTTTTTGGCTCACGAAAGTGAACACAAGGCTTCCGCTGCTTCGCAGACTCGGAAGCAAAATGATTGAATTATTGAATCCCGTGCCCGATTGATGGCTCTTTTGGATTTTGTTGATAAGCACTTCTGCAACTTGAACAAACGTTGAAGTATTATTGGATAAATTATTATACAACAGTTTATTATAATAGGGGTATTCATGGTCCATTTCGAATGTCGAATCGTCGAAAATCGAATTCGTCCTCAAGCGTGGATTTCATGAGGACCCCTTCGAGTTGGCCGTGTCGAATCGTCGAAAATCGAAATGCTCCTAGCGCTCCTTGCGGTCGTCAGCGATAAAAACGTGATAAAACGTCGGAACGGCACAAGACTTGTTTATCGCTTATCAGCGGGATGTGTTTAATGGAGCTGCCGCTACGATCGCTGCTGCAATTCGACGTCGAACTCGCAATTCGAAGCTCCCGGCCCGTGGTATTTCGAATCGTGGAGAATGGCAGGGGCGCATGCGCACTGACTCTTTTCGAATTGCTCAATTCGATATTCGACGATTCGACGTCGAATTAGCCAAACCATGAATACCCCTATTATCTAAGCCTAATATCTAAGTAGCCATAATAATATCTAAGGCCAAGTAGCCAGTAATAATATCTAAGGAGCCATTTTTCACAAAAACAATCAGTCCGGCCAAATAATCGTTCACGACTGACGATTATATCCACCCCACACTCGTACGACTGTTCCCGCTGTACGATCGTCGTTAACGATCCAAGCGGCAGTCGTGCGGAGCAAAACAGCTCCATAAGGAAAACAAAGAGATAGTACGCAGCGATAATCGTTGAGCGATAATCGTTGGACGATCATCGTTGCAGTCGTCCCGAGCAATATGTACCTTTACTTAACAAAAAACTTTTACAGGTGTAAATTTTTTTTGGGTGTAACGAGCTTTATGTACGGTTACCCGGGGGGGGGGGGGGGGGCATAGAACCGTGGGAATGGTTACGACCCCGTAAATACAAGTTATCTACGATTTAGCGATAACTGACGCTATTGAGCGCTTACAAAATACCAGTCGTCGGCATTTAGGGACGTCGATATTTTTCGTTAAGCTGATGATATTTTATTGTCGTCTTGGTTCCATACCGAGTTGCAGAATCACACTGATGGCACTGCAGCCATAGGCTTACTGTGCCTTCCATGGTGATCTGTTTCCTTATTTCCCTAGGATTCCCTAGTCCAACTGTCCCAGGCCCAGTGGTTTGTTGGCGTGTTTGTTCCAAGGAAGCCCCTCTGTCAGGTCCCAGTAGGTGGAATCGGCGTTGTAATAGGGCTTCACAGTCAAATGTGGTGTGGCCTGCAATTCCCTTATCTTTGTCACATAGTATACACATGTGCCTGTTTGGAATTTGACACATGTGTTTTTGAAGGTGATAGTGGCCTGTGATGATGCCTGTCTTCTTTCTGATGTCTCTTTTATTTAGATGGAGTACTTCTTGTGTAAGGTTTGGGTTTAACTTTGGTACTGTGCGCTTACTATGTCTGTGTCCTTGTATTTGGTTCCAGCGATGTTCCATGTAAGGCCCATTTCCTAATTATCCCATCTATTAGGTTTGTTCCATCCAAGCGAGTTCAGTAGAACGTATTATGCGCAGATATATCCGCGCATAAAACTGTGTTCCTACCGTGTCGGTTCCATGAACCCAAACTTCTACTTTCTACATCGACTGTACCGAACCGTGCTCCTTCCTCGTCAAGTGCAGAATAGTCCCGTACCGAGTGCGGGACTTTTCCGCACTCACGGCGATCGATGTTTTTGAAGTGAACCCAAGAGGTAACAGTCTGTAACCTCCCCAAAATTCATTTGTTCTGTTGGTGCCGTGTCGTGACCGCCGTTACCGTGACTTGTGCTCCAATTCAATTCCGATTCAATTTTGGTTTATTATTTTCAATAATGAACAGAGCCCTTCACAATATGGCATTTATTTTTGTGAAATAGGGCTCTATAAAATATGGCAATATGGCACTTATTTTGGCCCAAATATGGCACTTATTTATCTCAATATGGCACTTATTTTTCAACCCTCTCCGACCACCCCAGATATTCTGCGACGATAATATCACAACATGCAAGTTATTTATGCTAAATAATTTATTTTATTTACAAAGCTTTATACAAATAATAATAATAATAATAATAATAATAATAATAATTATTATTATTATTAAATAATAACATCAGGTTTGCTGCAACGCTTTCCATTGAAAATCCCAGCCGTCGATCACTCAGAAGGTATTTCATTTTTGAGAAAGTCCTCTCCACATCAGCTGATGTTACCGGGGCGTATTTCATAGAGAGGACATCAGCAGGTTCCCAGCCTTCCTTCAGGGTGGCGACCCGTGGAAGCACCCCATTCCAAAAGGGTTAGAGGCTTTAGTAATCCCTCTACACTAATGGCCTCAGGGTTCGAGAAACCTCATGTCATTCAGAAATTTTCACTTCAAATTTTTTTAAAATTTTTTTGAAGGAGTTTCGCGAAAAAAAGGCAAAACATGGCACAAACATGGCATTTTCCCAAAAATCGGCCGAATATGGCATTTTACAAAAAAATTGGCAGAATATGGCATTTTTGTATGGCGCCATGGCAATATGGCATTTGAAGGGCTCTGATAATGAACCATTGGAATCGAGCATGAAAAAAAAATTCTTACCCCCCCTCAAAATTTGATGGTTTACGTTTCAAGGTATGTAGAATCCAAAACTGCAATAAAAATATTTCTGTCTGTCCGCCGTACGCCGTACGGGCCACTTTTCTTAGTTACCATGAAAGAAAATTGATGAAATTCGGGTTATAGGTTCCGTTCGGCGTCTAGTTGGTCCTCGAAGCTCGACGTTACTGTGAGTCATCTCTAAGGGGTTCAAAATAGGGGTTGAAATTTTCAAAACGCCTATACCATTTTTTTACGTGAATATTTTTACGGTTTTAAATAGTTCTTGAACTTGCGAGTTTTTTAAGACCATCCGGAGCGTCTTACGTCCAGCCGTTCGTTCACAGTA
This sequence comes from Leptopterna dolabrata, assembly GCA_954871275.1. Lineage (NCBI taxonomy): Eukaryota > Metazoa > Arthropoda > Insecta > Hemiptera > Miridae > Leptopterna > Leptopterna dolabrata. The sequence goes on along the minus strand of OX940974.1, from coordinate 86,731,988 downwards.
AGGCCCCGAAGTTTGCACCGACAGGCATTTTCGACTCCAGTGTGAATGAAATTGTATACAATTCAAACCAAATCTCGTAACCAGAGACGCGCCCACAATAGGAAATATGGCGGAGATGAAATCATTGCTAGGGATCACCTGATTATATTGACGGAGTATGAAATCGAGTTGATTGTTCTGTGATATTATTTCATTTGAAAAATGATGGCTCTTTTGGAGTTTGTTGGTAGGTAGTGAAACTTGAACAAACGTTGAAGTATTATTGATGGGTAAATTATTACTACGGTAAATCATTACTCAACGGTAAATTATTACACAACGGTTCATTATACCATCTACGTAGAAGGGGCTGGAGTTTGTTGGTAGGTACTTTCGCAACTTTTTTCACTCCTCATCAACAATTTCTTTTCAGAACTTCATTATGTGTGTTTCTTTTTGTTAGGTACTGTTTGTGATCGGCAGAATTATTTTAGCAACATTTAACTCGTGATTTAGGTAGGTACCTAGTAACGTGTACGGGGTTAGGTACTAACCTACGGAGGGTCTGCGATCTACATTATATGTATAGAATAGTACATATCATAAATTATATAGACGGGTTATCTATACATAGAGCTGTGATCTGTAACGGAAGGGTATTCTATACAAAATAATAAACCGTTGTGCAGGGATTTGCAGCGTTTTTTAGTGAGAACCAAATTTGCGTTCCTACCGTTATATTTTCGAACTCGCACTCACTCGCACTCGTATCTGCACCTACCCCCACCCCATTCGGTTCCGTACTGGCGGGTGTCGCACTGATGAACTCGCACTGACGCGGATGGACAAAACCTATTTTGGATTCAGTGATGCCTAGCATTGGCTCAGGGCCTGTAAAGGGGGTGTTCCCCCCCCCCCCCCTTGACTAGTACTTCAGCATTCTCATTGCCCTCTATTCCCCAGTGTCCAGGTACCCACTCCAAATGCACCTAGTTTTGCTGCACCCCAGTGTGTGGCTTTCTTGATGGGGAACACAAGCTAGTTAAGACATCCAATTTATTGGGACAAAATGCGTTGGTCCTGTAGAAACCTGGATTCCAAACATACGAGTAAGACGGATAATGGGGACAAAACATTGTTTAATAGTTTTGCTTCTTTTTGGCAATGCCCCCCTCCCCATGCTTGTATATGACAGATTTGAAATACATACCACCTGAGTTTCTTCCACCTTCGCCAATTCAACTACTCAACATGGAGTTCATAGAAAGCTTGAAAATTCATTATCCTGAAATACTTATTGGCTAGCTTCATCCTGGATTCAATTGAGCATAATCTCTCGTTGTCTATGGTAGCTTATAATTTATAAGTCAACTATCTGCAAGCTATACAAATCATAACCGATTATCTACTGGATGATGAGCTTCCTATTCCTCCCTCCCCTCTTTGTCACATTTTCGCATACTTTGCCACACTCATTTAGAAACTAGTGAAGGAGTGAGATTATTTGTGACCAGATAGCAACACCTGATGATTCATTGAAAATAGGGATGGTGGGCTGACACTGTGGGAGCTGGCAAGCTCATACATAGGTTTTCAGTTATTTGTAGCTGGTTATATAATTATTGAATAGTTCAATATATAAGTAATGTTATTGTAAGGACACTCATCATTTCATTTCTTCTTCATTCCAGGGGACAGTAAATACCAAGTGCAAAGGGCACGCCATGAGGCCAGCTATTTCAAGTACAAATATGGGTACGATATCTCTATAGATGTCTTATGTCAGAAAATGGCTGACATAGCCCAGGTGTACACCCAGAATGCCGAGATGAGGCCTCTTGGCTGCTGTAAGTGTAGTAATTATTATTTTTATAGATGTGTATAGAAGGGGATGTGCACAATTATAGGTATGGTGTGGGCGTGTGTGTATATGGAAGTTGTATGGAAATGTTTGCTACCTGATGCTTTGTGTAATCGGAAGCATTCTGTGATACTCAAGCAACACAAAAATCGTGTTGAAGTGACGGCAATCTCTCAGTTTATCGAAATTGGCTGACTGTCATGTCGTGGTGAAGCGTGATTTTTTTCATATGGGGTGCGTGGGACAGACATCAACCCTACCACCGCCTCCCAAAAATCCACTGAAAACTGGATAAACTACCTGTGTAAGTTGGTGTGTTTTATTTATTTACATAATATCTTGCGTATCCATGGTTAAACCCCATAAATCTGCAGATGATGGACCATGATTGAAACTGTGGTGATTCGGACCACAGAAACTGGGGTCAGACATAACTTTTGCAATAACTTCATTTAAAGATAGAAACATGGAGCAAAAATGAGTGAAGTACAACAGTGGTTACGTAACAGGAAACAAAATTGATAGATGCCAAGTTGGATTCGCAGTAACAAGAATCAAATTTTAGGTGGTCAGGAAAATGTAAAAAGAAAATGACTGAAGAATTTGGATAGTTCATATACGAGAATTCCGAGGGTGGGGCTTTTTTAGTGGGGGGCAACTCAGTGATTCAACAAGGAACATATTCACACTATTTCTCATGTTTTTATATTTTTTATTAATTTCATTTTTTCCAAAACTTGCGTTCCCTTTGTTCCAAAAATTGCTAGTCCTTGCCAGGCATCTTTGAGGCTTTGCCACTGCGTCATATCAATGAGATCTTATTCACTGCTGTACTCTTCTGGTGGTTATTGAATAATATGTCACAGTTTTTCTCAGTATTGTGATGAGCTGGTATTACTTAGTGCGTTTGATTTCAGGCATGATCTTGATATCGTACGACAGCGAGAACGGCCCTCTTATATACAAAACTGATCCTGGTGGATACTACTGCTCTTTCAGAGCTGTTAGCGTCGGTGCTAAACAAGTAGAAGCGAACCGGTACCTTGAGAGGAAGCTCAAAAAGAAGAAGAACTACGACATCGCCGAGGTGGTTCAGGTATGGGCCAAATTCAGGAATTCACGTCCCAATCTATTCAGAACCCAATACACTTTTTTGGCCGGTGCTCAGTTTCAACTACGTAGGAAAAGCCCCATAATTATTTAAAAACATTGTGTTACTAGAATAATTTCTCTTCCATCTTTGGCCAAGCATTATGAGATTGAATTATTCCGATTGACCATTTGACCTGACCCAGTAGTAGAGGGTTTCTAATAGCTACAAAACTGGTGGTATTGTATCGTGAGATACGACTGTGCATGCGTGAGAATTTACCTCATCACATCTCACTTCCTTGCATGGTATCCTGCCGTATACTGCCTTAATTTGGTAAAAACGCCTCATCTCAAAACTTTACAAAAATTTAGTTTTCACATAATCCCGCCAAGTTCGACCTGTACATTTTTTGGTTTATTATTCGGTGAATAATACACCTACTTATTCCCTCAGCAAAAAATGTTTATGACACCCTCTCAAAATTTTTTCTTTTACGTTTCGAGGTGCTTAGATTCCAAAACACTGCAAAGTCCTTGTCATATGGGTTTATTATTCTACTGTACATACCTACAGAAATGGTTCTGGCTGTTCTTTTATTGTTGCTGTCGTTTGAAATAATTTAAATAGCTATTTCTGGTGGTTTCCACCAACTTCGGCCCCCCAAACGCAGTGGCGGCTCCTGTCCTGAAACTCAGGGGGTGCACATAGATCAAGAGGGGCTATCGCGAAGTGGACGGGAGAGGTGCTTTTCTCAGCCAAATACAAATTTCAACCATATGGAAATGGGATAAATTCTGTAAGCTTTCTCATCTTCAAATTACAAACGCGACTAAATACATACTCGTAAATAGACATGAAAAATGTTCTCTAATGGAAGAGGAAATTCTGAAATAATCATTGAAGGAGTAAACCCAAGAAATGTATGTTATTGTTAAAGCTGAAATGTGTATTTGCCCAGCAAGAACCAACGCGGAGGTGAAAGCAACTCTTGCCAGGGAGGGGAAGAAAGGAGGGTGGGAGATGAGAGGTTTATGGGGAAAGGGAGGGGTTAGATATCATTGAGGTAAATAACGGGGAATACAAAAATAAAATAAAATGAAATTATCGTACACAAACAGGCGATAACACCCCATGAACAAAAATATCACGAATAGGGTGTCTACCCTAGGAACAAAATATGTATCACCAACACCAATGGGTGTCTACCCCAGGAACGAAAATATTATCTCGAATTGGGTGTCTACCCCAGGAACAAAGATATTACCAATCAGGTGTCTACCCTGGAATAAAATATTCATCTGTCACAAAATGGTAACTAGGATGTCCAACAAAATGGTAACTTCAATGAATGGTCTTGTAAATAAAATCAGCACGCCTCTCCTTCTTACTTGCAAAAATATCAATAACGTTCTCATTAAAATCTTGAACGGATCTCACCAAATCTTTCTCAATTGGCAGCATTGAAAGCGCCACCAATCTGTCCTCTGCCATGGGATTGCGTAATACTGTTTTGATTCTCTTCAAAGATGAAAACGTTCTCTCACTTTCTGATGTTGTCATAGGTATAGTAATCAGGAGCTTTAAAACTTTTGTCACTTCAGAAAAAACGGAACATAAATTATAGAGAAAACAACGGACGAAACCACGAAAACGAAGACCAATAAATTGAGAATAACAGATAATAATGCAGGAGGGAACCGAATTCGAATTGAGATAACAGAGATAGAGATGATAATGCAGGAGTAAAGATACTGCCCTCGAGCGACTGCAGCGAACCTGACGAGGTGCAACAACAGTCTGTGCACCGAGCTAAACATTTTTGCTGCTTTTGATTGGTCAATCTCACAGGCCCGCCACGTTCAAACCGAAAAATGTCAGGCAGAAACAATGAGGAAATACGAGTCAAGGGAGGGGACGAGAGCAACTGCTCCAAGTGTGTGTGTGTTTTTCTCAATATTATCGGTTCTTGGCTCAGATGCCCAGCGGGGCGGTGGGGCTCGGTTTCGCGCGTCGATTCAAATAGTAAAATCCTGTTATCTGTAAATAGCCGACTTACTCTTCAAATGGGATGGGGGAATTTGGTTATTATGTTTGGTTTATTGGCTGGGGGTGCACATGCTCCTATGCTCCTATCAGGAGCCGCCACTGCCCAAACGTGAATTAGGTACTTTTTTTTTTTCAAATTATCTTAGATCATTGGTAGTGCCATTTAATCGTCTTGATCCACGTGTTGACACTTTTTCTAGGGTTGTTATACAAATTGGTGGTGATTTCAGACGATTTCGCAGGTTTTTGACTCATAAAAAATCAATTTTGGTGGCTGAACATCTGGTACAACCTCAATTTTCCACTCCTTGGTCAAAATCGACTTCATATTCGGTCTTCTCGTCCCCAAAAACATGGAAAACGATACCTCAAAAGCTCATTTTACTAACATGTTACTAAAACACAAAAAGTACCTATTTTTATACACATTTTCACTCATAACACCCCTGGGTATATTCCTATCAGGCTGCAAAGTTTCAGGACACAACTGCCGACTTTTTTAGACCGAAAATGAAGCCTGTACACGTGATACGGCGGACGGACATTGCATTTTTGGAATCTAAGCACCTTGAAACGGAAAAGAAAAAATTTTGAGGGGGTGTTAGAAAATTTGTTTGCTGAGCAATTACATAGGTGTATTATTCACAGAATAATAAACCAAAATGCAATATCCGTCCGCCGTATCATGCATATCTGCTTCAGTTTTTGTCTAAAAAATTCGTTCTTTCGCACACAGGCTCCATTTGGGTCCAAGTTGTGTCCCGAAACTTTGCAGCCCGATCAGAATATGCCCAGGGGTGTTATTGGTGAAAAAATAGGAATTGATCCAGCGGTACACCCTGCGCATGCGCTAACGTTAAATTCAACTAACACGCATAACTTTCACAATTTTGATTCAATTTCGCTCAAATTTGCAAGGGTTGTTTGGACAAGGTCTAGTGAGTTCCAGTATGAATTTCAGCATGATCGGACCCTCGGTGCGCTCTGCGCATGCGCTGGCGTGAAATAGATTCAATTTCCTTGTTACAGCCGTAGTAACCAAAGATTTCACCCAATTTCAATGTAATTCTCAGGGATTAAGCGGGTAGGGCCCATTGAGGTCCCATATAAATTTCAACATGATAGAGCCAGCGGTTCGCCCTGCGCATGCGCTAACGTGAAATTCTTCAAACACGCATAACTTTCGCAATTATGTATAATGGACGTAATGTATTATGGACGTCATGTTATGTAATATGTATATTTCATGTAATGTCATGCAATGTTATGTTATGTAATGTAATGTTATGTAATATGTATATTTCACGTTATGTAATGTAATGTTATGTAATGTAATGTAATGTAATGTTATGTTATTTTGCTTCCGAGTCTGTTCTATTTTATAATGGATCACTCTGATTGTGACGAGGAAGCTCCTGTGCCATCACCTTGGCAGTGTATTTGGGTCCTGTTTGCGCTCTGAAGCTCGGCAGCTCGATCGGAATACACACAGGGGTGTTACGGGAGGAGAATTGGTGTAAAACTAGGGGTTTTCGAGGGATTTTTGAGGTTTTAGTGAACATGAGCTTGTTAGGTATCGTTTTCCATGTGTTTTAGGGCAAGAAGACCGAATATTAAGTTGATTTTGACTGAAGGGTGAAAAATTATTGAGGTTTCAACTAAGGTTTAGCTCCCAAAATGCATAAATTTGTCATCATAAATTTTTATAATAACACTAAGTTGTATTAGCAGGTGAATGAAGACAATTAAATGGTACTATAAATGATCAAAGATAGTCTGTAATGTGACAAGGGCTTTGCAGCGTTTTTTCTTTTTTCTGCACCGTAAAGTCGTTTTTCCCATAAGACTCAACACAAAAAAGTTACTGGGCAAAGCAAGTTTAATTTGGCTATCATTTTTTCTAAGAGTTCCTGGCTACATACTTGCCTGTTAATGTGGGTGGTTTGTGCATATAAATGTTGCTTGATTTAAAACGCCTTCCATGCAATACATCTGTATTATTCGAAGTTGCACTCAATATTTCACCTCCCTGGGACTAATTGATACCCAAAAGAATGAAGTTATAGACATCAACTGGAGGAATGGAAGAGCTGTTTTCCACCAAAAATGTTTGATGCACTCTTTTGAATAATTTACTTGTTAGGTGAGTCTTTTCGCCTAATTATGGCAGCATAGATACCTCACCTTATCCGGATCCGGTTGAAACTTATAAACGACGAAACTTGTGGTCGTTGTTAGATAGTTTTCACAGTACAATGAAGGAACACTTTGGGCTTAGTTTTTTCATCACGAAATTAGGTAGCTACCCACTGATTGAATTGAGTGCAATACTAAACAGTATAATCTGTAGGTGTAGTGTACCTACCAAATGTTATTTCTAGGTGCAGGGAATTGCATTACTTAAAGATTGGCATAGACATGTCAGAACAGCTGTGTATAGCTTACACTGTGCTCGTCCTAGCTGTCATACCGTTCTGTGATACGGTACAGATACTCATTATATACTAGGAACTCTCTGTATTATTATTCAGTACAGGATTCTTCACGGTCGTTTCTCCTTAAATGTTTCAGCTGGCCATCTCCTGCCTCTCGTCAGTTCTTTCGGTGGACCTGAAAGCATCGGAACTTGAAGTAGGAATAGTTGGAAAGGACGAGCCGAAATTCAGGTAAATACTGCTGAAATGATTTAGGTGGTACCAGTACTTTATTTGGTTAAAAGCATGTCCTCGCTCACCTAATTCTAATATGCTTATAATTTTACATAATTGGATATATCTCTAGTTATAATGTGAACAGTCTCATTTTCCCTCGCCCTGTCCGTCGAAATATGCAGACTGAAATATTCCTAAACCTCAAAATCATCACATATTACCACCAAACAAAGAAGGACTGATGAAAAGTGGGTAACTTAACGGGTCAGGATTACACATTTTGACCTCTAAATCGCATTCAGATCTCTCGAAAATCTCCATGCACAAATTCTCTGATCAAAATTCTGCCAGGGTAGGCACTGATAGCAAAAGCTCCCGAATTTCAGAACCCATTTCTAGGGGATATCCCTGATTGCATAGATACTCTTCATATTGCACCCTTTTGGAAAGCTCTTCTCATTGTAGTTAGTATATAATTCATCTTGCCATCAGTATCTTACAATAATTATTGGCTGAAAAAATGAAAGACTGCATCTCCTAAATTTTGGTGTTTTGAGCTCATTTTTTTTTTGGCAGCCATTTTGTGGTGATGTCTTTTGCAGCAAAAGGGCATAACCTGCCTGGTAAACCTGGTAAAATTGGGTCTTAAATTGATTGATTCAGTGTTTGGAGGGTGAGCCCTGTACACCACAATAATACCTGCCAGCTGTCGACGCCACTCCTTGCATCATTGATATCTGTAGGAAGGGAACATGTTTGGTAGTGTATCATTCACATTTCGAGTTTCCCTACTTTTAATTCGAATTTGATTCAACATAATGCGCCTAGTGTGCATGACTCACTGGTGCCACCAATAGCCCGCCATACACGAGCTGATATTTGCGGCAGATTTGGTCGGCCGACCTCGTCTGCCATATATCGTTAACGATCAGGAGTGACAGATGAGATCGCTCGCCGTACCTTAACGTGAAAATTTTATCTGCAGACTTTCCATGCCCAAGATCTGTCACCCGATCTCATCTGCTTGTTAGTGGGATGAAATCTGGAAGATTTTTAAATATTCAGGTCTGTCACCGACGTTCATCTGGCAGTTTTGAGTTATCGGTCGGATCCGAAAGTTTTTAGAGATCGGTGACAGATTTGCAGTAGGTAAGTTGACGCCATGGGGTTAGTGACTTTTAATAAACGCAAATTAGCCAGTTTTGCGGCGGGTATTTTTCTCATTGTCCATAGAACGGTGCTACATTTTGGTTTATTATTTTCAATAATGAACCATTGGAATCGAGCATGAAAAAAAATTCTTACCCCCCCTCAAAATTCGATGGTTTACGCTTCAAGGTATGTAGAATCCAAAACTGCAATACAAATATTTCTGTCTGTCCGCCGTACGGGCCACTTTTCTTAGTTACCATGAATAAAAATTGATGAAATTCGAGTTATAGGTTCCGTTCGGGGTCTAGTTGGTCCTCGAAGCTCGACGTTACTGTCAGTCATCTCTAAGGGGTTCAAAATAGGGGTTGAAATTTTCAGAACGCCGTAGCTCAAAACTTTCGGTAGAAGGGTATGGTATTTTTTACGTTATTAAATTTGTCTTGAGCTAAACAATTTTTTGAGACCACCCGGAGCATCGTACGTCCAGCCGTTCGTGAGCACCAAAAAACTTCGTCAACACGATCGTGAATCAAACGGTATAAATCCGGCCTGGATATCATCACTAGGGAGCACCTGATTACAATCAAGGATGGCTGTATGAAGTCGAGTTGTTTGTTCTGCGATATTATTTCATTTGATAAGTGATGGACTATTGGATTTTGTTGGTAGGTAGGTACTTGTGAAACTTGAACAAACTTTGAAGTATTATTGATGGGTAAATTATTACACAATGGCAAATTATTACACACTGGCAAATTATTACACAAAAGTAAATTATTACACAACGGTAAATTATTACACCACGGTAAATTATTACACAGCTCATCTACCAAGAAGGGGCTGGATTTTGTTGATAGGTACTTTTGCAGCTTGAACAACCGTTGAAGTATTATTGATGGGTAAATTATTACACAATGGCAAATTATTACACAAAGGCAAATCATTACACAACGGTAACTTATTAGACAACGGTAAATTATTGCACAACAGCTCATCTACCATGAAGGGGCTGGATTTTGTTGATAGGTACTTTTGCAACTTGAACAACCATTGAAGTATTATTGATGGGTAAATTATTACACCATGGCAAATTATTACACAAAGGCAAATCATTACACAACGGTAAATTATTAGACAACGGTAAATTATTGCACAACAGCTCATCTACCATGAAGGGGCTGGATTTTGTTGATAGGTACTTTTGCAACTTGAACAACCGTTGAAGTATTATTGATGGGTAAATTATTACACAATGGCAAATTATTACACAACGGTAAATTATTACACAGCTCATCTACCAAGAAGGGGCTGGATTTTGTTGATAGACGTACTTTTGCAACTTAACAACCGTTGAAGTATTATTGATGGGTAAATTATTACACAATGGCAAATTATTACACAAAGGCAAATTATTACACAACGGTAAATTATTACACAGCGCATCTACCAAGAAGGGGCTGGATTTTGTTGATAGACGTACTTTTGCAACTTAACAACCGTTGAAGTCTTATTGATGGGCAAATTATTACACAATGGCAAATTATTACACAAAGGCAAATTATTACACACCGGTAAATTATTACACAACAGCTCATCTACCTTGAAGGGGTTGGATTTTGTTGATAGGTACTTTTGCAACTTGAACAACCGTTGAAGTATTATTGATGGGCAAATTATTACACAACGGTTCATTATTCTATCTCCGTAGAAGGGGAACCTATACAGGTAAATTATTACACAACGGTTTAGGTAGGTACCTAGTAACGAGTACGGGCTTAGGTACTAACCTACGGAGGGTCTGCGATCCACATAATATGTGTAGAATAGTACATATTATATTATAGAGACGGGTTATCTATACAGAGAGCTGTGATCTGTAACAGAAGGGTATTCTGTACAAAATAATAAACCGTTGTGCATGGATTTGCAGCGTTTTTTACATTTTTCTTCATGTAGTCAATATTTTTTAACTCCCACAGGCAAGGTCTCTCCTTGTACATGTCTACCATTAATTCTATCAATTCATTCTGCCACTCTTTTTTACCCATTTTCAAACCACACCGATAAAAACCGATTTCTATATAGAGAAGAGATCTCAGGGGACAACAGAACTAGGGGAAAACTAGTGGACATCTGAAAGTTAAGGGGCTCTGCCCGATCCATCTAACAGATCTTTGAACCTCAGACATCGCTTCCGAGAAGTCTGCAGGTTAGTGGGGGACGCCCGACTATGATCTGCCAGATTTGAACTCTCGCCGATATGGCCGGTTTTCATATCTTTCATCTTTTTAACACCCACTAACGCACAGATATTTCCCACAGATATCGTTTAAAAACGCCAAAACTGCCGCAGATATCTGCTCGTGTATGGCAAGCTAATACCAGTGAATAGGAGGGGTGTTAGGTATTGATTTTCCTGGACAAACATGAAGCAGACCTACTAGTTTTACTACTCTTCCTTTGAACACAGCTGATGACCTCTGTTACGAATCATAGAAAAATTGTTTACTGTTTGTCCTAAATTATGTTTGAACTTGTTTTTGACAAGTTTGTGCTAGTAAATTCTAGCGCACGTCCACTACTTGATGCTATCTACAAGAAGTTATCTCATTTTTGTTACAGGTTAATTGATGAATTAGAGCTGGACTTGCACCTCACCCTCATTGCTGAGAGAGACTAACTTTGCATTATATTAAAATGGATCTAAAAATTTTTCTTGATCCTTTCATTTTTTATCTGCATTTGTTTTGGGAACATGTTTCAACTTGAGTTCATCCACATTTGGTTTGGGGACGTATTGTTCAAAATTAGGTAATTCACTTTTCAGTTGGCTACAAATCGTTCAAACAGGTCATCCGTGTTTTGTCCGGCTCAGTTTATTACAAATGATCCACCTTTTCTATTTTGAATGAATTAATATATTGGTATAAAAGAGACTACTTATAATTGATTTTGTTTTCACCAATTATCAGGTATGATTTGGTCATTTATAATGACTAATGACATAATCAAAAATTATGTCGAAGACCGCCATCCTTCCAGAAGTATTGTAGGGCCATCTGGGTTGATCCTGTAGATCCCTAACACACAACCCTTCCATTAGATAAGAGCTTAAAGAAGGGGAATTGTATAGATTTGAGTTCAAGGTTTGCGCATGCTTAGTGGCTACAATTCAGGCGATTGTTATGAAGTGCATTCATTTCTTCTGAGACAGCCCCACCAAATTTGAGCGAACTGGATGTGGGGTAAATTGGTATCTCATATTTGGTTTGCGCATGCGCAGTAGCTATATCCATCATCCCATCGCAGTGAAATACATAGGGGACCACCTGGAAGCTACACCCACCAAATTTGAGTTAAATCTGGGGCAACTGATTCGCAGTGGCCATACCAATGAGCCAATCGTTCTGAAATTCCTAGAGTGCCATGGATTCGTGAGAAATGCGAGTACCTCGAATTCCGTGCACACCCAGTGGCCATACCAATGATTAGATACATAGTAGTGAAATTCATAGCGGACCATCCAGGGCATGATCCCTGAAAATTTAAGCAAAGTAGGATTTGAACTGAGGAATTTACGTGTGGCAAGGATTTGTGGGTACACAGACCGACTGAACCAAATTTATTCAGAAAGTTGAGTGGAAATTTTGATTTTGGAGGCATTTTGCTTCCTCACTACCGAAGGTAGGAAAGCCTTGAATTCGTGATTGAGTAAAAAAAAAATTGTCTTCCAAAATGAAAATTTCCACTTCCATTTTACGTTTCAGACATCAAGGAACATTTTAGGTACCGTGTCTGTCTGTCCGTGGTAAATTCCTTGTAACGCCCATAACTACCCGAAATAATGGTCGAACTGGGCTGGAATTTGGAGGGTAGTTGCGGGTTGGGTCACAGACGATCCCATACCAAAATCATTGAAAAAGTACGGTAACTGTTGGCTGCGCATGGGCAAACGTAAAATACTTGAACAGCTCATAAATACCCTAAATATCGTTGAAATGCGTTCAAACTTAGAGGGTCGATCAGGAATAATACTTTGATAGTTCCAAATGAATTTAATTGGAATCGTACTGTAACTTTCGTCTGCCCATGCGCGAACATGAAATGTTGACCATTTTCTTGTAACGCTTCTAACTACGCGAAAAACAGTCGGAAATGTTGAGGGTACACGCGGGTTGGATTGCAAATGTCCCGTTTCAAAATCATGGAAATCGTTTCGTCTGCGCACCCGCAAACGTGAAATACTTGAAACGCCCGTAACTACTTTGAATGTAGTTGAAATGAGCTCAGATTTGGAGGGTAGATCAAGAATAATTCTTTGATAGTTCAATAAGGATTTAATTCGTCTGCGCATGCGCGAACATGAAATGTTGCCCATTCCCTCATAACGCTTCTAACTACGCGAAAAATAGTCGTAGAGAGCTGAAATTTTGAGGGTACAGGTGGGTTGGATCGCAGATGGTCCCGTATCAAAATGAACCTACGCAACTATTATATACGTTCATGTGATTCAAGTGAGGAAGCTATACGGCCTACTCGAATTGGCAGACGTTTTTCCTCTCAAAAGTGAAAACAAAGCTTCCACTACCTTGGTAGGCTTGAGAGCAAAAATGTTATCAGCTAAGGAAGTTAGCACTTAACAAACAAATGTTGGTCACCTGCGGCTAATGTTAATTATAGAGTAGGTTCCAGCTGAAAAAATAACATGGAGCAGGAAACCCTATATGTGTCATGCCAGAGATTCAAACTCAGTCAAAATGTTTATAATGGCAGACAAAAGAATGAATACAAATTTGACTAACATTTGGTTTATTGTTATGTGAATAATACACCAGCCTATGTATTGGCCCAGCAAAAAATTTGTTGGAAACCCCCTCAAAATGTTTTCTTTTACGTTTCAGTGTGGGTAGAATCCAAATATGCAATGTCCGTCCACCGTCCCATCCATATCCACTTTATTTTCGGTCTAAAAAATTCGTTCTTTCGCACATATGATCCATTTGGGCTCTACTAGTTGTGTCCGGAAAAACTGCAGCCCGATCGGAATATACCCAAGGGTGTTGTGGATGAAAAATGGGTGTAAAAGTAGGTTTTTTTGGTGTTTTAGTAAAATGAGCTTGTGAGGTCAAGGTATGGAGAATCCGAAAATGGAATTTAAAAAAATTTCTGTCCGTCCGCCGTGCCATACTGCGCACTTTTCGTAATCACCATGAACCAAAATTAATTAGATTTGGTTTGTAGGTCCTGTTTGGTGTCTAGTTGTTCCTCGAAGCTTGGCGTTACTGTCAGTCATCTCTAAGGGGTGAAAAGTAGGGGGGGGTTAGAATTTTCAGAACGCCGTAGCTCGAAAACTTCTTCTTTTTCGGTTACGGTTTTTTTTTTAACGTTTTTAAATTGATCTCTAAGTATCGAATTTTTTGAGTCCACCCGGAGCGTTGTACGACCAGCTGTTCGTTTGCACCGAAAAGCTTCGTCAACATGATTGTGAATGAGGCTATACAAATCCAGCCCAGATATCATTTCTAGGGAACACCTGATAATAACCACGGATGGCTGTATGAAGTCGAGTTGTTGTTCCGTGATATTATTTCATTTGAATGATGGTTATTTTGGATTTTGTTGATAGGTACTTTTGTATCTTCAACAAACGTTACCTATGCTTCGTGAATAACAACAAATAATTAATGATCAAATTATTGAATCCCACGCGTTTTTATGAAACTGTAATACCCGGGCCGGGTTCAGTACTCAATTTAGGACTTTCCTGGGGGGAGCTCGGTGATAGGTACTGATCACAGAAAACAGTGACCTTCGCAAAAGGGGTAGCTATACAGGTAAATAATAAACGGTTGTGTAATAATATGTAGCGTTTTTATGAGTGAAAAGTTTGGGAAATAATATTAACAGATGAATCAAGACAGTTAAATTCCCCTATCAGTGATCAAAGATAATTTGTCAAAATGGGAGCCTAATTCGTGTTTTTGGGGGCAAGCACTTGTGGCCCCCAAATCAATTATTGCACATGAAAGAAACAATAAATTAACAGCCAACATTTCTGTAGGGCATGTCCAGTAGAATAACAAACGCATTTAGCAAGGACTTTGGAGCGTTTTTGGTTATGAAAATCGCTCATATTCAAACTCTTTCGTGTGCTGTTACAGTTATTCTGGCGAAATTTGGATTTTTTCATCTAGCAGTCATGGTCAGCTGATACCGTCAGGAGTTACGCATAAATACATAATATCTGGAACTAGCCAGAATGCTTCAAAACGGGTTCGTTGCAAAAAGCTTTTCAAAAATACCTAAAGTTTTTGGACCCATTTCAACTAGGGCAGCTGCATGTGTTCAAGTAAACAATTCACTAAATTACTAGATCCACATAGTAGGTAATTGAAACCATTTGGTCAAGGACATGAAGCATCCTTCAGATGGTCATCAAAGACTGAGAACTAGTACACTAAGGCACAGAGTAGAAGTATTGACAGTTTAGAAAAAGGTTTTATTCAGATTATGTACAGGGATATACAAGAAAAGTGGGTTCTCAGTTTCTACATAATAGTAAAACGTGGCGTAGTTCTTGATTCGGCATTCCAAAGTGGCCATTGTAAAATCTCACATAACCATCGGCTACGATGTACAATTCAGAATTACCTACTACTGATAGAAAAACTGGATTTAACCAATTCCTTGACTTGAGGGACTATCAGTAATGATTGTTATATATCTAAAAAGAGAAAGCTACCTACTTGAATCGATAGTTCACTACTGCAGTGGAGCCCGGGTAATTCGAATCTTCAAGGGACCAGCAACAAAATCTAAATAGTGGAGCAAATATTCTAGTTAATGCCCGAGATATCCACATTTGGGATATTCGCAGGGGTAAGCCCATCCGAATTGCAGTGGCCTTGCCCAGGGGTAACCGCCTTGAGGATCAAGTAACTCAGCTATGAATGATAGTGAATAGTAGTAGTATTCTAATTCGTGAGACTGAAAATTAGGGGTCACATTTTATGAAAAATTTTAGAATTATTGAAGGTTTATTACAAATACTATTAAAAAAACTACGTCACAATATATACACACATTTGCATTACACCTACACATTAGTTATACGTCCTTCATTCAAATTTTCTTTTAAAAAACCTGTATCAACGTATCAAACCAACACAGAGCAAAATCCCTCCTAAATAGTCGAGCAAACCCATTAATTCGAGGTCGCTGAGTTAACAGTAAACAAGTTTCGAATTAACATGGGTTAGCTCGCAAAAGAAAAAAAATACCGGGGGAACAATATATATATATCGGTTTTCTTCGAATTAACGCAGTTTTTCAATGGGAACTGTCGGGATTCTATTGTACTGATCAACTGCAAGCTGGGAATGAAACAAGTTTATTACAGAATCGTTGAAGTTACCATGTTGAATACATTTGTATGTACAAGCAGGCATTGTTAGGAATATTATATCCCAATAGCAAGGATGCAAACTATGCAGATTAGTGGAAGACTTGCTGAAACTCTTTCAGGAACTTCACTCCTTCGGTCACATTTAGAATATTTTCCTGAAAGTTTGGGGGATTTCAGTTAAGAAATGGGTGAGCGTTTTCACTAGGATATTAAATTGATCGAACAATGGTATCAAGGAAGATGGAATGCACAATGATGGCAGACTAGAAAAGAGGACTGTGTTCGAGAAAACTCGGTATTTAGACGACCGAGGAAGAGGAAATTCTACATTAACTAGTATAATTGCTATTTACGTGTAGGTATACTTTGGACTTACAAAATCATACAAATGTCAAAAATACACATCCCAGTTCAAATCAAATCTAAGTTGTGACTGACTTTCTTTGTTCAAATCCTCCTACTTCCGCTTGAACTTTCTCTCAATTGTTCGGGAGAGGTTTGTGAAAATGCTATACGTAATGGAGAAAATCTGATTGAAGATTTGAATTCAGCATAAAAAAAATACGTAAGAAACACCTGTTAGATTTCAGACATCGTCCAAAAAAGTTAAAATACAGCATTGTGAAATTAATCTATATATATGCACTATACAATTTTGTAAATTTCTAGTTTTCAATAAATTTCTTGACCTTAAACCCCTTCAACCCCCCCCCCCCCGAGAGAATTAATTTAAATAAAATTTAGACTCATTGAAGAAACCGAAAGGCGAAATTCGAGAGATCAATAATAGTTAGGTAGAATTATGTACTAATTTGTCGTTTGTCTGCTTTCCAGCTAATTCTATTTTACGGTTTTTCCAAACTTGTGTTTCTCCGCTTTGATAGCATTGAAACCTTCTAAGGTACAAATTAGAAGAAAATAATGAGGAACGGATGACGTTGATTTAAATTAATTTGGAAGTAGAGGGGAATCCTCCATGCCACTGACTGATTTAGCCATAACAGTTGTTAGAACACATCCAGAAGGGATGGCAGAGATTGCATAACGCTTCATGACTCATACTGATGCACAGAAACGATCAAGTTGATGAAATGATTCACTACAGTTGTATATTCTTTCCGTCGGTTTGCTACCACACAGAACACAAGTTAGTTACCTATAAGAGCTACCGGACCTTGTAGAAAACAGTTTTTCCAACTTTTCTCTGGCAATAATCGGTCGATTTTGATGATTGTTCTAATTTTTCCATTCTCTCGGGCAGTGAGCTCTTGAAATTTTGGAAACTGTCAAATTTAGGTACAATTTTGACATTTACATTTCGAATTTCCACAGTGCATAGCACTGAAAAGCATAAAAATAGGAAGAATGCCACAAGTAGGGATGGCATCACAATATCGGAAATATCGATATTTAGGTTCCGATATATCGATATCGGTTTTTGACCTTTGATAGCATCGGGAATATCGATATTTTTGAACCGAGATATCGCCTAGAGGATGTCGTCAGTGATGTACAAAAACTCGCACATTCTACATCCACTTGACTCTACAAAGTGGGGTTTCGTGGTTCTGATCACTGATTCAACACTAGTTTTGACTTATGATTTGATTGGCGTATAGTTACCGATATTTTACTAACTTTATTATGACAAACTTTCATTCATTTTTATTTTATTTTACAGTTATTGTAGGGTGCGTAGGCCTATAGTCAGTTTGTACTATCATGTTGTACTAAAGTAACATAAGTAAGAAATTGTAAAATGTAATAGGCTTATTTTGTTACTTTTACTAAATGCATTTATGTGTTATTGAATGTATTATGTTTATTGTACGATATTTCTATCACTTATTTAACCCTCAGTTTTGACTTATATTTAGCTATATAAATATGGAAATTCCGATATTTTTCACCCGCAATTTTTGTACCGTCGATATGTTGCTTGCGATATATCGGAAAACCGATATATCGATTTACTTAAAATTTTTGCCGTCCCTAGCCACGAGACGTATCAAAACCGACTGATTATTGCCAAAGAAAAGATGGAAAAACTGCTGGGAAATCTCTTGACATGGAAAGGAAGGGCCCATTTGGTTCAGGTTGAGCTCAGGCGTCTGCCTATGTGTGGTAGGTAGGGGACTGTTTAAGTATCGATACTGTTTTCCCAGTATCAGAGCCGATACTTTTTTTATCCCTCACATTTCATCAGTTTCAACACCTACTACGTGTAGGTACTATTGACAGTACCTGTAACTAGATTGATGGGAGACCAACCACTTCAACAAATTAAAGAAAGTTGATGTACCACCACCTACAGCTCTCAGTGAGAATCAGCTGTCCTCCATTTAGTAGGAAGGGCCAACAACATGTTAACCCAACCAAGCAACCAACCAACCTAACTCAATAGCTTTTTGATTGGATTTTCTGTGTTCTTTCTTGTTTCTGATGTGATTGTGCCGAAATTAACGAAATAATGTCATACCTTGTCTTGTTATTTCAATAATTTTGAAAAACAAGCGCCCAAACAAAAAAAGGTTTCTAATAAAAAAAAGAAGTGATTTATTGTTTCGTTCATTTTATAATATTACCTATCCTGAAATAATTCTTCGCTAGGCTGATGATAGTATTTTATCTTATGTAAAAACGTGGGATGTGATAATATTCAATGTCACGCTGACGGAGAGAGAACAAAATCGACATTTCCACCCATTTTTGAAAAAGTATCGAAAAGTATCGATACTCTGAAAGTATCATATCGATACTTTTGATACTTTTAGATGTATCGATACGATATATATATCGATACTTCTGAAGTATCGGACATCAGTAATGTGTGGAGCCAGGGGGTGCTGCTCATGGCTACCCCCACTCCCACCCGGGGAAAGCCGTTCGGCACCACGAACGGGTCGGGACAGCGGTGGTCCTCTTAAGCTTCGTCCACACTATGCGGAATGAGGGTGGGCACCCTCGTCGGATCCGAAAAGGTGAATAGGAACGGTCGGGTCAGCTTGCCTCAGTCCGCCTCCAGTCTCCTTCGAGTTCTGTTTTCTGGGCCCGTAGCATTTCACTGTAGCGAATTTAATTTCTTTATTGAATTTCTTTGTTGATCTGTGAATAATGAGTGACGAGGAAGAGACAATTTTAGCAGCTGCTGAAGCAATCGTGCTTGGAGTTGCTGCTGGTGAAATTCGCCACGTCCGCCCTCTAAGATTTTGGGTTCGCCCCAGTATTCGGCATGGTAGGAAAAAACGCTGCAAAGCCCTTGTCACATGGGTTTATGCTACTGGACATACCTACAGAAATGTTGGCTGTTTATTTATTGTTTCTTTCATATAAAATAATTGAAATAGCTATTTCTGGTGGTTTCCACCAATTTTGGCCCCCAAAACACAAATTAGGTACTCCTTTTTTTTAAACTATATTTGATCATTGGTAGTGCGTGCCATTTAACCGACTTGATCCACGCGTTGACACTTTTTCGAGTGTTATTCTACAAATTGATGGTGATTTCAGACGATTTCCCAGGTTTTTGACTCATAAAAAATCAATTTTGTGAGCTGAACATCTGGTACAACCTCAATTTTCCACTCTGGTCAAAATCGACTTCATATTCGGTCTTCTCGTCCCCAAAAACATGAAAAACGATACCTCAAAAGCTCATTTTACTAACATATTACTAAAACACAAAAAGTACCTACCTATTTTTACACACATTTTCACTCATAACACCCCTGGGTATATTCCGATCGGGCTGAAAAGTTTCGGGACACAACTAGGGCCCAAATGGAGCATGTGTGCGAAAGAACTAATTTTTTAGACCGAAAATGAAGCCTGTACACGTGATACGGCGTACGGACATTGCATTATTTTTGGAATCTACGCACCTTGAAACGGAAAAGAAAAAATTTTGAGGGGGTGTTATAAAAATTTTTTGCTGAGCGAATACATAGGTGTATTATTCAAAGAATAATAATCCAAAATACAGCGCCAGCACATTTATGAAAGATTTGCTACTTGATGAGGTAGATGCTCTCAACTACGAGTATAGGAACGAGGGAGGCTTAGCAAACTTTTTCAGGATGAAATGTTCTGACTGAAAGTTTGTTGAGCCGCAAATCGCGAAAAAAACCTGACTGGGGCGATCGGCATGTCCACATTGTGATTTATGATTCCAAGCGGATCGCCTTCCTTTGATCCGGACCGACTCGAGTCGGGTTGCGATCGCCCTCAGTCGGGTCGGGTCGCCTTCCGCACATTCCGCACGCGTCCACACTTGGTCACCTTTTCGGATCGACGAGGGTGCCCACCCTCATTCCGCATAGTGTGGACGCAGCTTTAAGTTCGTTACGTTCTCCGTTCCAGTCGTTCTTCTGTTCACCGTTCCTGCTCACTGTCAAAGATTCTTGTTATCACCAGCAGTCCTGCTGTCGTATCACTTCTTTTTATCTCGTCCTAGTCTGTAATATTATTTTATAGGTTGTAGTTATTTTTTATTCATAGTGCAGTGGATAAAACCTTCTTGTATTACCATTGTGCTTTGCAGACTTCGTATAAGCGTAGCATAGTTCGGCATGATTATGAAACGTTATCATTTGCGATCGCGAACGCCCCTCCGTAACCCTAAAATCGTTTTTACTTGCAGCTTCGAATCTCTCAAAAGAAAAGAATTGTTTCATTGTTTTTGTTTATACCACAAGTTAGTCGTTCTGTGATTTTATAATGTGTTACTTTGTGATTAAATACTTAATGTTCTGTTCATTAAATATTATGTACCTATTTAGTTTGTTTATATAACAGAGTTTCATTTAGGTTCCTTGCTAGTTGTTTAGTAATGTTTAGTAGTAGTTTTTCATATTGTTTCCCTACCCACACAAACATGTAGGTATGTACCTAGCCGGATTTTGCAATAAACTTGCATTTATTGAATATGCCTCATGCTTTTATGAAAACCATTGTCTAGATTTGAGTCTTTAAAAATTGAGGTTTCAAGCTAATTTTAAAATGATTTAAATGTTTTTCAAATGAATATAATATATGAGTATGAATCTATATGAAGTATGAATCTATACTTAACATAAGTAGTCACGCTGTGACTTCATAATTAGGTACCTATTTTGTAAATTAATACAAAACGTTCTATTCTTGAAATTGTATTACTTCAGTTTCTTCTCATTTCATTTTTAATTCCCCCCTGGCTATGGTGGGGAGCCTCATCAGATCCAGTCGGCTACGTAGCTGTCGACCTTAAAGTGCTTTTGCCGGGGAAATACCTGTGGTCAAGTGCGGAGTATTCCGATAATCGAAGAGAAAACTCTGGATGTAACTCAAGTGAATTGCTCTGACTGACCTTCCCTAATGCTGCGTGAATTGCCTGCTTTATCAAGCAAACAGCGTTCTCGGCTGCACCGTTTGTGCATAGGCTGTAAACAGCACCTGCCTTGTAACTAACGCCATTCCGAGCAAAGAAGGTCTGAACTTCTTCTGAAGTGAAGGAGGAATAATTATCAGATACTAATACCTCAGGCAACCCAAAACGAGCAAGTCTGGCGCAAAATGTCAATAGTGGTCCCTGCCGACATCGATCTGGTGGGAAAAGCCACTACCCACTAACTTAGAATGGCTATCTACGATGACTAGCACATAATGACCATGGAGTGGCCCCCCAGATAGTCAATATGCAACCAAATCCAGGGGGCCTTAGGCCATCCCCATGGAATGAGTTCAGAGTTCAGTGGGTTATCCTTGAATCTAGCACATTTATCACAACTAGTCACCTTTTTTTTCAATATCAAGATCCACTATGAACGAGCAAGGGCTTTGCACTTTACAACGCCAATATGAGAGGAATGTAACTGCTCTAAAACTGCCTGGCGCAGTTTGGTTGGAATCTAACCGATAACCCCAGATTAAAACATCTCGTTCGACATGCAGTTCTGTTTTATGTCGATGATATGGAACCAGATCATCAGGCACTACACCTGGCCATCCAAATTGTGTGAACTTAATCGCTTTTAGTAAGGCGGAATCCTGCTTGGAATATTTTTTTACTATATATTTATACTGTATAGGTTAATCGCTATTTTCCAGTACATAATTAAAAGTCAAATCAGAATCTATCTCAGGGGATGTCAATTCCGGAAGCGGAGCTCTAGAGAGCCAATGTGCAATATTTCTATGTGATGACACATGCTCCATGTCGGAAGAATAGTTGGATAAAAATTGTGCCCAACATTGCAGACGATTAGCTGCACATGATGGTATCCCACTTTTTGGACCAAATATGGCCAAAAGTGGTTTGTGGTCGGTAACCAGCTTCCACCTACGACCCAAAGGTATTTGTGAAATTTATGGATGGAATGGATGATGGCAACAGCCTCCCTATGAATTGCCGAGTAACCTATTTTGTAAGTAGACAGCGAACGACTAGTGAAAGCCACCAGCAGTTCCACACCGTTGGGGTGAATTTGACTAAGGACACCAGCAACTCCCAGATTGGATCCATCCACCGTCAGTTTTAAAGGTAATTCAGGGTCGTAGTAGGCGAGCGACCGATGCTTTTGCACTAATTCCTTAATTTTCGCATTCCTTATCCCAAGACCACTGAACATTTTTCTTAAGAAGTTGGTAGAAGGGGTGCATAGTTGAGGTGCTATTAGGAATAAATTTTGAAATTTAAGTCACAAAACCCGGAAAAGATTGGAGCGTCCTGATGTCGTGGGGGTTTTGGGGCCTCTACAACACAGCGCACTTTTTCATCAGTGGTATGGAGACCATCCGCATCAATTTTAAACCCTAAGTATTCGACTGACTTCTGGCCAAAAACGCACTTCTCCTCGGATACCCTCAACCCTGATTCCTCCAACCGAGACAAAACCAATTCAATTTTAACAAGTAAATTTTTCATATCTTCCCCCCAATCAAGATATCGTCAAGGAGAATTCCTATACCCGCAATACCTGCTAAAACAGACTCCAATTTGTTCTGAAATTTACTTGAGCCAGAAGCAATTCCGTACAGAAATCTCTTAAATCGATAGGTACCCTTGTGAGTTGAGATTGTTGTCAAGTCACGAATTGCTTTGTCGAGCTTTAAAACTGTTGATAAGCTTTTGTTAAATCCACCTTCCCAAAAACTTTAGCACCCTGAACTTGTTGGAAAAGTACTTCGACTGTGGGCAGTGGATGTTGATCCACTTTCAGGAAGGGGTTTATCGTGATTTTATAATCTCCGCATAACCTAACTCCGCCCCCCCTGTTTTAAAATAGGGACAATTGGCGCACCATAGGGCGAGTTGTCGACGGTTTCGATAATGTTTGCTTTGTTGATCATTGGTAGTGCGTGCCATTTAACCGACTTGATCCACGTGTTGACACTTTTTCTAGTGTTATTCTACAAATTGATGGTGATTTCAGACGATTTCCCAGGTTTTTGACTCATAAAAAATCAATTTTGTGAGCTGAACATCTGGTACAACCTCAATTTTCCACTCTGGTCAAAATCGACTTCATATTCGGTCTTCTCGTCCCCAAAAACATGAAAAACTTTACCTCAAAAGCTCATTTTACTAACATACTTATTACTAAAACACAAAAAGTACCTACCTATTTTTACACACATTTTCACTCATAACACCCCTGGGTATATTCCGATCGGGCTGAAAAGTTTCGGGACACAACTAGGGCCCAAATGGAGCATGTGTGCGAAAGAACTAATTTTTTAGACCGAAAATGAAGCCTGTACACGTGATACGGCGTACGGACATTGCATTATTTTTGGAATCTACGCACCTTGAAACGGAAAAGAAAAAATTTTGAGGGGGTGTTACAAAAATTTTTTGCTGAGCGAATACATAGGTGTATTATTCAAAGAATAATAATCCAAAATACAGCGCCAGCACATTTATGAAAGATTTGCTACTTGATGAGGTAGATGCTCTCAACTACGAGTATAAGAACGACGGAGGCTTCACCAACTTTTTCAGGATGAAATGTTCTGACTGAAAGTTTGTTGAGCATTATTGGGCCGCAAATCGCGAAAAAAAACCTGACTGGGGCGATCGGCACGTCCACATTGTGATTTATGATTCCAAGCGGATCGCCTTCCTTTGATCCGGACAGACTCGAGTCGGGTTGCGATCGCCCTCAGTCGGGTCGGGTCGCCTTCCGCACGCCTGAACTTGTTGGAAAAGTACTTCGACTGTGGGCAGTGGATGTTGATCCACTTTCAGGAAGGGGTTTATCGTGATTTTATAATCTCCGCATAACCTAACTCCGCCCCCCCTGTTTTAAAATAGGGACAATTGGCGCACCATAGGGCGAGTTGTCGACGGTTTCGATAATGTTTGCTTTGTTGATCATTGGTAGTGCGTGCCATTTAACCGACTTGATCCACGTGTTGACACTTTTTCTAGTGTTATTCTACAAATTGATGGTGATTTCAGACGATTTCCCAGGTTTTTGACTCATAAAAAATCAATTTTGTGAGCTGAACATCTGGTACAACCTCAATTTTCCACTCTGGTCAAAATCGACTTCATATTCGGTCTTCTCGTCCCCAAAAACATGAAAAACTTTACCTCAAAAGCTCATTTTACTAACATACTTATTACTAAAACACAAAAAGTACCTACCTATTTTTACACACATTTTCACTCATAACACCCCTGGGTATATTCCGATCGGGCTGAAAAGTTTCGGGACACAACTAGGGCCCAAATGGAGCATGTGTGCGAAAGAACTAATTTTTTAGACCGAAAATGAAGCCTGTACACGTGATACGGCGTACGGACATTGCATTATTTTTGGAATCTACGCACCTTGAAACGGAAAAGAAAAAATTTTGAGGGGGTGTTACAAAAATTTTTGCTGAGCGAATACATAGGTGTATTATTCAAAGAATAATAATCCAAAATACAGCGCCAGCACATTTATGAAAGATTTGCTACTTGATGAGGTAGATGCTCTCAACTACGAGTATAAGAACGACGGAGGCTTCACCAACTTTTTCAGGATGAAATGTTCTGACTGAAAGTTTGTTGAGCATTATTGGGCCGCAAATCGCGAAAAAAAACCTGACTGGGGCGATCGGCACGTCCACATTGTGATTTATGATTCCAAGCGGATCGCCTTCCTTTGATTCGGACAGACTCGAGTCGGGTTGCGATCGCCCTCAGTCGGGTCGGGTCGCCTTCCGCACGCCTGAACTTGTTGGAAAAGTACTTCGACTGTGGGCAGTGGATGTTGATCCACTTTCAGGAAGGGGTTTATCGTGATTTTATAATCTCCGCATAACCTAACTCCGCCCCCCCTGTTTTAAAATAGGGACAATTGGCGCACCATAGGGCGAGTTGTCGACGGTTTCGATAATGTTTGCCACTACTAGTCGAGCGATTTCCGCTTCTACCAATGGTTTCATAGAAAACGCTGCAAAGCCCTTGTCACATGGGTTTATTATTCTCTTGGACATAACTTCAGAAATTTTGGCTGCTCATTTATTGTTTCTTTTATGCGTAATAATCGAAATAGCTATTTCTGATGGTTTCCATTAATTTTGGCCCCTAAAACACAAATTATGTTTTTTTTTTCTTCTATTCATCTTTGATCGTTGGAAGTGCCATTTAATCGTCTTGATCCACGTGTTGACACTTTTTCCAGTGTTATTATACAAACTGATGATGATTTCAGACGATATCCCAGGTTTTTCACTCATAAAAAAGCAATTTTGGGAGCTTAACATTTGGCAGAACTCAATTTTCCACTCTGGTCAAAATCGACTTCATATTCAGTCTTCTCGTCCCCAAAAACATGGAAAATGATATCTCAGAAGCTCATGTTACTTACATGTTACTAAAACGCAAAAAGTACCTATTTTTACCCACATTTTCACTCATAACACCCCTGGGTATCTTCCGATCGGGTTGAAAAGTTTCGGGACAGAACTAGGGCCCAAATGGAGCATGTGTGCGAAAGAACGAACTTTTTAGACCGAAAATAAAGCCTGTAGACATGATACGGCGGCGGACGGCGGTCGGACATTGCATTTTTGAAATCTACGCACCTTGAAACGGAAAAGAAAAAAGTTTGAGGGGGTGTTATAAAAATTTTTTGCTGAGCGAATACATAGGTGTATTATTCACAGAATAATAAACCAAAAGGTAGAGGTCGGGCGCAGAAAAACTTTGGAACCGCCCCTTCATTAAGTTCAATTGAAACAGTGCCCTTATTAAAACATCCCAGTTTGCCAGAGAAAACGCTAGAGAACTTCGATTTTAAATATTTCAAGATTTTCATAGCCTTGTATAATTACAATAGACCTTTTCAAAGGTATGCAGTGCGCATGTCCGAGCATAACACTGTTATCAGAGAGTATCCATGATGTTATCAGTTTCGTACCAAGCTTCGGACCAAGGAGCCTGTTTACTATAAATATCAAGAGTGTGTAATACGTTTTCCAACCCAAGTCGTGTCGTCTAGACTGTTGTATTATTCATAAAAGTGGGCTTTACTTCTGCCTGAGTGAATAAAGAGCATTTAGGCCCCTTTCACACGAGGCAGATAGTTGATTCAACTAGTAGACCGGGCGGGTGTCGTAGAGTTGATTCAACTAGTAGAGAGCGCTCGTTCACACGACGTTACTAGTGGAATCAACTTCAAGTACCAAAGGTCCGGTAACGAGCTGTGTCCTTTTTTTCCTCCACCAGTTGAGTCAACTGGTGGGGATGAGAACGTGAGCGGCACATGTGCCTAGTGGCCACCCGCCTGGGCGGACGAGTTGACTGTGTATGCAAGGGTTCAGGCGGTTCTCCATATTTTGTTATACCGTTACACTCCTTGACACCCGCCCTGTCTACTAGTTGAATCAACTATCTGCCTCGTGTGAAAGGGGCCTTATTCTTTAGTTAGGCTGGTTTCACACGAGGCGGTTTTGGTTGATTCCACTAGTTGCCTGCCAACTGGTCGACAAGTTGACCACCGTTTGAAGCCTCTTCGACGCGCCTTTCAGACGAGGCAACTAAGTGGAATCAACTGCGTTTCTCAAGGGGACGTTCAGTACGATGTTGGAACCCGAGGAAGCAGGAGCACTTCTTGTGCTTGCTCTTCTGCATGAAGAAAATGAAAACAGGAGGAGTCCACGTCGAACAATGTGGGTTCATCCGATTTCTCAAAATCGGGAAATGGGGGCTTTTGCGGTTTTATATCCTCAGCTACTTTCCCACAAGGAAAAGTTCTTCAACTATTTCCGCATGTCACGAAATTCATTTGAAGAGCTCCACTCCATGATACAACCCAGGATTCAGAAAGAAGATACCACTATACCACTATGCACACCGCTGGGCCTTCCATGGTGGCTCGAGGTTGACTAAACTAGGCGTCTGGTGTGAAGAGCTCATTGCAGGTAGTGTCTCTTGAGTTGATTCAACTAGTGGGGATGAGAACGTGGACTGTGCCTGGCCCCCACGTGCACGGGCGGACGAGTTGACCGCGTGTGAACGGGTCCGGTGAAGGCCATTCATTTTCCACAAAGATACAATCCTTGCACCCGCCCGTTCAACTAGTGGAATCAACTAAACCGCCTCGTGTGAAACCAGCCTTAAGACTATGTGACATCAAGAGTTACAGCGTCGTCCTTTGCTAGCTTTTGGCGGTCTCTCTTCCCAGTCAATTGAAACTTTCGAGTGGTAGTTGGCGTAGCTTACCGTCGATCTTGCACCGGACAACACAATTTTTTCCGTCAGCCGTCGAAGCAAAATGTAAGTAATTACCGATTTCATATTTTTCGTAGGTATTTTGTACTTTTTTGTCATAATTCAATAGTAAATATATCCAACAACATTACTGACTGCAAATACCTACTGCAGTGATAAAACAAACTCATTAAACTCTACCCTTGTGAATCTGGATAACTCTTATTGATATTTTCATTTCTCAGGGCACGTTTCCACAAGCCTGATGATATTTGTTGACTTCTCCTTGCGATGGAAAATGACTCGGATGAAGAAGGGGAACGAGGGGTCGACCAACATGTTGATCACGTTTCTAATTCGAGCTAGTCGCATATAATGATGGTTATGAATGATAATATGGTTTATTTGTGTAACTTCTAACATTTACATGTCATAAGCATGATAGACATTGGAAAACCTCGGTCAGCCCGAGTTCAGTGTACTGTATTTCATTAGCATGGATTAGTAACTAATGCATAGCCCAGTATAGTCAGTTTATTTATTTTTCCCCTTAATTTATATATACTACATCAAAATACTGCAAAGTTCTAGCTTAGCCACCTTCAATTTCTCTTTCAAATGTTTGTCGTATAATAAGTACAATTTAATTGCTTCGCAATTTATGATATGTATTAACAGCATTTTTGCATGTTGAAATTGTACTATTCATTTTTTAATAAATTTCTTTATCGTTTAAACATGTGTGATGGATGTTTCTCATCCAATTGATCCCGAATTTGGAGGTGTACGATGAAACATCGAGCAGAGACAGACAAATTTGGGACGGTAAATTAACCTTGCGTGACAGAAAAAGGTGATTATTATTATTCCGTAATTATTATGATTATTCCATCAGCTAACTTTTAGTATTTACTAAAATCGTCTTTCTAGATCCTGCAGTGTTTTCAGTTCTTTGATGTAGGTAAATACCTATCTGTTTTTGTTGATAATGACGAGAACCGTCCCCTTCAGGGAAATTATTATTAGCGAACAGGAAGTGCCGGGCGCGAGATTGCGCGGCACTGCTGACATATTCAACAACTCTGTTGTTGAGCTACAAAAGGAAGTGATTTGGTCGAGCTAGTTAAAGAAACCATACAGAAAAAAGCCCCTAGTCGACCAAGGGAAGTGGCTAGAGCAAAAAAGTAGAACTCGGAGCATTGGACCTAAATGCTGCTGCCTCATGTCAACCAGTGGACGTGCTCACAGTTACAGGTAAGTAGAACAGTTTATTTTGTTCATAATAATTATAAGTAAGTTGGTCTGCGTGCAGTGAGCCTAGGTCATAGTGGGTAGGCTGATCTGATTTCAAATATCACGCCCCCAACTAAGTTCTGTGGGGTGTCTCTCTAAATACCACAGACCCAGCATTCGGATTCTTGTACATGAGAAGTGTATTTAACCGAATATCATATTTTCATGTACATAGTTAATACTGCAATTGCCAGTTGAAATATAAAAACCACAATCATGCAGCATGGGTATAAGAGCGAATTTTCGAAGAAATAACTGATTTTATGTAAAATGTGATGTTTGGGATATCCCATTCAAATATGGGCAATCTTAAACTTATTGGGTAATTATAGGTATTCAAGTATGACGCTATTCGGTTAATTCGGTATGCATCAAATATGGGCATAGGTAACAAATTTTTTGTTCCATTTTTTGCCGAGTAACACCTCGGTTTGTAGATTTTCCAACGCTGAACACGATGGTGAAGTCAGAATTGCGATATCCCATTCCGTTATCAGATTAGAGCAGACGAACCAAGAAGAACATCTCAAGAAATAACCACGTTCCTTCATCTTCAAAGTGCTCCAGTTTGAGAATGGAATGAGATATCGCAATTCTGATTTCACCATCGTGTTCAGCGTACAAAAACCTTTAAAATGAGGTGTCACTTGTCAGACTGTTTCATTTTGGGAATTTATGGCTAATTTTTCCCCCCTTAGAGTGACCCGATTCTGCCCATCTACGAACTTAGCCTGTCGATTGCCAAAACAGATTTTTCGTGCAAATTTGAACTTTTTATCTCAATTCTTTCGAGAGTTATCGTCTGGAATGACATATATATATATATAATTTTTTGTGTCTTTCGGCAGTGAATTCAGGATGGTCTGAAACGGATTTTGGTATAAGTCTTTCGGAAATTCGAGTTTTAAAAATTTTGGACCGAGAACAATAGCTTACTTTTCTTCGAAAATTCGCTAAAAACGTACTGCCTTCTATTAGCCTCAGCTGTTCGTGATTTTTTGTTTGTATTTTTCAGTTCCTATTTGAATAGTTGCTTCAGTAGCCCTTCTTCAGCGACTAGTAAAGTCCTAAATAACTTAGTTGAATGTGGGCTACTCTAATTTTTAACCGTTCATGATTTTCAAATTAATATTTAGTTCCTAAAGATGCAATATATTGATGAAAGGGATTTAATTACATGTTTTGTATTCAATGTTACCTGCATTAAAAAATATCTTGGCAATATATACGACAAATGGTGTGTTACTACACTGATATGTAGATAAACCTGGTTCAGTTTCTTCCAGGTGTTTGTTCGATCTACAGTTGTGCCTATTACCGCAGCATACTGAGTAGTAAACTGTAGCATTTTGAAGAAAAATAACCAACTATTGTCTTCCAGTTAGTGCTCACTCTTCTGTCTTCCTCACGTAACCTTAATATCTCTTCAAACCATCCAATTGTCATTAGTATATTCTATGGTTGTGCCTTCGTACTTGTTATCAAATTTTTTTTTCATTTATTTTCAAAATACCCAAGGAAACGGGATTTGAATATTAGCCACATGAACAAAACTCAACATTCATTACATTACATTTATTTGTCATTCCTCACAGGTAGACAGGAGTTATTGGAATAGCTCTTAGGTAATCGGCATTATTATGTAAACCACTAAGAGGAGTATTTATGTACAGTGGAAAAGCCTGTTTTCTGTCATGTAATATTATGCAGTAGTTACAAATATTTAGCAAAGCAGCAGATATGCAAAAATAATGTCAAACGGAAATTTA
The DNA here is from genome assembly GCA_954871275.1 of Leptopterna dolabrata. NCBI lineage: Eukaryota > Metazoa > Arthropoda > Insecta > Hemiptera > Miridae > Leptopterna > Leptopterna dolabrata. Next base: position 86,701,059 of record OX940974.1, on the reverse strand, counting down.
TTTTATTACGTACGTGGAAAGAGGGGGAAAAATGCATAATAAAAAGTAAAAATCAAGTGAGGTTCATGAACTAATATAGTTTTTGTATGTGAGTGAGGAGGAGAAAGAGACGGAGAAATTAAATAGGCACACACGATGAAGATAGGAGAGGTTTCTTCGAGATTCATGCTTTGTGGCTCATCGCTACGAGAATCACCTGAAAGAGCATAAAACATATTGCATTTTAAAAACGCTGCAAAGTGCTTTGTAACAGGTTTATTGTTCTATTGGACATACCTACAGAAATGCTGGAAATACAATTATTGTTTTTCATGTGTGATTGAAATAGCTATTGTTGATGGTTTCCACCAATTTTGGCCCCCCAAAAACACTAAACAAGCTCTTATGTTTAACCAATTATCTTTCATCATTGATAGTGCCATTTAATTATGTTGAATCACCTACTGAAACTACTTCTAGTGTTATTATACAAGTTTATGGTGATTTCAGACAATTTCCCAGGTTTTTAACTAATAAAAAATGATTTTTTGGAGCTGAACCTTCGTTACTACCTCAACTCTGCACAACTAGGAGCCAAATGTGTTCCCAAATGGGTACCTAAACTGTGTGGGGGAAAATGACAGACCAAATGTTAACATAAATTTAAGGCTGAAACGTCGTTAGATCCTCAATTTTCCACTCTTTGGTAAAAATAAACTTCATATTCGGTCTCTTAATCCTAAAAAACATGGAAAACGATACCTCACAAGCTCATGTCACTAAAACACCGAAGACCCCCTACTTCCAAAAATGCAATGTCCGTCCGCAGTATCACGTCTACAGGCTTCATTTTCGGTCAAAAAAATTAGTTCTTTCGCACACATGCTCCATTTGGGCCCTAGTTGTGTGCCGAAACTTTTCAGCCCGATCGGAATATACCCAGGAGTGTTATGAGTGAAAATGTGTGTAAAAATAGGTACTTTTTTCGTTTTAGCAACATGAGCGTCTGAGATATCATTTTCCATGTTTTTGGGGACGAGAAGCCCGAATATGAAGTCGATTTTGACCAGAGTGGAAAATTTGGTTCTACCAAATGTTCAGCTCCCAAAATTGATTTTTTATGAGTGAAAAACCTGGGAAATCGTCTGAAATCACCATCAGTTTGTATAATAACACTGGAAAAGTATCAACACGTGGATCAAGACGATTAAATGACACTACCAATGATAAGATAGAAGTTATTTAACAAAAAAAAGGGGGGGGGGGGGAGCGTACCCAATTTGTGTTTTGGGGCCAAAATTAATGGAAACCATCAGAAATAGCTATTTCGATTATTACGCATAAAAGAAACAATAAATGAACAGCCAAAATTTCTGAAGGTATGTCCAAGAGAATAATAAACCCATGTGTAATTGTTGCTCGTTGAATTCTACCTATGTGTGTCGTGGATGGATGGCGAGCTAAGGCAGAAATTTGCAGGGAGAATTCTACAAGTACATTACCTGAAGTTCGTAGGTTGGCAAGCGGTCCCACAGTCAGCGTTGCACAGGTTCTGACTTCGGGTGCAGGTTATGGAAAGGCTGTAAATTCCTAATAAAAACTAAGAAATATGTAGGCCTGATGGCAGTTCGAATGGTGACTCTACGGGTATCAATAAGGAGACTAAAGAAGCTAAATACGTAGCAGAGACTGACATTATTACTCGAATGGAACAATATAAAGGTGGGGTCGCGGGTGCACAATAGAGAAACAGTATAAAATTGTGAAGCTAATTACACGTGTTATGCGGAAAGTTAAATGCAAAGGGGATAATTACAATGAGATAATGTGATATCAATAGTATGGACGAAATGTCGTGTGAGTGTGGCACCAGAGTCGTGGGTGCAGAGGTTCTTCTGGGATATGGGACGTTTCGGGGCCAAAAGATATGTTGAAAGTTCTGGAACAGACGGGACAAACCCTTAGTAGCTTTCTTCCAGACATTGTGATGCACAGAGGCCTAAGGGGCGCTATTACACGATTGATATCGCTTAAATACAACAAGTGGAAATAAGGGATGTTGGGCCCTACCTTCTCTGGAGCGGTGGTCAGTTCGGTCCAGGGATGGTCCTTTCCGGGCTTCTGGTCCAGGGAGGATTCCTGGGGCTCCGGTCTTGCAATTCTTGGCAGCGGGTGTTCCTGCAACAGATACTCCACGGCAGTACGGGGTTTTGCACATCTGGGGTCAGACGTGCCTTCCTGGTGGGTTCGTCTCTCCTCTCTTGCTCGACAGTTATTGTTTGAGTCCAAATCGTAAGCCGTTTTCCAAGTTCCTCTGTCTTCGCCTTCTCTTCGTCACAGGAGTCAATCGTCGGGGAAATATCAGATCTTGCCTCTCTCGCAACACTACTACACCTCACTACTCAACTAACTCACTTCTCTATACTATCAAACAACTAGGATCGCAGGTACTGGTCTCAGGTAAGAGTATGTCATGGAGGTGGGGAGCGGGGACATTTATACGGTTCCCCTCCCTTGCGCGTAGAAGGGGCGCAGAAGGGCCTGGCTCTTTCTCCTCCAACCGCCCGAGTCAACAGGGAATACTGCCCGAGTCAAATTGGGGTGGGAGCCTTTTTAGAGGTGACCAATTTGACTACACATGTGACAAGGATTTGGCAGCGTTTTTACTATGTTGCTTTTCACTGGTTTGCTTTGGAATATTCCTTCACTAGATGGTTAGGTACCTTTACAATGAACACAAACAGCTTTCTTATGCCTACAGGAATTTTTGTGGCAGTTCCCACAAATCCCACAGACTGGTCTATCATCTTGCATCATCCCGCCGCCGGAGCTAAACTTTTCTTAGGTGGCCGTTTGTTGGAATGGGTTGCTGAAATTCGAAAGACGGGTTCTTGTTTAACTTCCTTCATCAGCTCGTACTGATGTGCTGATGACTCTTTTGCCGATGCTAACTTCAGGGCTTTTTCGAAAGTGAGAGACTGAGGGCCATCCTCAAAAAGTCTATCTTTTACTGGCCCCTTTGATGAGCCGAGAACGAAACCTATCTAACACGTTTTCGTCAAGGTTCTTGAATTTGCACTCTCCACCTAAATTAGGAACTCTTGCCAACCGATCTTGAAGCGTTTCCCCGCGATCTCGAATAACAATGACAAAACGGTAACGAATTGCAAAAATAGATTCGGTCCGTCTGAAATGGGCGCCAAAAAGTGCCACGGGATGCGTGTACGTCTTCATTTCTGGAGCCGCCGGGACACAAAGGTTTGTGATTAGCCGAAATGCGTCTTCTTCCAAACTGTTGAGGAATAGAGCTTGCTGCTGTTCGAGATCGGTGATACGATTCACCTTGAAAAAATTTTCCATGCGAAGCTTCGCAGTCAACCAGGCATTTTTAGTAGACGACAACGAGGGAAGCGTGCCCACGAACGACGTCATCTCATCCACGAAATGGAATGGGAGCTGCGAGAACAAACTATCGTTGCGGGTGCTGCCCAGTTTTCGCGACTGTGTGCAGGAATTCCAGGGGAACTCGCGATCAGTACTTGAAAACGTTGACGGCAGGTATTTTGGTTTATTATTCTGTGAATAATACACCTACGTACCTATTAGCTCAGGAAAAAACGCTGCAAAGTCCTTGTCACATGGGTTTATTATTCTATTGGACATACCTACAGAAATGTTTGGCCGTTCAGTTATTGTTTATTTCATGTGAAATAATTGAAATAGCTATTCCTGATTGTTTCCACCATTTTTGGCCCCTAAAACAAGAATAAGGTACGCTCCTTTTTTTTCCAAATTATCTTTGATCATTGATAGTACCATTTAATCGTCTTGATCCACGTGTTGTTACTACTTCCAGTGATATTATACAAATTGATGGTGATTTCAGACGATTTTCCAGGTTTTTGACTCATAAAAAAGCAATTTTGGGAGCTGAACATTTGGTAGAACCTCGATTTTTCACTCTTTGGTCAAAATCGACTTCATATTGGGTCTTCTCGTCCCCAGAAACATGGAAAACGATAACTCAAAAGCTCGTGTTACTAAAACACAAAAACGCTGCTAAGTCCTTGTCACATGGGTTTATAATTCTATTATTTTATTGGTCTACAGAAATGCTGGCTGTTTTTTTATTGTTTCTTTCACATAAAATAATTGAAATAGCTATTTCTGGTGGTTTCCACAAATTTTGGCCCCCAAAACTTGAATTAGGTACTATGCTCCTATTTTAACCTGACCCTTCAGGTTTTTGCGATGGGACCCCCAACCGAAAAACGACAGGAAAAAGTGAGACCAAATAGTGAGACGAAAGTAGCGCGTATTTTAACAATGATTTTCACTTACAACCGAGTAGTTGCTAGGGAAATGAAACTTCTTTCATTTTCATCGGACAAAAATCGTTTTCCATTCGTTGGAAAGCTCTTGATTTATCACGAATGTATTTCGTATTTGTTCTTGGTATTTACATCCTAGTTTCATAATATAACTGTATAAATGAATGTTGTAAATGGATAGTAAACAATGACGCTTGTTTGGTTGTCACTTGGTTGTAGTAAACTACGCGGCTAAAGCATGTTTTTTTAACCTGACCTACCTAATTATACAAAGCGGTTTACTCGATCAATATAACGTTAGCAATAGTAGTTGGGTACCTACATAATAATACGTATTTATAAAGTGATACTTATATTTTTACTGAAAAACAAAAAAGGTGGAGTCTAGTATGAGCCGCGCGTGAAGTAAGGTAAGAAACAGCCGATCTTATATAATACAGCGAGGGGGACAAAAACCTGAAGGGTCAGGTACACCACATTTTAGCCGTCAGGCTTTAAGCGGAAGTCATCCGGGGGTGCAGGGAGCGAGTTTTTTTTTCTTCAAATTACCTTTGATCATTGATTGTACCATTTAATCGTATTGATCCACGTGTTGACACTTTTTCTAGTGTTACTATACAAATTGATGGTGATTTCAGACGATTTCGCAGGTTTTTGAATCATAAAAAATCAATTATGGGAGCTGAACATCTGGTACAACCTCAATTTTCCACTCCTTGGTCAAAATCGACTTCATATTCGGTCTTCTCGTCCCCAAAAACATGGAAAACGATACCTCAAAAGCTCATTTTACTACTATGTTACTAAAACACAAAAAGCACCTATTTTTATACACATTTTCATTCATAACATCCCTGGGTATATTCCGATCGGGCTGAAAAGTTTCGGGACACAACTAGGGCCCAAATGGAGCTTGTGTGCGAAAGAACGACTTTTTTAGACCAAAAATGAAGCCGGTACACGTGATACGGCGTACGGACATTGCATTTTTGGAATCTATGCACCTTGAAACGTAAAAGAAAAAATTTTGATGGGGTGTTATAAAAATTTTTTGCTGAGCGAATACATAGGTGTATTATTCACAGAATAATAAACCAAAATTTTTATAACATCAATAGTCTTGTAAGGAAGTAGGATCTCAAAAAGTTCACTTGACCGAAAAATCCTTCTTTATTCAAAATAGATAATGAGTAAATTACAGACTTCCCCGTATATATCACTAAACAGGAGAGACCGACCAACAACACACGTTGAGCGCAGCGCACAGGCTGCCAACATAAGAGTAATGTCGACATATGGATACTACACCAACAATGCTGAGCTCATGATCCAGGGTAGCACTTTAGATGCAATTTTTACTTCCAACTTTTTTTTTCTTTTCTTTTCAAGTCTACGGGCCACTTTCACCAAACTGCCTCTAATGTCTGATTAACCTAACGAAATCGTAACGGGAACATGCAGGTTAAACGGGGCGTCAGAGATTTACATTTCACCACACTAATCAGGGCATCAGTTTGACGTCGGCGTCAATTTGATGGCGGCGTTAAGGATTCAACAAGTTAACGATGCAGTGTCCCGCCAACAGTTTTTGTGTCCATTTTCGACGAAACGATGCCTCATCGGGACAGTAAACGGGTGAAACGACATCAAAATCAAAACACTTTGTAGGTACTCGCGAACGACTTCCGACTATGACATACGAATGCCGTCGCCTTTCAACTCAACTCAAAATAGGACTTCACGGCACAAAACGTAAGTGAAATTTCAGAGGTTTCTTTTCAATATCCTACCAAGCACTGCTAGCAATGCGTTCATGTATGCTTACATGTAGTATCTAAGTACTAAGTACGTGTATTATCTGGAGCATCTGACAAGAATCAGAACGCAAACTAACATGTAATATCCTTTATAGTAGGTACATGTACCACCACAATTATACATAATTTTAGGGAAATATAACTTTATATTAACCTTAACGTGACCACTTTGCCAGCGCACCCCAAAATTGGTCAGCTTCTGCTGTGTAACTCATGCCGTTTTTGAAAATATGAAACAATACAATCTCAGTTTTCAGTTGGTATTTTATATCTAAGGTATCTATTTCTGAAGTGGTCTTGGTTGTTCCAGGAATGGAAAAAATGTGCTCCTTGAAAACCGTGGGCCCCCACTTCTGCGAACAGGAAAAACTTATTCGTTACGATGTTTTGATGTATCGGTTGTGAGGTTATTTTGGTTGCTGTACTTCCTTTTTTGAAATACAATACATTTTTGTTCTGTTAATAAATAAGCATTACTATCTACGACAGAGGTGCTCCTTGTTAAGTATAACTTCCTCTCCTTTTGGGTAAATTATTCTGTGAACAATACACCTATGTATTCGCTCAGCAAAAACATTTTTATAACACCCCCTCAGAAGTTTTTCGTTTATTCAAAATTTGTGGAAACCTTAAAAAATGCTATTTTAATTATTGCACATGAAATAAACAATAAATGAACAGCCAACATTTCTGTAGGTCCAATAAAATAAATAAACACGTTCATTTGACCTCGTATAGGGAAGGTATGTTCGAATGTAATAACTACTCACTAGGTAGTAGATACATTATTTAAAAACAATTTATTGTACATCTACTCAAAGCATAATATATACATAGAAAGAACTATAATATGTATATAATATACATTATATACATGCTGCTAATCGTCCGTTAACCTCTTAATTGGTGGACGGTCCACCAATTAACTTTAACGAAATCTTTAACAGGCACTTTATCCCTTCTCGTTAAAGTTTGGGTTAACTTGGGGGTGGTGAAAGGAAAATCGCTCTGATGTCCGATTAACCGAGGCCGTTATAGTTAATCAGGTCGTTAAATAGCTGGTGAAAGAGGCCCTACATATTTTAAGTTGACTTTGGGAAGAAGGTGAAGGTTAAGTGGGTCATTACACTCCAGTTTTCAAAATATGGTCCCACTTCGCCACTCCTGTTTTCCACTTACAACTGAAACTCATTAGGTTATTTCTCATAGATTTTATGAGACGTAGTGGATCCCATATAAAATATTTTATACTTCGTTGTTGAACATGAAAAATGGTATGTCAACAGTTATCCCCATTTTACTTAAAATGCTTCTAATTTTTGCCCTCTGGTCGCATATGACTAATTTAATTTTGAGACCTACCGACATCAGTTGGTGCAGGCATTGGTAAACTGCTTCATTTTTACAAGTTGCAGGCTCTCATCAGTGTCCGACAACTTGTTTCCATGTAGCCAGTGTACCTTTGACATGGCCAGCAACGGATTTACCACTGGGCCGCAATGCTGAGGTTTTTTGCTTTTTTAAATTAAGGATGTAAATAAAAAACGCTGCAAATCCCTGCACAACGGTTTATTATTTTCTACAGAATACTTCTTTTACAGACACAGCTCTCTGTATAGATAACCCGTCTATATAATATGTACTAGTCTATACATATTATGTAGATCGCAGACCCTCCGTAGGTTAGTTAGTACCTAACCCCGTACTCGTTACTAGGTACCTAACTAAATCACGAGTTAAATGTTGCTAAAATAGTTCTTTCGATGACAAACAGTAACTAAAATGGCGAAAAGAAACGCAAATAAGGAATTTTTGAAGGAAAATTGTTGATGTGGAGTGAAATAGATGCCCCTTCTGCGTAGATCACTGTTTTCTGTGGCCAGTACCTACCCTCTGGTCAAGTATAATGAACGTTGTGTAATAACTTGCCCATCAATAATACTTCATCGGTTGGTCAAGTTGCAAAAGTACCGATCAACAAAATCCAGCCCCTTCTTGGTAGCTGAACCGTTGTGTAATAATTTGCCGTTGTCATAATTTACCCATCAATAATACTTCAAAGTTTGTTCAAGTTTCACAAGTACCTACCAACAAAATCCAGCCCCTTCAATCGAAAGTTTTCGAGCTATGGCTTTCTGAAAATTTCAACACCTAATTTGAAATGACAGTAACGCCGAGCTTCGAGGACCAACTAGACCCCGAACGAATCTATAACCCGAATTTCATCAATTTTTATTCATGGTAACTAAGAAGTGGCCCGTACGGCGTACAAACAGAAATATTTTTATTCCATTTTCGGATTCTACGTACCTTGAAACGTAAACCATCAAATTTTGAGGGGAGTTAGATTTTTCTTTTTTTTTCATGCTCGATTCCAATGGTTCATTAATAAAAATAATAAACCAAAATCTGGCTTACGAAACACATACATAAATACAACGGCTAGTACATGTTATTTTGACATATAGGGTTTTGAACGAAAGGTCGTTAAGCATTTTGAAAAGAATTCTCAATTACTTGATAAGTACTTGCTCAGATTCAAGACTATCCGTCTTAGCTAGTTTTGTAGCCAGCGCGGAGCTTTTTAAATCGTCAGATTTTGATGAATTAGTAGTAGAATTTTCGTCTCAGAAAGCAGGAAAAGTTTATTAGTAAAATTCAAGAATATTAATGATTATGTATTATAAAGTAAACATTTATAATAAGAATATAAAATAATTGCATTTATTACACCCAGGGGGCCGCTTAGAGATAATTGGCCCAGGGCCGCAACAAACCTAAATCCGGCTCTGGACATGGCAATGGCTGGTTGGTAATAACATTTTTACGGGAGAAATCACGATCGACTACACCTATAATCTTATCTTTCTCTACATGATGGAGATTTTTTTAAACAGAAATTCGTCGAACATGAGGGTACACTTTTTTTTCCCCTCTGGCCACATTGGAACTTCTTCCTTGAGGAAATCGATAATAAAAGTATGCACTCCTGTGTTGAGGGGAATTCTGGCCTGAAATCTCTTTAAGGTCGTCAGGCTCGGCAAAAAAATAATTTTTCGAAGAAACCTACATGGCCGAGGGGTTATGAGAGCATAGGCTGAAGGGCACCGCCTCCCATACTTGCTCTTCGTGAACATGCTCAACTGTGCACAAAACAACCTATGAGCCACAGGCGTAATGAAATTGGAAGCAACCTGGTAGTTGGCCTCACTCATCGAGACTTAGCTGCATTTGAAGACGATGACACTCTTTTCTCGCATTAATCAGCTGCTCTCTCATTTCAGTTTCTTCCTGCTAGGATTTTTCCTAACTTTGGAGTTTCTATAAATAATGTTGAGGATTATTTTGAGGAGTGAGAAACACACACAGCTAGGATAAACTCACCTAACACCTATAACATAGGTATCATAATGAGCGAATTTTCAAGATACTAATATATTTCAAACATTCTGTGAAGCAGAAAATCCCGATTTCAAAACCCTCAACATTCAAAACTGAGAACAGAGAATGCAAAATAACCGCTAATTTCTGGAATCATCTTGTTTTTGGTAACGATGAACATCAATTTTCAACTTAATGATTCCATTCATTAGGATAATTATTACCTATGGTAATATAGTATTTCAATATGGTTCAGGTATAAGCCTTACTGCTCGTTCAAATACCCGTTAATATTATGTTAGTATTACCTACTATTGTTTTTTATAACTACCCCAAACGTAACGTATTTTTGTGAATAAACGAATTTCTCTTTCTCCAGTTATCAGGAAAGTTAGTCACCATAAATTTGTATACCACTAGAAGTAGTATCAACCGGTGAATCAAGAAAATTAAATGGCACTATCAATAATCAAAGATGATTTTGTTGTTTAAAAGAAGGAGCCCTATCAGTGTTTTTGGGGGCCAAAATTGGTGGAAACCTTCAAAAACCGCTATTTCAATTATTGCACATGAAAGAAACAATAAATGAACAGCCGACATTTCTGTAGCTATGTCCAATAGAATAATAAACCCATGTGACAAGGACTTAGTAGCGTTTTTCCAAGATTCCAGCACTACCTATCTCACAATGGTTAAGGGGGTCCCGCCCAGGCGGGAGGGGTGCAATGACGTCACCCGCTGCCAAAATGTTGAAAGCTCATAGAAAAAGAACTATTCATCGTAGGAGTGTGGTTGGTCTCAAAATTCTTAGAATGAAACATTAATGCTACATTAAGGCAATATGTTTTTAGGGATATTTCTGATAGTTTCTTATCTATTACAGTCATTCCTGGTACCACGACAACGGCGGCCGATTATCGTCCATAATGAGCACTACATCGCCGAGGACAGGCAAGCGGGAGGGCGTGTTCCACTTGGCCTTGGCCTGAAGGTCCAACAAGTATTCAGTACTCCACTTCTTCCAAAATGTTCCGACCTGTTTATTTACAAAATTCCATTTAGGGACTAACCTAGTACTAACGTCAGTGTCCGCGGTGAAATCTGGAAGTGCGGTGAGCGGTCTCTGAACGAGAAAATGCCCAGGGGTGAGAACAAGCACGTCATCTGGTGAACTGGATTGGAATACTAAAGGTCTGCTATTCAGAACCGCTTCCACTCGTGCCACGATTGTACTGAATGTCTGGAAAGTTACGGTATGATCTCGCAAGTTCACTCGAAGGAGTCTCTTGGCCGATTTCACGGCTGCCTCCCACAGCCCCCCAAAATGTGGTGACCTGGGTGGTATAAATTTCCACTCCACTCCCCGAGAGGCGAGTTGAACTTGCAGGTGTTGAGCCACCCCTTGTTCTAGTGCAACTCGAATCTTCCGGAGTAAGTTTGCGGATCCTACAAACTTGGTTCCATTGTCAGAATAAATAACGGACGGCGCTCCTCGGCGAGCAATGAACCGTTCCAAACATTGAAGGAACCCATCCGTACTCAGGTCCATAACCACCTCAATTGTCCCAGTTCAGGTTGGAACGGCTTTGGATTTATTGAAAAGCATCGAGTGCATCTGGCCAAGCAGCGGTTGACCGCGTTCCAACCATCAATTATCCAAAATTTAGTTCTTAAATGGGCCAGTGTAGCGCGGGGACCAACGTGCATGCACCTTTGATGTGCTCGACGTATGAGTAAATTGGTAAGAACATCCCTTGCGGGGAGTAATGCTGGGTGCTGTGTTTCGTAGGTTACCGAGCTGTGTTCCAGCCTTCCTCCTATTCTCAAGAGTCCGTCCGAGGATCGAAAAATGGCTAATTGTTTCATAAGCTTTGTTCTCGGACCTGTTTTCGATAGTGCACGGAATATTGCCTGTCTTGAGCACGTTGAACCAATGTAAGATCAGCCTCAATTAATTCAGAAGAGGTCAATGGGCCAGATTGGCCGAGTTGTACAGAGCACGAAGTACGGGAGGAGCGAAGTCTGCGATTGTTCGCCATTCTCAGTATCCGAGCGACTACGCGCCTCAGTCTTTCATAGGAACTAAATTTTTGTTCTATCACACCATCCGTGATGGTTAGTGTGACCTGAGCCTTTCCGATGAGAATTTCTCCTGCTACGTCATCGGAGTTTAATTCAGGACGAAAGCGTTTAATAGGCCATAGCGACCTATCAGACAATAACCATATTGGTCCGTGCCACCACACTTCGTTGCGAACCAGTTGAACTGGAAGAGTTCCCCGAGATGCCACATCGGCAGGGTTGTCCGTAGTGCCTACAAGATACCAGTTTGCAGCTGGTATGTTCGAAAGTGTCTTGGCCACGTGGTAGCCCACAAAAACTTTCCACAATGGAGCTGGGTTCGCCGTGATCCAAGAAAGAGCAATTGTACTGTCCGAACATGCTATTAAATGATCATCCGAGATGTGTGGAAAATGAACTCTGATCTTCTTGACCGTTTTCCCTAACAGTTCAGTGGCTAATAATTCTAACCGGGGAATGGTCTCAGTTTTGGTCGGTGCAATTCGCGCTCGTGAAATGATCAAACGGGTTGCCACCACCCCCTCTTGCATGCCGACGTGACATACTACGGCCGCGTACGCCTATTCTGACGCGTCGGCAAACCCAACCAACCATTGATTAGGATCCGAACTAGTGCCTATGTATCTGGGAATTCGCAAACTTGCGAGGTCTCCCATTGAACTGGCCAACTTGGACCAATCATGAACGAGAGATGGGGGCAAAGGATCATCCCAGTCATACTTGGCGTGACATACTTCACGCTGAATGCATCGCGCAAGTACTGATATGGGCATTACCCATCCAGCCGGATCATAGATTCTACCTACCTGGCTCGCGAGCTCTCGTTTGTAGACACCGTCGGTGTGGTAGGTACTCGGAACAAAAACGTATCTGAGCGGGGTTCCCACGATATTCCCAGCATTTTCAACGGGTTTCCACCTTCCTCCTCTGTACTTAGATCCACACATTCAGAACCAGGAAGACGGTGGTCCATCGGGATACCCCGCCGAAGCTTGGGATCGTTAGCTGCCCACTTTCGTAGCTCCAATTCAGCTGTCTTGAGCAGGGCGGTCAGTTCCAGTCGTGCACGCACAGCTTCCTCGATATCCCTCCCCCCGCCATGGGTATCATCAACGTACGTTCGATTAAGGAGTATTTCTGATCCTAAAGGGAACTTTTCCTGATTAGCTAACGCCGAGTGCCGAATCACACGGTTCGCAAGGAACGGGGCTGACGCAGTGCCGTAAGTTACTGTACCTAATGCGTAGTCCTGAATTTTGCCATCCGGAGAATCTCTCCAAACTATCCTGAGCATATCATGATCAGAGGGAGGGTGCAAGATCTGACGGAACATCATCCGGATGTCTCCAACAAAAATGTACTTGAGTGAACGAAATCGGAAAATAATGTCACAGATATCCGGCTGCATTTTTGGGCCTATAAGTAAGATCTCATTTAACGATCGCCCATTGGAGGTGCGCTGAGAAGCGTTGAACACAACTCGAATTTTGTCCGGAGGGTCATCGGGCCTGTGCACGGCGTGATGCGGTACATAATAGTGAACTTGTTGAGGTACCGGGGGTTCTACAGGATGCATGTGACCAAGTTACAAGTACTCATGAATGAATTTACGATACGCTTCCGCTAAAATTGGATCCTTCTTGAACTTGGACTCCATGCGGTAAAATTGCCGTAAAGCAATATTCCGTGAGTCGCCAAGCGAGGCACGGTCTTGCGCAAAGGGAAGGGGTACAATGTATCTACCCGTAGCGGTATGTCGAACGTTCTCGACAAATATTCTTTCCGCTATTTGTTCCGCCGGGGTCCATGGAAGAACCTCTTCCACTCACTCAACCTCGAACATCCTACGTAGCAATTCATCAGTATTGTGGGTGGATTGCACTAAACTTGGAAGAGCGACAACTGTTTCCCTTTTGAATTCAATGCGGCTAGGGAGAATTGGCTCACGAGTGCTCGTACAGAAACTAGAGGCCAATTTGAACAATGACATTTGGTTCGGACATGTAGGATCTGGAGGAATTACTGAATATAAATTGCGGATAAACAAAACCTTCCTAGGGGTCTCCGACACCGGAGCACTATTACCTTTCAGTGTCTTGAGAATACTTATGATTTCTCGAAACATCTCGGCTCTGTACTGTTTTTGACTGCGTTCCTTTTGCATAACAGTGAGATTTGAGCACGCTATGGGTACCTGACGTAACTCAGTTGGAGCGTCCTCCGCTCTGAAATTTTGTTCTAGAACTTGTTCCCAACCTCAGAACAAAGGAGCCACGGCGAACCTCCGACAGGGGAGACTATCTCGTCTCGCACTATTTGCATAAATGTTCCCACTCCGATGATTAAATTGATCTCCGCAGACACGTTGAACTGAGGATCTGCTAACTCATCGCCTAGGTTCTCAATGTGTGGCCAAGCGTTAATAGAAAAGGTGGACGAAGGAATAGAAGCAGTTACCTGAGGCATCACGTAGCCCGACAACGGCAATCTCCTGCCAGTTCGAGTGTGCAGGAAAAATGACGCCTCCCCAGAAGCGGGTTGCACCTTGCCACCAACCCCAGCAATACCTAGGTTAGAGCGTTCTAATGTAAGTCCCGCAGCCTTCACTAATCTATGAGATATTAGATTTATTTCAGAACCGCTGTCGAAAAGCGCGCGGAACAGGGTACCTATAGACCTTCCTGACTGGGAAATTTCCACCATTGCTGTGGGAAGCAATCCCTTGAACTTACTGAACTTGAGGCACGACCTACCGAAGTCCTCAAATTCCCCGGAACTGCTATAACCCTTGCCTGGCCTACCTAACTGTGGTGATAGATTTGTACTAGTACCTACCTCCGACCTAGTCTGATCCCAAATAGAACTTTGCCTAGCATTGAGTGTATGAGGGGCAGGACCACTCGCTACACTCATCTGAACTTGCTCGTCATTCCCTACTCCGAACTTACGCGTGCCTGGCCTACCTATGGGGGAAGGCAACACAGCGGACCTGAAATGGACCTTACTTGTCGAGCTAGAACTAACCGACCGGTTCGTGCAATGAGGGACCCAGTTGCTGTGTTTTCCGTCCCAATCTGGGCGAGGTGTCAAGACAACGCAGGTATCGTCCCCGGTGGTCCTAGGTACTAACATGCACACGTCATGGTTGACAGCCGAGCTACTGTCCAATTTCTTAAAGGTACACACCCTACCTACGGGATCGGAATAAACATAGGAATCGCATTGGGGACTCAATTTGGTACATGAACGGATTTCATTGCCACAGTTATTCAAAATGGAATTATTACATTTTTGAACTTCAAAGTATGTACCAGAGCTTGACAAAATTTGGGACTGATTTGAGGGGTATTGGGGTCCCACTGACGCAATCCACCGAGAACTAAGTGCTTGAACGTACTTTTGCTTTGAACTGGTGGTGGATTTGCGTGCAGTTGGGCCTCTTCAAACAGAAGCGACTGAGGAGACACCAGCGTCCTGTATTTTAACGTACAGGGATGGCCCCGAATTGGACATCTTGTCCGGGACGCGTCTGAAGGACGAAGAGTTCCCCCCGTTTGCGACTGAGGCCCACTTTCACCAAAAATTTGAAACGAGTTTAACCCGGAAGAGGTTCCAAATTAACGGAGTTTACCACTCACTGTCTTTCACCAGAGCTCTGTGCGAGCTTAAACTTCCACCGAGGGGGCTCAAGTTTAAACGCCCGAAATCCGGCACGTTAAAGTCGCTAATCTCCGTTATCCATGATCCCAATATGGCCACCTAGCTCACAGCTGATTTTCGGTTCCGTTGTTATAGAGCTGTGAAATGAATTAACTCGAGTTGGCATTGTATTGGTATTTACTCTATACCATGTGTTCCACAATGATATTATAGGTACCTTACCTCGTGACTGGAGTCGTTGTAAATCAGAAATCACTTTGGCAAATTACAGTTGTTATTACAGCAGAACAATGGAAGCGGGAATCGACATCAGCTGAGTGGTGGTTGTTGTTGTTTTGACGAGTTTATAGTCCCGGCGCGTCATATTGTCCAACTTTTGCTTGGACATTTTAAACTAAACTCCGTCAGGCAAACTCCGTTATTTCAAACTGGGCTTAACCGACATTTGGGTTGGTGAAAGACGCCAGCTGCCTTTCCAGGTTTAAACCTCGACGTTAACTTTAACGGAGTTTGGCTAAACTCCGTTAATTAATTTTCTGGTGAAAGTGGGTCTGAGGGATCTAATTTTGGGGCAGTTTTGGGGCCGGCCTCGCTCACCGTACTTGGTTGGTCGCAGTGCAGCGACAGATGGTGGTCCCGCCGACACCGACATCTAAGCTGTCAGTTCAACTGTCTGGCTCGATATGATTGTTGGATAGAAATAACAGATGTTTCTGAAAATAACGTTAAATAAACAAAACATTATTAAATTTACCGGTTCTCCTAAACTACTTGCTCCTTTTTGATAACTCATAAATATTGAACATGAGCTTCTGAGGTATCGCTTTCCATATTTTTTGGGGCGAGAAGACCAAATATGAAGTTGACTGACCAAAGAGTGAAGAACTGAGGTTTTGACGAAAGCTCAGCTCTCAGAATTCATTTTTTATGAGTCAGAAACCTGGGACATTGTCTGAAGTCACCATAAATTTGTATACCACTAGAAGTAGTATCAACCGGTGAATCAAGAAAATTAAATGGCACTATCAATAATCAAAGATGATTTTGTTGTTTAAAAAAAGGAGCCCTATCAGTGTTTTTCGGGGCCAAAATTGGTGGAAACCTTCAAAAACCGCTATTTCAATTATTGCACATGAAAGAAGCAATAAATGAACAGCCGACATTTCTGTAGCTATGTCCAATAGAATAATAAACCCATGTGACAAGGACTTAGTAGCGTTTTTCCAAGATTCCTGCACTACCTACCTCACAATGGTTAAGGGGGTCCCGCCCGGGCGGGAGGGGTGCAATGACGTCACCCGCTGCCAAAATGTTGAAAGCTCATAGAAAAAGAACTATTCATCGTAGGAGTGTGGTTGGTCTCAAAATTCTTAGAATGAAACATTAATGCTACATTAAGGCAATATTTTTTTAGGGATATTTCTGTTAAGTTTCTTATATATTACAGTCATTCCTGGTAGGGTGTCAGCTATACTAAGATGCGAATGTGTGTCCAAATACATTAAAAACTCACTTGATGTTGTTGAGTGACATCAAGAAGTACCAGTTTTGCTGGTACTGGGGAAAGCTGTCAGTTCAACTGCCTGGCTCGATATGATTGCTGGATAGAAATAACAGATGTTTCTGCAAATAACGTTAAATAAACAAAACATTATTCAATTTACCGGTTCTCCGAAACTACTTGCTCCTTTTTGATAACTCATAATATTTTAATGGCAAATTACCGTGTATCCTGAAGGCAACTGAAACGAAATGTAATAATCTGTGGGCATTTCTGTCACTTTCTTTGGGGTATCATGTTTCATGGTCAGATATCAGGTCTAAGGATCCGAATTTGTTTCCAAACCTATCTAATAAAATCTAAGTACGTACTTGAGTCTGTCTATACATTTATCACAATTATTTAGAAAATTTTCAGATTATAAAACTCACCTTTTTGATGTAGCAGAGTGATATCAGTTTCGCTGGTACTGGGGAAAGCTCGGATTGACTTCCTGGCCTGAAATGGTTGATGGATCATCCGCTATATAAATAACTGATGTATCTAAAAATTAAGAATATTCAAATTACAAAACACTCTCTTAAGTGCGTAATTAGCAAATAACTATCCAAAACTAGCAATTATGGGTCTGACAGTAAGGAAAGTAGATTTTTAAGGATATTTCGGTTAGTTTCTTCTCTATCGTATTTTCTCTTCAGATATCACATTTAGGATCAGAATTTGTATCAAAATAAATGTCTCTTTTATGTTTATGAGAGTCATAAGCTTTGCTGGTATTGGGGACAGCTGTCAATTTAACTTTCTGGCTTAAAATAGTTGTTGGATCACCCACTGTAGAAATAAGTGATGTTTCTGAAAATCAAAATAAATGTCACCACAAAATAAATTTAACATATTACCGGGTCTCCTAAATCCTACTTATGATTTAATGTGGGAATTTCTCAGGTTTCATAGCATTCTCATATTCACTTCCTCCGAACTTCAATAACATTGTCAGTTGTTTTCAAATTAGGTAAGTACTTAACCTCTCGTTCAGCAGTTTTTACTTTCCTTACCTGACCTGAAAGGTCAAGTAATGCAATCGGGCTGAAATAAAATGTCTGGCCTAGAAAAGGTACACTCAAGGTATTCGCAACAGGTACTCAAACCATATCTTTACGTTCCAGAAAGATGTACCTACCTGTGTGCGTGTGTTTGTATGTAGGTATGTAACGTGTGTAGGTGCACGACTGCAACCTTAATTTACAAGGTAAAAAAATCTTATTTCGAGGCTAGACTTCTACAAACAAAAGAAAGCTCCTGCAGAAATTTCAGATCTATCTATGGAGGAAATACCTGGAAAAGTAGGTAAAAAAAACCTCGTCTTTCTCGCTTTTCCGACATTTTCTCCCAAATGAATTGAGAGATTCTCTCACAGTGAACGTACGTTGAAAGTAATCCCCTTTGTCCTTTTTATTTTCATTGCTAGTACAGTAAACTTGAGGATGGCATGTCAACTAAAACTGTAAACAACCATATATAACCTAATACGTTAGTTAGGTACGTGAGTATACCTACTTCAGTCAATATTGGTAGAGAGACATCAAAATGTGGGCAGACATCGAAACTGGATTGAAAACTTATGTTAGAAGGATTTTACGTTTGTGCAAATAATCTCGATCGTGTTGATGTTTCTCAGTTTAGGAAAACATCAACACGATGTTGAACTTCTTGATCTAGTTAATGAATACGAGGCAGTTATGTGCCATACCCACTTAGCAGACGTGTGATGGCATAGAGAAAAAAAGTTCTATTCTCTCTGTGGTTGTAATCAGTAGGCACGTACCAAGCAAGTTTGTCTCCAAGACTCACCTAACTTGAAGGTAAAACATACGAAAGTCATATCTAAGTTACATAAACTATATCAAAAACGCTGCAAAATCCTTGTCACGTGGGTTTATTATTCTATTGGACGTACCTAAAGAAATGTTGCTGTTCATTTATTGTTTCTTTCATGCGCAGTAATCGAAATAGTGATTTTTGACGGTTTCCATCAATTTTGGCACCCAAAAACACGACCTCGGCTCCCTTCTTTTTTTTACAGCTTATCTTTGAACATTGATAGTACCATTTAATTGTCTTGATTCACCTGTTGATACTACTTTTAGTGTTATTATACAAATTTATGGTGAATCCAGACAATTTCCCAGATTTTTGACTCACAAAAAATGAATTTCAGGAGCTTAACCTTTGTTACAACCTCAATTCTTCACTCTTTGGTCAAAATCAACTTCGTTTTCGGTCTTATCGCCCTAAAAAACATAGAAAACGATACATCACAAGCTTGTGTTCACTAAAACCTCAAACAAACCTCGAAAACCCCTATTTTTACACCCATGTTTTTCTCATAACGCCCCTGGGTGTATTCCGATCGGGCTGCCGAGCTTTGGAGCACAACTAGGATCGAGATGTATTCCCAAATGGGGACCCAAACTGTGTGCGGAAGAACTACGATATTAGACCAAAATTTAATATAAATATAAGGCTAAAACTTTGCTAGAACCTCAATTTTCCACTCACTGGTCAAAATCGACTTCGTATTCGGTCTTCTCGTCCTAAAAAACATGGAAAACGATACCTCAAAAGCTCATGTGACTAAAACAAAACAAAAAAAACCCTACTTTTATACCCTTTTTCACTCATAACACCCCTGGGCATATTCCGATCGGGCTCATGGACGAGAGATGGGGGCAAAGGATCATCCCAGTCATACTTGGCGTGACATACTTCACGCTGAATGCATCGCGCAAGTACTGATATGGGCATTACCCATCCAGCCGGATCATAGATTCTACCTACCTGGCTCGCGAGCTCTCGTTTAGTAGACACCGTCGGTGTGGTAGGTACTCGGAACAAAAACGTATCTGAGCGGGGTTCCCACGATATTCCCAGCATTTTCAACGGGTTTCCACCTTCCTCCTCTGTACTTAGATCCACACATTCAGAACCAGGAAGACGGTGGTCCATCGGGATACCCCGCAGAAGATCCGTGTAGTCTTTAATGCGTCCCAGCGGACGGCAAATGGTCGATCACTGAACGAAATCTTACACGTGGGTCCGAAGTTACAACCGGACATTTGCGATATTCTCCTCCGATTCCGCTCATTCCCCTATGTGTTCATTGGCGATCTTAAACAAATGTTCCGCCAAATCTTACATCCTAGAGAGGATCAAGATCTTCTCCGTATTGTTTGGAGAGATTCACCGGATGACCCTGTTCAGGATTTGGCGCTCTGTACAGTCACTTATGGTACAGCTCCAGCTCCGTTCCTGGCGAACCGGACCTTGAAACATTTGGCAGAGACTCAGGCCAAGGACCACCCCAGGGCCTCTCTAGTTCTACTCGAGCAAACCTATGTGGATGACGTTCATGGAGGAGGTGCCTCGATCAAAGAGGCGCGTGAGGTTAGGGACGAACTTATTGCTCTGGTAGGCTCCGCGGGTTTTGAGATGCGGAAGTGGGCCGTTAATCACCCCGATCTGCTTCAGGGTATTCCCCAAGATCATTGCCTGATATCGGGCGAAACAGTGGACTTGGATCCCACAGAAGGCACGCCCCTTAGAATGTTAGGAGTGGCCTGGGATCCTCGTACTGATACGTTCTTCTTCAAAGTACCAACTACGCCGGTAGTTCGAACCAAGAGGGAGTTGGCTAGTGAGGTCGGTAGAATTTATGACCCCGCGGGCTGGGTCATGCCGGTTTCGGTCTTCGCTCGAATGATCCAGCGTGAGGTTTGCCATGCACGTTTTGACTGGGACGATCCACTTCCCCTCTCCTTAGTTGCTGATTAGTCGAACATCGCTAGATCCATCGATACGCTCACAGAGCTGAAGATTCCCCGTCACGTTCAGGTGTCTAGTCCCATTCAGTGGCTAGTCGGATTTGCGGACGCCTCTGAAAAGGCATACGCAGCTGTGGTCTATCATGTTTGCGCACAAGAAGGTTCATTTGTGACCCGGCTAGTCACCGCTAGAGCTCGAATTGCCCCCATAAAGCAGGTTTCAATACCTAGGCTAGAACTACTCGCTGCCGAATTGCTAGGAAAGACCATGAACAAGATTCGGCCACAATTCGCTGATGCTCAATTGGTTGCGTGCTCTGATAGCACAATCGTTCTGTCCTGGCTCACAGCCGACCCAGCGCCGCTATGGAAGGTATTTGTGGGAAACCGTGTAGCCAAGACTCTCTCTTGTTTGCCCCAGGAGCTTTGGTTCCACGTTCAGACGCAGGACAACCCCGCTGATATAGCATCTAGGGGAGCCCTGCCCAATAAACTGATCCAGAATGAGCTTTGGTGGAATGGTCCTCATTGGTTGCGCTCTGACCGGTCCCTGTGGCCTATTCGCAGAATTAGGCCCAACCTCAGTCAAACGAGTGTGGCTGAGGAGATCAGAACGGTCAGGTCGCATGCCACCGCTCTGGAGACGACTGACGAGCTGGAGAAAAAATTCAGCTCATTCGGTCGGCTGAGAAGAGTGGTTGCCTGGATCTTACGTTTCGGACGAAACTCCCGTGGTCGAAGAGTTAGGTTTACCACAGTTCGGAGGGTTCCGGTCGAACCATTGGCAACTGAAGAGCTGCGGGCAGCTGATCTAGTTTTAGTACAACGCGCACAAAGTCGGCACTTTCAGGATATTCATTCCGCCTTAGACCGTTCCACTCCCCGTACCAAGCTCATGAGACAACTCGCTATATTTCGATCACAAGAAGGCATCATTAGAGTGGGGGGCCGTTTGGAGCATAGCAGTAGCGCATTCGAGACTAGGCATCCAGCACTTTTACCAGCCAAGGATCCACTCACCCAACTTATCATTCGTCAGGCTCATGAGAGCTGTTTGCATGTCGGTCCGAGGGCGACCCTAGCTCA
Organism: Leptopterna dolabrata; assembly: GCA_954871275.1. Lineage (NCBI taxonomy): Eukaryota > Metazoa > Arthropoda > Insecta > Hemiptera > Miridae > Leptopterna > Leptopterna dolabrata. The sequence continues at coordinate 86,679,401 of OX940974.1, read as the reverse complement.
CCTGCGTACGAAGTTCTGGATTATAGGTGGTCGGAATGCGGTCGCTAGAACTCTTGCCAAATGCACCCGCTGCTTTTCGATCAAGCCCATAGCCTTTCAACCAGAAATGGGTCCGCTCCCATCAGGGTGGGTTCAGGGAACGTTCACATTCGATCAGGTCGGCATTGATTACGCCGGCCCATTTTCGGTCTCCGTAATTGGTCTCCGTGGGGCACGAAAAGTAGAAATGTACTTGGCTGTGTTCGTTTGCTTTGCCACCAAGGCGGTGCACTTAGAAGTAGTTATGGATCTGAGCACCGACAGTTTTCTGCAGTGCCTAGAAAGATTTATCGCTCGAAGAGGGGTGCCCTCCGTCATTTGGTCGGACAACGGTCGCAATTTTTTGGGGGCAGCCAACCTCCTTAGGAACATTAGGATTGCGCTGGAGACAGGCGCATCGATCACGCTTGCCGAACGTTTGGCTGCTAGGGGGGTGAGCTGGAAGTTCATACCACCAAGGGCTCCTCATTTTGGGGGGTTATGGGAAGCTGCGGTCAAGTCAGCAAAGCGACTTATTAGGGTGAATTTGCGCGATCATACGGTCAATTTCCAAACGTTCAGCACTATAGTGGCTAAGGTCGAGGCCATCCTTAATAGCCGGCCTCTTGTGTTCCAATCCGCCTCACCGGATGATATTCTCGTTCTTACACCAGGTCACTTCTTGATTCAAAGACCACTTACTGCTCTCCCGGAATCTGAAGGCTGCCTGGACTCCAGCTCGCGCCTTATTCCCAAATGGCGGTTTGTGAACCAGACCGTACAGGGCTTCTGGAAGAAGTGGAGTAAGGAGTACCTGCTTGATCTGCAGGCACGGGCCAAATGGAATACTCCTGACCGACCCCCTGTTTTAGGAGATGTAGTTTTGATCATGGATGACAACCGTCCACCGCTCTCTTGGCCCATGGGCGTGATTACCGATCTTCACGCTGGTTCTGATGGTATTGTTCGGGTAGCCAAAGTTAGGTCCACCAATGGAGAGCTGACACGTCCATTGGTCAAGCTTTGCCCCATGCCCAAGGAGCAGTCCGAATGACGGGCGTCATTGGGGGGGGGAGGATGTTCGGACGTAGGTACATATACGCCCGAAGTAGTGCGTCTAGTGTCCGCTCGAGCGCTAGCTGTGGCTAGCGGGGTCGATCAGAACATGAGGTTCTTTTAGGTCTTAGAACGAACGAATGTAATTGTACTTAGATTATTAAATTATATCAAGCATCAAGTCAGCCATAGGCGGTGCAATTTCGATCCCATGGGCCAGAGTTGCAAAATAATGCATGTTCATGTAGCTCCCTTTTTATTGCAAACCTGAGTACCTCTCGAACGGGAAGATGGCGTAGAACCAGCAAAAGTGAGAGTTATAAGAAAGTTTTTATCGTTGTGAAAATTGTTATAATCGATCGCTCTCAATCGTTCTTGTATTAAATTCGTTCGATCGGAATTTCTTCAGTATTTTTCGTTCCCGCACAAACAGCTATTTCAATTATTTTACATAAAGAAACAATAAATAAACAGCCAGCATTTCTCTAGACCAATAAAATAATAGAATAATAAACCCATGTGACAAGGACTTTACAGCGTTTTTGGAATCTACGTATGTACCTTGAAACGGAAAAGAAAAAATTTTGAGGGGGCGTTATAAAAATTGTTTGCTGAGCGAATACATAGGTGTATTATTCACAGAATGATAAACAAAAATCGTATGTAACTATGTCAAAGATACAAATATAACTGCGATTCATGTTCAGTTCCATGGGAGGGGAGGACGTGTTTCAAATACAACACAAGTCGGAGATGCATAAAAATGAACATCTGATACAACCTCAGTTTTCCACTCTTTGGTCAAAATCTACTTCATATTCGGTCTTCTCGTCCCCAAAAACATGAAAAACGATACGTCAAAAGCTCATTTTACTAACATGTTACTAAAACACAAAAAGTACCTATTTTTATACACATTTTCACTCATAACTCCCCTGGGTATATTCCGATCGGGCTGAAAAGTTTCGGGACACAACTAGGGCCCAAATGGAGCAACTGTGCGCAAGAACGAATTTTTTAGACCGAAAATGAAGCCTGTACACGTGATACGGCGGACGGCGTACGGCGGACGGACATTGCATTTTTGGAATCTACGCACCTTGAAACGGAAAAGAAAAATTTTGAGGGGGTGTTATAAAAATTTTTTGCTGAGCGAATACATAGGTGTATTATTCATAGAATAATAAACCAAAATGTAGCCTAATATTATCGTTCTACTAGCAGATAAAAAAAACGCTGCAAAGTCCTTGTCACATGGGTTTATTATTCTATTGGATTCTAAAGAAACGTTGGCCGTTTATTTGTTGTTTCTTTCATATAAAATAATTGAAATAGCTATTTCTGGTGGTTTCCACCAATTTTGGCCCCTAAAACACAAATTAGGTACACTCCTTTTTTGGTTTATTATTCTGTGAATAATACACCTATGTATTCGCTCAGCAAAAAATTTTTATAACACCCCCTCAAACTTTTTTCTTTTCCGTTTCAAGGTGCATAGATTCCGAAAATGCAATGTCAGTCCGCCGTACGCCGTCCGCCGTCCGCCGTATCACGTGTACAGGCTTCATTTTCGGTCTAAAAAAATCGTTCTTTCGCACACATGCTCCATTTGGGCCCTAGTTGTGTCCCGAAACTTTTCAGCCCGATCGGAATACACCCAGGGGTGTTATGAGTGAAAATGTGTGTAAAAATAGGTACTTTTTACGTTTTACCAACATATTGGTAACATGAGCTTCTGAGATATCGTTTTCTATGTTTTTGGGGACGAGAAGACCGAATATGAAGTCGATTTTGACCAAAGAGTGGAAAATTGAGTTCTACCAAATGTTCAGCTCCCAGAATTGATTTTTTATGAGTGAAAAACCTGGGAAATCGTCTGAAATCACCATCAGTTTGTATAATAACACTGGAAAAAGTGTCAAGACGTGGTTCAGGACGATTAAATGGCACTACCAATGATCAAAGATAGTTTTTAAAAAAAAAGAAAAAAAAAAGAGCGTACCCTAATTTGTGTTTTGGGGGCCAAAATTAATGGAAACCATCAGAAGTAGCTATTTCGATTACTACGCATGAAAGAAACAATTAATGAACAGCCAACCTTTCTGTATGTATGTCCAATAGAATAATAAACCCATGTGACAAGGACTTTGGAGCGTTTTTTCTTTTTTTTTCAAATTATCTCTGATCATTGATAGTACCATTTAATCGTCTCGATCCACCTGTTGATACTTTTTCTAGTGTTATTCTACAAATTGATGGTGATTTCAGACGGTTTCCCAGGTTTTTTTCTTATAAAAAATCAATTTTGGGATCTGAACATCTGATACAACCTGAATTTTCCACTCTTCGGTCAAAATCGACTTCATATTCGGTCTTCTCGTCCCCAAAAACATTAAAAACGATACCTCAAAAGCTCATTTTACTAACATGTTACTAAAACACAAAAAGTACCTATTTTTATACACATTTTCACTCATAACTCCCCTGGGTATATTCCGATCGGGCTGAAAAGTTTCGGGACACAACTAGGGCACAAATGGAGCATGTGTGCGAAAGAACGAATTTTTTAGACTGAAAATGAAGCCTGTACACGTGATACGGCGGACGGCGGACGGCGTACGGCGGACGGACATTGCATTTTTGGAATCTACGCACCTTGAAACGGAAAAGAAAAAATTTTGAGGGGGTGTTATAAAAATTTTTTGCTGAGCGAATACATAGGTGTATTATTCACAGAATAATAAACCAAAAGCAACTTACTTTTACCCCCTCGCGTCTACCACCTTGCCGTTGGTGAGGGGGCTTAGTCCGCGGCGCACACCATCTATTGCACGATCGCACCTCCTTGGAGTGTGCTGATCACCGGATGGTGTGGGCCATTGCACACGGCAACTAAGAGTAGACAACCCTCAAGACCAAGGTGTACACGCCGTGCTGATGGTCTGCATGGTGCAGAGGGCAATGTGCACATCTAACGGCTGCCCCCAGGGTACCGGCCGACCCCCTGGGTGTACTTAGGCTTGCCTATACATGCGGAGCTCTGTATGGGTGGACGACCCCCTTTCCCTAGCTACTCGTGGGACCAAAATGAAACCCGAATTAGAAACCTTACCCTTAAAAACCAACGCTGCCAGTGAAGAGGAGAGCTGTACTGAACTCACCTCCTCACTGACAGAAATGGCAATCTCGGATGCTGGGGCTGTACAAACCCCGGCATCTATGGATTGTGAAGGTGCAAGTGGCAGTTCGCAGGAACAAACCGCTGGCACACAACGGTTTGGCCGCAAACCCTCTGGCGCTCAGCTGAGGAAGGCGGCCAGACAGAAGGCTCTTGAGAGAGGGAAGCCAATTAGGCCTCGGAAGAAAAAGAGGTCGGGGAAGCTGGCTCCTGGTGCTGGAGCGGCGGGAACTCGTGACGGAGCAACCACCTCACGAGGGGCAGATACGCTAATCAGCGTTGACCAACCCCTTGTACCTGGTGGCGCCTCTGGAGTGGGTTCCCGCCCACCTCTGGCATTGGGACCGGTTGGGGGTGTGGTAGGGGCAAGTACGCCGGGAAAACGGCGACGCAACCCCAACACCACCCCTCCCTCGGCCTCAATCCCCAGGACCAAGAGGGCACGGGGAGAGACCCTGGCCCAATCCGGAGATTCACTCCAGGGTGATAGCTCTGGCGGGTACAGCGGTGCACTCTCCACCACCAAGATGGTCATAATCCATGGCAACCACCCGGTGGAAAGACTGTCGGAAGTGGAGGCCAGCTTGGTCCTGGGAGAAATAGTGCGGGCAACGTTCCTGGAGCCGGCTGGCCAGGGACCGCAGTTCACAAACGGCTACACCAGCAATGGAGTGGTCCACCTGATCTGCTCCAATAGCCAATCGAAGGGTTGGCTGGAGGAAAGGGTTGGGGAGCTGCGGCCCTGGGATGGAGTCACACTCCGGACGGGGCCTGCAAAAATACTATTGGAGGGTCAGGTGAAGGTTGGGGTCTGGATCCCCACCGACTTCCTTGATCGCTCCGATGCTAGGAAGCTAATTCCCTTGTTCGAGATCCAGAACCCTGGACTCTCAACAAAGGAATGGCGACTACTGAACAGCCGAGCAGACGAGAAGGGGATGGAACTTGTGCTGACAGTAGACAAGGACTCTCTGGAATGGCTGAAGGGGCATAACTTCAAACCCCACTTCCACACCCGGAGAGTCACCTTCAGGCAGCTGTCCACACCACCAAGTGATGCTGCGGGTCATCCAAATAAACCTGCAGCATAACAAGGTGGCAACAGCCGCCCTGTGCCAGCTGCTTGCAGCTGGCAAATACGACATTGCCTTGATACAGGAACCCTGGGTCTACCGGGGCGAAATCAGGGGCCTCAATAACGCAGGAGGTAGGTTAATCTATAAACGCAATTGCGTTGATAATGTACGTGCCTGCGTATTTGTCAAAAATGACATCAATTCACTAACTATGTCTGAGTTCTGTTTCAGGGATTTAGCAGCAGTGAAGATAACCCTCTCTGAAAACGGCCAAAGGGAGCACATAGTAACTGCCTCAGCCTACTTTCCAGGGAACTCATCTGAGGGGCCACCACCTGCAGAAATGCCGGACCTCATTGAAAAATGCCGCGCAGACAACGTGCAGCTCCTAGTCGGCGCAGATGCCAACGCCCACCATGTTGCCTGGGGAAGCACTGACACCAACACCAGAGGTAAATGCTTGTTTGACTACCTGGTAGCGAGTAATTTATACGTAGCAAACCGGGGAAACAAACCAACATTTGTCACCACCAATAGGGAAGAGGTCCTTGACATAACCATTATTACCCCTCCACTAGATCAGAGAATAAGGAAATAGTTCGTATCCGATATCCCCTCCTACTCGGATCATAGGTACATTGTTGTGGAAATCCAAGGCGTGGGTAAAACACAGCAATCTTACCGCAATCCACGGAAGACGAACTGGGAGGCATATAGGGAGGAAGTGGAGGGCTGGTTGAGAGGGACTCGAACCAAGTTGCACAACATAGACGATATCGAGGCAGTAGCGGGAGAACTGGAAGAGGCGCTACTCACCTCATTCAACAATCACACCCCTATGACAACTAAACTCTCAACCACCGGGGTTCCCTGGTGGAATAGGGAGATAGAGGTCGTAAGGCGTGAAACACGCAAACTATATAATAGGGCGCAAAAGACGGGCAACTGGGATGCTTACAAGACCAAGTTAGCCCAACTCAGGAGCCTTATAAAGAAATCAAAACGGGACACGTGGAGGAAGTTCTGTGAAGAGGTGGAAAACACCTCAGAATGTGCAAGACTCCAAAGAGTCCTATCTAAGGCTCCTATCAATCCAATTGGCACATTAGTTAAACCAGATGGAAGCTACACCACAACAGCTGGGGACACTCTAGTACTCTTACTGGAGACTCACTTCCCCGGCTCAGTGGTGACTGACGTTCAGGGACCTTCACCTCACCCACCAACCGGGGCTCAGGGTAGGAGAGCGACCAGAGCAGACTGGGAAGTGGCAAAGGGTGTAGCCTCCATGGAACGAATCAAGTGGGCCATCAGCACCTTTAGCCCATACAAATCGCCTGGCCCAGATGGCATTATCCCCAAACTGCTTCAGGAGGGGGGCCATGGGGTAACCAGGATACTGAGTGCTCTCTTTAGGGCTTGCCTGGCAACAGGTACAATACCCCAAAGATGGAGCAAAGCAAGGGTCATCTTTCTGCCTAAGCCAGGGAAACCTTGGTACAACCAGGCAAAGGCTTTCAGACCCATCTGTCTAACGTCCTTCATCCTGAAGACATTAGAAAAATTGGTTGACAGGTATCTGAGGGAAACCTCTCTCTCAGAGAGGCCTTTACACACCAATCAGTTTGCCTATCAACCGGGCAAATCCTGTGAGGCAGCACTGCACCACCTGATATCACGGGTGGAATCGGTGCTAGCAGCTAAGGAACTTGCCATTGGTGTATTTCTGGATATAGAGGGCGCCTTTGACAACACCTCTATAGACTCAATTATAAACTCAGCGCGCCAGCATGGAACAAACGACACCCTGTGTAGGTGGATCAAAACCATGCTGACAAGCAGAACAGTAGAGGCAGAGCTCCTTGGGGAGTCCGTGGGGATGTCTGTGGCAAGGGGTTGCCCGCAGGGCGGGGTACTGTCCCCCCTTCTGTGGGACCTTGTTGTGGACTCTCTGCTGGAGAAACTCAGCAGTCAAGGCCTCTACGTACAGGGCTATGCTGACGATGTGGTGATCCTAGTTAGGGGTCCCTTTGTCGGCACAGTCTCAGATCTGACACAATCAGCTCTGAAAGCAGTGGAAGACTGGTGTGGCACAGAGGGCTTAAAAGTAAACCCAAATAAAACCACGCTGGTTCAATTCACAAGAAAGAGGAATCTGAGAGGTCTCTCAGAACCCCAGTTTTACAATTCAAGGGTACCGTTTCAGTGTGGGGTGAAGTACCTGGGCGTCGACCTGGATGCAACACTCACCTGGAACAAACACCTTGAATACATAGCAAATAGGGGCAAGGGAGCCCTTATGTGCGCAAAACGCACATGCGGAAAAACATGGGGCCTACAGCCGCGGATGGTCCACTGGATCTACTCCGCGATAGTACGACCCATTCTTACGTACTGCTTCGCAGTGTGGTGGCCAAAGGTCAGTCAGGTAGGGGCCTGCCAAACCCTCACCAGTGTACAGCGACTGGCGTGTCTAACCATCACAGGCGCTATGCATGGTACACCCACTGCAGCCATGGAGATTCTACTGGGCCTACCCCCAATAGACATCTACATTAAAGGGGAGGCCGCAATGGCCTCCCTGAGGCTGAAATGGAATGGTACCTGGCGGGATACACCCCACCCAGGTCACACCAACATACTAAAGGCTATACAAGAACCACTGCTCGACATGGTGGCAGATGTTATGCCAAAAATCCTACCTCAACCACGCCCATATGCATCCGTGCTGATGTGGGCGGGGCATGGCTGGAAAAAATGCTGCTCCAACGATATAATCTGGTACACAGATGGATGAAAAATGGATGCAGGTACTGGTGCTGGAGTGTACGGAGCAGGACCCAGGTGGGAATTTTCCACCCCACTAGGGAATTACACCTCCGTTTTCCAGGCAGAAATAGTGGCAATTGATGCTGCGGCCTCTGAGAGCTTGAGGAGGGGACATCGCGGATCCCACACCCGCATACTCTCGGACAGCCAAGCATCGATAAAAGCACTCACAGCCCCCACTGTCTCATCCAGAGTGGTCTGGGACTGTATGCAAACTCTCAACGCCCTGGCGAAACACAACAGAGTTACTCTGGAGTGGGTGCCAGGCCATGGAGGAATCACAGGCAATGAAAACGCCGATTCTCTCGCCAGAAAGGGCTCTCAAACACCCTTCACTGGCCCAGAACCGGCGGTCGGCCTATCAAAAACCACCATCAGAGGGGCCATCAACCGGTGGGTCCGCACTCAGACCACCAAAAGATGGTCACGTATAGATGGACATGCTCATAGTAAGCGGATGATGGCTAGACCCAACTCCAATGCTACTAAGGAGCTTCTTAGATTGAACCGCAGAGAGCTGAGGCAAACAGTCGGCCTCTTAACCGGCTTCCTCCCCCTGCGCCTCCATCTAAGTCGCATAGGGGTCACACAATCAACAACCCAGTGCAGATTATGTGAGGAGGCAGAAGAAAAAGTATCCCACATAATATTTGAGTGCCCAGCACTCGCCCAGCGCAGGTACAATCTCTTTGGGGCCCCAACCCCAATGAGGGAATTTCCCAGCGAAAATATAATCAAAAACCTAACAACCCTCACCAGGGGCCTGGGGTTATTTGATTAAACTGGGACACTCAGGAAAAGTACAATAAGCCAATAGGCTTCCGTGCTTTGGGGCAACCAACCCCCACTCCTGAGCGATCCCAAGTACAATCTACAATCTACAACTTACTTTTAAGCATCTGCTGGAGGGACATGAAGTGAAACATGGTCCGAAACATCCCGCTGCACCATGTGAGAGAACTATTTTTATACGTGTCCCTTGCCTAGAAGGCAAGCAGAAAGTACCAACATGCTCACATATCACTTTGTAGTTCCACACTTCTTGTAACATAGGTAGTGAAAAACAAGAAATCAAAAACCAGAACTATCAAAATGTCATGAAAAATGGAGGACAAAGGTTAAAACACCTCAAGCTCTGAACGTGGAACGGCATCGTGGCAATCCTAACAGTTTCAGCACATGCCGCACCTACTGGGATTAAGAAGTTTTTGGCTTTGAAAGTTCACCAGCAAATGGATCTACAGTCGAATCGTTCACAAGCCCCCCCCCCCCCCCCCCAACACACAGTTTGGGTCCCCATTTGGGAACACATCTGGGTCCTATTTGTGCTCCGCAGTCGGCAGCCCAATCGGAATACACCAAGGGGTGTTAGGGTGGGAAATTAGAGTTTTTCGTTCTTTTTTTTAAAGGTTTTAGTGAACATGAGCTTCTGAGGTATCGCTTTCCATATTTTTTGGGGCGAGAAGACTGAATATGAAGTTGACTGACCAAAGAGTGAAGAACTGAGGTTTTGACGAAAGTTCAGCTCTCAGAATTCATTTTTTATGAGTCAGAAACCTGGGACATTGTCTGAAGTCACCATAAATTTGTATACCACCAGAAGTAGTATCAACCGGTGAATCAAGAAAATTAAATGGCACTATCAATAATCAAAGATGATTTTGTTGTTTAAAAAAAGGAGCCCTATCAGTATTTTCGGGGCAAAAATTGGTGGAAACCTTCAAAAACCGATATTTCAATTATTGCACATGAAAGAAGCAATAAATGAACAGCCGACATTTCTGTAGCTATGTCCAATAGAATAATAAACCCATGTGACAAGGACTTAGTAGCGTTTTTCCAAGATTCCAGCACTACCTACCTCACAATGAGTGAGGGGGTCCCGCCCAGGCGGGAGGGGTGCAATGACGTCACCCGCTGCCAAAATGTTGAAAGCTCATAGAAAAAGAACTATTCATCGTAGGAGTGTGGTTGGTCTCAAAATTCTTAGAATGAAACATTAATGCTACATTAAGGCAATATTTTTTTAGGGATATTTCTGTTAAGTTTCTTATATATTACAGTCATTCCTGGTAGGATGTCAGCTATACTAAGATACGAATGTGTCCAAATACATTAAAAACTCACTTGATGTTGTTGAGTGACATCAAGAAGTACCAGTTTTGCTGGTACTGGGGAAAGCTGTCAGTTCAACTGCCTGGCTCGATATGATTGCTGGATAGAAATAACAGATGTTTCTGAAAACGTTAAATAAACAAAACATTATTCAATTTACCGGTTCTCCTAAACTACTTGCTCCTTTTTGATAACTCATAAATATTTTAATGGCAAATTACCGTGTATCCTGAAGGCAACTGAAACGAAATGTAATAATCTGTGGGCATTTCTGTCACTTTCTTTGGTATCATGTTTCATGGTCAGATATCAGGTCTAAGGATCCGAATTTGTTTCCAAACCTACCTAATAAAATCTAAGTAGGTACTTAAGTCTGTCTATACATTTATCACAATTATTATGAAAATTTTCAGATTATAAAACTCACCTCTTTGATGTAGCAGAGTGATATCAGTTTCGCTGGTACTGGGGAAAGCTCGGATTGACTTCCTGGCCTGAAATGGTTGATGGATCATCCGCTATATAAATAACTGATGTATCTAAAAATTAAGAATATTCAAATTAAAAAACACTCTCTTAAGTGCGTAATTAGCAAACAACTATCCAAAAATAGGAATTATGGGTCTGACAGTAAGGAAAGTAGATTTTTTAGGATATTTCGGTTAGTTTCTTCTCTATCGTATTTTCTCTTCAGATATCACATTTAGGATCAGAATTTGTATCAAAATAAATGTCACTTTTATGTTTATGAGAGTCATAAGCTTTGCTGGTATTGGGGACAGCTGTCAATTTAACTTTCTGGCTTAAAATAGTTGTTGGATCACCCACTGTAGAAATAAGTGATGTTTCTGAAAATCAAAATAAATGTCACCACAAAATAAATTTAACATATTACCGGGTCTCCTAAATCCTACTTATGATTTAATGTGGGAATTTCTCAGGTTTCATAGCATTCTCATATTCACTTCCTCCGAACTTCAAAAACATTGCCAGTTGTTTTCAAATTAGGTAAGTACTTAACCTGCCCACTTTCGTAGCTCCAATTCAGCTGTCTTGAGCAGGGCGGTCAGTGCCAGTCGTGCACGCACAGCTTCCTCGATATCCCTCCCCCCGCCATGGGTATCATCAACGTACGTTCGATTAAGGAGTATTTCTGATCCTAAAGGGAACTTTTCCTGATTAGCTAACACCAAGTGCCGAATCACACGGTTCGCAAGGAGCGGGGCTGACGCAGTGCCGTAAGTTACTGTACCTAATGCGTAGTCCTGAATTTTGCCATCCGGAGAATCTCTCCAAACTATCCTGAGCATATCATGATCAGAGGTAGGGTGCAAGATCTGACGGAACATCATCCGGATGTCTCCAACAAAAATGTACTTGAGTGAACGAAATCGGAAAATAATGTCACAGATATCCAGCTGCATTTTTGGGCCTATAAGTAAGATCTCATTGAATGATCGCCCATTGTAGGTGCGCTGAGAAGCGTTGATCACAACTCGAATTTTGTCCGGAGGGTCATCGGGCCTGTGCACGGCGTGATGCGGTACATAATAGTGAACTTGTTGAGGTACCGGGGTTCTACAGGATGCATGTGACCAAGTTCCAAGTACTCATGAATGAATTTACGATACGCTTCCGCTAAAATTGGATCCTTCTTGAACTTGGACTCCATGCGGTAAAATTGCCGTAAAGCAATATTCCGTGAGTCGCCAAGCGAGGCACGGTCTTGCGCAAAGGGAAGGGGTACAATGTATCTACCCGTAGCGGTACGTCGAACGTTCTCGACAAATATTCTTTCCACTATTTGTTCCGCCGGGGTCCATGGAAGAACCTCTTCCAATGACTCAACCTCTAACATCCTACATAGCAATTCATCAGTATTGTGGGTGGATCGCACTAAACTTGGAAGAGCGGCAACTGTTTCTCTTTTGAATTCAATGCGGCTAGGGAGAATTGGCTCACGACTGCTCGTACAGAAACTAGAGGCCAATTTGAACAATGACATTTGGTTCGAACATACCGTAGGATCTGGAGGAATTACTGAATATAAATTACTGAACTTGAGGCACGACCTACCGAAGTCCTCAAATTCCCCGGAACTGCTATAACGCTTGTCTGGCCTACCTAACTGTGGTGATAGATTTGTACTAGTTCCTACCTCCGACCTAGTCTGATCCCAAATAGAACTTTGCCTAGCATTGAGTGTATGAGGGGCAGGACCACTCGCTACACTCATCTGAACTTGCTTGTCATTCCCTACTCCGAACTTACGCGTGCCTGGCCTACCTATGGGGGAAGGCAACACAGCGGACCTGAAATGGACCTTACTTGTCGAGCTAGAACTAACCGACCGGTTCGTGCAATGAGGGACCCAGTTGCTGTGTTTTCCGTCCCAATCTGGGCGAGGTGTCAAGACAACGCAGGTATCGTCCCCGGTGGTCCTAGGTACTAACATGCACACGTCATGGTTGACAGCCGAGCTACTGTCCAATTTCTTAAAGGTACACACCCTACCTACGGGATCGGAATGAACATAGGAATCGCATTGGGGACTCAATTTGGTACATGAACGGATTTCATTGCCACAGTTATTCAAAATGGAATTATTACATTTTTGAACTTCAAAGTTTGTACCAGAGCTTGACAAAATTTGGGACTGATTTGAGGGGTATTGGGGTCCCACTGACGCAATCCACCGAGAACTAAGTGCTTGAACGTACTTTTGCTTTGAACTGGTGGTGGATTTGCGTGCAGTTGGGCCTCTTCAAACGGAAGCGACTGAGGAGTCACCAGCGTCCTGTATTTTAACGTAGAGGGATGGCTCCGAATTGGACATCTTGTCCGGGACGCGTCTGAAGGACGAAGAGTTCCCCCCGTTTGCAACTGAGGGATCTAATTTTGGGGCAGTTTTGGGGCCGGCCTCGCTCACCGTACTTGGTTGGTCGCAGTGCAGCGACGGATGGTGGTCCCGCCGACACTGACATCTAAGCTGTCAGTTCAACTGTCTGGCTCAATATGATTGTTGGATAGAAATAACAGATGTTTCTGAAAATAACGTTAAATAAACAAAACATTATTCAATTTACCGGTTCTCCTAAACTACTTGCTCCTTTTTGATAACTCATAAATATTGAACATGAGCTTCTGAGGTATCGCTATCCATATTTTTTGGGGCGAGAAGACCGAATATGAAGTTGACTGACCAAAGAGTGAAGAACTGAGGTTTTGACGAAAGTTCAGCTCTCAGAATTCATTTTTTATGAGTCAGAAACCTGGGACATTGTCTGAAGTCACCATAAATTTGTATACCACTAGAAGTAGAATCAACCGGTGAATCAAGAAAATTAAATGGCACTATCAATAATCAAAGATGATTTTGTTGTTTAAAAAAAGGAGCCCTATCAGTGTTTTTCGGGGCCAAAATTGGTGGAAACCTTCAAAAACCGCTATTTCAATTATTGCACATGAAAGAAGCAATAAATGAACAGCCGACATTTCTGTAGCTATGTCCAATAGAATAATAAACCCATGTGACAAGGACTTAGTAGCGTTTTTCCAAGATTCCAGCACTACCTACCACACAATGGTTAAGGGGGTCCCGCCCAGGCGGGAGGGGTGCAATGACGTCACCCGCTGCCAAAATGTTGAAAGCTCATAGAAAAAGAACTATTCATCGTAGGAGTGTGGTTGGTCTCAAAATTCTTAGAATGAAACATTAATGCTACATTAAGGCAATATTTTTTTAGGGATATTTCTGTTAAGTTTCTTATATATTACAGTCATTCCTGGTAGGATGTCAGCTATACTAAGATACGAATGTGTGTCCAAATACATTAAAAACTCACTTGATGTTGTTGAGTGACATCAAGAAGTACCAGTTTTGCTGGGACTGGGGAAAGCTGTCAGTTAACTGCCTGGCTCGATATGATTGCTGGACAGAAATAACAGATGTTTCTGAAAATAACATTAAATAAACAAAACATTATTCAATTTACCGGTTCTCCTAAACTACTTGCTCCTTTTTGATAACTCATAAATATTTTAATGGCAAATTACCGTGTATCCTGAAGGCAACTGAAACGAAATGTAATAATCTGTGGGCATTTCTGTCACTTTCTTTGGTATCATGTTTCATGGTCAGATATCAGGTCTAAGGATCCGAATTTGTTTCCAAACCTACCTAATAAAATCTAAGTAGGTACTTGAGTCTGTCTATACATTTATCACAATTATTATGAAAATTTTCAGATTATAAAACTCACCTCTTTGATGTAGCAGAGTGATATCAGTTTCGCTGGTACTGGGGAAAGCTCGGATTGACTTCCTGACCTGAAATGGTTGATGGATCATCCGCTATATAAATAACTGATGTATCTAAAAATCAAGAATATTCAAATTAAAAAACACCCTCTCAGGTGCGTAATTTGCAAATAACTATCCAAAAATAGCAATTATGGGTCTGACAGTAAGGAAAGTAGATTTTTTAGGATATTTCGGTTAGTTTCTTCTCTATCGTATTTTCTCTTCAGATATCACATTTAGGATCAGAATTTGTATCAAAATAAATGTCTCTTTTATGTTTATGAGAGACATAAGCTTTGCTGGTATTGGGGACAGCTGTCAATTTAACTTTCTGGCTTAAAATAGTTGTTGGATCACCCACTGTAGAAATAAGTGATGTTTCTGAAAATCAAAATAAATGTCACCACAAAATAAATTTAACATATTACCGGGTCTCCTAAATCCTACTTATGATTTAATGTGGGAATTTCTCAGGTTTCATAGCATTCTCATATTCACTTCCTCCGAACTTCAATAACATTGTCAGTTGTTTTCAAATTAGGTAAGTACTTAACCTCTCGTTCAGCAGTTTTTACTTTCCTTACCTGACCTGAAAGGTCAAGTAATGCAATCGGGCTGAAATAAAATGTCTGGCCAAGAAAAGGTACACTCAAGGTATTCGCAACAGGTACTCAAACCATATCTTTACGTTCCAGAAAGATGTACCTACCCGTGTGCGTGTGTTTGTATGTAACGTGTGTAGGTGCACGATTGCAACCTTAATTTACAAGGTAAAAAAATCTTATTTCGAGGCTAGACTTCTACAAACAAAAGAAAGCTCCTGCAGAAATTTCAGATCTATCTATGGAGGAAATACCTGCAAATGTAGGTAAAAAAAAACCTCGTCTTTCTCGCTTTTCCGACATTTTCTCCCAAATGAATTGAGAGATTCTCTCACAGTGAACGTACGTTGAAAGTAATCCCCTTTGTCCTTTTTATTTTCATTGCTAGTACAGTAAACTTGAGGATGGCATGTCAACTAAAACTGTAAACAACCATAGATAACCTAATACGTTAGTTAGGTACGTGAGTATACCTACTTCAGTCAATATGGGTAGAGAGACATCAAACTGTGTGCGGAAGAACTACGATATTAGACCAAAATTTAATATAAATATAAGGCTAAAACTTTGCTAGAACCTCAATTTTCACTCACTGGTCAAAATCGACTTCGTATTCGGTCTTCTCGTCCTAAAAAACATGGAAAAACGATACCTCAAAAGCTCATGTGACTAAAACAAAACAAAAAAAACCCTACTTTTATACCCTTTTTCACTCATAACACCCCTGGGCATATTCCGATCGGGCTGCAAAGTTGGACCAATCATGAACGAGAGATGGGGGCAAAGGATCATCCCAGTCATACTTGGCGTGACATACTTCACGCTGAATGCATCGCGCAAGTACTGATATGGGCATTACCCATCCAGCCGGATCATAGATTCTACCTACCTGTCTCGCGAGCTCTCGTTTAGTAGACACCGTCGGTGTGGTAGGTACTCGGAACAAAAACGTATCTGAGCGGGGTTCCCACAATATTCCCAGCATTTTCAACGGGTTTCCACCTTCCTCCTCTGTACTTAGATCCACACATTTAGAACCAGGAAGACGGTGGTCCATCGGGATACCCCGCAGAAGCTTGGGATCGTTAGCTGCCCACTTTCGTAGCTCCAATTCAGCTGTCTTGAGCAGGGCGGTCAGTTCCAGTCGTGCACGCACAGCTTCCTCGATATCCCTCCCCCCGCCATGGGTATCATCAACGTACGTTCGATTAAGGAGTATTTCTGATCCTAAAGGGAACTTTTCCTGATTAGCTAACACCAAGTGCCGAATCACACGGTTCGCAAGGAACGGGGCTGACCCAGTGCCGTAAGTTACTGTACCTAATGCGTAGTCCTGAATTTTGCCATCCGGAGAATCTCTCCAAACTATCCTGAGCATATCATGATCAGAGGTAGGGTGCAAGATCTGACGGAACATCATCCGGATGTCTCCAACAAAAATGTACTTCAGTGAACGAAATCGGAAAATAATGTCACAGATATCCGGCTGCATTTTTGGGCCTATAAGTAAGATCTCATTTAATGATCGCCCATTGGAGGTGCGCTGAGAAGCGTTGAACACAACTCGAATTTTGTCCGGAGGGTCATCGGGCCTGTGCACGGCGTGATGCGGTACATAATAGTGAACTTGTTGAGGTACCGGGGTTCTACAGGATGCATGTGACCAAGTTCCAAGTACTCATGAATGAATTTACGATACGCTTCCGCTAAAATTGGATCCTTCTTGAACTTGGACTCCATGCGGTAAAATTGCCGTAAAGCAATATTCCGTGAGTCGCCAAGCGAGGCACGGTCTTGCGCAAAGGGAAGGGGTACAATGTATCTACCCGTAGCGGTATGTCGAACGTTCTCGACAAATATTCTTTCCGCTATTTGTTCCGCCGGGGTCCATGGAAGAACCTCTTCCACTCACTCAACCTCGAACATCCTACGTAGCAATTCATCAGTATTGTGGGTGGATTGCACTAAACTTGGAAGAGCGGCAACTGTTTCCCTTTTGAATTCAACGCGGCTAGGGAGAATTGGCTCACGACTGCTCGTACAGAAACTAGAGGCCAATTTGAACAATGACATTTGGTTCGGACATACCGTAGGATCTGGAGGAATTACTGAATATAAATTGCGGATAAACAAAACCTTCCTAGGGGTCTCCGACACCGGAGCACTATTACCTTTCAGTGTCTTGAGAATACTTATGATTTCTCGAAGCATCTCGGCTCTGTACTGTTTTTGACTGCATTCCTTTTGCATAACAGTGAGATTTGAGCACGCTATGGGTACCTGACGTAACTCAGTTGGAGCGTCCTCCGCTCTGAAATTTTGTTCTAGAACTTGTTCCCAACCTCGCAACGAAGGAGCCACGGCGAACCTCCGACAGGGGAGACTATCTCGTCTCGCACTATTTGCATAAATGTTCCCACTCCGATGATTAAATTGATCTCCGCAGACACGTTGAACTGAGTATCTGCTAACTCATCGCCTAGGTTCTCAATGTGTGGCCAAGCGTTAATAGAAAAGGTGGACGAAGGAATAGAAGCAGTTACCTGAGGCATCACGTAGCCTGACAACGGCAATCTCCTGCCAGTTCGAGTGTGCAGGAAAAATGACGCCTCCCCAGAAGCGGGTTGCACCTTGCCACCACCCCCAGCAATACCTAGTTTAGAGCGTTCTAAAAATGTAAGCAGGGTGGCCACTCGATCAGGATTTTCATTTTCCCTGACTTCTCCCTGACTTTTTTGTCGATTTCCCTGACTTTCCGAGATTTTTGAAGCCCGACTCTTCCATCTTTTTCCCGAATTTCCCTGCCTAAATTTTAGCATATTCTCTGTCAAATTTAAATGTCTTAAAGGGTAAATAAACGGGTAATTAGACTAAATATTATTAAACCGAAGGATTTATGTATTAATTCATTAATGTGCTAACCTAAATAAATTTTCAATTTAGAGGAGCGATCGGGGCACAAGAAACGCCAACCAGCATACAGCAAAGCGAACTACCAAGCGTCAGCACAAAAAATGCTGCAAATTCCTACACAACGGTTTATTATTTTGCATAGAACACCCTTCTGTTACAGACCACACTTCTCTGTATAGAACATCCTTCTGTTACAGATCACAGCTCTCTGTATATATAACCCTTCTATATAGATCACAGACCCTCCGTGACTTAGTACCTAACCCCGTACTCGTTATTAGGTAGCTACCTAAATCACGTGTTAAATGTTGCTGAAATAAAAACAGCAACAACAGCTGTTCTATCAATCAAAAACAGTAGCTAAAATAGCAAAAAGGAACAAACAAGTTCTGAAGGGAAATTCTTCATCTGGAGTGAATTCAACAGTTCACTGCCAATCAAACCCTACCGGGATTCAAGTCCCAGTATAGGGTTTTGATCTCGAGAACTTTGGCATTACAACCCTCACTTAGACCACTGCGCTACAGCGCCCATCTGGCCGACAGATCAGTGTTGTGCGCTCTCAGCTCAGCTTGATGCTTGCGTACACTCTGCTCTTTACAGCGAATTGTATAGCAAATTTTATGGCAACATCGTAGAATGCTCCGGATGGTCTCAAAAATTCAGAAAAAATCTAACTATTTAAAAATGCGAGAAAACCACATCTCAAAATACAATTTCCCGAGATAGGGATACTCTGGACATTTCAACCCCTATCTTCATCCCTTGCAGTTGAGCGACATTAACGCTGATCTTCGAGGATCAATTAGAGCCCAAACGGGACCCATATAATATATAGGTACCAAATTTCGTTAATTTTGGTTCATGGGAACTAAGAAAAAGCTGCGGACCGTGGCGTTGGACGGCGTACGGAAGGAAATATTTTTATTCGATATTCATATTCTACGTCCCTAAAAACGTAAAAAATGGCAATGGTGGGGGGTAAAATGTTTCGCGGTCGATTCCAACGGTTCATTATTGAAAATAATAAACCAAAATCCTCCATAAAACAATGCAAGCGTTAACCAACCATATGCCGACCCTCGGCTTGACACAGCTTGCATGAGTAGGACCCCGACACGTGCAGACATTTCATCATAATTTCACTTATCTGATTTTAAAGCTGGACAATCGAAAATCTCCGCCCGCCCCGTCGCCCGCGCGCAGAACTTATTATTTTCAATAATGAACCATTGGAATCGAGCATGAAAAAAAAATTCTTACCCCCCCTCAAAATTTGATGGTTTACGTTTCAAGGTATGTAGAATCCAAAACTGCAATAAAAATACTTCTGTCTGTCCGCCGTACGGGCCACTTTTCTTAGTTACCATAAAAGAAAATTGATGAAATTCGGGTTATAGGTTCCGTTCGGGGTCTAGTTGGTCCTCGAAGCTCGACGTTACTGTCAGTCATCTCTAAGGGGTTCAAAATAGGGGTTGAAATTTTCAAAACGCCTATACCATTTTTTTACGTGAATATTTTTACGGTTTTAAATAGTTCTTGAACTTGCGAAATTTTTAAGACCATCCGGAGCATCGTACGTCCAGCCGTTCGTTCACAGTAAGGCCCCGAAGTTTGCACCGACAGGCATTTTCGACTCCAGTGTGAATGAAATTGTATACAATTCAAACCAAATCTCGTAACCAGAGACGCGCCCACAATAGGAAATTTGGCGGAGATGAAATCATTGCTAGGGATCACCTGATTATATTGGCGGAGTATGAAGTCGAGTTGGTTGTTCTGTGATATTATTTCATTTTAAAAATGATGGCTGTTTTGGAGTTTGTTGATAGGTAGTGAAACTTGAACAAACGTTGAAGTATTATTGATGGGTAAATTATTACTACGGTAAATCATTACTCAACGGTAAATTATTAAACAACGGTTCATTATACCATCTACGTAGAAGGGGCTGGAGTTTGTTGGTAGGTACTTTCGCAACTTTTTTCACTCCTCATCAACAATTTCTTTTCAGAACTTCATTATGTGTGTTTCTTTTTGTTAGGTACTGTTTGTCATCGGCAGAATTATTTTAGCAACATTTAACTCGTGATTTAGGTAGGTACCTAGTAACGAGTACGCGGTTAGGTACTAACCGACGGAGGGTCTGCGATCTACATAATATGTATAGAATAGTACATATCATATTATATAGACGGGTTATCTATACATAGAGCTGTGATCTGTAACGGAAGGGTATTCTATACAAAATAATAAACCGTTGTGCAGGGATTTGCAGCGTTTTTTGGGATGGAACATCGATGGTTGATGTTATCGAAACATCAATGTTTTGACTTCTATGTTCGACAGTTAACCATCGATTCCGATATTATTGAACTTCGATGTTACCGTTCCGATATTTATTTAACAGAACGGGCAAGGCCCAGCAGTACAGAGACGACAGTTAACATCGAAAATATACTTCAAATATTTGAAGTATATTGTAAACCAATCAACTTCAAATTGAACATTTAGACTGAAACATTAGCATCATTGTAACTACAGTTAGATCTAGTTTTGGTGATTAAAGCAGTTTGAAAATAATGAGAGCCCTGAGGAACTCCGGAGGAAGGAGTGAAGGAGGACGATAGGGAATTTCTGATTTTCACTAGCAGGGAACGATAGGTGAGGTAACTGGAAACAAGATCTAACGTATTTCCTTGAAAGCCGAGAGCATTCAACTTGTATAAGAATAAATTATGACCTACCCTATCAAACGCTTTGGAAAAATCTAGGTAGGTATATGGTGGCGACCTGGTATCCTTGTTCAATCTGCGTGTATACATAGTTGGTGAAACTAAAAGATTTGAAGGTTGACCTGCTTTTACAAAAACCATGCTGATGGTGTGCTATCAATGGTTTAAAGTTTAAACCAAAGTATTAACTACTAACATATAAACATCGATACCATCGATGTTAGCTGAATCCATATCGATGTAATTTATTGTGAAATGGAGGAAAATTCAAGGCTGGAAAGAAACTGGTGGAAGTGGAAGAAGAATACCCCGTAGGAATATTCGAACGCCATCAACTACTGTTCAAGTACCTACCCTATCGATTGGTTCATAATCGAACTTCCCAATCGTATTCCCTAGAACTTCCCACAGGCCTGCGGGGAGCTGAGGGGACGGATGGGGCAATGGTGAATTCCTCTACTCTGTTCACCAGGTGCGCTAGGCAGGCATTGCATGCTCTGAACCTATCAGATGACTGGACAGAAGCAGAGCAGTTAATAAAGTGCGTCAGTTCAAAATCTCAAGAGAACAGCGGACGTGCGGTAATTTTCCCTGACTCGCCACTCAATTTCCCTGACCAACATTTTTTTCCCTGACTTCCCTGACCGGTGGCCACCCTGGTAAGTCCCGCAGCCTTCACTAATCTATGAGATATTAGATTTATTTCAGAACCGCTGTCGAAAAGCGCGCGGAACAGGGTACCTATAGACCTTCCTGACTGGGAAATTTCCACCATTGCTGTGGGAAGCAATCCCTTGAACTTACTGAACTTGAGGCACGACCTACCGAAGTCCTCAAATTCCCCGGAACTGCTATAACGCTTGCCTGGCCTACCTAACTGTGGTGATAGATTTGTACTAGTACCTACCTCCGACCTAGTCTGATCCCAAATAGAACTTTGCCTAGCATTGAGTGTATGAGGGGCAGGACCACTCGCTACACTCATCTGAACTTGCTCGTCATTCCCTACTCCGAACTTACGCGTGCCTGGCCTACCTATGGGGGAAGGCAACACAGCGGACCTGAAATGGACCTTACTTGTCGAGCTAGAACTAACCGACCGGTTCGTGCAATGAGGGACCCAGTTGCTGTGTTTTCCGTCCCAATCTGGGCGAGGTGTCAAGACAACGCAGGTATCGTCCCCGGTGGTCCTAGGTACTAACATGCACACGTCATGGTTGACAGCCGAGCTACTGTCCAATTTCTTAAAGGTACACACCCTACCTACGGGATCGGAATGAACATAGGAATCGCATTGGGGACTCAATTTGGTACATGAACGGATTTCATTGCCACAGTTATTCAAAATGGAATTATTACATTTTTGAACTTCAAAGTTTGTACCAGAGCTTGACAAAATTTGGGACTAATTTGAGGGGTATTGGGGTCCCACTGACGCAATCCACCGAGAACTAAGTGCTTGAACGTACTTTTGCTTTGAACTGGTGGTGGATTTGCGTGCAGTTGGGCCTCTTCAAACGGAAGCGACTGAGGAGTCACCAGCGTCCTGTATTTTAACGTACAGGGATGGCTCCGAATTGGACATCATGTCCGGGACGCGTCTGAAGGACGAAGAGTTCCCCCCGTTTGGGGCAGTTTTGGGGCCGGCCTCGCTCACCGTACTTGGTTGGTCGCAGTGCAGCGACGGATGGTGGTCCCGCCGACACCGACATCTCCGTTCGGCGGTGCAGTCCTTGAGGGAGTGGAAGATGGACAAACAATTGGTGCACAATTGAGCTTTTTGGAAGAAACTCAAGCGCCCCTGAACTGGCAGCCGTAGGTATCCTGGGCAATGGTAAAGGAAGTGGTCCTTTCCACAGAAGAAGCATTGGCGGCCCTTAGACAGAACTGTTGATGAACGTGGAGGCGTGGCAGGACGTTGAGATCTTGACCCCGAAGGCGTGGCTGCGTTGTAAGTCGATGACGGAGCCGATGAACGGGCTGACGGAGGCAGCATTTGAGCAACCTTGAGTTCGGCTTCTGCAAACTCGAGCAAGGAGGAGACTGTGGGTACTTCATCCTGACTTGCGTTGTTCCGGTTGAACTTTTCCGCCAATGTAGAGTCCAAGCGGGTGAACAGTGCTTCGAAGAGTAAGTACTGCCCCAAGTCCAGCGTTGGAATCGCTTGAATGGCTCGTACCCATACGCGAGCCGCACTGAGGTAAGCCTCGATCTGTGCCGCAGACGGGTTCTTCACAGGCGGTTCCTGCTTCCGACTGGCGAATGAACGTCGGGCTAGTCGGTACTTGCCGGAATTCTCCTGGACGAGTGTGCTGTACAATTCATCATAATCTGCACCGTCCGAGCTGTAGCTGATCAGTGAAGATGTACAGTTTTACTAGATATGCTGCTACACCTTCAAAAGTCAAGATGCAAAAAAAAAAATAATAATAAATACAATAATAATAAACTCTACTTGGAAAAAAGGGATTTAATTGTGGTGATGACAACCGCCATTATGTAAACAGCCACCGTACCGTGTCTGGTGAATTGTAGCCACCCTCATTATGAGACTGTTGACCATGGTTAACCGGTACCTATATACTATTGTTATAAGAAGAGATGTTGACCATTAACTATTACTCTGATGGATACCTAACTTTTTAGGGATACATAAAATGTACCAACTATAATTGTGGTGACGCCACCGCTCCAGTGGTGACACAAATTTTATAGAATGTTAAATGGATTCTGGTTGTTGTTGGATGTTGATTTTTTATTCAATGACACAGTTACTCATCATGCATGGTAGTGGTACTGGTGAACAGCACCAATATGGAACCACAGTTACTTTTACATCAAACTGACACTACGGCACTGGTGATCTATATGCACATCCAAGAGCGAGGTGAAGCACCGAGCATGCCACTTCGGCGGGCAGAACAGATGCCAATCCTTTTGGCGGCCAAGGAGGTTTTGTTGGCGGGTAAATTTTTACAACAGGGGTGTTTTTGGGGTCAAACTGACACTACGGCATTGGTGATATCGCCCTAATTTGCAGAGAGTATGATAGTTCTAAATCCATGGAAAACAATAACAAACACTAATATTTTATGCAACGCCACCTTGGTGGTAACTGTGATACCCCAGCGCCAAGCGCAATTTGAATCTAAACAAGGTATTTAAGAATCATAAAAATGCATTAGTATTTTTCTAAACTCAAGGACACCTATCGGTGGGTAACATAGGGTTTATACTACGTTCATTTGGACTGGTATTCCAAACAGAATTACCTGCTTCATAACGTAGTGATTTTTCGTAGTAGGGACTGCTTGATGAAGCAAAACGTGAACGGGTGATGCATTATTGCAGGCAGGTACAAAACTATGGATGGACTGGACAGCAACCTGGTACAAAAACAACACTCAGAATAACCACAAGCCACTAGGATCTAAGGCATTAATAAATCATTCCAATCAATTATTAAATAATTCCTATGATTTCAACTTCATATGCAGGTAGAAGGTACCTAATCTTAAATCTACAGATGTCTAGTCACCATTCAGTGCGTAGGTATAGATTTTTCAATGGAGTGAATTTGATAGTTCGGAGAACTTGACATGGCTGATCTGGTCACACAACGGATTCCAAGTAAAGAATCGAGCCGTATTAGCACTGTGCAAATTTTATTGTAACATGACCGTCATTATGGCGAGATCATAGCCTGATAGTAGGTACTTAGCAGGAAGTACGTAAGCTACAAATTACAATCAGTTGCAAACCATAGCTCCTTAAAGTTCAGTTCAATAATTCGACTTCGGTGAGAAGTGGAAGTGGATTTTTTACGTGCGGTTTCAAGGGATACCTACCACCCAAAATACCTGGTGGAATGGATCCACAGAAACATGTTCCAATGACCTAATAAGCCAAGGTACTTATTTATCGAAGACTGCTTTCCAAAAACCGTAAAATGTAGTACCACCATGCTATCAATCACTCAAAGTAGGTAGCGTGGCATCGACTTCAGATGGATCTACGTACTCAGAATACTCTTTTTCTCGATGAATTACGCGGTCACCCTATTAAATCCTTATTCTAATATTACTTGCATGTACAGTCAGAAGTCAATATTTAAACGTATACGTAGACAGGTAGGAACTTACCGATTTTCATATATTTCACTGGAAGATTGAAAGATTTCTGCTGACCGGAGGCAAGCGCCCCACAATATTACGAATGAAACATTTTCTGTTTTTAGCCCCGGCATATTAACAAGCATGCAGAAGTACGTACGTACCTACAATAAAAAATATTGGCAACTAAATTCATAAAATAATGTGGAAAGCGATGAACGAAGGTCAACAAATCTGAAACGAAATATTAAAAGAAAAAATGGTGGAAACTGGAAAAAGCGAATAACTGCTACAGCCAACCTTACAAGACATAAAACCAAACATTTACGCACTTCAAGCATAGATAATCTCGTAGATTTGGCATTTAATTACAGAATAAATTATTAAAATTAAATATTTAAACTATTTAATACCAAGTTGCATGAATAAACAATTGAAAATATGCGATATTACTGCTACCATGCGGTGAGTCTGCACAAATGTGCGATCCTGATTAACATGAATAAGTATTGGACTAAGTAGGTACTTTCGAATGTCTTAATAAGAAAAAATAAATAGCTATTTATTACACAGCCTAGCATTTGGGGCCCTATTATTAATCATCAATATTATTTGATACTTATAGGCAATCATTAAATGACAAGGGTGCACTAAGGATTACCAAATAGGTAGTGTAGGTACCCTCAAGGCTCACTCAGCTGATCAGGGAGGGACCTCATCTTGTAGTAGGTACCCAGCAGCCTGAGGAGGCTCCCTGTCAAATTTCAGCTTCATAGGATGAGTGGGAGAGAAATCAGCCTTATCACATCCCTCTCGTCACGGTTTTCTTCAGTACCACATCACAAAAGCATATAAAATGCTAAAACAACAAATTCCCTACCTTATAGCGAACCCCTGAAATTCCTGCGACGCAAACGCTCTTAGCGCTATTAGCGGGATTAGCCCGTTGTTGAACTGAAGTCGACGTCTGCAAACCTCGTGATAGTATCCATAGTTCCTTCCATGGGCTTCCCTTTTAACAACGCCAACGGTCATTCGAGATTCAATTGCTGAGTTGCAGGGTTTTTATCTTTATTAGACTAATATTATTCAGTTCAATTATGTCGCGAGGCACCAGCGCCGGATTTGATCGGCATATAACGGTATTTTCGCCGGAAGGACGACTTTTCCAAGTCGGTGAGTAAGATGTTCTCTCTCTTTATTCACGTTCGGTTAGGCTTGTGTTTTCATAATTTGGGCATGAACCGAAAACAATAAATATCTGCTACATGTATTTATGATAAACGGCAGTTACAGTTTTTACACATAAATATAATATTTTCATAATCGGCTTATTCGAACATCCTCATGTCGGGACGACAAAATCTTTGACGACTGGGTTAATTTGGTACTGAGTAGGTACAACTACTAGGTAGACAATAAGTAAAACTATTTTGACGACAACGTACATATTTAAATTAAGTCAGGTTTCGCTAGCGTGATGAGTTTGATAACTTTGCCGTCGTATTTTACTGGTTCGTGAGGCCTACTCCGGTCTTGATATGTGCTTCCTCCGTTGCTCCTGTTCGTCAAAGGTCCCAAGCGACATCCTTGGATTTAAAGAGAAAATAAGGGAATTCATACTACCAAGTTCAGATCGGTAGGAAAGGTCTAGTACAAAACAGAATTTTTTACTTATTTCCGTAAAAGTGTCCGCTAAAGTGTCGCAGTTTCCAACTGGTTAGGCCTAATATTGAGCCGTGTTCTAGCCGAAGCATGGGCCCGGAAATGGCGCGAAATAAAGGTGAAGTACCAAGATAATATTTCTGGAATTGAAGGTAGAGGAGTTCCAACCTTCGTTAGGGTGATATGGATGATACTCCATCGTCTTGGAGCGTCTTTTGCCACAACTCCCCAGCTTCTGCTTAGATTTGACATACGAGTAAAGGCGCCCATACACTGTCCAACCGTCCGGCCCAACAAGGGGTGGGGAGAGGCGAAAATGCGCCCCCCTGCCAACCAGACGGCGCTTCACACACGATCCAACCAAACAAGCACCCAATCCGACCAAGTTTCCCGCGTTTTATTATTTTTCCCGAACGTGAATCCTATAGTTTTCCAATAACTCCGTTGTTTCATCAACTTCGGTACAATTCATTGTTTCACCTCTCATGATAATAACAAAACAGTAACAGTAAACACCAATTATCCAAACTCCAATATCTTGAGGTACTGGCACAACTGATAACAGGACAGGGTGGCCACCGGTCAGGGAAGTCAGGGAAAAGTCAGGGAAAAAAATGTTGGTCAGGGAAGTCAGGAAAATCGAGTGGCGAGTCAGGGAAAATTACCGCACGTCCGCTGTTCTCTTGAGATTTTGAACTGACGCACTTTATTTACTGCTCTGCTTCTGTCCAGTCATCTGATAGGTTCAGAGCATGCAATGCCTGCCTAGCGCACCTGGTGAACAGAGTAGAGGATGTCACCATTGCCCCATCCGTCCCCTCAGCTCCCCGCAGGCCTGTGGCAAGTTCTAGGGAATACGATTGGGAAGTTCGATTATGAACCAATCGATAGGGTACTTGGAACAGTAGTTGATGGCGTTCGAATATTCCTACGGGGTATTTGTTACGGGGCGGGGACTTCGGGGTGGAGCAGAGGTGGCTTCGGTCGAGACTTTCACCCCAAGGCGGCATGAAGCCCCCAAAACCACCCCCGCTAAACCCTTCTCTCCCTGCCGTACTCCTAATCCTTCCCTGAATCGTGGGAAACAAATGCAAACTTCTAACTAACACTTTGGAGAATTGAAATACTAGGAAAAACGAAATTACCTATCCTTACGTTATTATTCTAAAGGGGGCGTTCCACCAACTGTTTCCCTCCCATGAAAGAGAGAGGAAACAGTAAACAAAATATTAGTTTTTAGTTTATACAAAAAACGAGGTAGAGCTACTCTTCATGCACCATCCCCACAACCCAAGAAGTCAGTGACTTCCATACCATCGTCGATCTCGCAGCTCTGTCAACCTCATCTTGTCCCAAATTCTAATAGTGTACCTACTTTGAATTTTTGAAATTAAAAGACCTATCGGGTGATTATTGGGTTATTTGCGATGGGTCCTCCACTTCGGGAACGAATCTACTCTGAAAATCGGACCTAGCCTAACTTGTAAAAGTGATAGTGTAGTGTCAGAAAAATATCCCTACAAGAATTCTAGATCACCTCCAGAAGAAAACAACCATCAATCATGGACTTACCTTGTTTCCTAGAACTCCACTATAAGACCTGAGCTCAATTTAGCAAAACTCCGAAAATGATGGAGTACCTACTTATCATTATTTTAGCCCTCGAAAACCCCTGATATAACTCCCTTCTCCTTTATGTAGGAAGCTGTCCAAACATCGCCCTGGGGGAAGGTAAGATCCATCAGGGGATGATTCCCTAAAGGATCCGTCTTATCCCAAGGCACTATCATTGGCCACTGTGGATTCGTGAGGTAATAAGCCAAAATCCCCAAAGAAAGGATTAAGGCTCACCAGCCCTCGAAAACACCGAGGTCCACCACAAAGGTCAAGGAAGTTCGCAAAAGTTCGGCATTTCAACCTATTGAACGAAAAGAGAAATGTTTTTCCGAATTTGAAAAGTTACTTGAGCTCAGGATCCTATGAGAAGAGCGGCCAAGCCGACAATGAGCAGCCTATAGCCACATGGTAGGAGGTGACCACATTTAAAGTTACTTCAAGGAAAACATAAAAATAAAGCCTAGCTTCTCTCGAGGGGATAGACGAAAAATACTGTGATTAAGAAATTAGGTTGTAAGCCAAGAGAGAAACTAACGAAGTCTAGATGGGGTTTTGGAACGCTGGGAAAAGTGTGTACTACCTACGGAGTGGGACAAGATGCTACCAAAACTGAATCACGAGGAAAGGACATGGGTTTTGAGATGAATAGGAACAAAATCCATGTTCAAGCCCTCATAATTTATTAAACTAAGAAGAATGGAAAGTGAAATCGGAAAACATGAATAGGAAGTGAGTACAATGATAATGAGTTCTTAGATTCTATAAATTCTTAATAAACTAGAAATGTACTAAAGCCTGAAGGGATATAAAAATAAAATAAAAGGCCTAACTTCTACCCACAAATAAATCTATAGCATGATCTGATTAGAACCTAAATTAACAATTT
Source organism: Leptopterna dolabrata (assembly GCA_954871275.1). NCBI lineage: Eukaryota > Metazoa > Arthropoda > Insecta > Hemiptera > Miridae > Leptopterna > Leptopterna dolabrata. The sequence goes on along the minus strand of OX940974.1, from coordinate 86,650,297 downwards.
GGTCGATACTTTTACAAATTTTTCTTTAATGAATAATCTTTTCCGTAAAGTAACGTAGAAAGGAAAATCCTCCCCTAAATCCTAGAAAATACTCACACGGAAACCCCAAAGATAAGAGTTTTGAGATGGAACCACCATCACAAGATTTGAATTAATTTTAGTGTTAGACATTTATTTCTTAGGCATGGAGATAGCGTTAAGTTAGAAAAAAAACCCTTGAGGGCAAGGTTAACTTATAAGGGGAAAAAAACCTAACCCTATCCCCATATGTTCTTATAATACTTCTCACTTGATCAAACCACAAAGAATAATTTAACTAAAGGCCAATTGCCAATGAGACTTTCATTATTTTCCGGGGAATCTTGAAAAAGAAGTAGGTTTCTTTAAGTACCTAGATTCTGTGACTCCGTTACGTTTTAGCATTTTCAATTAAGACTTTAACTTTGGTTGGGAAACTCTAATAATTTTGGACTAGGAGGAAAGAACCAAGATCTTACCTTAATGCAGCAGGAGGAGAGTAGCCCAGGGAATCTTCAGCAGCCAAATGTCCAGATTCCGACTTCTCCCTTTCCCAAGTCAACTCCGACCTCCCACTCCCCGTTTAATAAGAAAATCTTATACTCTGAGGAGAGGGGCGACCGAGCGAATCCCAGGAAAAGGGGCTCCGGTAAAACTGTGGATTGATGACTGAGGCCATACTGAGAGAGATTATTTCCGAATATTGGAGAGTTTATATAGTTGACAAATCGAAGGAGGGACATGACGAAATTCGCCCGTATTTCATTAATTATTCTAATTTGTTACATTAACAATTGTTTTGGGGATTTCGTCACGTCACAGTATTCTTCTTCCACTTCCACCAGTTTCTTTCCAGCCTTGAATTTTCCTCCATTTCACAATAAATTACATCGATATGGATTCAGCTAACATCGATGGTATCGATGTTTATATGTTAGTAGTTAATACTTTGACACCATTGTTTAAACCATTGATAGCACACCATCAGCATGGTTTTTGTAAAAGCGGGTCAACCTTCAAATCTTTTAGTTTTCACCAACTATGTATACACACAGATTGAACAAGGATACCAGGTCGCCACCATATACCTAGATTTTTCCAAAGCGTTTGATAGGGTAGATCATAATTTATTCTTATATAAGTTGAATGCTCTCGGCTTTCAAGGAAATACGTTAGATCTTGTTTCCAGTTACCTCACCGATCGTTCCCTGCTAGTGAAAATCAGAAATTCCCTATCGTCCTCCTTCATTCCTTCCTCTGGAGTTCCTCAGGGCTCTCATTATTTTCAAACTGCTTCAATCACCAAAACTAGATCTAACTGTAGTTAGATCTAGTTTTGTTATGACTGTAGTATGATGCTAATGTTTCAGTCTAAATATGTTCAATTTGAAGTTGATTGGTTTACAATATACTTCAAATATTTGAAGTATATTTTCGATGTTAACTGTCGTCTCTGTACAGCTGGGCCTTGCCCGTTCTGTTAAATAAATATCGGAATGGTAACATCGATGTTCAATAATATCGGAATCGATGGTTAAATGTCGAACATAGAAGTCAAAACATTGATGTTTCGATAACATCAACCATCGATGTTCCATCCCAAAAAAAATTTTAGGGGGTTCCGCGCGTGGGCGACGGGGCGGGCGGAGATTTTCGATTGTCCAGCTGTAAAATCAGATAAGTTCAATTATGATGAAATGTCTGCACGTGTCGGGTACTACTGCATGCAAGCTGTGTCAAGCCGAGGGTCGGCATGTGGTTGGTTAACGCTTGCATTGTTTTATGGATGATTTTGGTTTATTATTTTCAATAATGAACGTTGGAATCGACCGCGAAAAATTTTACCCCCCACCATTGCCATTTTTTACGTTTTAAGGGACGTAGAATACGAATATCGAATAAAAATATTTCCTTCCGTACGCCGTCCAACGCCACGGTCCGCGGCTTTTTTCTTAGTTCCCATGAACCAAAATTAACGAAATTTGGTATATATATATATATATGGGTCCCGTTTGGGCTCTAATTGATCCTCGAAGATCAGCGTTAATGTCGCTCAACTGCAAGGGGTGAAAATAGGGGTTGAAATGTCCAGAGTATCCCTATCTCGGGAAATTGTATTTTGAGATGTGGGTTTTCTCGCATTTTTAAATAGTTAGATTTTTTCTGAATTTTTGAGACCATCCGGAACATTCTACGATGTTGCCATAAAATTTGCTATACAATTTGCTGTAAAGAGCAGTGTGTGCGCAAGCATCAAGCTGAGCTGAGAGCGCACAACACTGATCTTTCGGCCAGATGGGCGCTGTAGCGCAGTAGTCTAAGTGAGGGTTGTAATGTCAAAGTTCTCGAGATCAAAACCCTACTGGGACGTGAATCCCGGTAGGGTTTGATTGGCAGTGACCTGTTGAATTCACTCCAGATGAAGAATTTCTCTTCAGAACTTGTTTGTTCCTTTTTGCCATTTTAGCTACTGTTTTTGATTGATAGAATATATTTCAGCAACATTTAACACGTGATTTAGGTAGCTACCTAATAACGAGTACGGGGTTAGGTACTAAGTCACGGAGGGTCTGTGATCTATACAGGGTGGTCCTTAATGAACGTACCACCCTTTCAATTTCGTTGGTTGTGGAGAAATCAAAAAACTTGTCGAAGTAACCTCCCCTTATTTTTTTACAAAGAATTCAAAATTGCAGGTTGAAGCGTCGCGCATGCGCGCAAATGCGCGCTGCGCGCACCAACTTTGTTTTTTCAAATGGAACCCCCCCAATTTTTATTGCAGATTCGCATTCTACATCAAATTTCATGAACATTTTACTTCGACAACCTTTTTTTTCTACTGCGCGAAACGGGCGCCAGGAGCGTTCAAAGTTGCTAAAGTCATCAAAATTGCGCAAAACATGGATTATGGTAAACCCCAAGTGTGGCACATGACTTTACATTGTTTTTCAGCGCTGATTCACGTGGTGCTATCAGTTTTTTCGATTTTATGCCCTTAATCTACGTTTTTTGGTGAAATATTACAGTTTTTCCGAAGTATCAACTTTGGCAGTAGATTTATTTTCCCTCGCCCTTTCGCAACCCGGGCTTGGGACCGGCTAAGGCGGGCTTAAAAATAATCACTTGGTGTTTTTTTATTGGACTTGATGAACCCGAAATAACAGCCAGAAACATGGTCGTTTTTTTAAGAAAAAAGTGGCTTGGTTCCTGCACCCAGAAGGATACTCTGAGAAATCATGACCTCATTGGGCCACATTTCTTGACCGGTGGTAGCCTCAACGGGGAGAGATACCTTCAGTTTCTCCAGGAGGTTCTGCCTGACTTGTTGGAGGACGTCCCTCTCGCCACCAGGCAGGCAATGTGGTTCCAACATGATGGTTGTCCTGCCCACAACGCACGGGCTGTTACACGCCATTTGGATGCCCGATTCCGTTCTCGGTGGATTGGCAATCGGAGCCTGATTTCTTGGCCAGCCCGTTCTCCGGACTTGACTCCACTAGATTATTTTTTATGGGGTTACCTGAAGAACAAGGTCTACGACGCCTCCCTCCCTCCTATCGCAAGTGCTGCCGAATTGCAACAGCGGATCATCGACGCCTGCGAATCGGTATCTCCGGCATCTACGTTCGAGGCAGTCACCACCGAATGGGCTCGTCGAGCTGCCGCCTGTTTGGAGGACGAAGGCGGTCCATTTGAACGACTACTGTGAACGATTTATTTTCTTAATTTATTTTCTTTTATTCTTTTTTAAAAAAGAAGGAATTGTTTTTGTCGTATTTTAGCAGAAAAATTATCGAGGAGTGTGATTTATTTTTAAGCCCGCCTTAGCCAGTCCCAAGCCCGGGTTGCGAAAGGGCGAGGGAAAATAAATCTACTGCCAAAGTTGATACTTCGGAAAAACTGTAATATTTCACCAAAAAACGTAGATTAAGGGCATAAAATGGAAAAAACTGAGCTAAATCTAAAAACAGACAGTACCACGAGAATCAGCGCTGAAAAACAATGTAAAGTCATGTGCCACACTTCGGGTTTACCATAATCCATGTTTTGCGCAATTTTGATGACTAGCAACTTTGAACGATCCTGGCGCCCGTTTCGCGCAGTGGAAAAAAAAAGTTGTCGAAGTAAAATGTTCATGAAATTTGATGTAGAATGCGAATCTGCAATAAAAATTGGGGGGTTCCATTTGAAAAAACAAAGTTGGTGCGCGCAGCGCGCATTTGCGCGCATGCTCGACGCTTCAAACTGCAATTTTTGAATTCTTTGTAAAAAAATAAGGGGAGGTTACTTCGACAAGTTTTTTGATTTCTCCACAACCAACGAAATTGAAAGGGTGGTACGTTCATTAAGGACCACCCTGTATAGAAGGGTTTTATTTACAGAGAGCTGTGATCTGTAACAGAAGGATGTTCTATACAGAGAAGTGTGGTCTGTAACAGAAAGGTGTTCTATACAAAATAATAAACCGTTGTGTAGGAATTTGCAGCATTTTTTGTGCTGACGCTTGGTAGTTCGCTTTGCTGTATGCTGGTTGGTTGGCGTCTTGTGCCCCGATCGCTCCTCTAAATTAAAAATTTATTTAGGTTAGCACATTAATAAATTGATACATAAATCCTTCGGTTTAATAATATTTAGTCTAATTACCCGTTTATTTACCCTTTAAGACATTTAAATTTGACAGAGAATATGCTAAAATTTAGGCAGGGAAATCGGGAAAAAGGTGGAAGAGTCGGGCTTCAAAAATCTCGGAAAGTCAGGGAAATCGACAAAAAAGTCAGGGAGAAGTCAGGGAAAATGAAAATCCTGATCGAGTGGCCACCCTGCAGGAGAAACTGATAAAAATTACGTAAAACAACGTGTGTCTGCTTCAGACGAACAAAAAATTACAGGAGAAGAAGAAGATGTTGGTCCGACAGCGCCACACACGGTACAACTTGGTCGGGAGTAATGGAGGGGGAAGGGCACAACCATGTTTGTTGGGCGGTTTTGCCATCCGACCACACCCAACCAGGTTGGTCGGATCCAACGGTTGGACGTCCTCCCACACACGATCCAACAGTAGGGAATGGGAGGCGTTTTCATCTCTCCCCACCCCTTGTTGGGTCCGACGGTTGGACCGTGTATGGGCGCATTAAACCTGGTTTAAGTATTGCTGGTGTTTGTTTCTCTGCAATCATGTTGAAATTCCGTCATAACTAAGCCCCACTAGGATTCACTCTAATTTCGTGGTTCCTACATGAACCGTGACATCTTAGACGAGGAGCCCTCTAGTTTTGCCAATCTCAGGAAAAGCCCAATTAGGTATTTACTTACATTTACTAATTGATGAGTTCAGTCTCATCTAACCTACGAGATTAAGCAGGTTTACTGTCCATAAACAAATTTAGTTTGAAATTGAGACGTAAATTATTTCCTCTGAAAATTTTCTGTCAAGGACATTTTAGTGAATATCCTTCAAATCATGGAAAGTTGCGACCATCAAGTGCATGTCAATATTAATTTATGATAACACGTTGCCTTGTACTCTTACTTGATCATTTCTGGCTGTTCTAAACAGGCATACGTCTGTTATGCGTAGAGTTTTGATTAGGTACCTAACTTGTTCTGAAATGATCTCGTTTTGGTTCTTGTGAGAAGCAGCATCTGGCATTTTACATATTACCCACACGGAAAGATGATGCCCATGGGTCGGTATTTTGCGTTTTTGGTCAGCGGACTCTGTACCCTTTTTAAACGTCTGTGTACCCATTTCATTGCCGAATTCCAGAAAAGGTCTCGTCACAGCTCGGAGCGCTGCATGTCCAAGCAGTGGGTCGGGGGATACCAGGGTGGCCACCGGTCAGGGAAGTCAGTGAAAAAAATGTTGGTCAGGGAAATCGAGTGGCGAGTCAGGGAAAATTACCGCACGTCCGCTGTTTTTTGAGATTTTGAACTGACGCGCCTTATTTACCTATCTGCTTGTGTCCGGTCATCTAATAGGTTCACAGCATACACTGCCTGCCCAGCGCGCCTAGTGGCACAGAGTAGAAGATGTCACCATTGCCCCATCCATACCCTCAGCTCCCCGCAGGCCTGTCGGAAGTTCTAGGGAATACGATTGGGAAGTTCGATTATGAACCAATCGATAGGGTACTTGAAGCCGCTTTCTCGTATACCTAAGTACTCATTTCTTGTACAGGTACTTAAGTACTAATTATTTTCAAACTGCTGTTAATCACCAAAACTACGATCTAACTGTAGTTACAATGATGCTAATGTTACAGTCTAAATGTTCAATTTGAAGTTGATTGGTTTATAATATTCTTCAAATATTTGAAGTATATTTTCGGTGTTAACTCTCGTCTGTACAACTGGGCCTTGCCCGTTCTGTTAAATAAATAAATATCGGAACGGTAACGTCGATGTTCGATGATGTCGGACCTTTCAACATCGATGGTTAAATATCGAACATAGAAGTCAAACATCGATGTTCTATAACATCAACCATCGATGTTCCATCCCAAAAAAAGTTGTAGGGGGCGCGGTGGCGGGCGGAGATTTTCGATTGTCGAGCTGTAAAATAAGTTCAGTTATGTGAAATGTCTTTGCAGTGTCGGATCTTAGTGCATGCAAGCTGTGTCAAGCCGGCGGGCGGAGATTTTCGATTGTCGAGCCGTAAAATAAGTTCAGTTCTGTGAAATGTCTGCAGTGTCGGATCTTAGTGCATGCAAGCTGAGTCAAGCCGGCGGGCGGAGATTTTCGATTGTCGAGCTGTAAAATAAGTTCAGTTCTGTGAAATGTCTTTGCAGTGTCGATCTTAGTGCATGCAAGCTGTGTCAAGCCGAGGGTCAGCATTTGGTTGGTTCACGCTTGCATTGTTTTATGGAGGATTTTGGTTTTTTATTTTCAATAATGAACCTTTAGAATCGACCACGAAACTCCCCCCCCCCCCCCCCCCCCCCAAGTTGTCATTTTTTACGTTTTAAGGGACGTAGAATACGAATATCGAATAAAAATATTTATGCGCTGTAGCGCAGTGGTCTAAGTGACGGTTGTAACGCCGAAGTTATGGAGATCAAAACCCTACCGGGACTTGAGGGTTCGATTGGGAGTGAATGGTTGAATTCACTCCAGATCAACAATTTCCCTTCAGAACTTATTTGTTCCTTTGTGCCACTTTAGCTACTGTTTTTGATTGATCGAATTATTTCAGCAACATTTAACACGTGATTTAGGTCGGTACCTAATAACGAATACGGGGTTAGTTACTAAGCTACGGAGGGTCTGTGATCTATATAGAAGGGTTATCTATACAGAGAGCTGTGATCTGTAGGGTGCTGTATACATAGAAGTGTGGTCTGTAACAGAAGGGTGTTCTATACAAAATAATAAACCGTAGTGTAGGGATTTGCAGCATTTTTTGTGCTGACGCTTGGTTGTTCGCTTTGCTGTACGCTGCTTGGCATTTCTTGTGCCCCGATCGCGCCTCTAAATCAGAAATTAATTTAGGTTAGCACATTAATTAATTAATACATAAATCCTTCAGTGTAATAATATTTACACTGAATAAATATTTCAATTGAATAATATTTAGTCAACTTACCCGTTTATTTACCCTTTAAGACATTTAAATTTGACAGCGAATATGCTAAAATTCAGGCAGGGAAATGGGGGAAAAGCTGGAAGAGTCGTGCTTCAAAAATCTCGGAAAGTCAGGGAAATCGGCAAAAAGGTCAGGGAGAAGTCAGGGAAAATGAAAAACCTGATCAAGTGGCCACCCTGGGATACGTCATAACTTGTATTCATCCATACAACTTGTATTGTACCATTTTCTTTTCGTCAAGAATGACCACATCATTTATGACGTGAATGTCGGGCAAACCTAATGATGACTGAGGTTCTTGACGAAAAGAATCTCAGGCCTGTGGTTTTCTAGGATGATATATGATATATCTACCAAGGCCAGCACGCTGTAATCTTGTATTATTATAATCAGCTAATGTAGCAGGAGCTGTGGTATCAATCATTGCTAACCAACATTCTGCTTCATGGAACCTTGCTTCCAATGATGTTTGGTTTATTCAGTATTTAATTCGTATTTGCTTGGTGTTTTTTTGTGTTCAGAATATGCCTTCAAAGCAATTAGTTCTGGCGGCCTCACATCAGTTGCTGTGAAGGGGGAAGACGCGGCAGTTGTCGCCACACACAAGAAGATCCCGGTAAGTTTTCCTGCATAGCAGTATTGGATAGTTTTGTTCTATTTGATTCATATGGCTGTGGTGCTGGTAGATTGCTGTGACTGTAACGTGGTTTAATTAACCAATCAAACCACTTGCTACACCATTGGTAATTGTTCAATCAATCCAAAAAAGTTGTGTTCAGAAAACTAGTACCTAATACTGCTATGATCTTGCAGCGCACTTACCTATTTACTTCCAGTGAATTATTCTCATTATAAAGTATAATGTTATAGGCTTCTTCTTGTTCGTCGCTTTCACTATTGCTAGCAAAATTGTTTGAGGATACAGAAGCTGTTCAATGCTTAGTTTTTAAAACTTCATCAGTTGGTTAATGCATATTTATCGGTTGTGGAACACTCATTTAGCCGACCTGAAATTCTGGCTGTATGTATTGATTTGCTTTTGTATGTCTACCTTTGTGTGACATTGTTGATGATATCAGATCTTGACAAGTTAGAAATTCCAATTTGTCCAGAATATCAACGGTATTAGTGTAGTTTAGTTGAGTCTGAGAGGAAATGGTACTATATTCGGTATTAGGCGAGGCCTCTGTGGTTGAATTTAAATTAGTGTTAGACGTTAAATGACATCAGTGGCATTGAGGCACATTCATACCTTGATAGATGGTTGGTTCCCTGCTCATAGTAGATAGTAGGTACTGTAAAATCTGCTTATTGTGAGAGCCTTCAAAAATGTTAACTATAACCCACTTTACTCGTTAGGCCAAGAGTAGAGTGCGAACACAGATAGATAGATACAGATTTACAATAACAGTTTGGTGATTGTGGATCTAATGACGTGTTCTGTTACACCTGACAAATCGGATTCTCCACCATTCATCAACCTGGAATACTATTCTAGAGAAATTAGTAAATGCGTTTCAGATTTGTGCGAATTCTCCATTATGAGTTGTTTTAGCAGTGGTTCCATAATTTGTTGGAGCATACAAATCTGTTATAGGGTGTCCTTAATCAAACCAAGTTAAGCATGATTGTGGTCCAAGTTACCAGTCAAGCTTCAACTTGGTTCATCAATGTGTTGACGTGATTATTTTGCCGATGCTATTTTTTTATTTCTCTCTTTTCTAGGACAAACTCGTGGATCCCTCAACTGTCACAAACGTGTATAAAATCACTGATGTGATTGGATGCGTCATGACAGGGATGCCTGGTTTGTATTTTTGATTAAGGTTATTGATTATTAGTTAATTTGCTATTCAGTTGAACGCGCTTAGTTACAAAACTGGTCGTTTTCAAAATGAGAGGTTCTTCAGATAATTCCAATAAGTTTGAGGAAAAAATGCCACCAGCTGTAGCTCTAGATGTGAAGAACACAGCATGATCATCTATCAGAGTGAATAACGAGTTCGTAACTGACTGCAATGCTTCAAGCCATCTCAGTTATCTCCAATGTCAGAAGAATCAGATTTGGAACTCATTTCATACTGATGCTTTCATACTGATTCAATAAGTACATCTATATAGTATTTGTTGATTCCATTTTCCGAAGTCAGTGCTCATGTAATTGGTCGTTAAGTATGGGCAAGAACTAAATCACTCGCGAAGAAATCGTGGAAATCCATTTCAAAGAAAAACGGAGTTATTGAAAAAATAGTCTATTTCCACTAAGACACGAAAAACGCAAAAAACACTGTTAGGTATACCGGTTTCGGTGATCAAAACATCGTCACTAACACACAATAACTGAAGGCACATTGGAGAGGTGACCTTATAAATAGTCAAAAAGTGAAATGTGGTCGATTGGGATTGGTTGTGAAGAAGAATGGTGAAGGGAACAAAGGAAGGGGGGTCGAATCTGATTGGTTGTGAAGAAGAATGGTGAAGGGAACAAAGGAAGGGGGGTCGATTCTGATTGGCCCAGGAAGAGAATGCCAAAAAGTGAAAGGAACATGAGGTGATCTGGGGGGGGGGGGGGGGGGGGGGGTTGAACCAAGCTGTTACAGAAATGAACGCAATAATGGAGAAAAACTTGAAGGAACTACATCGATGTGGTATGGGCAAATGGATGTAGTGGGAATAGCAACTCGTCACTAAGGCAACCCAACAAGTACATATGTTATCCCACATCAAAAGCTTGTATGTTTTGAAACGTTCTTTGGCTGATTGCTTGACTTCCAGCCATTCATCTCCTCTTCTGTTTTCGTCGACGCTGCACTTCAATTTCACCTCAAGTCGTTTGCCTTTCCTTTGACTTGTTAATCAAGAACTTGATGGTAGTTGTTGTTCATGGAATGGACGTAGAACTTCGATGTAGCCTGGGAGTGGGGCATTTATGCACTTGAGGCGTTTTGCTCACTGAACAAAAACGTCTGTGCCCTAGCTGTGGCTAGGGGCCCATCTATTGTGATTCTGAGCTCGTTACCTTTTTGAGGGCATGGGGTCGGTGTGGCTATCCCTCTCGTGTAACAACACCCGGATAGCCGAAGCCGGTATTCAGGAACCTATGATACCGAACATGGATAACGAATTGTCAATACAGAATGAGATACCGACGTCGTTAGCTTGCCTCACGAAATCTGAGTCTACTAGGGCAAGCAGTTGACTGGAACTCCTTCCGTTATCACTGTTGCCATGATGATAAGCAGTGATGAAGCGAGTGAGTGTGTGTGTGTGTGTGTGTGTGTGTGCGGGTGTTGATGATTATGTGTGTTTTGAATCCCCCGAATTCACTCAGTGGCTGAAATAAATGATCATACCTTCGAAGTAAAAAATTGCAGTTTGAGATCACTTGACACTTGGGATAAGTTTTCATTTCAATTTCTTGTATCGGCTTGTGATATTAATAAAGTTTCTACCGTTTTTAGCTCAAATGTGTCATATATTTTTGTATAATGCCAAATTTATTTGTATAAATTAATCTGATTTCTTTTAAATTTATTTTTTATAATGGGTAGTATCCGGAAATTCTGATAAATATGTGAGTGAATACCTATCTCGATTACATATTGTTATAGATTGACTTTGACAGTGGTGTGTCCTATATGTTCAAAATCCTATATTTTCTAATTAATTGACATAACCTATTAAGGCCACTCGCAGTAGATAATGTAGGGGATAGGTGTCTACAGCAAAATTAGACAGACAGGTACTTGGATTTCAGGGGATAATCCGTTCAGTCTGGAGAGTAGGAGCAGTGGACAAATTTCGTTCGTTAGGTTCATGGCCAGGTGTCGACTATCCTAAAGGTTTTTCTGAATACACAGGGATCAAGGGAATAAGGATTTTGTCCATCTCGTAGCGCTCTTTCAAACCGAGGGCGATACCTCCGTTCTCTTGCAAAATTTCCAATTCCCAAGCTAGGAATTCGAACGCCATACATGTAATGCCTGACATTATTAACCAAAATTCACAAGCGCACGAAAAAATGCAGTAGGTAGGTAACTAACTACCTGTCTGGTGAAATGCGATTTTAAAAAGTAGGTTACTACCCAAAGTGAAATAAAACCGACTAGTATAACACTTGAAGTCTTCTGTATCACTTCGTAACTACTACCTATGAACAACGTAATTTTAAGGTTCACGTTACTTATGATGTTTTTATGACATCACTGTTATAATTTTTTTCTTCATATTTCATCACCTACTTTAGGTTTGTATTCTGTGAACTAGGTTATTTGCACTTACTTGTGTGCAAGGTGGGATATAATTCCTATGCACAAATAAATCTATTATCTTATAAATTATTAAGTCACTAATTTACTTACCCACGGTAAGTATCTACATTGGGCTTCTTAAATTAAATAAAATCGAAAAAACATTGAAAAGGAAAGTAGGGGTACACCTACCGTTATGTTAATAAACACCGGGACGACTGCAACGATGATCGTTCAGCGATTATCGTAGAACGAATAATCGTTGAGCGATAATCGTTGGTGACCATTTTGCTCGGAGCGTTTTTCAGAGCGACGATTTTCGAGTACTCTCGAAACCTCTCGTTTCTCATTCGCTCCCTGACCGTTCAAGAGGAAGCTTACGTGAAGTTCGATTCAAGAATGAGTTTGAGTAAAATGAGTCTACAAAGAAGACTGATGCTTCGGTGGCTTCTCATCGAAGAAATGGAGGACGTCGAAGTGCTTAAGAATATTTATGGAATGAAACGGGCGGGAATTCACCCAATTTTTGTCCAGAGAGATACAAAAGGGAGAAATTTACGAAATTTGGTTTATAGGTCTCGATCGGGGTCTAGTTGGTCCTCGAACCTTGTCGTTGCAGTGAGTCAGTCATCTCTAAGGGGTTGAAATTTTTAGAAGGCCGTAGCTCGAAAACTTTCATCAGAAGGGTATGGGTTTTTTTTAAACGTTTTTCAAGTGATCTTGAACTAAAGAATTTTTTGAGACCACCGCCCAGACGTTCGTTTGCACCGAAAACTTTCGTCAACACGATCATGAATCAAACGGTATAAATCCGGCCCAGATATCATCAGTAGGGAGCAAATGATTATAATCACGGGTGGCTGTATGAAGTCGAGTTGGTTGTTCTGCGATATTATTTCATTGAAAAATGGTGGATCTATTGGATTTTGTGGTAGGTACTTCCGAAATTTGAACCAATGGTGAAGTATTGTTGATGGGGAAATTATTGCACAATGGTAAATTATACACAACGATCAATTATTACACAACGGTTCATTATACCATCTACGTAGAAGGGGCACCTTAAATGTTAATTATTACACAACGATTTATTATTTGCCATTATTCTTCATGAATAACTGCAGATAAAAAATGATTGAATTATTGAATCCCGTGCCCGATTGATGGCTCTTTTGGATTTTGTTGATAAGCACTTCTGCAACTTGAACAAACGTTGAAGTATTATTGGGTAAATTATTATACAACAGTTTATCATAATATCTAAGCCTAATATCTAAGAAGCCATAATAATATCTAAGGCCAAGTAGCCAGTAATAATATCTAAGGAGCCATTTTTCACAAAAACAACCAGTCCGGCCAAATAATCGTTCACGACTGACGATTATATCCACCCCACACTCGTACGACTGTTCCCGCTGTACGATCGTCGTTAACGATCCAAGCGGCAGTCGTGCGGAGCAAAACAGCTCCATAAGGAAAACAAAGAGATAGCACGCAGCGATAATCGTTGAGCGATAATCGTTGGACGATCATCGTTGCAGTCGTCCCGAGCAATATGTACCTTTACTTAACAAAAAACTTTTTTACAGGTGTAAATTTTTTTTTGGGTGTAACGAGCTTTAGGTACGGTTACCGGGGGGTGGGGAGGGGGGGGGGCATAGAACCGTGGGAATGGTTACGACCCCGTAAATACAAGTTATCTACGATTTAGCGATAACTGACGCTATTGAGCGCTTACAAAATACCAGTCGTCGGCATTTAGGGACGTCGATATTTTTCGTTAAGCTGATGATATTTTATTGTCGTCTTGGTTCCATACCGAGTTGCAGAATCACACTGATGGCACTGCAGCCATAGGCTTACTGTGCCTTCCATGGTGATCTGTTTCCTTATTTCCCTAGGATTCCCTAGTCCAACTGTCCCAGGCCCAGTGGTTTGTTGGCGTGTTTGTTCCAAGGAAGCCCCTCTGTCAGGTCCCAGTAGGTGGAATCGGCGTTGTAATAGGGCTTCACAGTCAAATGTGGTGTGGCCTGCAATTCCCTTATCTTTGTCACATAGTATACACATGTGCCTGTTTGGAATTTGACACATGTGTTTTTGAAGGTGATAGTGGCCTGTGATGATGCCTGTCTTCTTTCTGATGTCTCTTTTATTTAGATGGAGTACTTCTTGTGTAAGGTTTGGGTTTAACTTTGGTACTGTGCGCTTACTATGTCTGTGTCCTTGTATTTGGTTCCAGCGATGTTCCATGTAAGGCCCATTTCCTAATTATCCCATCTATTAGGTTTGTTCCATCCAAGCGAGTTCAGTAGAACGTATTATGCGCAGATATATCCGCGCATAAAACTGTGTTCCTACCGTGTCGGTTCCATGAACCCAAACTTCTACTTTCTACATCGACTGTACCGATCCGTGTTCCTTCCTCGTCAAGTGCAGAACAGTCCCGTACCGAGTGCGGGACTTTTCCGCACTCACGGCGATCGATGTTTTTGAAGTGAACCCAAGAGGTAACAGTCTGTAACCTCCCCAAAATTCATTTGTTCTGTTGGTGCCGTGTCGTGACCGCCGTTACCGTGACTTGTGCTCCAATTCAATTCCGATTCAATTTTGGTTTATTATTTTCAATAATGAACAGAGCCCTTCACAATATGGCATTTATTTTTGTGAAATAGGGCTCTATAAAATATGGCAATATGGCACTTATTTTGGCCCAAATATGGCACTTATTTATCTCAATATGGCACTTATTTTTCAACCCTCTCCGACCACCCCAGATATTCTGCGACGATAATATCACAACATGCAAGTTATTTATGCTAAATAATTTATTTTATTTACAAAGCTTTATACAAATAATAATAATAATAATAATAATTATTATTATTATTATTATTATTATTATTAAATAACAACATCAGGTTTGCTGCAACGCTTTCCATTGAAAATCCCAGCCGTCGATCACTCAGAAGGTATTTCATTTTTGAGAAAGTCCTCTCCACATCAGCTGATGTTACCGGGGCGTATTTCATAGAGAGGACATCAGCAGGTTCCCAGCCTTCCTTCAGGGTGGCGACCCGTGGAAGCACCCCATTCCAAAAGGGTTAGAGGCTTTAGTAATCCCTCTACACTAATGGCCTCAGGGTTCGAGAAACCTCATGTCATTCAGAAATTTTCACTTCAAATTTTTTTAAAATTTTTTTGAAGGAGTTTCGCGAAAAAAAGGCAAAACATGGCACAAACATGGCATTTTCCCAAAAATCGGCCGAATATGGCATTTTACAAAAAAATTGGCAGAATATGGCATTTTTGTATGGCGCCATGGCAATATGGCATTTGAAGGGCTCTGATAATGAACCATTGGAATCGAGCATGAAAAAAAAATTCTTACCCCCCCTCAAAATTTGATGGTTTACGTTTCAAGGTATGTAGAATCCAAAACTGCAATAAAAATATTTCTGTCTGTCCGCCGTACGCCGTACGGGCCACTTTTCTTAGTTACCATGAAAGAAAATTGATGAAATTCGGGTTATAGGTTCCGTTCGGCGTCTAGTTGG
Organism: Leptopterna dolabrata; assembly: GCA_954871275.1. Classification (NCBI taxonomy): domain Eukaryota; kingdom Metazoa; phylum Arthropoda; class Insecta; order Hemiptera; family Miridae; genus Leptopterna; species Leptopterna dolabrata. Next base: position 86,634,893 of record OX940974.1, on the reverse strand, counting down.
TCCTCGAAGCTCGACGTTACTGTGAGTCATCTCTAAGGGGTTCAAAATAGGGGTTGAAATTTTCAAAACGCCTATACCATTTTTTTACGTGAATATTTTTACGGTTTTAAATAGTTCTTGAACTTGCGAGTTTTTTAAGACCATCCGGAGCGTCGTACGTCCAGCCGTTCGTTCACAGTAAGGCCCCGAAGTTTGCACCGACAGGCATTTTCGACTCCAGTGTGAATGAAATTGTATACAATTCAAACCAAATCTCGTAACCAGAGACGCGCCCACAATAGGAAATATGGCGGAGATGAAATCATTGCTAGGGATCACCTGATTATATTGACGGAGTATGAAATCGAGTTGATTGTTCTGTGATATTATTTCATTTGAAAAATGATGGCTCTTTTGGAGTTTGTTGGTAGGTAGTGAAACTTGAACAAACGTTGAAGTATTATTGATGGGTAAATTATTACTACGGTAAATCATTACTCAACGGTAAATTATTACACAACGGTTCATTATACCATCTACGTAGAAGGGGCTGGAGTTTGTTGGTAGGTACTTTCGCAACTTTTTTCACTCCTCATCAACAATTTCTTTTCAGAACTTCATTATGTGTGTTTCTTTTTGTTAGGTACTGTTTGTCATCGGCAGAATTATTTTAGCAACATTTAACTCGTGATTTAGGTAGGTACCTAGTAACGTGTACGGGGTTAGGTACTAACCTACGGAGGGTCTGCGATCTACATTATATGTATAGAATAGTACATATCATAAATTATATAGACGGGTTATCTATACATAGAGCTGTGATCTGTAACGGAAGGGTATTCTATACAAAATAATAAACCGTTGTGCAGGGATTTGCAGCGTTTTTTAGTGAGAACCAAATTTGCGTTCCTACCGTTATATTTTCGAACTCGCACTCACTCGCACTCGTATCTGCACCTACCCCCACCCCATTCGGTTCCGTACTGGCGGGTGTCGCACTGATGAACTCGCACTGACGCGGATGGACAAAACCTATTTTGGATTCAGTGATGCCTAGCATTGGCTCAGGGCCTGTAAAGGGGGTGTTCCCCCCCCCCCCCTTGACTAGTACTTCAGCATTCTCATTGCCCTCTATTCCCCAGTGTCCAGGTACCCACTCCAAATGCACCTAGTTTTGCTGCACCCCAGTGTGTGGCTTTCTTGATGGGGAACACAAGCTAGTTAAGACATCCAATTTATTGGGACAAAATGCGTTGGTCCTGTAGAAACCTGGATTCCAAACATACGAGTAAGACGGATAATGGGGACAAAACATTGTTTAATAGTTTTGCTTCTTTTTGGCAATGCCCCCCTCCCCATGCTTGTATATGACAGATTTGAAATACATACCACCTGAGTTTCTTCCACCTTCGCCAATTCAACTACTCAACATGGAGATCATAGAAAGCTTGAAAATTCATTATCCTCAAATACTTATTGGCTAGCTTCATCCTGGATTCAATTGAGCATAATCTCTCGTTGTCTATGGTAGCTTATAATTTATAAGTCAACTATCTGCAAGCTATACAAATCATAACCGATTATCTACTGGATGATGAGCTTCCTATTCCTCCCTCCCCTCTTTGTCACATTTTCGCATACTTTGCCACACTCATTTAGAAACTAGTGAAGGAGTGAGATTATTTGTGACCAGATAGCAACACCTGATGATTCATTGAAAATAGGGATGGTGGGCTGACACTGTGGGAGCTGGCAAGCTCATACATAGGTTTTCAGTTATTTGTAGCTGGTTATATAATTATTGAATAGTTCAATATATAAGTAATGTTATTGTAAGGACACTCATCATTTCATTTCTTCTTCATTCCAGGGGACAGTAAATACCAAGTGCAAAGGGCACGCCATGAGGCCAGCTATTTCAAGTACAAATATGGGTACGATATCTCTATAGATGTCTTATGTCAGAAAATGGCTGACATAGCCCAGGTGTACACCCAGAATGCCGAGATGAGGCCTCTTGGCTGCTGTAAGTGTAGTAATTATTATTTTTATAGATGTGTATAGAAGGGGATGTGCACAATTATAGGTATGGTGTGGGCGTGTGTGTATATGGAAGTTGTATGGAAATGTTTGCTACCTGATGCTTTGTGTAATCGGAAGCATTCTGTGATACTCAAGCAACACAAAAATCGTGTTGAAGTGACGGCAATCTCTCAGTTTATCGAAATTGGCTGACTGTCATGTCGTGGTGAAGCGTGATTTTTTTCATATGGGGTGCGTGGGACAGACATCAACCCTACCACCGCCTCCCAAAAATCCACTGAAAACTGGATAAACTACCTGTGTAAGTTGGTGTGTTTTATTTATTTACATAATATCTTGCGTATCCATGGTTAAACCCCATAAATCTGCAGATGATGGACCATGATTGAAACTGTGGTGATTCGGACCACAGAAACTGGGGTCAGACATAACTTTTGCAATAACTTCATTTAAAGATAGAAACATGGAGCAAAAATGAGTGAAGTACAACAGTGGTTACGTAACAGGAAACAAAATTGATAGATGCCAAGTTGGATTCGCAGTAACAAGAATCAAATTTTAGGTGGTCAGGAAAATGTAAAAAGAAAATGACTGAAGAATTTGGATAGTTCATATACGAGAATTCCGAGGGTGGGGCTTTTTTAGTGGGGGGCAACTCAGTGATTCAACAAGGAACATATTCACACTATTTCTCATGTTTTTATATTTTTTATTAATTTCATTTTTTCCAAAACTTGCGTTCCCTTTGTTCCAAAAATTGCTAGTCCTTGCCAGGCATCTTTGAGGCTTTGCCACTGCGTCATATCAATGAGATCTTATTCACTGCTGTACTCTTCTGGTGGTTATTGAATAATATGTCACAGTTTTTCTCAGTATTGTGATGAGCTGGTATTACTTAGTGCGTTTGATTTCAGGCATGATCTTGATATCGTACGACAGCGAGAACGGCCCTCTTATATACAAAACTGATCCTGGTGGATACTACTGCTCTTTCAGAGCTGTTAGCGTCGGTGCTAAACAAGTAGAAGCGAACCGGTACCTTGAGAGGAAGCTCAAAAAGAAGAAGAACTACGACATCGCCGAGGTGGTTCAGGTATGGGCCAAATTCAGGAATTCACGTCCCAATCTATTCAGAACCCAATACACTTTTTTGGCCGGTGCTCAGTTTCAACTACGTAGGAAAAGCCCCATAATTATTTAAAAACATTGTGTTACTAGAATAATTTCTCTTCCATCTTTGGCCAAGCATTATGAGATTGAATTATTCCGATTGACTATTTGACCTGACCCAGTAGTAGAGGGTTTCTAATAGCTACAAAACTGGTGGTATTGTATCGTGAGATACGACTGTGCATGCGTGAGAATTTACCTCATCACATCTCACTTCCTTGCATGGTATCCTGCCGTATACTGCCTTAATTTGGTAAAAACGCCTCATCTCAAAACTTTACAAAAATTTAGTTTTCACATAATCCCGCCAAGTTCGACCTGTACATTTTTTGGTTTATTATTCGGTGAATAATACACCTACTTATTCCCTCAGCAAAAAATGTTTATGACACCCTCTCAAAATTTTTTCTTTTACGTTTCGAGGTGCTTAGATTCCAAAACACTGCAAAGTCCTTGTCATATGGGTTTATTATTCTACTGTTCATACCTACAGAAATGGTTCTGGCTGTTCTTTTATTGTTGCTGTCGTTTGAAATAATTTAAATAGCTATTTCTGGTGGTTTCCACCAACTTCGGCCCCCCAAACGTGAATTAGGTACTTTTTTTTTCAAATTATCTTAGATCATTGGTAGTGCCATTTAATCGTCTTGATCCACGTGTTGACACTTTTTCTAGGGTTGTTATACAAATTGGTGGTGATTTCAGACGATTTCGCAGGTTTTTGACTCATAAAAAATCAATTTTGGTGGCTGAACATCTGGTACAACCTCAATTTTCCACTCCTTGGTCAAAATCGACTTCATATTCGGTCTTCTCGTCCCCAAAAACATGGAAAACGATACCTCAAAAGCTCATTTTACTAACATGTTACTAAAACACAAAAAGTACCTATTTTTATACACATTTTCACTCATAACACCCCTGGGTATATTCCTATCAGGCTGCAAAGTTTCAGGACACAACTACCGACTTTTTTAGACCGAAAATGAAGCCTGTACACGTGATACGGCGGACGGACATTGCATTTTTGGAATCTAAGCACCTTGAAACGGAAAAGAAAAAATTTTGAGGGGGTGTTAGAAAATTTGTTTGCTGAGCAATTACATAGGTGTATTATTCACAGAATAATAAACCAAAATGCTATATCCGTCCGCCGTATCATGCATATCTGCTTCAGTTTTGGTCTAAAAAATTCGTTCTTTCGCACACAGGCTCCATTTGGGTCCAAGTTGTGTCCCGAAACTTTGCAGCCCGATCAGAATATGCCCAGGGGTGTTATTGGTGAAAAAATAGGAATTGATCCAGCGGTACGCCCTGCGCATGCGCTAACGTTAAATTCAACTAACACGCATAACTTTCACAATTTTGATTCAATTTCGCTCAAATTTGCAAGGGTTGTTTGGACAAGGTCTAGTGAGTTCCAGTATGAATTTCAGCATGATCGGACCCTCGGTGCGCTCTGCGCATGCGCTGGCGTGAAATAGATTCAATTTCCTTGTTACAGCCGTAGTAACCAAAGATTTCACCTAATTTCAATGTAATTCTCAGGGATTAAGCGGGTAGGGCCCATTGAGGTCCCATATAAATTTCAACATGATAGAGCCAGCGGTTCGCCCTGCGCATGCGCTAACGTGAAATTCTTCAAACACGCATAAATTTCGCAATTATGTATAATGGACGTAATGTATTATGGACGTCATGTTATGTAATATGTATATTTCATGTAATGTTATGCAATGTTATGTTATGTAATGTAATGTTATGTAATATGTATATTTCACGTTATGTAATGTAATGTCATGTAATGTTATGTAATGTAATGTAATGTTATGTTATTTTGCTTCCGAGTCTGTTCTATTTTATAATGGATCACTCTGATTGTGACGAGGAAGCTCCTGTGCCATCACCTTGGCAGTGTATTTTGGTCCTGTTTGCGCTCTGAAGCTCGGCAGCTCGATCGGAATACACACAGGGGTGTTACGGGAGGAGAATTGGTGTAAAACTAGGGGTTTTCGAGGGATTTTTGAGGTTTTAGTGAACATGAGCTTGTTAGGTATCGTTTTCCATGTGTTTTAGGGCAAGAAGACCGAATATTAAGTTGATTTTGACTGAAGGGTGAAAAATTATTGAGGTTTCAACTAAGGTTTAGCTCCCAAAATGCATAAATTTGTCATCATAAATTTTTATAATAACACTAAGTTGTATTAGCAGGTGAATGAAGACAATTAAATGGTACTATAAATGATCAAAGATAGTCTGTAATGTGACAAGGGCTTTGCAGCGTTTTTTCTTTTTTCTGCACCGTAAAGTCGTTTTTCCCATAAGACTCAACACAAAAAAGTTACTGGGCAAAGCAAGTTTAATTTGGCTATCATTTTTTCTAAGAGTTCCTGGCTACATACTTGCCTGTTAATGTGGGTGGTTTGTGCATATAAATGTTGCTTGATTTAAAACGCCTTTCATGCAATACATCTGTATTATTCGAAGTTGCACTCAATATTTCACCTCCCTGGGACTAATTGATACCCAAAAGAATGAAGTTATAGACATCAACTGGAGGAATGGAAGAGCTGTTTTCCACCAAAAATGTTTGATGCACTCTTTTGAATAATTTACTTGTTAGGTGAGTCTTTTCGCCTAATTATGGCAGCATAGATACCTCACCTTATCCGGATCCGGTTGAAACTTATAAACGACGAAACTTGTGGTCGTTGTTAGATAGTTTTCACAGTACAATGAAGGAACACTTTGGGCTTAGTTTTTTCATCACGAAATTAGGTAGCTACCCACTGATTGAATTGAGTGCAATACTAAACAGTATAATCTGTAGGTGTAGTGTACCTACCAAATGTTATTTCTAGGTGCAGGGAATTGCATTACTTAAAGATTGGCATAGACATGTCAGAACAGCTGTGTATAGCTTACACTGTGCTCGTCCTAGCTGTCATACCGTTCTGTGATACGGTACAGATACTCATTATATACTAGGAACTCTCTGTATTATTATTCAGTACAGGATTCTTCACGGTCGTTTCTCCTTAAATGTTTCAGCTGGCCATCTCCTGCCTCTCGTCAGTTCTTTCGGTGGACCTGAAAGCATCGGAACTTGAAGTAGGAATAGTTGGAAAGGACGAGCCGAAATTCAGGTAAATACTGCTGAAATGATTTAGGTGGTACCAGTACTTTATTTGGTTAAAAGCATGTCCTCGCTCACCTAATTCTAATATGCTTATAATTTTACATAATTGGATATATCTCTAGTTATAATGTGAACAGTCTCATTTTCCCTCGCCCTGTCCGTCGAAATATGCAGACTGAAATATTCCTAAACCTCAAAATCATCACATATTACCACCAAACAAAGAAGGACTGATGAAAAGTGGGTAACTTAACGGGTCAGGATTACACATTTTGACCTCTAAATCGCATTCAGATCTCTCAAAAATCTCAATGCACAAATTCTCTGATCGAAATTCTGCCAGGGTAGGCACTGATAGCAAAAGCTCCCGAATTTCAGAACCCATTTCTAGGGGATATCCCTGATTGCATAGATACTCTTCATATTGCACCCTTTTGGAAAGCTCTTCTCATTGTAGTTAGTATATAATTCATCTTGCCATCAGTATCTTACAATAATTATTGGCTGAAAAAATGAAAGACTGCATCTCCTAAATTTTGGTGTTTTGAGCTCATTTTTTTTTTGCAGCCATTTTGTGGTGATGTCTTTTGCAGCAAAAGGGCATAACCTGCCTGGTAAACCTGGTAAAATTGGGTCTTAAATTGATTGATTCAGTGTTTGGAGGGTGAGCCCTGTACACCACAATAATACCTGCCAGCTGTCGACGCCACTCCTTGCATCATTGATATCTGTAGGAAGGGAACATGTTTGGTAGTGTATCATTCACATTTCGAGTTTCCCTACTTTTAATTCGAATTTGATTCAACATAATGCGCCTAGTGTGCATGACTCACTGGTGCCACCAATAGCCCGCCATACACGAGCTGATATTTGCGGCAGATTTGGTCGGCCGACCTCGTCTGCCATATATCGTTAACGATCAGGAGTGACAGATGAGATCGCTCGCCGTACCTTAACGTGAAAATTTTATCTGCAGACTTTCCATGCCCAAGATCTGTCACCCGATCTCATCTGCTTGTTAGTGGGATGAAATCTGGAAGATTTTTAAATATTCAGGTCTGTCACCGACGTTCATCTGGCAGTTTTGAGTTATCGGTCGGATCCGAAAGTTTTTAGAGATCGGTGACAGATTTGCAGTAGGTAAGTTGACGCCATGGGGTTAGTGACTTTTAATAAACGCAAATTAGCCAGTTTTGCGGCGGGTATTTTTCTCATTGTCCATAGAACGGTGCTACATTTTGGTTTATTATTTTCAATAATGAACCATTGGAATCGAGCATGAAAAAAAATTCTTACCCCCCTCAAAATTCGATGGTTTACGCTTCAAGGTATGTAGAATCCAAAACTGCAATACAAATATTTCTGTCTGTCCGCCGTACGGGCCACTTTTCTTAGTTACCATGAATAAAAATTGATGAAATTCGAGTTATAGGTTCCGTTCGGGGTCTAGTTGGTCCTCGAAGCTCGACGTTACTGTCAGTCATCTCTAAGGGGTTCAAAATAGGGGTTGAAATTTTCAGAACGCCGTAGCTCAAAACTTTCGGTAGAAGGGTATGGTATTTTTTACGTTATTAAATTTGTCTTGAGCTAAACAATTTTTTGAGACCACCCGGAGCATCGTACGTCCAGCCGTTCGTGAGCACCAAAAAACTTCGTCAACACGATCGTGAATCAAACGGTATAAATCCGGCCTGGATATCATCACTAGGGAGCACCTGATTACAATCAAGGATGGCTGTATGAAGTCGAGTTGTTTGTTCTGCGATATTATTTCATTTGATAAGTGATGGACTATTGGATTTTGTTGGTAGGTAGGTACTTGTGAAACTTGAACAAACTTTGAAGTATTATTGATGGGTAAATTATTACACAATGGCAAATTATTACACACTGGCAAATTATTACACAAAAGTAAATTATTACACAACGGTAAATTATTACACAGCTCATCTACCAAGAAGGGGCTGGATTTTGTTGATAGGTACTTTTGCAGCTTGAACAACCGTTGAAGTATTATTGATGGGTAAATTATTACACAATGGCAAATTATTACACAAAGGCAAATCATTACACAACGGTAACTTATTAGACAACGGTAAATTATTGCACAACAGCTCATCTACCATGAAGGGGCTGGATTTTGTTGATAGGTACTTTTGCAACTTGAACAACCATTGAAGTATTATTGATGGGTAAATTATTACACCATGGCAAATTATTACACAAAGGCAAATCATTACACAACGGTAAATTATTAGACAACGGTAAATTATTGCACAACAGCTCATCTACCATGAAGGGGCTGGATTTTGTTGATAGGTACTTTTGCAACTTGAACAACCGTTGAAGTATTATTGATGGGTAAATTATTACACAACGGTAAATTATTGGACAACGGTAAATTATTACACAGCTCATCTACCAAGAAGGGGCTGGATTTTGTTGATAGACGTACTTTTGCAACTTAACAACCGTTGAAGTATTATTGATGGGTAAATTATTACACAATGGCAAATTATTACACACAGGAAAATTATTACACAACGGTAAATTATTACACAGCGCATCTACCAAGAAGGGGCTGGATTTTGTTGATAGACGTACTTTTGCAACTTAACAACCGTTGAAGTATTATTGATGGGCAAATTATTACACAATGGCAAATTATTACACAAAGGCAAATTATTACACACCGGTAAATTATTACACAACAGCTCATCTACCTTGAAGGGGTTGGATTTTGTTGATAGGTACTTTTGCAACTTGAACAACCGTTGAAGTATTATTGATGGGCAAATTATTACACAACGGTTCATTATTCTATCTCCGTAGAAGGGGAACCTATACAGGTAAATTATTACACAACGGTTTAGGTAGGTACCTAGTAACGAGTACGGGCTTAGGTACTAACCTACGGAGGGTCTGCGATCCACATAATATGTGTAGAATAGTACATATTATATTATAGAGACGGGTTATCTATACAGAGAGCTGTGATCTGTAACAGGAGGGTATTCTGTACAAAATAATAAACCGTTGTGCATGGATTTGCAGCGTTTTTTACATTTTTCTTCATGTAGTCAATATTTTTTAACTCCCACAGGCAAGGTCTCTCCTTGTACATGTCTACCATTAATTCTATCAATTCATTCTGCCACTCTTTTTTACCCATTTTCAAACCACACCGATAAAAACCGATTTCTATATAGAGAAGAGATCTCAGGGGACAACAGAACTAGGGGAAAACTAGTGGACATCTGAAAGTTAAGGGGCTCTGCCCGATCCATCTAACAGATCTTTGAACCTCAGACATCGCTTCCGAGAAGTCTGCAGGTTAGTGGGGGACGCCCGACTATGATCTGCCAGATTTGAACTCTCGCCGATATGGCCGGTTTTCATATCTTTCATCTTTTTAACACCCACTAACGCACAGATATTTCCCACAGATATCGTTTAAAAACGCCAAAACTGCCGCAGATATCTGCTCGTGTATGGCAAGCTAATACCAGTGAATAGGAGGGGTGTTAGGTATTGATTTTCCTGGACAAACATGAAGCAGACCTACTAGTTTTACTACTCTTCCTTTGAACACAGCTGATGACCTCTGTTACGAATCATAGAAAAATTGTTTACTGTTTGTCCTAAATTATGTTTGAACTTGTTTTTGACAAGTTTGTGCTAGTAAATTCTAGCGCACGTCCACTACTTGATGCTATCTACAAGAAGTTATCTCATTTTTGTTACAGGTTAATTGATGAATTAGAGCTGGACTTGCACCTCACCCTCATTGCTGAGAGAGACTAACTTTGCATTATATTAAAATGGATCTAAAAATTTTTCTTGATCCTTTCATTTTTTATCTGCATTTGTTTTGGGAACATGTTTCAACTTGAGTTCATCCACATTTGGTTTGGGGACGTATTGTTCAAAATTAGGTAATTCACTTTTCAGTTGGCTACAAATCGTTCAAACAGGTCATCCGTGTTTTGTCCGGCTCAGTTTATTACAAATGATCCACCTTTTCTATTTTGAATGAATTAATATATTGGTATAAAAGAGACTACTTATAATTGATTTTGTTTTCACCAATTATCAGGTATGATTTGGTCATTTATAATGACTAATGACATAATCAAAAATTATGTCGAAGACCGCCATCCTTCCAGAAGTATTGTAGGGCCATCTGGGTTGATCCTGTAGATCCCTAACACACAACCCTTCCATTAGATAAGAGCTTAAAGAAGGGGAATTGTATAGATTTGAGTTCAAGGTTTGCGCATGCTTAGTGGCTACAATTCAGGCGATTGTTATGAAGTGCATTCATTTCTTCTGAGACAGCCCCACCAAATTTGAGCGAACTGGATGTGGGGTAAATTGGTATCTCATATTTGGTTTGCGCATGCGCAGTAGCTATATCCATCATCCCATCGCAGTGAAATACATAGGGGACCACCTGGAAGCTACACCCACCAAATTTGAGTTAAATCTGGGGCAACTGATTCGCAGTGGCCATACCAATGAGCCAATCGTTCTGAAATTCCTAGAGTGCCATGGATTCGTGAGAAATGCGAGTACCTCGAATTCCGTGCACACCCAGTGGCCATACCAATGATTAGATACATAGTAGTGAAATTCATAGCGGACCATCCAGGGCATGATCCCTGAAAATTTAAGCAAAGTAGGATTTGAACTGAGGAATTTACGTGTGGCAAGGATTTGTGGGTACACAGACCGACTGAACCAAATTTATTCAGAAAGTTGAGTGGAAATTTTGATTTTGGAGGCATTTTGCTTCCTCACTACCGAAGGTAGGAAAGCCTTGAATTCGTGATTGAGTAAAAAAAAAATTGTCTTCCAAAATGAAAATTTCCACTTCCATTTTACGTTTCAGACATCAAGGAACATTTTAGGTACCGTGTCTGTCTGTCCGTGGTAAATTCCTTGTAACGCCCATAACTACCCGAAATAATGGTCGAACTGGGCTGGAATTTGGAGGGTAGTTGCGGGTTGGGTCACAGACGATCCCATACCAAAATCATTGAAAAAGTACGGTAACTGTTGGCTGCGCATGGGCAAACGTAAAATACTTGAACAGCTCATAAATACCCTAAATATCGTTGAAATGCGTTCAAACTTAGAGGGTCGATCAGGAATAATACTTTGATAGTTCCAAATGAATTTAATTGGAATCGTACTGTAACTTTCGTCTGCCCATGCGCGAACATGAAATGTTGACCATTTTCTTGTAACGCTTCTAACTACGCGAAAAACAGTCGGAAATGTTGAGGGTACACGCGGGTTGGATTGCAAATGTCCCGTTTCAAAATCATGGAAATCGTTTCGTCTGCGCACCCGCAAACGTGAAATACTTGAAACGCCCGTAACTACTTTAAATGTAGTTGAAATGAGCTCAGATTTGGAGGGTAGATCAAGAATAATTCTTTGATAGTTCAATAAGGATTTAATTCGTCTGCGCATGCGCGAACATGAAATGTTGCCCATTCCCTCATAACGCTTCTAACTACGCGAAAAATAGTCGTAGAGAGCTGAAATTTTGAGGGTACAGGTGGGTTGGATCGCAGATGGTCCCGTATCAAAATGAACCTACGCAACTATTATATACGTTCATGTGATTCAAGTGAGGAAGCTATACGGCCTACTCGAATTGGCAGACGTTTTTCCTCTCAAAAGTGAAAACAAAGCTTCCACTACCTTGGTAGGCTTGAGAGCAAAAATGTTATCAGCTAAGGAAGTTAGCACTTAACAAACAAATGTTGGTCACCTGCGGCTAATGTTAATTATAGAGTAGGTTCCAGCTGAAAAAATAACATGGAGCAGGAAACCCTATATGTGTCATGCCAGAGATTCAAACTCAGTCAAAATGTTTATAATGGCAGACAAAAGAATGAATACAAATTTGACTAACATTTGGTTTATTGTTATGTGAATAATACACCAGCCTATGTATTGGCCCAGCAAAAAATTTGTTGGAAACCCCCTCAAAATGTTTTCTTTTACGTTTCAGTGTGGGTAGAATCCAAATATGCAATGTCCGTCCACCGTCCCATCCATATCCACTTTATTTTCGGTCTAAAAAATTCGTTCTTTCGCACATATGATCCATTTGGGCTCTACTAGTTGTGTCCGGAAAAACTGCAGCCCGATCGGAATATACCCAAGGGTGTTGTGGATGAAAAATGGGTGTAAAAGTAGGTTTTTTTGGTGTTTTAGTAAAATGAGCTTGTGAGGTCAAGGTATGGAGAATCCGAAAATGGAATTTAAAAAAATTTCTGTCCGTCCGCCGTGCCATACTGCGCACTTTTCGTAATCACCATGAACCAAAATTAATTAGATTTGGTTTGTAGGTCCTGTTTGGTGTCTAGTTGTTCCTCGAAGCTTGGCGTTACTGTCAGTCATCTCTAAGGGGTGAAAAGTAGGGGGGGGGTTAGAATTTTCAGAACGCCGTAGCTCGAAAACTTCTTCTTTTTCGGTTACGGTTTTTTTTTAACGTTTTTAAATTGATCTCTAAGTATCGAATTTTTTGAGTCCACCCGGAGCGTTGTACGACCAGCTGTTCGTTTGCACCGAAAAGCTTCGTCAACATGATTGTGAATGAGGCTATACAAATCCAGCCCAGATATCATTTCTAGGGAACACCTGATAATAACCACGGATGGCTGTATGAAGTCGAGTTGTTGTTCCGTGATATTATTTCATTTGAATGATGGTTATTTTGGATTTTGTTGATAGGTACTTTTGTATCTTCAACAAACGTTACCTATGCTTCGTGAATAACAACAAATAATTAATGATCAAATTATTGAATCACACGCGTTTTTATGAAACTGTAATACCCGGGCCGGGTTCAGTACTCAATTTAGGACTTTCCTGGGGGGAGCTCGGTGATAGGTACTGATCACAGAAAACAGTGACCTTCGCAAAAGGGGTAGCTATACAGGTAAATAATAAACGGTTGTGTAATAATATGTAGCGTTTTTATGAGTGAAAAGTTTGGGAAATAATATTAACAGATGAATCAAGACAGTTAAATTCCCCTATCAGTGATCAAAGATAATTTGTCAAAATGGGAGCCTAATTCGTGTTTTTGGGGGCAAGCACTTGTGGCCCCCAAATCAATTATTGCACATGAAAGAAACAATAAATTAACAGCCAACATTTCTGTAGGGCATGTCCAGTAGAATAACAAACGCATTTAGCAAGGACTTTGGAGCGTTTTTGGTTATGAAAATCGCTCATATTCAAACTCTTTCGTGTGCTGTTACAGTTATTCTGGCGAAATTTGGATTTTTTCATCTAGCAGTCATGGTCAGCTGATACCGTCAGGAGTTACGCATAAATACATAATATCTGGAACTAGCCAGAATGCTTCAAAACGGGTTCGTTGCAAAAAGCTTTTCAAAAATACCTAAAGTTTTTGGACCCATTTCAACTAGGGCAGCTGCATGTGTTCAAGTAAACAATTCACTAAATTACTAGATCCACATAGTAGGTAATTGAAACCATTTGGTCAAGGACATGAAGCATCCTTCAGATGGTCATCAAAGACTGAGAACTAGTACACTAAGGCACAGAGTAGAAGTATTGACAGTTTAGAAAAAGGTTTTATTCAGATTATGTACAGGGATATACAAGAAAAGTGGGTTCTCAGTTTCTACATAATAGTAAAACGTGGCGTAGTTCTTGATTCGGCATTCCAAAGTGGCCATTGTAAAATCTCACATAACCATCGGCTACGATGTACAATTCAGAATTACCTACTACTGATAGAAAAACTGGATTTAACCAATTCCTTGACTTGAGGGACTATCAGTAATGATTGTTATATATCTAAAAAGAGAAAGCTACCTACTTGAATCGATAGTTCACTACTGCAGTGGAGCCCGGGTAATTCGAATCTTCAAGGGACCAGCAACAAAATCTAAATAGTGGAGCAAATATTCTAGTTAATGCCCGAGATATCCACATTTGGGATATTCGCAGGGGTAAGCCCATCCGAATTGCAGTGGCCTTGCCCAGGGGTAACCGCCTTGAGGATCAAGTAACTCAGCTATGAATGATAGTGAATAGTAGTAGTATTCTAATTCGTGAGACTGAAAATTAGGGGTCACATTTTATGAAAAATTTTAGAATTATTGAAGGTTTATTACAAATACTATTAAAAAAACTACGTCACAATATATACACACATTTGCATTACACCTACACATTAGTTATACGTCCTTCATTCAAATTTTCTTTAAAAAAAACCTGTATCAACGTATCAAACCAACACAGAGCAAAATCCCTCCTAAATAGTCGAGCAAACCCATTAATTCGAGGTCGCTGAGTTAACAGTAAACAAGTTTCGAATTAACATGGGTTAGCTCGCAAAAGAAAAATAATACCGGGGGAACAATATATATATATCGGTTTTCTTCGAATTAACGCAGTTTTTCAATGGGAACTGTCGGGATTCTATTGTACTGATCAACTGCAAGCTGGGAATGAAACAAGTTTATTACAGAATCGTTGAAGTTACCATGTTGAATACATTTGTATGTACAAGCAGGCATTGTTAGGAATATTATATCCCAATAGCAAGGATGCAAACTATGCAGATTAGTGGAAGACTTGCTGAAACTCTTTCAGGAACTTCACTCCTTCGGTCACATTTAGAATATTTTCCTGAAAGTTTGGGGGATTTCAGTTAAGAAATGGGTGAGCGTTTTCACTAGGATATTAAATTGATCGAACAATGGTATCAAGGAAGATGGAATGCACAATGATGGCAGACTAGAAAAGAGGACTGTGTTCGAGAAAACTCGGTATTTAGACGACCGAGGAAGAGGAAATTCTACATTAACTAGTATAATTGCTATTTACGTGTAGGTATACTTTGGACTTACAAAATCATACAAATGTCAAAAATACACATCCCAGTTCAAATCAAATCTAAGTTGTGACTGACTTTCTTTGTTCAAATCCTCCTACTTCCGCTTGAACTTTCTCTCAATTGTTCGGGAGAGGTTTGTGAAAATGCTATACGTAATGGAGAAAATCTGATTGAAGATTTGAATTCAGCATAAAAAAAATACGTAAGAAACACCTGTTAGATTTCAGACATCGTCCAAAAAAGTTAAAATGCAGCATTGTGAAATTAATCTATATATATATGCACTATACAATTTTGTAAATTTCTAGTTTTCAATAAATTTCTTGACCTTAAACCCCTTCAACCCCCCCCCCCCCCCCGAGAGAATTAATTTAAATAAAATTTAGACTCATTGAAGAAACCGAAAGGCGAAATTCGAGAGATCAATAATCGTTAGGTAGAATTATGTACTAATTTGTCGTTTGTCTGCTTTCCAGCTAATTCTATTTTACGGTTTTTCCAAACTTGTGTTTCTCCGCTTTGATAGCATTGAAACCTTCTAAGGTACAAATTAGAAGAAAATAATGAGGAACGGATGACGTTGATTTAAATTAATTTGGAAGTAGAGGGGGAATCCTCCATGCCACTGACTGATTTAGCCATAACAGTTGTTAGAACACATCCAGAAGGGATGGCAGAGATTGCATAACGCTTCATGACTCATACTGATGCACAGAAACGATCAAGTTGATGAAATGATTCACTACAGTTGTATATTCTTTCCGTCGGTTTGCTACCACACAGAACACAAGTTAGTTACCTATAAGAGCTACCGGACCTTGTAGAAAACAGTTTTTCCAACTTTTCTCTGGCAATAATCGGTCGATTTTGATGATTGTTCTAATTTTTCCATTCTCTCGGGCAGTGAGCTCTTGAAATTTTGGAAACTGTCAAATTTAGGTACAATTTTGACATTTACATTTCGAATTTCCACAGTGCATAGCACTGAAAAGCATAAAAATAGGAAGAATGCCACAAGTAGGGATGGCATCACAATATCGGAAATATCGATATTTAGGTTCCGATATATCGATATCGGTTTTTGACCTTTGATAGCATCGGGAATATCGATATTTTTGAACCGAGATATCGCCTAGAGGATGTCGTCAGTGAGGTACAAAAACTCGCACATTCTACATCCACTTGACTCTACAAAGTGGGGTTTCGTGGTTCTGATCACTGATTCAACACTAGTTTTGACTTATGATTTGATTGGCGTATAGTTACCGATATTTTACTAACTTTATTATGACAAACTTTCATTCATTTTTATTTTATTTTACAGTTATTGTAGGGTGCGTAGGCCTATAGTCAGTTTGTACTATCATGTTGTACTAAAGTAACATAAGTAAGAAATTGTAAAATGTAATAGGCTTATTTTGTTACTTTTACTAAATGCATTTATGTGTTATTGAATGTATTATGTTTATTGTACGATATTTCTATCACTTATTTAACCCTCAGTTTTGACTTATATTTAGCTATATAAATATGGAAATTCCGATATTTTTCACCCGCAATTTTTGTACCGTCGATATGTTGCTTGCGATATATCGGAAAACCGATATATCGATTTACTTAAAATTTTTGCCGTCCCTAGCCACGAGACGTATCAAAACCGACTGATTATTGCCAAAGAAAAGATGGAAAAACTGCTGGGAAATCTCTTGACATGGAAAGGAAGGGCCCATTTGGTTCAGGTTGAGCTCAGGCGTCTGCCTATGTGTGGTAGGTAGGGGACTGTTTAAGTATCAATACTGTTTTCCCAGTATCGGAGCCGATACTTTTTTTATCCCTCACATTTCATCAGTTTCAACACCTACTACGTGTAGGTACTATTGACAGTACCTGTAACTAGATTGATGGGAGACCAACCACTTCAACAAATTAAAGAAAGTTGATGTACCACCACCTACAGCTCTCAGTGAGAATCAGCTGTCCTCCATTTAGTAGGAAGGGCCAACAACATGTTAACTTGGCAACCAACCAACCTAACTCAATAGCTTTTTGATTGGATTTTCTGTGTTCTTTCTTGTTTCTGATGTGATTGTGCCGAAATTAACGAAATAATGTCATACCTTGTCTTGTTATTTCAATAATTTTGAAAAACAAGCGCCCAAACAAAAAAAGGTTTCTAATAAAAAAAAGAAGTGATTTATTGTTTCGTTCATTTTATAATATTACCTATCCTGAAATAATTCTTCGCTAGGCTGATGATAGTATTTTATCTTATGTAAAAACGTGGGATGTGATAATATACAATGTCACGCTGACGGAGAGAGAACAAAATCGACATTTCCACCCATTTTTGAAAAAGTATCGATACTCTGAAAGTATCATATCGATACTTTTGATACTTTTAGATGTATCGATACGATATATATATCGATACTTCTGAAGTATCGGACATCAGTAATGTGTGGAGCCAGGGGGTGCTGCTCATGGCTACCCCCACTCCCACCCGGGGAAAGCCGTTCGGCACCACGAACGGGTCGGGACAGCGGTGGTCCTCTTAAGCTTCGTCCACACTATGCGGAATGAGGGTGGGCACCCTCGTCGGATCCGAAAAGGTGAATAGGAACGGTCGGGTCAGCTTGCCTCAGTCCGCCTCCAGTCTCCTTCGAGTTCTGTTTTCCTGGGCCCGTAGCATTTCACTGTAGCGAATTTAATTTCTTTATTGAATTTCTTTGTTGATCTGTGAATAATGAGTGACGAGGAAGAGACAATTTTAGCAGCTGCTGCAGCAATCGTGCTTGGAGTTGCTGCTGGTGAAATTCGCCACGTCCGCCCTCTAAGATTTTGGGTTCGCCCCAGTATTCGGCATGGTAGGAAAAAACGCTGCAAAGCCCTTGTCACATGGGTTTATGCTACTGGACATACCTACAGAAATGTTGGCTGTTTATTTATTGTTTCTTTCATATAAAATAATTGAAATAGCTATTTCTGGTGGTTTCCACCAATTTTGGCCCCCAAAACACAAATTAGGTACTCCTTTTTTTTAAAACTATATTTGATCATTGGTAGTGCGTGCCATTTAACCGACTTGATCCACGTGTTGACACTTTTTCGAGTGTTATTCTACAAATTGATGGTGATTTCAGACGATTTCCCAGGTTTTTGACTCATAAAAAATCAATTTTGTGAGCTGAACATCTGGTACAACCTCAATTTTCCACTCTGGTCAAAATCGACTTCATAATCGGTCTTCTCGTCCCCAAAAACATGAAAAACGATACCTCAAAAGCTCATTTTACTAACATATTACTAAAACACAAAAAGTACCTACCTATTTTTACACACATTTTCACTCATAACACCCCTGGGTATATTCCGATCGGGCTGAAAAGTTTCGGGACACAACTAGGGCCCAAATGGAGCATGTGTGCGAAAGAACTAATTTTTTAGACCGAAAATGAAGCCTGTACACGTGATAAGGCGTACGGACATTGCATTATTTTTGGAATCTACGCACCTTGAAACGGAAAAGAAAAAATTTTGAGGGGGTGTTATAAAAATTTTTTGCTGAGCGAATACATAGGTGTATTATTCAAAGAATAATAATCCAAAATACAGCGCCAGCACATTTATGAAAGATTTGCTACTTGATGAGGTAGATGCTCTCAACTACGAGTATAGGAACGAGGGAGGCTTAGCAAACTTTTTCAGGATGAAATGTTCTGACTGAAAGTTTGTTGAGCCGCAAATCGCGAAAAAAACCTGACTGGGGCGATCGGCATGTCCACATTGTGATTTATGATTCCAAGCGGATCGCCTTCCTTTGATCCGGACCGACTCGAGTCGGGTTGCGATCGCCCTCAGTCGGGTCGGGTCGCCTTCCGCACATTCCGCACGCGTCCACACTTGGTCACCTTTTCGGATCGACGAGGGTGCCCACCCTCATTCCGCATAGTGTGGACGCAGCTTTAAGTTCGTTACGTTCTCCGTTCCAGTCGTTCTTCTGTTCACCGTTCCTGCTCACTGTCAAAGATTCTTGTTATCACCAGCAGTCCTGCTGTCGTATCACTTCTTTTTATCTCGTCCTAGTCTGTAATATTATTTTATAGGTTGTAGTTATTTTTTATTCATAGTGCAGTGGATAAAACCTTCTTGTATTACCATTGTGCTTTGCAGACTTCGTATAAGCGTAGCATAGTTCGGCATGATTATGAAACGTTATCATTTGCGATCGCGAACGCCCCTCCGTAACCCTAAAATCGTTTTTACTTGCAGCTTCGAATCTCTCAAAAGAAAAGAATTGTTTCATTGTTTTTGTTTATACCACAAGTTAGTCGTTCTGTGATTTTATAATGTGTTACTTTGTGATTAAATACTTAATGTTCTGTTCATTAAATATTATGTACCTATTTAGTTTGTTTATATAACAGAGTTTCATTTAGGTTCCTTGCTAGTTGTTTAGTAATGTTTAGTAGTAGTTTTTCATATTGTTTCCCTACCCACACAAACATGTAGGTATGTACCTAGCCGGATTTTGCAATAAACTTGCATTTATTGAATATGCCTCATGCTTTTATGAAAACCATTGTCTAGATTTGAGTCTTTAAAAATTGAGGTTTCAAGCTAATTTTAAAATGATTTAAATGTTTTTCAAATGAATATAATATATGAGTATGAATCTATATGAAGTATGAATCTATACTTAACATAAGTAGTCACGCTGTGACTTCATAATTAGGTACCTATTTTGTAAATTAATACAAAACGTTCTATTCTTGAAATTGTATTACTTCAGTTTCTTCTCATTTCATTTTTAATTCCCCCCTGGCTATGGTGGGGAGCCTCATCAGATCCAGTCGGCTACGTAGCTGTCGACCTTAAAGTGCTTTTGCCGGGGAAATACCTGTGGTCAAGTGCGGAGTATTCCGATAATCGAAGAGAAAACTCTGGATGTAACTCAAGTGAATTGCTCTGACTGACCTTCCCTAATGCTGCGTGAATTGCCTGCTTTATCAAGCAAACAGCGTTCTCGGCTGCACCGTTTGTGCATAGGCTGTAAACAGCACCTGCCTTGTAACTAACGCCATTCCGAGCAAAGAAGGTCTGAACTTCTTCTGAAGTGAAGGAGGAATAATTATCAGATACTAATACCTCAGGCAACCCAAAACGAGCAAGTCTGGCGCAAAATGTCAATAGTGGTCCCTGCCGACATCGATCTGGTGGGAAAAGCCACTACCCACTAACTTAGAATGGCTATCTACGATGACTAGCACATAATGACCATGGAGTGGCCCCCCAGATAGTCAATATGCAACCAAATCCAGGGGGCCTTAGGCCATCCCCATGGAATGAGTTCAGAGTTCAGTGGGTTATCCTTGAATCTAGCACATTTATCACAACTAGTCACCTTTTTTTTCAATATCAAGATCCACTATGAACGAGCAAGGGCTTTGCACTTTACAACGCCAATATGAGAGGAATGTAACTGCTCTAAAACTGCCTGGCGCAGTTTGGTTGGAATCTAACCGATAACCCCAGATTAAAACATCTCGTTCGACATGCAGTTCTGTTTTATGTCGATGATATGGAACCAGATCATCAGGCACTACACCTGGCCATCCAAATTGTGTGAACTTAATCGCTTTTAGTAAGGCGGAATCCTGCTTGGAATATTTTTTTACTATATATTTATACTGTATAGGTTAATCGCTATTTTCCAGTACATAATTAAAAGTCAAATCAGAATCTATCTCAGGGGATGTCAATTCCGGAAGCGGAGCTCTAGAGAGCCAATGTGCAATATTTCTATGTGATGACACATGCTCCATGTCGGAAGTATAGTTGGATAAAAATTGTGCCCAACATTGCAGACGATTAGCTGCACATGATGGTATCCCACTTTTTGGACCAAATATGGCCAAAAGTGGTTTGTGGTCGGTAACCAGCTTCCACCTACGACCCAAAGGTATTTGTGAAATTTATGGATGGAATGGATGATGGCAACAGCCTCCCTATGAATTGCCGAGTAACCTATTTTATAAGTAGACAGCGAACGACTAGTGAAAGCCACCAGCAGTTCCACACCGTTGGGGTGAATTTGACTAAGGACACCAGCAACTCCAGATTGGATCCATCCACCGTCAGTTTTAAAGGTAATTCAGGGTCGTAGTAGGCGAGCGACCGATGCTTTTGCACTAATTCCTTAATTTTCGCATTCCTTATCCCAAGACCACTGAACATTTTTCTTAAGAAGTTGGTAGAAGGGGTGCATAGTTGAGGTGCTATTAGGAATAAATTTTGAAATTTAAGTCACAAAACCCGGAAAAGATTGGAGCGTCCTGATGTCGTGGGGGTTTTGGGGCCTCTACAACACAGCGCACATTTTCATCAGTGGTATGGAGACCATCCGCATCAATTTTAAACCCTAAGTATTCGACTGACTTCTGGCCAAAAACGCACTTCTCCTCGGATACCCTCAACCCTGATTCCTCCAACCGAGACAAAACCAATTCAATTTTAACAAGTAAATTTTTCATATCTTCCCCCCAATCAAGATATCGTCAAGGAGAATTCCTATACCCGCAATACCTGCTAAAACAGACTCCAATTTGTTCTGAAATTTACTCGAGCCAGAAGCAATTCCGTACAGAAATCTCTTAAATCGATAGGTACCCTTGTGAGTTGAGATTGTTGTAAAGACACGAATTGCTTTGTCGAGCTTTAAAACTGTTGATAAGCTTTTGTTAAATCCACCTTCCCAAAAACTTTAGCACCCTGAACTTGTTGGAAAAGTACTTCGACTGTGGGCAGTGGATGTTGATCCACTTTCAGGAAGGGGTTTATCGTGATTTTATAATCTCCGCATAACCTAACTCCGCCCCCCCCTGTTTTAAAATAGGGACAATTGGCGCACCATAGGGCGAGTTGTCGACGGGTTCGATAATGTTTGCTGCTACTAGTCGAGCGATTTCCGCTTCTACCAATGGTTTGATAGAAAACGCTGCAAAGCCCTTGTCACATGGGTTTATTATTCTCCTGGACATAACTTAAGAAATTTTGGCTGCTCATTTATTGTTCCTTTTATGCGTAATAATCGAAATAGCTATCTCTGATGGTTTCCATTAATTTTGGCCCCTAAAACACAAATTAGGTTTTAGCGAATTTTCGAAGAAAAGGAAGCTATTGTTCTCGGTCCAAAATTTTTAAAACTCGAATTTCCGAAAGATTTTTATACCAAAATCCGTTTCAGACCATCCTGAATTCACTGCCGAAAGACACCAAAAATTATATGTATGTATATATATATATATTTATATATTATATTTATATATGTATGTGTCATTCCAGACGATAACTCTCGAAAGAATTGAGATAAAAAGTTCAAATTTGCACGAAAAATCTGTCTTGGCAATCGACAGGCTAAGTTCGTAGATGGGCAGAATCGGGTCACTCTAAGGGGGAGTTTTGGGGAGTTTTAGGGGGGGAAAAAGGTTTTTAAAGGTTTTTGTACGCTGAACACGATGGTGAAATCAGAATTGCGATATCTCATTCCGTTCTCAAACTGGAGCACTTTGAAGATTAAGGAACGTGGTTATTTCTTCGAAAATTCGCTCTTATAGCCATGCTGCATGACTGGTTTTTTTTCTCTTCTATTCATCTTTGATCGTTGGTTGTGCCATTTAATCGTCTTGATCCACGTGTTGACACTTTTTCCAGTGTTATTATACAAACTGATGGTGATTTCAGACGATTTCCCAGGTTTTTCACTCATAAAAAAGCAATTTTGGGAGCTGAACATTTGGCAGAACTCGATTTTCCACTCTTTGGTCAAAATCGACTTCATATTCAGTCTTCTCGTCCCCAAAAACATGGAAAATGGTATCTCAGAAGCTCATGTTACTAACATGTTACTAAAACACAAAAAGTACCTATTTTTACACACATTTTCACTCATAACACCCCTGGGTATATTCCGATCAGGCTGAAAAGTTTTGGGACACAACTAGGGCCCAAATGGAGCATGTGTGCGAAAGAACGAACTTTTTAGACCGAAAATAAAGCCTGTAGACGTGATACGGCGGACGGACATTGCATTTTGGTTTATTATTCTGTGAATAATACACCTATGTATTCGCTCAGCAAAAAATTTTTATAACACCCCCTCAAAATTTTTTCTTTTCCGTTTCAAGGTGCGTAGATTCCAAAAATGCAATGTCCGTCCGCCGTACGCCGTATCACGTGCACAGGCTTCATTTTCGGTCTAAAAAAGTCGTTCTTTCGCACACATGCTCCATTTGGGCCCTAGTTGTGTCCCGAAACTTTTCAGCCCGATCGGAATATATCCAGGGGAGTTATGAGTGAAAATGTGTACAAAAATAGGTACTTTTTGCGTTTTAACAACATGTTAGTAACATGATCTTTTGAGGTATCTTTTTCCATGTTTTTGAGGACGAGAAGACCGAATATGAAGTCGATTTTGACCAAAGACGCGGAAATTGAGGTTTTACCAAAGGTTCAGCTCCCAAAATTGGTTTTTTATGAGTCAAAAACCTGGAAAACTGTCTGAAATCACCATCAATTGTATTGGGAAGAGTGTAAACAGGTGAATCAAGACCATTAAATGCCACTACCAATGATCAAAGATGATCTTAAAAAAAAAAGCGTACCTACCTATTTCATGTTTTGGGGGCCAAAATTGGTGGAAATCATCAGAAATAGCTATTTCAATCATTCCACATGAAAGAAACAATACATTTAACAGCCAACAAAAATCTCTAGAACTCCAATAGAATAATAAACCCATGTGACAAGGACTTTGCAGCGTTTTTGGAATCTACGCACCTTGAAACGGAAAAGAAAAAAGTTTGAGGGGGTTATAAAAATTTTTTGCTGAGCGAATACATAGGTGTATTATTCACAGAATAATAAACCAAAAGGTAGAGGTCGGGCGCAGAAAAACTTTGGAACCGCCCCTTCATTAAGTTCAATTGAAACAGTGCCCTTATTAAAACATCCCAGTTTGCCAGAGAAAACGCTAGAGAACTTCGATTTTAAATATTTCAAGATTCTATCATAGCCTTGCATGATTACAATTAATGGGAGGAGCTACTCTAATTTTTAACCGTTCATGATTTTCAAATTAATATTTAGTTCCTAAAGATGCAATATATTGATGAAAGGGATTTAATTACATGTTTTGTATTCAATGTTACCTGCATTAAAAAATATCTTGGCAATATATACGACAAATGGTGTGTTACTACACTGATATGTAGATAAACCTGGTTCAGTTTCTTCCAGGTGTTTGTTCGATCTACAGTTGTGCCTACTACCACAGCACACTGAGTAGTAAACTGTAGCATTTTGAAGAAAAATAACCAACTATTGTCTTCCAATTAGTGCTCACTCTTCTGTCTTCCTCACGTAACCTTAATATCCCTTCAAACCATCCAATTGACATTAGTATATTCTATGGTTGTGCCTTCGTACTTGTTGTTACGAAGCGGGGACTTCGGGGTGGAGCAGAGATGGTTTCGGTCGAGGCTTTCACCCCATTGCGGCGTGAAGCCCCCAAAACCACCCCCGCTAAACCCTTCTCTCCCTGCCGTACTCCTATTCTTCCCTGAACTACGGGAATTAAATGCAAATGGCTAAGTGGCCTGTCTAATAATTGAAACTCAAAACCAAATGAAGTTACTTATCTTTACCTTGTTAACCTAAAGGGGGCGTTCCACCAACCGTTTCCCTCCCATAAATGAGAGAAGAAACAGTAAACAAAATAATGATTATTTTAGTTTACATCAAAATAGAATCGAGGTAGAGCTACTCTTATCTCACCCACCCAATTTTTACTGAAGTAAGTGACTCCTCTACCATCGTCCACCTCGTAGCTTCACCAAACGCATCTTGTCCCAATGGCTAATCGTGTACCTACTTCGAATTTCTGCAATTAAAAGACCTATCGGGTGATTATAAGATTATTGGCGATGGATCCTCCACTTCTGGAACGAACCTACTCTGAAAATCGGACCTAGCCTAACTTGTAAAAGTGATAGTGAAGTGTCAGAAAAATTACTGCAAGAATTCTAGATCACCTCCAGAAGAAAACAACCATCAATCATGGACTTACCTTGCTTCCTAGAACTCCACTATAAGACCTGAGCTCAATTTAGCAAAACTCCAAAAATGTTGGAGTATTATAGTTCAGGCTCTCGAATCTCCCTGACCCAACTTGCTTGTCTTTTGCGAACGGAAACATACCTAACATCACAAAGGGGGAAAGTTGGAACTATAGGGCAATAATTCCCGAAAGATCCTTCTTATCCCAAGGCACTATCATAGGCCACAGTGGATTCGTGAGGAAATAAACCCCGATCCCCAAGGAACGGATCAAGGCTTACTAGCCCCCGAAAACTCCGAGGTCCATCCCAAAAGACAAGGAAGTTTACGAAAATTCGGCTTTTCACCCTATTCGAACGAAAAGAGAAATGTTTTTCTGAAGATTTGAAAAGTTACTTGAGCTCAGGATCCTATGAGAAGAGCGGCCAAGCCGACAATGAGCAGCCTATAGCCACATGGTAGGAGGTGACCACATTTATAGTTAAAATATGGAAACACGGAGATAAAACCTAGCTTCTCTAGGAAATGTGGACGACACTCCTAGGGTAAAATAATCAAATAATAATTAGGGTTAACCCGAGAGGGAAACTAATTTAGTCTTAAAAACGTTTGGGAAGGTGAACTGGATCCATAAGACCTGGGAAAGAATCCTAGATGGAAACTTAAAATTTCCTAAAATTGTGCACTATCTACGAAGAAGGGACAAGATGCTGCCAAAACTAAATCACCAGGAAAGGATACGGGTTTTGCAATTAACAGGTACAAAATCCATATTCAAGCCCTCAAGATTTATTGAACTAATAATGAAATAAAGAAATGAAAATGGAAAACATAGATAGGAAGTGAGTACAAATATAATGAGTTCTTAGATTCTAAAAATTCTTAACAAACTAGAAACGTACTAAAACCTGGAGGGATAAAAGAAAAAAAAACCTAACTTCTACCCACAAATAAATCTATAGCATGATCTAATTAGAACCTAAATTAATAATTTGGTCGATACTTTTACAAATTTTTCTTTAATGAATAATCTTTTCCGTTAAGTAACGTAGAAAGGAAAATTCTCCCCTAAATCCTAGAAAAAACTCTCACGGAAACCCCAAAGAAAAGAGCTTTGAGATGGAACCACCATCACAAGATTTGAATTAATTTTAGTGTTATACATTTATTTCTTAGGCATGGAGATAGAGTTAAGTTAGAAAAAAAACCCTTGAGGGCAAAGTTAATTTAAAAGGGGAAAAAAAACCTAACCCTATCCCCATATATTCTTATAATACTTCTCACTTGATCAAACCACAAAGAATAATTTTCATAACGGCCAATTGCCCACGAGATTTTCGAAACTATTATGGTAAATTTGAAAAAGATATAGGTTTCTTTAAGTGCCTAGATTCTGTAACCCCGTTGCGTTTTAGCATTATCAATTATGAATTTATCTTAGGTTGGGATACTCTAATAATTTGGACTAGGAGGGAAGAACCAAGTTCTTACCTTAATTCAGCAGGAGAGTCGTCCAGGGAATCTTCAGTCGCCAAGTGTCCAGATTCCGACTTCTCCCTTTCCCAAGTCAACTCCGACCTCCCACTCCCCGTTTAATAAGAAAATCTTTTACTCTGAGGAGAAGGGCGACCGAGCGAATCCCAGGAAAAGGGGGCCCCGGTAAAACAGTGGATTGATGACTGAGGCCATACTGAGAGAGATTATTTCCGAATATTGGGGAGTTTATATAGTTGACAAATCGAAGGAGGGACATGACGAAATTCGCCCGTATTTCATAAAATATTCGAATTTATTACATTAACAGTTGTTTTGGGAATTTCGTCACGTCACACTTGTTATCAAATTTTTTTTTTTTTCATTTTTTTTCAAAATACCCAAGGAAACGGGATTTGAATATTAGCCACATGAACAAAACTCAACATTCATTACATTACATTTATTTGTCATTCCTCACAGGTAGACAGGAGTTATTGGAATAGCTCTTAGGTAATCTGCATTATTATGTACACCACTAAGAGGAGTATTTATGTACAGTGGAAAAGTCTGTTTTCTGTCATGTAATATTATGCAGTAGTTACAAATATTTAGCAAAGCAGCAGATATGCAAAAATAATGTCAAACGGAAATTTATTTTATTACGTACGTGGAAAGAGGGGAAAAAATGCATAATAAAAAGTAAAAATCAAGTGAGGTTCATGAACTAATATGGTTTTTGTATGTGAGCGAGGAGGAGAAAGAGACGGAGAAATTAAATAGGCACACACGATGAAGATAGGAGAGGTTTCTTCGAGATTCATGCTTTGTGGCTCATTGCTACGAGAATCACCTGAAAGAGCATAAAACATATTGCATTTTAAAAACGCTGCAAATTGCTTTGTAACAGGTTTATTGTTCTATTGGACATACCTACAGAAATGCTGGAAATACAATTATTGTTTTTCATGTGTGATTGAAATAGCTATTGTTGATGGTTTCCACCAATTTTGGCCCCCCAAAAACACTAAACAAGCTCTTATGTTTAACCAATTATCTATCATCATTGACAGTGCCATTTAATTATCTTGAATCGGGGTTCCGCAGCTGGACACCCGCGGCCCGAAAAAAAGGCACGAGGACACCCGGCCAAAGTTACGCAGGACACCCAACAGTTTCGTCGAATGACCATTGGACACCCGGGCCACAACAAATTTTCCTTCCCACTTGAACGGATTAATTATTATTATTATTGTAAATTGCTACACTATTTGATCCACTTACTCGGTTATTTACAATTTAACCCTACCTTTCTCGGTGGTGTTGCCGTGTCCTCATCGGCTTTTCTTTTTACAGCTGTCCTGATCACGACCCTTTCCAACTCATGATCGGTCTTCTCGTGATCATGTTGATCTTGCGCAAAAACAACTTGTCCATCAAAATCCGTCCTCAAATAGGACTTGCACTTGAACACCTTTCGATCAGCGCACAACCACCTCTTTTCCCCACACTTCAAGGTTTTTTGAAATACAAATTTGAATTCGTCCCGAAAGATTACGTCCTTCCCGCAACGACTACCACCAGCCACGTACACATCCATCCCGATTAAATAAACTTAAGCAACTAACTGATACAATTTATTGTCCAGCTCTCGCAATCTCTGCGATAACGGAGCCTCATTGTTATTGCCGGGTGTCCAGTGGTCAATGTCGAGTCACGCCGGGTGTCCTCGTTCGTACGCTCAATCTTACTTTCACTTTTGGGTGTCCACCTGCGAATCGCCGGGTGTCCAGCAGCTGTCCCCCCCTTGAATCACCTACTGAAACTACTTCTAGTGTTATTATACAAGTTTATGGTGATTTCAGACAATTTCCCAGGTTTTTGACAAATAAAAAATGATTTTTTTGAGCTGAACCTTCGTTACTACCTCAACTCTGCACAACTAGGAGCCAAATGTGTTCCCAAATGGGTGCCCAAACTGTGTGGGGGAAAATGACAGACCAAATGTTAACATAAATTTAAGGCTGAAACGTCGTTAGATCCTCAATTTTCCACTCTTTGGTAAAAATAAACTTCATATATTCGGTCTCCTAATCCTAAAAAACATGGAAAACGATACCTCAAAAGCTCATGTCACTAAAACACCGAAGACCCCCTATTTTTACCCCCATTTTTCACCCATAACACCCTTGGGTATATTCTCATCGGGCTGCAAATTTTTGGGACACAACTAGGGCCCAAATGGAGCCTGTGTGGGAAAGAACAAATTTTTTAGACCGAAATTGAAGTATATATGGATGATACGGCGTACGGTATTATTCACAGAATAATAAACCACCAAAAGGTGGAAAAATAAACATTCAAATTTTTAAAAAACATATCTGTTACTACCTATTCAGTTACGAAACGATAACCATAATGTAAAAGATATGGAAAAATTAAATAGGCACAATGCAATTAGGAGCATAATTTAAGCATAATTTAATTAAGAGATGGAGAACTGAAATAGGCACAAACCAATGAAGATAGGAGAGGTTTCTTCGAGATCCATGCTTTGTGCCTCATCGCCACGAGAATCACCTAATAGAGCATAAAACACATTACATTTTAAAAAGGCGGAAAAAATGAGACATTTCAAAGTTTTTAAGAAAACAAATCTGTTACTATCTATTAAGTTCGAAACGATATAGGTAAGCATAATGTAATTATTGACATTTTGGCGAAAACCGGAACAATGGAATAGGTACAAACCGTATCAGATGGGAAAGGTTTCCTCCACGGGGCCATCGAACACCAGGCAACTCTGGTCAACGGGGCTGTGTTGTTCCACTGAATCATCGACATGTGAATCGCCTAAAAGGCACAAAACCAATTCTGAATTAATGCTAAATGGGTTGAAATAAAAGTATTTCTTTTGACTGATATAAAAAAAAGTAGGTACTAGTATAAGTGATGGGACACTGTAGTACAGAAAACAATCGATGTAGACTGTAAGGGTTTTGTCGACTGTATGGGCAAGCACCCCCCCAGTCAAAGCTGGCAAAAAGTTAGACTGGCCATTGCAGTCATCTCGCTCTGGGTTTACAGCGGTACCTACAACTCTAGGAACTATTACACTGCTAGGGACTCTGGGCTTCCTATACCAACAGGTTATAGGTATCGATTAATAATAAACCAAATAGAAAGTCAAACTATAAGCTACCCACTCATACTTGCTGTGAAAATATACCCTTGCGAGGTAGTGGTTGGCTGTTAGTCCCATACATCTCCTGGTTTCCTTTTACTGCAAATACCAAAAAATCGTCGTTAAAACAGATAGTCATCATTTGTTACAGATCTGATTTCAAATCATGCGAAATCCCCCTCATACCTAAAGGAATACATAATAGAAACCGCATGAATAGTGTGCTAACTCCAAGTACCTACAGCAAATGAATGTCTTCTGTAGAGCAAAACGAAATTTCTGCAAAGCGTACAGAATGTACTTTGATGTACATTCTGTACAGCAAAGCGAACTCCAAGTACCTACAGCTAATGAATGTTTTCTGTACAGCAAAACGAAATTTTACCTATGACTAGAAGCTCCTAAGTCCTGACATGAGTAGGTAGGTACTGGGTGCAGGTTAAGATACTATGCGTATCTACCAACTTCAAAACGAGACGCAGTACTGTACATTGAAAACCATAAAACAGAATGTACTTACTGTATTTAGTACTCACTGTGTCTTCGGGAAGAATAATGTTAACATCCAACTGAGGTAGACTGGTGGGGAAATGTCTTGAACAAATGTATGTTTGGTTATATCGCCAATGCTAACTTGCTATCATCCCTCTTACACTTCGACTTACATACCTTGCACCGCGAGATATGCTTTCGGGCAAATAAAACAGGGTCAGAAACGACAGTGGTCGTCCCAGATGGAAAACGGTTGTACCGAGAGGCGCCAGATTTTCTGAACTCCAGACAGGGTTTCGGAAACGCGAAAAACCGTGGGCCTTGGTTATATCCTGGTCTCCCGAACCGGCTATCACTATTGCATGAACCGAACACACAGTGCTGAGGCATTTTCGTGCAAAAAATAAGAGGAATGTAATGATGAAACACCCACAAACCGCAAATATAACGTAGGAAACACAGTTCGACGGTTCTAGTTGGTACGAAATACGAAACTCGGTGCATGGATACTAGAAACTGATAACAGCGCGCATGCTCCGCTTGTTGAAACGGTTGTTATCTTGTTTAAAAAAAAATTTAGCAACTTCGAGCGCTGAGTAAGCTCAGATTCACAGGTAAATATGCAAGGCAAGTAGCGTTGCACATCTGGGGGCCTATTCACAGGAGAGTCTGGCCAGAGCCCACTCCGGCCGTGGGGGTTCGGCCATTTCCGCCCGTTTCCGCTGCCTCCTACTGCTTTACAGCATGAGATACCTGTTTTTTCAAAAGCCAACTTTTTACGAAGTAATTTGATAGCTCAGTGGTATCGACACGTTTCCCTCGGACTGTTAGATCGCAGGTTCGAGACTAGGAACGTAGGTAGTTTTTTTGTCGCTGACAATTTCGTAAGATCAGTTTTTGTTGCGTTAGGGCTTCGAAACCATGATTTTCTTGACAGATTATTGATTTGAACAGTTTCTATAATTTATTATTACTTAATAAGCGATTGATGGAGTAGTAACTAGGTACTTAACTTTATATTTACAAATAATAATCGCTGCCAGATTATGTGACCAACATTTAGTGGCTATAACCGTAGTGGCGACTAAATTTGCAAGGAAATGGTATATTTTTAAAAAGCCATTTTGCCCGCACAAAAATTAGGGGGGCAACGAAATTAAAATAATGGTAACATAAGCAAAAAATATATATTTTATTCATTTACGAGATTACAATTCACAGCTTATTGCCTATGGAACTTCTGACTATTCCCATAATTATCACAAAATATATAGGTATTTCCCTTGGAGAAATGAACGATAATGACAAAATTATACACTAGTCTCAGTATTACCCACCCTCTTGAAAATGTTATTCTAGAGAAAGCTTATCAAATCAAAATACTTAGTACAATTTAGTCTCTTTTAGGTTATAACTAGGTACTTAGATTAGTGTCACAAATACTGAACGTGGAGAAAAAAAACGCTGCAAATCCCTGCACAACGGTTTATTATTTTGTATAGAATACCCTTCCGTTACAGATCACAGCTCTATGTATAGATAACCCGTCTATATAATTTATGATATGTACTATTCTATACATATAATGTAGATCGCAGACCCTCCGTAGGTTAGTACCTAACCCCGTACACGTTACTAGGTACCTACCTAAATCACGAGTTAAATGTTGCTAAAATAATTCTGCCGATGACAAACAGTACCTAACAAAAAGAAACACACATAATGAAGTTCTGAAAAGAAATTGTTGATGAGGAGTGAAAAAAGTTGCGAAAGTACCTACCAACAAACTCCAGCCCCTTCTACGTAGATGGTATAATGAACCGTTGTGTAATAATTTACCGTTGAGTAATGATTTACCGTAGTAATAATTTACCCATCAATAATACTTCAACGTTTGTTCAAGTTTCACTACCTACCAACAAACTCCAAACGAGCCATCATTTTTCAAATGAAATAATATCACAGAACAACCAACTCGACTTCATACTCCGCCAATATAATCAGGTGATCCCTACCAATGATTGGCCGTATTCACAAATTCCTATTGTGGGCGCGTCTCTGGTTACGAGATTTGGTTTGAATTGTATACAATTTCATTCACACTGGAGTCGAAAATGCCTGTCGGTGCAAACTTCGGGGCCTTACTGTGAACGAACGGCTGGACGTACGACGCTCCGGATGGTCTTAAAAAACTCGCAAGTTCAAGAACTATTTAAAACCGTAAAAATATTCACGTAAAAAAATGGTATAGGCGTTTTGAAAATTTCAACCCCTATTTTGAACCCCTTACAGATGACTCACAGTAACGTCGAGCTTCGAGGACCAACTAGACCCCGAACGGAACCTATAACCCGAATTTCATCAATTTTCTTTCATGGTAACTAAGAAAAGTGGCCCGTACGGCGTACGGCGGACAGACAGAAATATTTTTATTGCAGTTTTGGATTCTACATACCTTGAAACGTAAGCCATCAAATTTTGAGGGGGGGTAAGAATTTTTTTTTTCATGCTCGATTCCAATGGTTCATTATTGAAAATAATAAACCAAAATCGAGAGGAAAATTGCCCAAGGCAATGAGTTCATTTTTATATTATACTTAATATCACGACAATATCACATTTTATCAACCTTTTAATGAATATTTAAATGCATTTTACTCATTTGCGAGATTACAGCTTATTATTGAGAACTTAGGTAAGTACCTATGGAACTTTTGACTATTATAATAACTATCACAGAATATTATTATAAATTATAATAGCATGACAATATCACATGTAATCAACCTATCACGACTGTTTTGTCCAGCAATAATTCTTTATATTTATATTGACTTCGAATCATGCTATAATCTTATTACTATTTTATAAAATTTAGCTCATTTTGGTTCATGGTAACTAAGGAAAGTGCGAAGTACGGCGGTCAGATAGAAATTTATCATGCTCGATTCCAAAGGAATAAGTTGAAAATAACCAAAATTGAATGTAGTTCGATACAGTTGAAAATAGCCAAAATTAATGAAAATAACCAGAATATCACGCTAATATCAAAGAGTTATCAATAATATAATATGTAGTGACTCGGAACAATGTTATGTTAATTTTGTAGTTAATGTTGTAGGGTCTTCTTTTTCAATGCTGGTTAATGGGAGTTTGAAGGACGACTGAGATCCAGGTGTTTTTGAAACCGTTATTTACTGAGAAACACAAGCTTTCAACTGCCCTCAGTTGTTCCTGATAAGAAAACTTATCTTAATTCTGGTAAACGTGAAGACGACTGTCTGAGGGCAGTTGAAAGCTTGTGTTTCTCAATGGTTTCAAAAAACACCTGGATCTCAATCGTCCTTCAAACTCCTATTGACTACTCCGGCACGCCTCGAATCCGCTGCATAATAAGCAGGCGTATGATTTCCGATCAGCCATGACTATTCTCATGTTGTTTTAACGCAAATGACTTGTCACTGTAATCAATGATAAGTAAACTGATAAGAAAGTGATAAGGATACGAGCCGATCGCGGAGGGCGGAACCACGGAACAGCAAATTCCACGCGGAAACAGGCGGAAATGGCCGAACACCCACGGCCGGAGTGGGCTCTGGCCAGACTCTCCTCCTATTCACTAAGCCAAAGAGACATCTCTTTCAGGTCCGACTCTCTTTTGGCAAAATAGATTTTTATAGTATCCATGACAGGGTTATTCCAAAAGAGAGAGTTGGCGGCCATCTTGGCATTCTCGATCTCGTAATATCCTCCTTCATCCGCAACAACATTGGTAATTTTGATCGTGTTTTTTTTCATTTCATAAAGATTAAATTTTTCATTTCAATTTTAATTAAAAATATATACATAATTATTGATTCATGAATAAAAACGTCCAAGTACTGGTTAGGTAGGCACCTACCTACCTAAGAGTCCCAGTTCATTAGGTGTAGATATAATACAAGCATTAAGCCCCCTAATTCGACTTTTACTGTTTATAATTGAGACGTTTTACAATTTCATTTAAACTTTTATCCGATTCGTGAGTAAAAATGTCCAAGTATGAATTGAGGTAGGTAGGTAGGTACCCAATTACCCACTGAATAGTTATTACTGAGGCCCGGTTCAAAAAAAATCTAACCATGATTGTTACCTAACCTTGGGACTACTTTCGTTTTTTCGGTAACCCTGGTTTTAGCAGCAGGAGCTTTCAAAAAAGTTAACTAATGTTGGGTTTCCTTGATCGAATCTAATTTGGGTAACCTTGGTTACTTCGATTTTAGCCCTGGATACCTCACGAGAAATCCACCTCAAACTGCTCATGGACACTATAAATCCATGATGTTTGATTCATGGATAATATAGTTCCATGGAATACCGGCGTATAAAGCAACTTTTAGGCAACACTGTTGCCCATTCTAACCTAGAAACCTATATCAATTCATCTGTTATCTGTCACTGTTATCTGTTATCTGTAATAATGAGCCGAAAAGCTCCCAATTTTTCTTCTATGGAAGAGCGTATTTTAAATATTGTCAAAAAAAAAGTGTGCTAGAGTGCCAAAGGACTGACCAAGTCAGTCCCCGTGATAAAAAAAGGGCTTGGGAGGAGGTAGAGGCGGAATTCAACGCCACTGCGTCTACACATCTCCGATGTGCGTCATCTCTCCGGGAAAAATATAATAATTTGAAGAAAAAATTGAGGAAGGACTTGGCCGACGAAAAGGCCCATGTGAGCGGGACAGGTGGAGGTCCTCCAAGTCAAGTTATTGAGTTGGAGGACGACAAGTTCACCTTGTTGGAGCTGATGGGGAGAGAGAAGGCTGTGGGTCGTCGCTCCTTATACGACTCTGACAGTGGAAGCGGTAAGTGTATACTTTACTCTGTGTATTTCTATCACACCCACATATTTATGTAAGTTATAGTAGGTTCCTTGGGAGTTGACTTTTTAAAAAGCACGAACTGAGAATTGACAATTACGATACTGTCAGCAGAAAGGGCGGGTTGTGAGTCATAACTTGTATATAATATATGGTCTATTGTACATAAGTTCTTAACAAGTCATGTGAAGCCAGATCGGCAGGTAGTTTGAATGAGCCTAGATACCTACATCAAATAGCATGTCATGAGTGGTACTAACAACAGTCAGTTTCTAATTATTTCACCTGTCAAGTAGTGCAGACATACTTCATATTATGTTGATATCATAATAACATTATTTTTCAGCCGATGTGGTGTTGATACCTAAGGTTACCAGGTGTACCCCAACGCTCACCAGCAGTACGATGCCGTACCTACCCAACAACGCCAATGGTGGTAAGAGTTAAAAAATACATTTAAAATATGTAGGTTATACTATACCAAAAATAAAGTGGTTGTGAATAGATATTGAAAAATAAAAAAGATTAGGTAGAGGTGTTGGAGTAATTTTTCAGAAAAGTGTTGGGTGTAATGAGGGCCTATTACAGTAGGGGTAATTGTTGATGTCATTATCAATTCGCTGGAAAACAGAAGTGGTGTTTTTAAACTGAAAATAGTAGTACTCAGGTTCTGCTGTTGTTCCCCATAACTGTAAAGTACGTTTACTATTCCAAATGAACAAATCAATTGATGATAATGTGATTTTTTCAGATTCTGTATCAGAAGTAGGTAGTATTTGACTGCGAGGTTGAAGTTTCAGGTGAATCAATTGAACAATTTTTATTTCTCATAGCACCTATCATACTACCTCATTGCATGATTATAGGTCTTGTACGTCACCCAATTGTGGTATTAATAATTTGTCGGTTAATGAACGTTGGTACCCATGAAAATGGTTCAATTTGTCCAAGCCCCTGTCAAGTCCTCTAGGGACAAAAAATGATCATGCCACTTTATGATGCGTGAAGAGGTATAAAATTACCAATTCAAACAAACAATACGTCTCCACAAATTCGAAATCATGCATCGGTTCAGCATGCAATCGAAAACAACAGAATTTGCATTTTCCCCCAATCCAAATTTTGAAATCCCGACAACGCAGCGCACCACATTCATTCCATTGGTAACTGATGAATACCACATTTCCCTACCTCAGTAATAACATACAATTCATTTGGTATAATTCGTATGTAATTTGGTTTTTATAGATACACAACCGGCAACCATGGCCACAAGTGGCCACAGCAAACATTCGACGTTGCTGCGGACCGTTTTGGAGGGTAATTTGTGTGGGCATTTTAACTGTGTTTTTGTAATCATCACATGTAGGAACACAATAAAACCGTAAACTGATGTTCTGTGTCACTTCTACATGTTTGTGTTGATGTGAGGTAACTTTTGTGTTGAAACAGTAGTTGTCGGGGAATTCGAACAAGGACCCTGTGACTACTCTGATCAGCTGTCTGATCCAGAACAAAAGAAAACCCCTGGGGTGCTTCAATTGTCCACATGCTGATGGGGACGTCTACGTAATTTGTGTATGTATTTCTTTCCTTCCGTTCAATTTGTGTGTTTCCAACTTTTCCTATCCATAGTTCGTTTCCTTCTATGTTACCGTAATCTGTGATCTTTTTTATTTTGTACAACTTTTGTTCTCGTTGTGTTTCATTCGTTCCCTATCGGTATTTTGCTTTTATTTGTGTAGATACTACTCCGTCATCCCCGTTGTGTAGGGGGTTAGTTGGATTTGGGTGTAACTTAACGATTTCAAACATTGACATTTATTTTTATGTTTGGATAACAGGTTCCCTCCCTGTTGATATCTCTGGGTATCCTGCCTCTGAGGACCAAGTTAATCCTCCCCCTGAGGACAACGTTACCGACTTCGAAGATGGTATGAAATATGTAACAAATTATTACATTTTATGATTTA
Source organism: Leptopterna dolabrata (assembly GCA_954871275.1). NCBI lineage: Eukaryota > Metazoa > Arthropoda > Insecta > Hemiptera > Miridae > Leptopterna > Leptopterna dolabrata. The sequence goes on along the minus strand of OX940974.1, from coordinate 86,597,576 downwards.
CCATAGTGTATACTGTATAATAATATGAACAAGTTCCATGTAGACAACTCCCATGTACCAGCAGCTTTTTTTTCCAACAACACTTGTAATGTGCATAAGGAGAGGGTTACAAAATGTGTTGCACTGGGCACACACGCACCAATGACCACTGTCATTCACTTTTATGATGAAATGAAGTCAACAAAAAATCTTGTTTGTTGTTTAATACACAACTAGCTGAGTTACCTACAACTTCAGGAGAACTTCACTCTGCTCCTACGGTTAATAATAATTACACTTTTCAATTAAGTGATAATTGCAGTTGTTTAAAGGGCATGTACGACATTATTGATTACCATCTTTACAGTTTCCTCTATACTGTTTCAGTAACGAAAGTACTAGAGCACAAAAATATGAATTACTATCGTAACTACCTGGGTGCATACCTACTGAATGACCTTCATTGGTAAAAAAATTTTGTTACAGATGTACCCCATGTTGATGGACGTGAGGAACAAGGAATCAGGACAGTTCCTCGTGAGAACCGCCATAACTATACAGGTATATATCCCTATACACCGTGACAGAAATTAAGGGTATTTAGTCAGGGTATTCTGATCGGAAATTCTACGCAGATTACATATATACAGGGTGTCCCAGTCCCAGTTCCTTCTGGTGAAACTCAGGGAATCGATTCTACTCTTCATTTGGAACAAAAAATGCTCAGTAGAAATTTGTCGAAAAGTTCTTCTTTTTGCAGATATCCCACAATTTGTGTGTTTCCAACTTTTCATTACGTTACCACATAAAAACGCTAATAAATCCTAAAATATTGAGCATTAGTTTTATTACGAGATCTAATTAATCCCCCCCTCACAATTTTAAATTTTCATATATTAGGTACAGGAACTTACAGGCATATTCGTTTATTTTTTGTTCGCAGATTGGGGTAACCACAATGTTGGAGATCTCAGAACTCCTGTTACCAGCGTTTTGAGTAAGTAATGAAAAGCATCCATTGCGTTGGTGCCTACGTATTATTTCAACACCAGCAACTGGTTGTGGATTCAATTATTCTCAAAATGAACATTCCACTAACACGATTGGCGTTTCAGGACCGACACGGACATCAAACAAAGACTCGTGTTCCAATCGTGTTAGCGAGTGGGCTAAAACCAAGCTCGACACCTCCAAACTAACGCAGGAGGCAACTTTGCGGCAAATGGCGGAGATGCATCGAAGGAAAATGGAGATGCTGGAGGAAAAACACGCTGTAGAACTCCAAAAATGCGCTGTAGAACAGCAGATTGTTGAGCAACAGCTCATTAATGCTAACGAGCAGGTGGAGCATGACCGGAAGGTTAGAAGCCTGCAGTTACAGAAAATTTTGAAACCCTGAACTGCAATTTACATTAAAAAAAGCTACCAAAATTTAGAATGGTTGTTTCAATTCTTCACAAGCCTTGTGCTGTACTACTCCATCCTAGCATGATACTTAATAAATCCGTATGCTTCAAGTGCTGCAGTAATCGATCCTAGCAACAACATTGCCTTTAATGAAAAGCCTTTCTAAGTTTTTTAGTTGCGTGATTTTTATAACTCCTAGGTGTACGTTTATTAGGCGTTGCACCTGTTTGATGGAAATTTAAACTGTGGTAAACAAGGATAATGTGGGGTAAATCACACAGACGTGTTAGGAACAAGGATACCTAGTATATTTCTCTATTCAGTACCTACGTAATGAATCAAAATATGCGATGAATCTTGAACGAAAGTCTTCACGCCCTTCAACCCTGCCACGTTCCCCAGGGTTATTAAACATGGTTTCGTCCAAGAGATGCTGAGTACCGTCGTCAACATCAGGTAGTTCTTCCTGCAACATGATGGCGATGTTGTGGAGAACTGCCGTGGCAACTATAATTGCCTCGCAACGGTGAATTTTAACCTGGAACAAACAGTCTCCGTTACAAGTGATATCCATTACGTTATCATAACTCAGGTAGGTAGGACCAGTGGTGGATCAAGGGAAGGGGGTGACAAATGTGCATTAAGGTGTATGTAGGTTACTGTTTCGATACAGCAAGAAACCACTTTTTGTACAATTGTACAACTTTCGTGATTTTAGCCATTTGTACCAATTTCTGACCCTAATCAAGTCCAAGTTGACCCACTCTTCGTTGAGAAAAATATTGTTGTCATGTTAACAGTCCCTCCGTTGTGAATCACCATCCCACACGTCAGGTTAATTAATATTTATTTTACCCCTTAATACCAAGTTTGGGCCCCCTAAAATCCAGCTTTGACCCTATTCTGAATGAAAAACAAGTGAAATGGTATTGCATGTCTTCATTCGTCCTTCCATGCCACTTTCACTGACTTCGTATCAAGTGTTCACAGTTTTAGCAGTTTTTACTGAGTTCTAGCCCCCCACCAACTGAAATTTGGCCTCCTACATTCGGTGAAGAAGGAAAACTTGTTGTATTTCCTTTACCAACCTTCGTTATGTAAGATGGGACCAAAATTTTATTTTAAACATGAGAAAATGCTTACTCTCAAACCGTTGGATAGAACAGGGAACCTCCTCTTCCAAACGCCGTAGCTCCTCTCCACAACGTTTCTTGTTCTGATTTGAGACTGATTGAACAAATTTTCAGTGCGGGTTGTAGGTGAAGGGATTTTCGTTATGAGGTTTCTCAGCAGCGGATAGCCACTGTCCCCCTATATAACGTCATTGCCGAGCATCATTACTTGTCTTTTCAACGTAGAGTTGTTGAAAATCGTTGAGTCATGTGCGCTACCAGGCCATCTGTAACAAGAAAAGTGCCAATAAAGAAATAATTGCAAATTGGACAAGTAGATAAGTGCGACTGTGGTGTGCGCATGACTGACTGAAAATTGGATAATTACCCAGCAATAAATTATAAAATGTGCAAATCCTAGAAAAATTCGAATGACACATTATCAATAGACAACATTACCTGGCAACGATGTTAGTGATTCTCAGGTCCGGATCAGCAGTAGTTTGAACATTAATAGAAAAAAACTATTTACGGTTACGGTAAATCTCAGCATCAATCTTCTCCTCCTGCAACAGCAACAATCAAATAGTCATGCAAACCGTAAAATCGAAGTACCTATTCTGAGGTGCCTACTGTTGGAGGCTCTGTATTTCCTCTTGGGGTGGGAAGGTTATTAACTACCAACATCCATTGTTGGTGGTTAATAACGTAGGGTAACAACATGAAGCTGCCACACGTCGGGGAGAATTTGTAGGCATGCACGAACATTCTTCAACCTATCTACAATGTTATCTATACAACACACTAAAAATTTACACAAGTCTACCTATTTTGCATAGCAGGTATGTGCTAATTGTTGTTGTTCCAAGCTTATTTACTTCGAGGAAAATACAAATTTCACAATTCGAAACAATTTAATTTGGGCTTTATTACTGTACTAATTTGTACGACCTTCCAGTATGCTTGTTCAGGTAACAGTGGTAGATATTATGTAGTCTATAGTCAAGAAAGGCTAGGAGAGGGTTCAGTGGTACCTGTCAACTTTCCTACTCTGAGTACAACATGAGAGACCCTACCCCACCTGAGACTTACCAGGGGAAATGATTCTGACGTGGGTGCAATCCAACGCGCCGATGCAGGAAGGAAATCGACTGATGGAGTGAAACTTCCTTCTCGTCTCTGCCTTATCTTCCTCGCTCTGTGGCAGTGCTATATATTGTTGTGCAAGTTTTGCGATTGCGTCTGACACCTTTAATATATAGAAAAACAACATGATAAACTATGATATTTATTTCCATGAAGTGAATTTTTAGAAACTGTCTAACCTTCAATTTCGGACCCATTGAGCCAAATTATCTATCCTCCTCAGCATTCGTGAAATCATAATTATGATGATATACAATGATATTACCAACGAATAACAAGGTAGGTACCTATACCTACTATCTATACATTCTATACATCTATACATACATGTATAGGTATCTATACATTCTTTTGAAATCGGATGGTATTTTGTACCTATTATAGTTTACATAATGTATCCCCTGCAGTGCGTTCCTACCTGGTGGACGATATTGCAAACTGTGGACTTGGGAAAATCATGCCTATCCCCACATACGCTGAAGAAAGATCCAGAAGCGTAAAACGACAGAGTCGTTAACAGCTTCTCTTCGGGACTGACAGGTTGGCCTCTGAAAAATGAAGTGAAATTAAAAGCTTGTCATGATTTTTTGGTACCTACGTTTCATGTTGAGTAGGTCCCTTCTATTCAATAACTATCTTGATTTTTTATGATTACTGACAGTAATATATGTAGCGGTTGTGAATGCAGAACTGTAGTACCTAGCGGTTGTAATGTGTATAAAAAGTATTCGTTGCAAAACTACCGTCTTCGTTTTTTTATTCCTGTCATTCATGCCAACAGTGGATGAAAACCAACATTTCATGATAACTACAAAAGTAGCAGCAGTCACTTCCTCACTTTCCCGTCTAGGGAACATGGAATTTATGGTTGTGGAATTAACATTATCAACAACAGATGAATCGGTACTTACCTACGTTCTGCTGTAGATATTTGAGGGCGTATTTGTTCGAGAACAAACGCGACTCCTTCCTTCGACAACCTGAAGCGATCGAAAAATTCCTTCTCACTCCAGGCGTCGAAGTTGGGACGTCTCGCTCTGATCCGATACCTTCTCGGTTCCACGACGAGCCCTAGTTCGACGAAGTCATCATCCTCCTCATCGCTCGCGTAATAGTTATTACGGTTCATTACTACCACAAATAACACAAAATACGGACGGGATCTGAACGGTGCAGCGCAAATAGGAAAACGGAAAACAGTGAGCAGCCACATTCATTTGAGGGTAACCATGGTAAACTTCTCGTAACCCCACGAATAGCTGGGGTTACGTACCCATGGTAAAGTTTCCGATGTATATCGTACTAAAGCAGGGTTCACATCCATCCGGAAAGCAATCCGGAAAGTGCGTACGAGCAGCTGATTGGTTGGACATCAGGTGGGGAGGGGGGAATATTCTTTCCGGAGAAGCACTTTTGAAGCGAACTGTACGCATCAGATTTTTCAGATATTTTCCGTTCCGCATCTGTGCAGTTCACTACTGCGCATACGGAATGGCGTCAGCAACCGAAACAGCTGTGGGAGGAAGCGCGGGAAACGAGTTGTCAGCCAAAATTCCGGATGGTTATGAACGCCTTCCCAACTTCCGCGATTCCCCTCCATCCCCTCCACTGCTTTTCACTAGCTTCCCCTATCCGTATTTCCAGACGGCTCCGGATGGATGTGAACCCTGCTTGATGATCGATTACTGAATTTTTTTGAACGCTATTTTCTTAACCACGGTTGGGAAACCTTAAGGTAAACTTCAACCCCAGGGTGAAGCAGGGTTCACATCCATCCGGAGCCGTCTGGAAATACGGATAGGGGGAGCTAGTGAAAAGCAGTGGAGGGGATGGAGGGGAATCGCGGAAGTTGGGAAGGCGTTCATAACCATCCGGAATTTTGGCTGACAACTCGTTTCCCGCGCTTCCTCCCACAGCTGTTTCGGTTGCTGACGCCATTCCGTATGCGCAGTAGTGAACTGCGCAGATGCGGAGCGGAAAATATCTGAAAAATCTGATGCGTACAGTTCGCTTCAAAAGTGCTTCTCCGGAAAGAATATTCCCCCCTCCCCACCTGATGTCCAACCAATCAGCTGCTCGTACGCACTTTCCGGATTGCTTTCCGGATGGATGTGAACCCTGCTTTACACTCTTTTTTGAACCGGGCCTAAGAAATGCGTTCATTAAAGGTCTATTAGAAAGGAGAAGTGATGACGGCACGCATCAGGTTATTGGACAAAACAAACCTCCGACGGTGTCGCTCCTTGCGTTCATCTCGCCAACTCACACTGTATTTCGTTTGTTTACATTGCTTTTCATGTTCTCCGTAACTTTTTACTCGTTTACACTTTTTCCGCGCGTCGAAATCGCGAAAAATGACGTCAGTGATAAGTTTAACTGAAATTATGTCAGTGTTCGCTGAAGAATTAAGCGTTTATCGGAAGGGTGAGAAGAGTTTCGATGCCGGTAAAGTAGTGGCGGCCACCTACGACGGAAGTGCTCAGTTCGTCAAGGGAGAAGTTGAGGCGTCTATGAAAAACCAGCGTTATTCTGTCGAGGTAAGTTGGAATTTCGAATTAATTACTTTATGACTGTACTGTCGTAAGTTTCATTGTTGCTCCAACCTACACCCATCAGCGGAGTATGAGCAAAGTCATAGTGAAATGTGCTCCACTACTATGAAGTAGGTAAGTAATAGGTATGGGTACCTACTTCTTCGGTCTACTCGCCGCTCTTGCAGTCTGAGCTTTGTACAACGTTGTGTTTGTATATAACGTATCGTCTCGGGCGACACATAAATTTTTAGTCGAATTCAGTCGAATACCTATGCGTCTAATTTCGGCCTTTTCCTATTCACAGATTGTACTGGCTGATGGGCAGCCCAGCTCTTGGACGTGCACTTGCCCACGGGGCTCATTCAAGTGTTCCCATGTTGCTGCTTTGCTGATATACGTTCACAAAAATATCAGCAAAACAGACAAAGTGTGCTCATGGAAAGCGCCAAAGGTGAGTTTTTCTATGGCTAGTTCTACCTAAGTACTAGGTATTGTGTTAATTCTGTTGGCCTAAGGCTAAGTCCCCCTATGGCACCTAAAATATTTGGCCAAACAAGAATATTTTTATAAGGATGTACCTACTTGGTTTGTAGGCTACCACTCATGATAGCAGCTCATCAGTTAATCAGCTATATCCCCAAAAGAGGCCTTTCAACCCTCTTGATCGGGAGGTAACAGATGCGGATAGAGAAGTTCTTGCCAAGAGTCTCAAAACGCTGAACCGGTAAGAGCACTTTTTATATGGTACCTAGTACTTGAGTGCAATATTTCTCTTGCTCGAATTCCTTATCATCTCAGGTACGAAATGAAGAGTTATCGAGGTTGAAAAAAAAATCGGGCTTGAAACGGGTAGGTAAACTTTTCTTGCTACTGGGGGTCTCTAGAGTTAGTACATGCTATTTTCCAGCTTTTCTGGATTCCACTGGCTGCTACAGCCAGAGCCTGCTGCTCCCAATGACAAGTGGAAGCAAAGAACTATGCAAGACATACTCAATGCCAAGAGTGGTACTGAGGAAATCTTGGCAGCTATGGCAATGACCCCTCAACTGATAGAGGAGTTAGCCACTGACACAATTGGGCAAAGGTATGCAGTAGAAGTACCTAGTTTATCTCATTCAAATTATGTCATTAGATTATATAAGATCTCATTAGTTCAACTCTGAGCGTATACCTCTGTAGGTATTGTTTTTTTTCTATAGAGGCTTAATTAAAATGTTAGATATTTATGTTGTATATATAATTTTTTTTCTTCAAGGGAGAACCCCCTATGGCACCAAATGAGGTTTGGGCGATTGACAGCCAGCAACTTCGGAGCCGTCATTTCTGCCATCAAACGAAACAGGTGGGTGGCTTTAAACCATAGCTCTGCAGTTAGATAGCAAAGTTAGATACTAGTTTCTTGAGGCCCAAAACGTTTCCTGACATTACTGTACAATTCATCTACTGTACCTTGTAGATACCCGCCTTCCCTGTTTTTCACGCTGCTTAGGAAAACAAATCTGGAACACGTGAAGACCGTACAGTGGGGCATCAACCACGAAAAAGATGCTGTCGAGCGATTTGAGAGAGCAAAAAACGTCAAGGTAAGCCCAAACCACCTAAACCTACATGTTTCCTCGATTTTTAATAGAGACTTCTGATATAATAGTTTGCACCGGTCTAAACGTAGGTACCTCAGGTGAGGACTAAGGTGCTAACTCCCTTTTGAAGTTAGATGAGTGCTCGACACCAAAAAAGCTATCTGGGCCCTTTTGATGCTGCAAGAATTCAGGAAAACAGGAGCATTATCCTTAAGTCATGTTAGTCAATACATTTTTCACAGGCCTTGGAAATTAACTCTTTCGCAAAGCATAAACTTGAGATAAAACCTCAAATCAGACTGAAAATTCCGTTCTGCTTCTTTTAAGGTGCAACAGACTGGTTTATGGCTCCACCCTTCGGGAATCCTCGGAGCTTCGCCAGACGGGATCGTCGGCAACGACCTGGTGGAAGTGAAGTGTCCATTCAAGCACCGGTTGGGAACGATATTGGACATTTTGGCCGACCCCAATTACTGTCTAGAGCGAGATGGAACTTTGAAAACTGATCACCAGTACTACGACCAAGTCCAGGGGCAACTTTATCTTACAAATAAATCCAAGTGTCATGTGACGATATACACTTCAACAGAAAGTATGGTTGTCACAGTACCAAGAGACCCCTCTTGGGCGGGTAATATAGATTTGATGATAGATTTTTACAAAACTATGTACCTCCAAAAACTCATGGAATGAGTATCGAACCACATCTTTGTACCACAATTTCGTTTTTTTAAATTAGTATTATTAATATTCTACCCCATCATTGTTTTTTAGATTTAGTTTCAATTTTTTTTGAACGCTAGATGATAATAAAATATTTTAACAAGTACTCAAAAATTCTCTGCGCTTTATTATAATTCCCTTCAATGAGTATTTTTGTGAGGAATAAATAACCAATTATTAGCTAATTATAATAATTATTAGCTTGTACGACCGGGCCAAATACCTACCTGCCTAATAGAATTCGATTGAAACTTGCGCCTTTTTGTTGAATTATCAACAATAAAATTTACACCCAAAGGAAAGGACTAAGCAAAGTTCATACAGTAGAATTTTTAGTGTTTGTTTCAGTCCTGATATGCCGTCAACTTTTCATGGAAGCCTCACTTCAAATATTGTTCGTCTCATCATCTCTCCAGTCAGACAGACTCACAGCAATGTGTGAGAATGACGTTTCTCGAGTAGGATGTCGTTTATTAGAACGTTGAAGAAGTGTGAATGGGTTCTATTCTTTTTCAAGCTCACATAATCAAATTATCTAATTTCACAAAGATACCGTGATGTAAAATTGATGAACAAGACAGGAATGGGATTGAACTGATAAACAACTTGACGTATAACTAGTGTTTATTACAAGAGCATCAATAGGAAAAAAATAGGACCATCACAATTTATATCACAAATTGTATTAAGACTTATCGCATTTAATTTCACAGTACAGGAACTTCGTTTTCCCAATTTTTTGTCAACAGTTCGCATCTCCTGCCACGTTGAAACATTGCTCATTTTCTTTCAGAAGAGTGTACTGAAGGTTCACAATTACAGCGCAAACTTGGACAATGACTGAAGCGTGTTCTCTCAAATTGGGAGGGATGAAATCTAAAATTCTGAGCAGTAATTCAAGACGAACAGTTAACTGAGAACATGAAATCAACCGTTGGCAGTGGTAAATTAGATTTAGATTAGGATGCATGGGAGCCCAACAGATGTACAAAGTATACCGGAAATGGCTCCGATCTATCCCAATAATATTTTCCACGTAGATCGTTCACGTGGTCTACCCCCCCCCCCCCCACCCCCACCCCCAATTTCAGATCCGCCGCTGCCCGTTCAGGATCCATGGGTTGAGTGAACAGTTAAAAATCGTTTCAGGCTCTGGATCGATTAGGAGGCAACTTGGATTCAGGGCTACTAGCTTTAACGATGACGAGATCGACCCACCGGATGACAGATGCCTAATTATTTGGGATTGGAGTCCAACTGAAAATCATTCCTTTCACCGAGCTTTCAGTAAGGGGTGATTTTCAGTTGGAACACAATCCCAAATATTTTGACATCTACTAGCTTTATTCCAGCCATTCGGGTGTTAATCGAGCTGAGTTCAGTAATCCAACCCACACTTGTCCAAGTAAATGAAGAAAAAATAATTGCAATGTTACCTGAAAGATTTCAACCTGTTTATCGCTCGCTCTATGTGTATGCGGGCTCGCGCTATTCGCCGAGTGGTGAGAACTTCATCACACGTGAATTGAGGTGCATGGAGAAATGGAGGAATATTCACGTTTACGCCCAGAGGAGTACACACGTCTGATATGAGGAAGCCTTTATCGCACAGGACTAAATCACCACGATTCAGTTTAGAAAGAATTCCACTTTGTATAGTGATCTTTTTGTCAGTGAGTGAGCCAGGGAACAGGTCACTAACAAAAGTGATTGTGGCGTTAGGGGCTACCCCCACCAGCACCTTGAACGTGTGCCTCTGCTTGTAATGAGAAAAAACAAGCTTTTGCTCCTTAAGGTTGGATGGTATTGCCACCTCGATTTCAGTACAATCGAGCACAACCCTCGTGTTTGGGAACGTAGCGAAGCAGGACGGCATCCCAAGAGAGTTTTTATGCCGGGTGGGTATATCATTCATCATTCCTGTTGATGAAAAAATAATAAAATATGATGAATATGTTCATACTGGAACAAGAAAACATTTCGCTCATAGGATACATGGGGTGCCTAGTTGGTTCATCGCTGAATCAATGGAAATCCTGGCCCTAATTCAGTAGCACTGATGATGCTAATTTGACGCTGGTAGCACTATCATGACCCAGCGACCTTCCAATGCTTTAAAGAAATAGTGGTTTACCAGCGAGTAATGAGTATCGCATACCTTGGAAAAAAATGTGGTGGATCGTGTAGACAAGCGTCAGGAAAATGTTTTGGAAAGTGGTATCACTAATTTTGAACCTGTATGCCAGATCAAACAGAGACAGGTTTAACCTAAGCTTCATCAGGGTCACCAAAAGCTGGTCCTCGATATCAAGCACTTCCACTTTCCAACCCATATAGTACGTCAATGAAAATCGCTGAATAACCGCAACGATGGCGTCAAACTCAGCAGCAGTTGGCAGGCCGGTGTATTTGAAGACAAGAGTGTCCATTTCCCTGAGTTTCGAAAATCGCATGCGCTCTTTGTCCTCAGTCAACTGCTGCTTAGGCTGCGCATTCTCCTGCCTAGCAAAGTAAAGTTCGGCAGTGGTTGCTGCGTCAGGAGCAACAGTGACGGGCGAAGTAGCTGATGGAATGTCACATGTTACGACAGGAGGATCATCCGGATTTTCCAAGGAAGAGCCTGGCCGAAGTGTCTTCTTCCTCGATCTGTGAAAGAGCAGAGAAAGGAGAGAATATTATAGTCATGAGGTACCAAAACGAAAAAACACATTGCATTTTGGCGTATTTTTAAGGAGATATGGTAGGTAGGTACCGCTCACCTCTTTTCTGGTAACACAAACGAAAATCTTCGCTCCTCATTGAACTGGAAGAGTGTCGGCCCATTCTCCTTCTTGCCCTCAACAAAATGGCATGCACAAAGCCTGTCATTTTGCGTCGGATCACGATCCGCTCGTCTGAAAACGTGAAATAAAATGAAACCCGTGGCAATTTTTGCTGTTTCTGCTTGTTCTTCTGTTGAGAAGCAATCCAATCACTCATTACCTACTCCGTCTCGCATCATGTTTAAAGCAATAAATAATTTAAATTGCGAGGATTGATAGTAGAGAGAAAAGACATGAGAAAGGATTGGTAATCAAGGAAGTAAGTAGGTACACGGAGAGCCTAAGTAAAACAGAAGTTACCTACATAATGAGCTTTTACATCAGACGGATGGCTTGAGCCTGCACATATCTAAGTAGCTAATACATTTTTCGTGAGTTGATACAGCTATGGACTTTTTTGGTGGGCTAGACATGATTTTCGGAAAGTTCGCATGAACCAGCAGAAGTATGAACTCACTTACCTGGTGTTCAGTTTCCACTTGCTAAAAGCTATCTTGGATGCAGGGAACTTGAAGAATCTGCACTTCTCACGAAGGGAATTGTGATTGCAACCAGGTGCAAAAACAATGCGGCATGATCTCGGATGGCCGAAAAATAACTCGGTTCGATGGAGAAAAATAACTCGATCGCGTTAGGAAATTGGCTGGGTACGGACGAGCGCTTTGTTTACTCTGAAGAGTCGTATTCAGTGTTGCCCGTTGCCCGAGAGCCGAGACAAAATCTGTTTCACAGCCTTCTATAGTTTCAAAATATGAGAAGATGAGGACTTCAGAAAGTGGTACAGAAAGTACCACAGCTCAAAACATGTTAGTGATGGGCGGTGACTAACGGAACCGCTTAGAATAACCGGTTATCGACCAAGAACCGGTTACGAGAAAACCTACGTTATTGAAATAACTATAGTCCGTGCACTAGAATAATGCCCTCCGACCCTGCCATAGAGATGTGTCGGTCATGAGTGACCTTGTCTCAAAGACCTTCTCTTTCAAGTGAACTGGTCCCAAATGACCTGCCGAGGGAATTTCGCAGTTCACCCGTTCGCCGTTCACTAAGGTTTCCCCCCTTCACCAAGGTCTCAGGCCCTTCCATCCCACCAACCGGAGCAGGTAGCAGGTCACCAGTTCGCGGTTCCTTTTGGCAGTTCAGTTCGCCCTTATCTCTTATCTTCATACTTTTCTAACTGAAATTTCATTTTTTGTAAAGAGTCATTTTCATAAAGCCACTATCCTGTGATGTGTATTTCATTTGTTGTCCCCAAAAATATGTGATTTTTGTTATTTTACTAATTTCGTTATTGAAAAATATACCTATTTTTTTTTCTTTTTGAGAAAATGGTCGTAGTACTTTTATTGATTCTCCTACTTAACCTTACTAGGTAAGCTTTAAAAAATATTCATATGAATACAATTTTTTACTAAAGCTTCTCTTTAGATAATTCTATGAATTCAGCAGCAAAATGTTAATAAATGAGGCTAGAGTTGGCCCGTACTTAGAAATTCCTAGCAGGTCGCAGGTCCCGCTCGCACACTACCTGTGGACGAAGTGAACTGGTGACCTTCTCCAACTGAGAGGGAGATTGGGCTCGTACTGAGAAATTCCTAGCAGGTCGCAGGTCCTGCGCGTTCACTTCAAAGTGAACTGGTGACCTTCTCCCACTGAACTTGTCTTCGAACTGAGTGACCTGCTGGGAGTCAACTCACTAGGAGAGTCTGGCCAGAGCCCACTCCGGCCGTGGGTGTTCGGCCATTTCCGCCTGTTTCCGCGGGGAATTTGCTGTTCCGTGGTTCCGCCCTCCGCGATCGGCTCGTATCCTTATCACTTTCTTATCAGTTTACTTATCATTATTACTTATCATTGATTACAGTGACAAGTCATTTGCGTTAAAACTACATGAGAATAGTCATGGCTGTTCGGAAATTATACGCCTGCTTATTATGCAGCGGATTCGAGGCGTGCCGGAGTAGTCAATGGGAGTTTGAAGGACGATTGAGATCCAGGTGTTTTTTAAAACCATTGAGAAACACAAGCTTTCAACTGCCCTCAGACAGTCGTCTTCACGTTTACCAGAATTAAGATAAGTTTTCTTATCAGGAACAACTGGGCAGTTCACTACATATTATATTATTGATAACTCTTTGATATTAGCGTGATATTCTGGTCATTTTCAATAATTTTGGCTAAGTATTTTCAACTGTAACGAACTACATTCAATTTTGGTTATTTTCAACTTATTCCTTTAGAATCGAGCATGATAAAAAAAATGTTAACGCCCCCTCAAAATTTGATGGTTTTTCGTTCCAAGGTACCTACGTAGACTCTGCAAATGAATAAACCAATTTCTATCTGTCTGCCGTACTTCGCACTTTTCTTAGTTACCTACCTACCATGAACCAAAATGAGCTAAATTTTATAAAATAGTAATAAGATTATAGCATGATTCGAAGTCAATGTATAAAGAATTGCTGGACAAAACAGTCGTGATAGGTTGATTACATGTGATATTGTCATGCTATTATAATTTATAATAATATTCTGTGATAGTTATTATAATAGTCAAAAGTTCCATAGGTACTTACCTAATTTCTCAAGAATAAGCTGTAATCTCGCAAATGAGTAAAATGCATTTAAATATTCATTAAAAGGTTGATTAAATGTGATATTGTCGTGATATTATAATATAAAAATGAAGTCGTTGCCTTGGGCAATTTTCCTCTCGATTTTTTTTCTCCACGTTCAGTATTTGTGACACTAATGTAAGTAGGTACCTAGTTATAACCTAAAAGAGACTAAATTGTACTAAGTATTTTGATTTGATAAGCTTTCTCTAGAATAACATTTTCAAGAGACTAGTGTATAATTTTGTCATTATCGTTAATTTCTCCAAGGGAAATACCTATTTATTTTGTGATAATTATGGGAATAGTCAGAAGTTCCATAGGCAATAAGCTGTGAATTGTAATCTCGTAAATGAATAAAATATATATTTTTTACTTATGTTACCATTATTTTCATTTCGTTGCCCCCCTAATTTTTGTGCGGGCAAAATGGCTTTTTAAAAATATACCATTTCCTTGCAAATTTAGTCGCCACTACGGTTAAATAGCCACTAAATGTTGGTCACATATCTGGCAGCGATTATTATTTGTAAATATAAAGTTAAGTACCTAGGTACTACTCCATCAATCGCTTATTAAGTAATAATAAATTATAGAAGCTGTTCAAATCAATAATCTGTCAAGAAAATCATGGTTTCGAAGCCCTAACGAACAAAAACTGATCTTACGAAAGTGTCGGTGACAAAAAAACTTTCTATGTTCCTGGTCTCGAACCAACGATCTACCATTATTTAGGTACATGTCGATACCACTGGGCTATCGAACTACCTCGCAAGAGGTTGGCTTCTGAAAAAATAGGTAGCGCATGCTGTAAAGCAGTAGGAGGCAGCGGAAACAGGCGGAAATGGCCGAACCACCACGGCCGGAGTGGGCTCTGGCCAGACTCTCCTCAACTCACTCAGGTGAACTGGGTTTACACACCTCTACCCTGCCATCTGACGGAGAACGTGGAAATCATTTCCAACACGGAATTCCCCGTTTTTTTGGTTTTTCCCCTTTCCAGTGGCAGCACTTTCCCCCTGTGATCCGTTTTCTAGCTGAGTGTGAACCTTCATAAACACTTAACTTTTTTTCGATGATACTGTCATAAAAGCCATAGTGAATGAACGTAGCATTTTCCCGATTTTTGTAAAATCGGACCCCTGAGCGTGACTCCTTTGAGCTGACAGACAAACTCGTATGTAATAGGATTTTTCTATGAAATGTTTTCTTGAAAATTAGGAGTACTTTTTTGAAAAGGTACAATGAGGTAAATAAGGAAATTTCTTCTTCTCCTGGGCAGTACTAAAGAGACGGTAACTACCGGCTAGCCGCACGTGGGTAACTCTCGCACCCTTTGATGTGGGGATGGTATGGGATGGTACCTATTGAGTAACTACCTGCCGCCGATAACGCTTTACCCCGTAACCGGTTATCGACTTCCTGACAGTTATCCATCAGCTTCAGCTTAGGACCTTTCGCTTCCCTTTACGTGAGATGGTATCCCGCGCTACAGGACAGCGTACCTGTAGCGATCACTCATTGCTCTTCACTCCATACCTAACAGGCTACCTACCTATTTTAGGACGGTATCCCTCAGCTTAGCGCCCTTCAACAAAAAATTAAGAGTTATTCCTCATGCTCTCAGTACATTTCTAGTTAGGTATCGAGTAATAACGCTAAAAATGTTGAAGGGCCTAAAAACTAGCTCCATAACGTTTCGCATTCCAGTTTGTTGTGATGCAGGAAGTTCTAAATCGTATTGCCGATAATTAATTCAAGATTTTATCTACCGGTCACATTAAACTGTAGACTGGACATAACCATAGTTACCGACCTACTAAACTCAATTTTGTGAGATCCCATGGGGGGGGGGGGGGGGGTTGAGATTAGGAAATTTCAAAATTTTTATTCCTCTATCAACAATTGATTTCTGTTATATTTATGGTCAGTATTTGAATTTAAGCCCTCAGTGTAAGTGACAGATTCACATGATGAAGCAATAGGTAGGTAGGCATCATATGATGAGAGAGAGAGAAGACAGAGAAATTGCTTTATTCCTTAAAACATTTTATAGACAAATTTTGAAATATACAAATATGGTAAGTTCAATAAAAAGTTTGTTTTTTTAAAGTGGTTACATAAATATATATTGCTTCAGAGTCTGCGAAGCAGGGGAAGCCTTGTGTTCACTTTCGTGAGCCAAAAAATTTTTGTCTTCAGAAATCAAAATATCCACTTGCATTTTGCGTTTCAAAGCCTACTGAACAAATTTGGTTCCGTGTCTGTCGGTCTGTGAGTCTGTCTGCCCGCATTTCCTTGTTACAGCCATAACTTCCACGATTTTGAATTGATTCAGCTCAAATTTTGAGGGATGGTGCGGATGAGGCCCCTTGAGGTCCCATACAAATTTCAACATGATTGATCCAGCGGTACGCCCTGCGCATGCGCTAACGTTAAATTCAACAAACACGCATAACTTTCACAATTTTGATTCAATTTCGCTCAAATTTTCAAGGGTTGTTTGGGCAAGGCCTAGTGAGTTCCAGTATGAATTTCAGCATGATCGGACCCTCGGTGCGCTCTGCGCATGCGCTGGCGTGAAATAGATTCAATTTCCTTGTTACAGCCGTAGTAACCAAAGATTTCCCCCAATTTCAATGTAATTCTCAGGGATTAAGCGGGTAGGGCCCATTGAGGTCCCATATAAATTTCAACATGATAGAGCCAGCGGTTCGCCCTGCGCATGCGCTAACGTGAAATTCTTCAAACACGCATAACTTTCGCAATTATGTATAATGGACGTAATGTATTATGGACGTCATGTTATGTAATATGTATATTTCATGTAATGTTATGCAATGTAATGTTATGTAATATGTATATTTCACGTTATGTAATGTAATGTTATGTTATTTTGCTTCCGAGTCTGTTCTGTTTTATAATGGGTCACTCTGATTGTGACGAGGAAGCTCCTGTGCCATCACCTTGGCAGTGTATTTTACTTACGTCCAAGTTAAGTTCTTATAGATATCAAAATAAAATCTTAGTTACAAAAATATTTCTTAAACGTGAGTTTTATAACAATTTAAAACTTAGTAATCGAAGTAAGTGTCGGTGTTTAGTATGGTAGAAATCCCACAGTAGGCCAGGGCCTATACGTGGGCAATACAGAGTTACAGAGGTTACTGACCGATAACTATTAGCGAATAACCCGTTATCAGAAAATAACGCTTTAGCGTTTAGCCCTTCACTAGGAGAACTTGAATGATATCAATGATTTGCTCCCACTTACTGGAAATGGGAGCGGGTCAAAAAAATTAGGATTGTTTGTTACCGTCCGGTTTTCGTAGTTAAATTAATTTTATGGTTACTATAATTTAATTGGGTACTATATACAGTATTTACATGAGTCCAATTTAATAGTAGAGACCAGCTCGAAATTGGAGCTCTCAGCCTGACGACCGGACGCAAAATTATCGCAGCGAAGTTACGAGAAAGAAGGCACCGTGCCATCTTCCCATATCAACCGACTTTAGTAGGTAACTTGAACCGATCGTAATCTCTTTGTGATTGATAGATAAATGAGAACGACAGCTTATTATATAATCTGGCTAACCCCAGAATCTAAAAAGTTTTGATTCTGATTCCTTCATTAATTTTGATCAAGGATTGACCTGCGCTAATATTGTTTGCTGGCGGTATCTATGAGCCTCAATTTTAGAACTGAAGCTGGACGAGAAAACGCGGCCGACACTTCAGCAGCGGTTGGTTTATTACGAGCTTGCCTTTCCCACTACCATTCTTCTGAATCCACCTACCAAGCTACTTCAGGTCGCTTAATGAGGAAAAACTGAACTTCAGTGAGGAGAAAATTGTCCTCCATAATCGAAACGTCCACTCGCCTTATTAAACAAGATTTCTAAACATAGTTTTAAATATAAATGTGTATGTCCGTCATTATGTCGGCAAATCCTCACCATGCGCATAACTTTACGAAAAATAGTCGTACTGTGCTGAAATTTGGGCAGCTGTTACCAGTAATCGTGATCTAGGTATGTGCCTACCTAGCTGTACTCAGTCACAGCTTTCGCGGTTAATAAAAACAATATGTAAGTAGATAACAATAAAAATAATATTAAATGTGGATAACACCCATGTATAAAACATTCAGATTTTGATTCTATAGGTACCTACATAAATATAGTATTATTTAATTGACGGGATTTACATAATTATGGATATGTTCACATTACGAGTATGATAATATAATACCTATGCATATCATCGGAATTATTACGTAAATACGTAGGTAGAGTCATTATCCCTCCTCCCAACCTCCCGTCTACTTAGAATAGGAGCAGCAATTCACAAGTTATTATTTAATCGTTGTATCAATGAATTGGTCTTCCCAGTATACGACACGATCAGGCATCATAATCACAATCATTCAAATAATAAATTACATTTATAACGTAGCGTGGCGTTCAACGCTGCTTCTTTAGTACAATCTCTGAAGCCTAAATCCTAAACCGCTGTTACCCTGTGAACCCCTTAAAAAGAATTCAGCTCTCTAAAACTTATTCCTCTCCGCCCATTTGGGGACAAATTGGCCAAAAGGCAAAGTTAAGAGCATTTAAGGAATTTGTGTGCAAATTTCAGCTCGATCCGTTGCACCTGTGAGGCTGTAGCCCTGCCGAAGAACAGGGAGAACAACAAGTTGAAAAACTTGAAAAATGTCGATTTTCACTTCCATAACTCCGGCCTCTGATGGTCCCAAGGGTTGAAATTTCGTACACCTCCTCAGGGGCCTTTCGGGAATGGGTGAACGAAAAATCAACACCGGTGACTCCCAACCGAGTTAGGGGGTAAAAACCCTAATCGTTCTGTCGTGTGAACAGAGTTCTCGGTCGCTTCGAGGTTTTCGATTTCTTGGTGGGCGGGACGCTCCCACGTCCCTAGATCTCAACAAAACAATGACCTAGATATATAATATCACAGAAAACACATGGCAGGAGACTAGGAATTGATAATAATACAAAACAAACCCAATTCAAAATTAATAAATTAATATAACATCATTTAAAATTACCTAACAACACAGGCGCACAACCGAATCCTGGTATCACAATAAATTTCACTTAAGTAGATACAATATCATCAAGAGTACCTACGTCATAGTGAACTCAATCACATCAGGTGCAAGCATGAAGGGTGGGAGGGGGCCGGGGTCGAAGAAAATTCATCAAAATATCTAATGCAAGATACAAGGTACGGAGGGGGGGGGACCATTTTAGACAGAAGCCAACCCTTTGGTGTGGGACTGTGGATCCATTAACAACCAATGGTTCATTAGTTCTCTCTCGCGCTCTTTTGGTTTATTAATCTGTGAATAATACACCTATGTTGTATTCGGTCAGCAAAAAATTTTTATAACACCCCCTCAAAATTTTTTCTTTTCCGTTTCAAGGTGCGTAGATTCCAAAAACGCTACAAAGTCCTTGTCACAAGGGTTTATTATTCTATTGAACATACCTACAGAGATGTTGGCTGTTTATTTATTGTTTCTTTCATATAAAATAATTGAAATATTTATTTCTGGTGGTTTCCATCAATTTTGGCCCCCAAAACACGAATAAGGTACCTACGCTCCTTTTTTTTTTTTTTTTTTTAAATAAATTATCTCTGATCATTGATAGTGCCATTTAATCGTCTTGATCCACCTGTTGACAC
The DNA here is from genome assembly GCA_954871275.1 of Leptopterna dolabrata. Lineage (NCBI taxonomy): Eukaryota > Metazoa > Arthropoda > Insecta > Hemiptera > Miridae > Leptopterna > Leptopterna dolabrata. The sequence continues at coordinate 86,577,946 of OX940974.1, read as the reverse complement.
TTTTTCCAGTGTTATTCTACAAATTGATGGTGATTTCAGACGATTTCCCAGGTTTTTGACTCGTAAAAAATCAATTTCGGGAGCTGAACATCTGGTAGAACCTCAATTTTCTACTCTTTGGTCAAAATCGACTTCATATTCGGTCTTCTCGTCCCCAAAAACATGAAAAACGATACCTTAAAAGCTCATGTTACCAACATGTTGCTAAATCGCAAAATGTACCTATTTTTACACACATTTTCCCTCATAACACCCTTGGGTATATTCCGATCGGCAGGGGCGGATCCAGAATTTTTTTCCGGAGGGGGTCACAGGGTAGAACAATATAAAAAATAACAAAAAATAACAAAATAACCAAACGAACAGTACAAACCGAATTTTCAACCTTATGCCTAAACTCGTCCAATTTGTCTACTTACAAAATTAATTGTATTTATTTATAAAATTCATTGTTTATGTAAAAAATATTTTTCAATATCTACCTATTAATTATTTAACTGATAAATTTATTTATTTTCAATTTTCTTCTAAAAAAGTGTCCTAATGTGTTTTCAAACAAGTTGGCGCATTTTATGGCAGCGTAGCTAACTTCAGAGTTTGCAAATCAAAACATTGAAACCACAGCAATCTATTGTTGATCTCAGAGAATTCAGTATCGTTTTTACTGAATTTGGCAGGAAAGAAAACGAGAACGAAACAAAAACAAGATAATAATTAACAAAAATAAGAAGAAATAAACAAGGTGTAATTTGACGGATACACCAAGGTAAATTTATTGGCATAATAATTGTATATAAAGTAACATTGGTAGGACCAAGTGTACGATTATATTCGACTAATTTTGACATTTTTGATCGAATCTTTTTAGATTTTTTATAGTTCTTTTTTGTTTTCAGTTTTTTAACACTGACTACCGTTTGTGTAATTAGAAATTACAGTAATTAGTGGCGAGGACATTGGAATTTCAATTTGACGGATGTTTTATGGTAAATTTACACAGTTGTATATGAAGCAAAATTGAGAAGACCATGTGGCCAAATCAGTTTTTAATTTAAAATTCAAATTGCAATAATGTTTTGTTTATAGAATTTCTCGTAAATATTTATCACTTTTATTTGAGGGGTTACTATAAAAGAAGACAGACTCACTGGGCTTGCATTGTTACACATTCATCGCGACATCGAATTGGACATCGATGCGATAATCAACAGATTTGCGAAACAAAATAGAAAATTAGATTTTGTGTTATAAATGATCGTCCCAGTTGGAACTTATACAAATGTAAACAAATCACAAGTGTTGCTACAAACCAAATACAGAAAAAAATCAGTATTCTATAAAAAGTTTAATCGTAATTATTGTTATTTTGTTTCCAATGTTTTAAGTTAACAATATGGTAAGTTGACTTTGGTCGTTTGGTTTGTTTCTGGTTTTTGATTTCACAAAAACTGGGTTCGTTTTCGTGTTTGTGAACAATTCGTTCAGCTCTGCTTTTTGAAATGCAGGCTGATTCTGGGGGGGGGGTCATGACCCCTGTGATCCCACCCCTTGGATCCGCGCCTGCCGATCGGGCTGAAAAGTTTCGGGACACAACTAGGGCCCAAATGGAGCATGTGTGCGAAAGAACGATTTTTTTAGACCGAAAATGAAGCCTGTACACGTGATGAGAGAGAAGGAAACTTCACGTAAAATGGCGTGCTGAGAAGCTTTCAGAGCAACCTAACGGAGGCGAGTGGAACTATTCACAGTGCATGCCTGCATCAATAGAGCGCGGTGTGCCTGACATTCCCACCCTCCAGACAACCTGACCTATTTTTGTCATTTGATATCAAAATTATATTTTTTGAGGCTATTTTAATGTTCTATTTACCATGGCGTGTTGTTTCTGTTTTGCTTTACCTAACACTGCTTGATTTCGTAACTTCTTCTATTCATAGGAGTTGATGTAGACAAAAATTCGTGAAATGAAAAAAAAAATTACCAAGTAGTTACCCAACAAATAGTAGGTAAATAACGAAAATGAGTAGGTAGGCACCCAATTGAATTAATACAGGGTATTAATACCCTGGTATACAGGGTATACAGTTGAAATACTTATTAAATTAGTTATGTACACTAAAAAAAGGGGTTAGATATTTGCACCACTTGACACAACACTTTCCTGGAGGCAAGCAGTGGAAAACTACGTCACAGAACTATCTAGGTACTATATTAGGAATGATGAAGACGATAAAAATTATAAAACAGAACGACGCGAAATGAGAAGTAATAAAGTAAATAATACTAGGCAAGGCACAAGATCACATATCAGAATGGTGGATAGCGGGGAAAAACAAGAACTAGTGATGGGCGTTGAATAACGGAACCGCTTAGAATAACCGGTTATCGACCAAGAACCGGTTATTGCGATAACCGGTTACGAGAAAACCTACGTTATTGGAATAACTACTTCGCTTCTCCTGGGCAGTACTAAAGAGACGGTACCTACCGGCTAGTCGCACACAGGTAACTGTCTCGCTCTCGCACCCTTTGATGTGGGGATGGTATGGGATGGTATTGAGTAACTACCTGCCGCCGATAACGCTTTACCCCGTAACCGGTTATCGACTTCCTGACAGTTATCCATCAGCTTAGGACCTTTCGCTTCCCTTTGACGTGAGATGGCATCCTACGCTATAGGACACAGCGTACCTGTAGCGATCACTCATTGCTCTTCACTCCATACCCAACAGGCTACCTACCTATTTTAGGACGGTATCCCTCAGCTTAGCGCCCTTCAACAAAAAATTAAGAGTTATTCCTCATGCTCTCAGTACATTTCTAGTTATCGAGTAATAACGCTAAAAATGTTGAAGGGCCTAAAAACTAGCTCCATAACGTTTCGCGTTCCAGTTTGTTGTGATGCAGGAAGTTCTAAATTGTATTGCCGATAATTAATTCAACATTTTATCTACCGTTCACATTAAACTGTAGGCAGGACATAACCATAGTTACCGACCTACTAAACTCAATTTTGTGAGAATCCATAGGATGGGGGGGGGGGGTTGAGATTAGGAAATTTCAAAATTTTTATTCCTCTATCAACAATTGATTTCTGTTATATTTATGGTCAGCATTTGAATTTAAGCCCTATCAGTGTAAGTGACAGATTCACATGATGAAGCAATAGGTAGGTAGGCATCATATGATAAGAAGAGAGAGAGAGAGAGAAGACAGAGAAATTGCTTTATTCCTTAAAACATTTTATAGACAAATTTTGAAATATACAAATATGGTAAGTTCAATAAAAAGTTTTTTTTTTTTAAGTGGTTACATATATTTTACTTACGTCCAAGTTAAGTTCTTATAGATATCAAAATAAAATCTTAGCTACAAAAATATTTCTTAAACGTGAGTTTTACAACAATTTGAGACTTAGTAATCGAAGTAAGTGTCGGTATTTAGTATGGTAGAAATCCCACAGTAGGCCAATACGTGCCTATACGTGGGCAATACAGAGCTGAAGCTAGTGTAGTTCAACAATATTTTGCTCAAAAGATGAACTTTTCGACATCGGCTCTCAGGTAATCACTCATGTTTGTTTCTCTACTCCGGAGTGAAAAGCACCCCCATCACTAAACTGGTAACTGGTTATCAGAATAACCGGTTATTGTAACCGGTTACTGACCGATAACTGTTAGCGAATAACCCGTTATCAGAAAATAACGCTTTAGCCCATCACTAACAAGAACGAGAAAAAGCCGTTGAAACGTGGATACTGCGAGGAAGGGAAGGTGAGGGGCGGAGCGTGGAGGTCTTGTGATTACCTGTTTACCCTTCACTCCGTACGCAACAGTTAGGTACCTACCTATTTTAGGACGGTATCCTTCAGCTTAGTGCCCTTCAAAAAATTAAGGGTTATTCCTCATTCCCTCAGTTCAAGTTATCGAGTAATAACGTTAAAAATGTCGAAGGGTTAAAAACTAGTCCCATAATCTTTCGCATTCCAGTTTTTGTGATGTAGGAAGTTCAAAAACATATTGCCGATAATTAATATTCAAGATTTTATCTACCTATCACAAAACTGTAGGTAGGTACCTACCCATAGTTACCGACCTACTAAACTCAATTTTATGGGATCCCAGGGAGAACAGACGGCTTTTTTTTGAGATTAGGAAATTCTAATATTTGTATTCCTCTATCAACAATTTATTTCTATTACATTTATGGTCAGCATTTGTATGTAAGCCCCATTAGTGTAAGTGACAGATTCACAAAATGAAGCAATAGGAAGGGATCATAGGACGAACTTTTTGGCATCCCTCTCTTCTCTACCCCATCCCTAAACTGGTAACCGGTTATCAGAATAACCGGTTATTGGAACCGGTTACTGACCGATAACTGTTAGCGAATAACGGGTTAGCAGAAAATAACGCTTTAGCCCATCACTAAAACATGTACGGTCAATGTTGTGGACATGGGGCGCTCGGTTTGTTTTGTCAAGTGCTACCTTCCTATGGTTACCATGACGTCACACTTCTCCTTTAACTGTAACTTTAACTTTAACTGTATGTCAATGGGGGATCATATTTGGGCAGACTCACCGCATGGGAGCAATAATGTAGTAATAAAAATATCGCATATTTTTATTGTTTATTTCGTATAACTTGGTATTAAATAATAAACAATAATGGTATTAAATAATGTTTGGTTTTATGTCATGTAAGGTTGGCGGTAGCAGTTATTCACTTTCTTTTTTATAGTTTCCGCCATTTTGGTTTATTATTCTACACACACTTGAATACACCTACCTGTATTCGCTCAGCAAAAAATTTTTATAACACCCCCTCAAATTTTTTCTTTTCCGTTTCAAGGTGCGTAGATTCCAAAAACGCAATGTCCGTCCGCCGTATCACGTCTACAGGCTTCATTTTCGGTCTAAAAAATTCTTTCTTTCGCGCACATGCTCCATTTGGGCCCTAGTTGTGTCCCGAAACTTTTCAGCCCGATCGGAATACACCCAGGGGTGTTATGAGTGAAAATGTGTGTAAAAATAGGTAAGTTTTGCGTTTTAGCAACATGTTAGTAAAATGAGCTTTTGTGGTATCGTTTTTCACTCTCTTCCGGACAACAGTAATCTTTCAATCTTCCAGTAAAATATATGAAAATCGGTAAGTTTTCTATTTGTCTACATACGTATAAATATTGACTTCTGACTGTGTACTTGCAAGTAATATCAGAATAATGATTTAATAGGGTGACCACGTAATTCATCGAGAAAATAGAGTATTCTGAGTACTACGTAGCTATACATGTGAAAATGCTACGCTACCTACTTTGAGTTATAGATGGCATGGTGGTACTACATTTTACGGTTTGGAAAGTATGGAGTCTTCGATAAATAAGTACATTGGCTTATTAGGTAATTGGAACATGTTTCTTTGGATCCATTCCACCAGGTATTTTGGGTGGTAGGTATCCCATGAAACCGCTCGCAAAAAAGACGGGTTTAATCTGTGCCATTTCTCACCAAAGTCGAATTATTGAACTTGGTAGGACCTATGGTTTGCAGCTGATTGTAATTTGTTACTTGCTTCCTGCTAAGTACTATCAGGCTATGATCTCGCCATAATGACGGTCATGTTCCCGTTAAAATTACACAGTGCTATTAAAGCTTTGACTCAATTCTTTACATAGAGATCCGTTGTGTGACGAGATCAGCCATGTCAAATTAATTCCGAATTATCAAATTCACTCCATTGAAAAATCTATACGCACTGAATGGTGACTAGACATCTGTAGATTTAAGATTTGGTACCTTCTACCTGCATATGAAGTTGAAATCATAGGAATTATTTAATAATTGATAGGAATGGTTTATTAATTCCTTAGATCCTAGTGGCTTGTGGTTATTCTGAGTGTTGTTTTTGTACCAGGTTGCTGTCCAGTCCATCCATGGTTTTGTACCTGCCTGCAATAATGCACCACCCGTTCACGTTTTGCTTCATCAAGCAGTCCCTACTACGAAAAAATCACTACGTTATCAAGCAGGTAATTCTGTTTGGAATGCCAGTCCAAATGAACATAGTATAAACCCTATTTTACCCACCGATAGGTGTCCTTGAGTACAGAAAAATACTGAATGCATTTTTATGATTCTTAAATACCTTGTTTAGATTCAAATTACACATGGCGCTGGGGTATCACAGTTACCACCAAGGTGGCGTTGCGTAAAATATTAGTGTTGGTTATTGTTCTCCATGGATTTAGAACGATAATACTCCTGCAGATTAGGGCGATATCACCAATACCGTAGTGTCAGTTTGACCCCCAAAAACAACCATGTTATAAATATTTACCTGCCAACAAAACCTCCTTGGCCGCAAAAAGGATTGGCATCTGTTTTGCCCGCCGAAGTGGCATGATCGGTGCTTCACCTCGCTCTTGGATGTGCCCATAGATCACAAATGCCGTAGTGTCAGTTTGATGTAAAAGTAACTGTGGTTCCATCTTGGCGCTGTTCACCTGTACCACTACCATGCATAATGAGTAACTGTGCCGTTGAATAAAAAATCATCAACATTCAACAACAACCAACATTCTTTAAAAGTTGTGTCACCAACCCGCGTGCACCCTCAAAATTTTAGCTCCCTAGGACTATTTTTTACGTAGTTAGAAGCGTTACAACGAAACCGTTAGCAATTCAGGCGAAAGTTACAGTATGATTCCAATGAAACCCGTATGGAGCTGTCAAAGTATTATTCCTGATCGACCCTCCAAATCTGAACTCATTTCAATGATATATAAGGTAGTTATGGGCGTTTCAAGTATTTCACGTTTGCGCATGCGCAGACGGAGCGATTTCCATGATTTTAAAAAGGGACCATTTGCGATCCAACCTGCGCGCACCCTCAAAATTTCAGCTCTACAACTATTTTTCGTGCAGTTAGACGCGTTACAAGGTAATGGTCAAGGTTCCATGTTCGCGCATGCGCGGACGAAAGTTACGGTACGATTCTGATGAAATTCATATGGAACTATCAAAGCGTTATTCCCAAACGACCCTCCGAATTTGAAATCATTTCGACGGCATTTAAGATAGTTATGGTCGTTTTAAGTATTTCACGTTTGCGCTTGCGCAGACGAAAGTTACAGTATTTTTTCAATGATTTGTTGTATGGGACCATCTGTGACCCAACCCGCACCCACCGTCCAAATTTCAGTCGATTTCGACCATTATTTCGGGTAGTTATGGGCGTTACAAGGAATTACCACAGACAGACATGGAACCAAAAATGTTCCTTGATGTCTGAAACGCAAAATGGTAGTGGAAATTTAAATTTCGGAGTAGAAATTTTTTTAACTCAATCACGAATCCAAGGCTTCCCTACCTTCGGTAGTGAGGAAGCAAAACTGTACACCTTGAATATTAATTGAGTTTCCACTAGTTTTCAAAACTTTATGTTACAATTTATACAACGTAGCTTTGCTGGTACTAAAGTAATTTATTGTTACAAAATCTCATTTTGTTCCACATAAATTCACTGTCGTTTCAAGAGTACATTAATGCGCACACACACACAAGGCGGTCATTATAATGATGTTTTCACGTTATTCAGCAGTTGAAAAATAAATTGCGTCAACACCAAGAAAGAAAATAAATTGCGTTAACACCAAGAAAGAAAAAAAAAAGAATATCGCTCTCGCGAGCACTGATGCCCCATTTTACTTGGGCCACTCACGGCTTGGATGCGCTGTTTCGGACTTCAGCTTTTAACATTGAACCAGGCTTCTATACGTTAGTATCAGTATTCTATGCTGCACACTTTCCTGTACTGGTAGACATCATAGTTTTGTCAGTTCTCGTACTGTCACGGTGACACACTGTATCATTCCATGGAAGAAGAGAAAGGTAAAGGCCAGTAGATGGGGGAGACTTGTGAAAGATTTGACTGTAGGTCTGCTGGTGAACTTTCAAAGCCAAAAACGCTGCAAAGTCCTTGTCACATGGGTTTATTATTCTATTGGACATACCTACAGAAACGTTGGCTGTTTATTTATTGTTTCTTTCATATAAAATAATTTAAATAGCTATTTCTGGTGGTTTCCACCAATTTTGGCCCCCAAAACACGAATTAGGTACGCTCCTTTTTTTTTCAAATTATCTTTGATCATTGATAGTACCATTTAATCGTCTTGATCCACCTCTTGATACTTTTTCTAGTGTTATTCTACAAATTGATGGTGATTTCAGACGATTTTCCAGGTTTTGACTTATAAAAAATCAATTTTGGGAGCTGAACATCTGGTACAACCTCAATTTTCCACTCTTTGGTCAAAATCGACTTCATATTCGGTCTTCTCGTCCCCAAAAACATGAAAAACGATACCTCAAAAGCTCATTTTACCAACATGTTGCTAAAACGCAAAATGTACCTATTTTTACACACATTTTCACTCATAACACCCCTGGGTATATTCCGATCGGGCTGAAAAGTTTCGGGACACAAATAGGGCCCAAATGGAGCATTTGTGCGAAAGAGCGAATTTTTTAGACCAAAAATGAAGCCTGTACACGTGATACGGCGGACGGCGGACGGACATTGCATTTTTTGAATCTACGCACCTCTAAACGGAAAAGAAAAAATTTTGAGGGGGTGTTATAAAAATTTTTTGCTGAGCGAATACATAGGTGTATTATTCACAGAATAATAAACCAAAACCTCTGAATCCCGGTAGCTGGGGCATGTGCTGGAACTGTTAGGATTGCCACGACGCCATTCCACGTTCTGAGATTGTGTTAACGTTTATCCTCCTATTTTTCATGAAATTTTGATAGATTTGGTTTACAATTTATTGTTTTGGTTTATTAGTCTGTGAATAATGCACCTATGTATTCGCTCAGCGAAAAAATTTTATAACACCCCCCAACATTTTTTCTTTTACGTTTCAGTGCTTAGATTCCAGATTTTCTGTCTAAAAAATTCGTTCTTTCGCACACATGCTCCATTTGGGCCCTAGTGGTCTTCCGAAACTTTGCAGACCGATCGGAATCCTACCCAAGGGTGTTATGGGCGAAAAATGGGTGTAAAAATAGGGTTTTTTCTTGTAACAGTTAAATGTTTTGTAGGGCGAGAAGACCGAATGTGAAGTCGATTTTGACCAAAGAGTGAGGAATTGAGGTTGTAACGAAGGTTGAGCTCCCAAAATTAATTTTTTATGAGTCAAAAACCTGGGAAATTGTGTGAAATCACCAGCAATTTTTATAATAACACTAGAAAAGTGTAAACAGGTGAATCAAGACAATTAAATGGCACTATAAATTATCAAATATAATTTGGAAAAAAAGGAGCGTAATTCGTGTTTTGGAGGCCAAAATTGGTGGAAATCATCAGAAATAGCTGTTTCAATTATTGCACATGAAGAAGCAATAAATGAACAGTCAACATTCCTGTAGGTATGTCCAATAGAATAATAAACCCATGTGACAAGGACTTTGCGGCGTTAATCACTATGTAAAGTGTGAACCTATAAAGTGAAAAGTGAGCGTTGGTACCTTCTGCTTGTCTTGAAGGCAAGCAACACGTATAAAGAGTTCTCTCACATGGTGCAGTAGGATTTGCCAGACCATGTTTTGCTTCATATCCCTCCAGCACATGCTGAAAAGTAAGTTGCTTTTTTTGTCTGCAAGTAGAACACATTATGCTACATTTTTATATGTTTATGCATCTCCGACTTGTGTGGTATTTGAAACACATCCTCCCCTCCCATGGAACTGAACATGAATCGCAGTTATATTTGTAACTTAGACATACTTACATATTATTTTTGATATAACTTATGTGACTTAGATACGACTTCCTTATTTTATGTGGAGGTAACTTCGTTCGTGCTTCGGCTGTTATTTGGCCGTCGATTTTGCCTTCAAGTTAGGTGAGTCTTGGAGACAAACTTACTAGGTAGGTACCTACTGATTACAACCATAGAGAGAATGGAACTTTTTTTCTCGACGCCAACACACGTCTGCTAAGTGGGTATGGCACATAACTGCCTCGTATTCAATAACCAGAACAAGAGAAATTCACCTTCGTGTTGATGTTTTCCTAAACTGAGAAACATCAACACGTTCGAGATTATTTGCACAAACATAAAATCCTTCTAACATGAGCTTTCAATCCAATTTCGATGTCTGCCCACATTTTGATGTCTCTCTACCCATATTGACTGAAGTAGGTACTCACGTACCAACTAACTTAGTAGGTTATCTATGGTTGTTAAATTAAGTTGTTGTTTTATTTTTCGCCAGACAAAGAACCTGGTTGGAATTTATAAATCGAGCTGACCTCTACGACAAATTCCCTAATTTCGTAAGATAGGCAGTCAGAGCTCCATACACTTCCACCAACGTGATTTCAGAGTACTGACTCTTTCCTTCAGAAACCTCTTCCCCTACGCTAGTCCTTCAATCCATCAGTTCAGTAAGGATTCTCCTTTCCACTCACAAATAGATTTTCCATCAACTCAATCTGTTCCAACTCATTCGCTCCCCTCCAAACTAGCCGTTCACCCGTCCACTCTTTCTGTTCAGTCTCCTCATCTTGAAGCTCCTGTTATCGGCAAATATTCCCGTAAAAAGCAGTGCCCACAACCATCAAACGTTCTTGTGACGGATGCCAACAAGGGTGAGCCACAGCAATTAATCTGTTAAGGTTTTAAAATGGTCTGCACGTATGCTAAACAGTTTTAGTTGACATGCCATCCTCAAGTTAACTGTCCAAGCAAATGAAAATCAAAGGGAATTGTCGAGGTACCCCTCAAATGTAACATATATACCACTCTCACGAAACATACAGATTTAACCAATAAACAAGGAGACGCCTCGGTTGATGCCCAAGAGGGTTCCCCTCCATCAGACTCCCAGCGACTCTCAACGGCCTTTAACGACTATTGACAGACGGGGGACGGGGTGGAGGCACCTTTATAAGGCGCCCAGCTCTTCGTTCTACCGATCACACTCCTTCCTGCAATTTCTCCCTCACTTACCTTGCGCCTCCTCTCTCGCCTACTCTTCCTTCTCCCTTAGCGTCTGCTGTGGTGGTAACCACAGGTTGACTCACCCTCCAACACTCGATGTGGTGATAACCGCGGGGTGTTAGCCTCCATATCCCTTGCCGTCTGCTGTGGTGGTAACCGCGGGACGCCTCTTCCTCTTAACACTTGCTGTGGTGATAACCGCGAGGTGTTAGCTATCCATACCAAGGAGCACATCCTCTCTCCTGGGACCTACTCAAACCCACCCTACCTGCCAACTCACAACATTGGTGACCCCTACCTTGCGCTCACGACAGGAATATTACTTTCAACAGCTTGTTAGTTCACTGTGAGAAAATCTCTCAATTCATTTTGGAGAACATGTCGGAAAAGCGTGAAAAACGAGGTTTTTTTAAACCTACTTTTCCAGGTATTTCCTCTACTTATAGGTAGATCTGAAATTTCTGCAGGAGCTTTCTTTTATTTGTAGGAATCGAGCCTCGAAATAAGATTTTTTTACCTTGTAAATTAAGGTTGCAATCGTGCACCTACACACGTTACATACCTACATCCAAAAAAACTCACACGCATAGGTAGATACATCTGTCTGGAACGTAAAGATATGGTTTTAGTTTGAGTATCTATGGCGAATACCTTTTCTAGGCCAGACATTTTATTTCAGCCCGATTGCATTACTTTACCTTTCGGGTCAAGTAAGGAAAGTAAAAACTGCTGAACGAGAGGTTAAGTACTTACCAATGTTTTTGCCAAAACTACTTACCAAAACAACTGACAATGTTTTTGAAATTCGGGGGAGGTGAATATGGGAATGCTATGAGACCTGAGAAATTCCCACATTAAATCATAAGTCTGAAGGTAGACTTTAGGAAACCCGGTAATATGTTATATTTATTTTGTGGTTACATTTATTTTAATTTTTCAGAAACATCACTTATTTCTGCAGTGGGTGATCTAACAACTATTTCAAGGCAGAAAGTTGAATTGACAGCTATCCCCAGTACCAGCAGAGCTTATGACACTCAGAAACATCAAAGAGGTGAGTGCTATCATTTATTTTGATACAAATTCTGACTCTAAATCTGATATCCAGAGAGAAAAGACGATAGAGAAGAAACTAACAGAAGTATCCTAAAACATCTACTTTCCTTGCTGTCATAGACCCATAAATGCAATTTTCGGGTGGTTGTTTGCTAATTGCAGACCTAACAGAGTGTTTTGTTAATTTTAATATTCTTAATTTTTAGAGCGGATTATCGAACAACCATTTCAGGCCAGGAAATCAGTCCGACAGCTTTCCCCAGTACCGGCAAAACTGATATAACTCAGCTACATCAAAGAGGTGAGTTTTACAATATACAAATTTTCATAATAATTGTCATCAATGTACAGACTGACATAAGTACTTAAGATTTTATTAGGTAGGTTTGGAAACAAATTCGGATCCTTAGACCTGATATCTGACCATGAAATACGATAACAAAGAAAGTGACAGAAATGCCCACAGATTATTACATTTCGTTTCAGTTGCCTTCAGGATACGCGGTAATTTCCCATTAAATATTATTAATGAGCCATAAAAAAGGTGCAAGTACTTTAAGAGAACTGGTATATTGATTAATGTTTTGTTTACTTATCTTTATTTTCAGAAAAATCTATTATTTCTATAGAGGATCCAACAGTCATATCGAGCCAGGCAGTTGTACTGACTGCTTCCCCCAGTACCAGCAAAACTGGATGAAAAACAACATCAAGAAGGTGAGTTTTTAATGTATTTGGATATACATTCGTATCTTAGTACCGCTGACATCCCACCAGGAATGACTGAAATAGATAAGAAACTAACAGAAATATCCTTGAAAAATATTGCCTTAACCAATGTGGAGTACAGTTGGAGTGAGAGGGAAGATGCGGCATAACTTCCGTTCTATCTCGGCAAGGGAATGATGAATTTTCAATCTGAAAATTTATTTGAGTTCCTTTATTCAACAGAACACGGCGGTATGAAAGAGAAAACAATTTCGAACATTTTTTGATTAGATAACTTTAGGATTAATTATTATTACTTAAACCTCTTTTTTTCTTAAAAAACACGTCGGTCTCTTATTGGGAAAGATGTGCGCTAATGCTCAGAACCAATTCCATAAATAAATTTGAAAATTGGCGGCCGAAGACGAAATCTTGTTGTACCAGTAGGTACATGCTGTGAATTTGGAGATTAGAGACGGCGGCTGAAGAAGGATGGCAGGAGGGGTTGGTGAGCGGTTCTTCTTGGGATGACCTTTGTGATGTATATCTATACATCTATACTTGCCTAACATACCACCTTCCCATAGCGTCCGTCCCCCCCCCCCCCCCCACCACATCATCGGGTTCTTAAGCACTAGTCACAGTAGTTTTTGCATTCCGCTGCAGCGATAGCATTTTGGTTTATTATTCTGTTAATAACCTTGAATAATACACCTATGTATTCGCTCAGCAAAAAAATTGTTTAACCTCCCTGCACATTTTTCTTTTACGTTTCAAGGTGCGTAGATTCCGAAAACGCAATTTCGGTCCGCCGTATTATCCATATCTACTTCATTTTCGGTCTAAAAAATTCGTTCTTTCGTGCAAGGCTCCAATTGGGCCCTAGTTATGTCCTGAAACTTTGCAGCCCTATCATAATGTACCCAAGGATTTATGGGTGAAAAATTGGCGTAAAACAGGTTTTTTTGGTGTTTTAGTAACATGAGCTTGTGAGGTGTCGTTTTCCATATTTTTTAGGGCGAGGAGACCGAATGTGAAGTCGATTTTGACCAACGATCGAAGAATTGAGGTTCTAATAAAGTTTCAGCTGTAGATTTACCATAACTTTTGGTTTAAAATCGGGCTGCAGTGCTCGATTTAGGGCTTCCCCGGAGGGAGCAAGAGGTTAGGCATTGACCACAGAAAGCAGTGATCTACGGAGAAGGTTTTCTCTTGTATCCCCACTTTCGTGGTGAGTTTCTGAATTTTTGTTTGGAAATCATGAAAATCTCTGAAAGGTATTCCAAGAAGAAGAGCGTTTTAAAATGTTCAGCTGGCAAGTGGAGGAAAAAACGCTGCAAATTATTACACAACGGTTTATTATTTAGTATTTGTATAGATGCCCCTTCTGTGTAGATCACTGTTTTCTGTGGTCAGTACCCTCGAGCTCCCTCCAGGAAAGCCCTAAATGGAGTAATGGAGCCGGCCCGGGAATTAAAGTTTCATACAAATGCGCGGGATTCAATAATTCATTATTTGTAGTTATTCATGAAGCATAAGGTAAATGAATAAACTGTTGTGTAATAATTTACTAGATGCCCCTTCTGCGTAGAGAGTATATTAAACCGTTGTGTAATAATTTACATTTGTGTGATAATTTACCCAATAATACTTCATCGTTTGTTCAAGTTGCAAAAGTACCTATCAACAAAATCCAAAAGAGCCATCATTTTTCAAATGGAATAATATCACAGAACAATCATCTCGACTTCATACATACAGCCATCCGTGATTATAATGAGGTGCTCCCTAGCGATGATATCTGACCTCACGATCATTTTGACGAAGCTTTCGATGCAAACGAACGTCTGGTCGCACAATACTCCGGGTGGTATCAAAAAATGCTTTAGTTCAAGATCAGTTTAAAAACGTAAAAAAACTATACCCTTCTATTGAAAGTTTTCGAGCTAAGGTGTTCTGAAAATTTCAACCCCTATTTTTCACCCCGTAGAGATGAATGACTGTAGGTAAGGCCGAAGTTCGCGGACCAACTCGACCCCAAACGGGGCGTACAAACCAAATTTCATTCATTTCGGTTCATGGTAACTAAGGAAAGGTTCATATAAACCAAATAAACCAAAACATACAACGTATTTTGTAGTATAGGCACCAAAATTCGTTCACGTTGAGCGTGTAGAATGGGACCGAGAATTTTGGACTAATTCTATGTTGCCAAAACTAAAAGCATTTTTTTGATGAGTCATTGCTTCCTGAGCTCGTTGATCCCCGAAGGTGCCGTTCTATGCCTCTCAGGGACAAGTGAACGATTTTTGGAGCCTATACAACAAGATCGCAGTACTCTCCGCGATCGAAACATAACTTACCTACCTACTACTTTGTGCTTCTCAGTCATACTTATTTTGTGCCATTTTCATACAAATAAATAGGTATCTGCCTGCACAGGGTGGCCACTGGTCAGGGAAGTCAGGGAAAAATGTTGGTCAGGGAAGTCGAAATCGAGTGGCGAGTCAGGGAAAATTACCGCATGTCCGCCTTTTTCTTGAGATTTTGAACTGACGCACCTTATTTCCCGCTCTGCTTGTGTCCGGTCATTTGATAGGTTCAGAGCGTGATTGAGCATATTTATTTCGAAGGCAAGAAAATTAAAAGGCTGGACGAAAGTCTGGATGTATAAATGAAATTCATCAGAGATAAACTTTATGACCGATTAATAACTTCCCACCGTGGAAAATTCTCGAAAAAAATTTCCAATATACAACAGCGACATCAAGAAGCTACAAAAAATGAAAAACATTAACGTTTTCAAGATTGAATCAACATGGTACGATTCTTCTTCTTCATTTCCTATCGTCTGTCTAATTGAACAGAGCAACCCTAAGTGTCTATGCAATTTGAAATGACATGTGATGACTGAAAAATATGCATTCACATGTACAACTATACATGTAAGGACTCTGCTACGAGGTGGAGCATGTGCGGTGCAATATAAATTGCCTTGTAATGAACAGAACTGAAGTCACAGGACAAGATGTGGTTCAGGATGACGAGGTCAATTTGGCGATAGAAGAGTTTTGTGACGACAAAGCGCAGAAAGTTATTCTGCAAGAATTATCAAGGAATCGCGATAAAAAGTTGGAACAACGTAGAAAGGCCCTATTGCAGCGCTGTCGTTCTATAGTGGAGAGGACCTGCTCGCAGCTTGGAAGAGATTGAAATTTTCTTAAAAGCTATTATGCCTACAGTTGGAGCTTCTCGTTCCTGCCACATAAAGTTTCATCCAAAAAGGAGGGTGAACACGCTACAAAACGTTTCACCTCAAAAGACTCCTTTCTCGACGAAAAAGAAGAGAAGGAAAGGGGGGTAACGAGTACAAAAAACTTTCTGAATATGAACCAGACGCAGAGCGCAAATAAAATGTTACTTATTCATTCAAACAACGTTCCGAAAAACGCTGCAAAGTCCTTGTCACATGGGTTTTGTTATTCTACTGGAAATACCGACAGAAATGTTGGCGGTTCATTTATTGTTTCATTCATGTGCAATAATTGAAATGCCATTTTTGATGGTGTCCACCAATTTTAGCCCCTGAAAACACGAATTAGGCTCGGTTTTATTTTTTAATTTTATTTTTTAACAGATTATCTTTGATTATAGATAGTGCCATTTAATTGTGTTGATTCACCTGCTCTACTTCTAGTGTTATTATACACATTTATGGTGATTTCAGACAATTTCCCAGGTTTTTGACTCATAAAAAAATGAACTTAACCTTCGTTACAACCTCAGTTCTTCACTCTTCGGTCAAAATCAACTTCATATTTGGTCTTCTCGCCCTAAAAAACATGGAAAACACGAAAAACCTCACAAGCTCATGTTCACTAAAAACCTCAAAAATCCCTCGAAAACCCTTATTTTTACACACATTTTCACTCATAATACCCCTGGGTGTATTCCGATCGGGCTGCTGGAAGAACGACGATGTTAGACAAAAATTTAACGTAAATTTAAGGGTGATACTTCCCTAGAACCTCAATTTTCCACTCTTTGGTAAAAATCGACTTCAACTTCGGTCTTCTCATCCCAAAAAAACATGGAAAACGATACCTACCTACGAAACATGGAAAAGCTCATGTTACTAAAACACAAAAAGTACCTATTTTTATACCCATTTTTAACTCATAACACCCCTGGGTATATTCCGATCAGGCTGCAAAGTTTCGGGACACAACTAGGGCCCAATTGGAGCCTGTGGGCGAAAGAACGAATTTTTTAGACCGAAAATGAAGCCGGTACACGTGATACGGCGTACGGCGGACGGACATTGCATTTTCTGAATTACGCACCTTGAGACGTAAAAGAAAATACACTGCCAAGGTGATGGCACAGGAGCTTCCTCGTCACAATCAGAGTGACCCATTATACAATAGAACAGACTCGGAAGCAAAATAACATAACATTACATTACATTACATTACATAACATTACATAACGTTAAATATACATATTACATAACATTACATTACATAACATAACAATACATAACATTACATGAAATATACATATTATACATAACATGACTTCCATAATACATTAAGTCCATTATACATAACTAGCCTGACCGCTCGCTTCGCTCGCTATCCGAGATTCGCTGTACGCAGTATCGTGGAACCAACAAACGACGGAAAAATCCCATACCCTACCGGGTATTTGTGCCCAATTTTATCAAAATCCGTCAAGCCATTCAGGAGTTGACCATGGTCGACCATATTTCCGCTATGGTCAGGGAATTAAAAATGCGCCTACGTTCAACTTGGGAGGCTACCGGATATTGGTGCCAAATTTGGTCGATATCCGTTGAGCAATTCGGGATTCGACCATGGAGGGGCCCATGGATGCGCTAAGGTCGACCGCGGGGGTAGTCCGAAGGGTCGATCGTAGATAGAATTTCACGTAGATTACGAATACGCGATAAAAAATAGGGGTTACCATTTCAATTAACGAAGTTGACCATGGTCGACCATAGTTCCGCTATGGTCAGGGAATTAAAAATGCGACGTTGCACAACTTGGGAGCCTACTGGATACTCGTGCCAAATTTGGTCGATATCCGTCAAGCCATTCAGGAGTTGACCATGGTCGACCATAGTTCCGCTATGGTCAGGGAATTAAAAATGCGACGTTGCACAACTTGGGAGCCTACTGGATATTCGTGCCAAATTTGGTCGATATCCGTTGAGCAATTCGGGATTCGACCATGGAGGGGCCCATGGATGCGCTATGGTCGACCGCGGGGGTAGTCCGAAGGGTCGATCGTTGATAGAATTTCACGTAGATTACGAATACGCGATAAAAAATAGGGGTTACCATTTCAATTAACGAAGTTGACCATGGTCGACCATAGTTCCGCTATGGTCAGGGAATTAAAAATGCGACGTTGCACAACTTGGGAGCCTACTGGATATTCGTGCCAAATTTGGTCGATATCCGTTGAGCAATTCGGGATTCGACCATGGAGGGGCCCATGGATGCGCTATGGTCGACCGCGGGGGTAGTCCGAAGGGTCGATCGTAGATAGAATTTCACGTAGATTACGAATACGCAATAAAAAATAGGGGTTACCATTTCAATTAAACGAAGTTGACCATGATCGACCATAGTTCCGCTATGGTCAGGGAATTAAAAATGCGACGTTGCACAACTTGGGAGCCTACTGGATATTCGTGCCAAATTTGGTCGATATCCATCAAGCCATTCAGGAGTTGACCATGGTCGACCATAGTTCCGCTATGGTCAGGGAATTGAAAATGCGACGTTGCACAACTTGGGAGCCTACTGGATATTCGTGCCAAATTTGGTCGATATCCGTCGAGCCGTTTGGCCGTGCATAGAAGGACAGACAGACAGACAGAGCGCATGCGCAGGGCGAACCGCTGGCTCTATCATGTTGAAATTTATATGGGACCTCAATGGGCCCTACCCGCTTAATCCCTGAGAATTACATTGAAATTGGGTGAAATCTTTGGTTACTACGGCTGTAACAAGGAAATTGAATCTATTTAACGCCAGCGCATGCGCAGAGCGCACCGAGGGTCCGATCATGCTGAAATTCATACTGGAACTCACTAGGCCTTGTCCAAACAACCCTTGAAAATTTGAGCGAAATTGAATCAAAATTGTGAAAGTTATGCGTGTTTGTTGAATTTAACGTTAGCGCATGCGCAGGGCGTACCGCTGGATCAATCATGTTGAAATTTGTATGGGACCTCAAGGGGCCTTATCCGCACCATCCCTCAAAATTTGAGCTGAATCAATTCAAAATCGTGGAAGTTATGGCTGTAACAAGGAAATGCGGACAGACTCACAGATTCACAGACTCACAGACCGACAGACACGGAACCAAATTTGTTCAGTAGGCTTTGAAACGCAAAATGCAAGTGGAAATTTTGATTTCTGAAGACAAAAATTTTTTGGCTCACGAAAGTGAACACAAGGCTTCCGCTGCTTCGCAGACTCGGAAGCAAAAATTTGAGGGGGTGTAATAAAATTTTTTTGCTGAGCGAATACATAGGTGTATTATCCACCGAATAATGCAATGTCCGTCCGCCGTATCATGCATACCGGCTTCATTTTCGGTCTAACAAATTCGTTCTTTCGCAAACATGCTCGATTTGGGCCCTAATTGTGTCCCAAAACTTTTCAGTCCGATCGGAGTATACCCAGGGGTGTTATGAGTGAAAATGTGGATAAAAATAGGTTTTTGTGTTTTAGTAACATGTTAGTAAAATGAGCTTTTGATGTATCGTTTTCCATGTTTTGGGGCGAGAATACCGAATATGAATTCGATTTTGACCAAGGAGTGGAAAATTGTACCAGACGTTCAGCTCCCAAAATTGATTTTTTATGAGTCAAAAAGCTGGGAAATAGTCTGAAATCACCATCAATTTGTAGAATAACACTAGAAAAAGTGTCAACACGTGGGTCAAGACGATTAAATGGCACTATCAATGATCAAAGATAATTTGAAAAAAGTCCTTGTCACATGGGTTTATTATTCTATTAGACATACCTACAGAAAGGTTGGCTGTTCATTAATTGTTTCTTTCATGCGTAATAATCGAAATAACTACTTCTGATGGTTTCCATTAATTTTGGCCCCCAAAACACAAATTAGGTACGCTCTTTTTTTTCTTTTTTTTAAAACTATCTTTGATCATTGGTAGTGCCATTTAATCGTCCTGAACCACGTCTTGACACTTTTTCCAGTGTTATTATACAAACTGATGGTGATTTCAGACGATTTCCCAGGTTTTTCACTCATAAAAAATCAATTCTGGGAGCTGAACATTTGGTAGAACTCAATTTTCCACTCTTTGGTCAAAATCGACTTCATATTCGGTCTTCTCGTCCCCAAAAACATAGAAAACGATATCTCAGAAGCTCATGTTACCAATATGTTGCTAAAACGTAAAAAGTACCTATTTTTACACACATTTTCACTCATAACACCCCTGGGTATATTCCGATCGGGCTGAAAAGTTTCGGGACACAACTAGGGCCCAAATGGAGCATGTGTGCGAAAGAACGATTTTTTTAGACCGAAAATGAAGCCTGTACACGTGATACGGCGGACGGCGTACGGCGGACGGCGTACGGCGGACGGACATTGCATTTTTGGAATCTACGCATCTTGAAACGGAAAAGAAAAAAGTTTGAGGGGGTGTTATAAAAATTTTTTGCTGAGCGAAAAAGGAGCGTACCTAATTCAAGTTTTGGGGGCCAAAATTGGTGGAAACCACCAGAAATAGCCATTCCAATTATTTTTCATGAAAGAAACAATAAATAAACAGCCAAAATTTCTGTAGGTATGTCCAATAAACCCATGTGACAAGGACTGCAGCGGTTTTTCTTCAGTAAATAGTTTTTACCTGGTGTTCATTATTATAAATAAGTTATAGCAACAATGTGCAAGTTTATTATCTTTCCTAGAAAGGGCCTCAATTTTTTCCTAAGAAATCAGTTACCTGAATAGTTTCAATGGTACAAGTTATAGCAACAATGTGCGAAGTATGATGTTCCTGGGGAAGGTCCCATGTTATTGATTGAATAGAAAATCGCTGGTTTATCTACCTGAACTTTTTCTAACCAGACAAAATTATTCATAACCTGTGGTTTTACTCTGATTTTATCGCCCATTTCACAGACAACAACATACCAATTTCAAAGAATTATTGGGAAAATATTTAATAAAACGCCGTAAAAAAACAAATTATTACACAATGGTTTATTGTTTCTCGACAGGTACCAAAGCCCAGATCACTAGGTGGAAATAATTGCAGTGACACTTCTGTAGGCACCTAACTAAGTATACCTACACAATTTATTTAGGAAGTAGGCAGTCGAAATTGTTATGAGCCTCGAGTCATATATTTTAAATGAATTTTTTTAAACAATATCCAAAATTAGTGTGTTGTGTTGTTATTATCACTGTTGAGAACAACTTCTGCCCAGAACACTACTACTCCTTCCTGTTTAATTCGATGGATGTAACTGAAAATTCTTGCAGTCACACTTCAATAGGTGTATCTAACTAAGTATGCCTACACAATTTAATTAGGAAGTAGGCAGTCGAAATTATTATGAGCCTCGATTCATATATTTTAAATGCATTTTTTGTTAACAGTAACCAAAATTAGTATTTTATTTTTATTATCACACTACAATATAGACAACGGGTAAAAATGTGGTTTAATAGGGTGAACAAATCGTATTTACTGTAGAAAAGACGGGGAAAAACTTAACATGCCCCAGGCTTTGAACCCGAGACCTATGACTTCCAGGCGCCTCTTTGGGGCTGCTGTTTCACTTCTTGAGGAAGCTGACGTAGCGCCAAAAATGAACCCTCACCGTCTGGTCTCTTCAAGGCTGGTTTGAAACGAGGACTCGGCAAAGTTCGGGCTCGTTTTGTGTTGGTTCAAGTTCGGCTCCACTTCTCCCACTAGATTCCTTTAACCGATGTTATCCGAAGGTTATGCTATGTAAAAGATAACTTCGATGTTTTGAAACAACGACTAAACTCTTTTATTTTTACATCTTAAGGGGCCCATAGACGAACAACTTGGTTGTCAACTTTGTCGCAAACTTCTCGGTGGGGGTTTGACCACAGACGGTCAACCCGGTTGCCAACCTCATCGTCATATCGACACCAACCGCAGTTGCCGATCGGTTTGGCTGGGAATTTTCCGCATACCTACCTTGCTATATTTTTGCTATTTTGCCTATCAGTTTCACCAAAAATGAGTGATTTTCACAAGTTTTCACAAAAGTAAGTTCAAAAGGAAGTTTGCTGAAAGCTCCAAAAAAAATTGACTGCGGGTGGACACTCCGTCTCATCATTCACAACTGAGGTTGTCAACCGTGTTGTCAACTTCTCCACAGACGCTACAACAGGTCTGCCAACAATAGGCTCCGCCTACCAAAAATCAAAACGATTTGAAAACACCAACCTGTTGGACCAACCGTCACCGACAACCGCCAACCTGCCCACAGACGTGCAACATCTCCTCCTACATGGCGAGTTGGCACCGAAGTTGACAACCAAGTTGTTCGTCTATGGGCCCCTTTAAACATATATTCTAAACGTCGATAAATCCCTACGCTGCAGTAGGGATGCTTCACGGTTATGAGCAGGGGGCCCGCACTCCAGTGGGGAAAGGTAAAGCCTACTTTATAGTTGGGCGGACTCACCGCATGGAGCAGTAATATCGCCCGTTTTCTCTGTTTATTCATGAAATAAGGTAATAAATAATTTAAATACATAATTTCCATAATTTATTCTGTAATTAAACACCAAATGTGCGAGATTATGCTAAAATTGAGTAAATTGCGGGTTTTATGTCGTGTTAGTAGTAGTATATATAGTTAGGGGTTTTTAGCTTGTTGCCATTTCTAGAGCTCATTTTTCATTCTTGACCTTCGTTCGTTCGTTCGTTCGTTCATCGTCCTCTTTCCGTGTTGCATTATTACATTATTGTAATTGTATGATAAAAAGTGCATTTATTTACTTACCTATATTTGTTGCGAGCTGCACTGAATGAGGAACAACATCATCGTGTGCTTTTGTGAGCTACACTTCATGAGGAAGATCGTCGCAAATATAACTCATTTGCTGATGCACTTCTATCAGTGATCTGCTTGGGATATCATATTGACTGGATTCAGGTAATTAATTCATTTAGTGGAGCTCTTGAGATTCGCTAAGTATCCTTTCTACTGTCGAAAAGAATGGCTCATAGTGAATAAGTTGCAGTCATGCAGTCTGATATAATGAGCGAATCTTCAAAGTCAAATTACTGAAGTCGAATTATTGAATTCGACAGGAGCTATGGTTTGCAATTCATTGTAATTAGTAACTTACAAACTTCTTGGTAAGTGCTACTAATCGATCTTCCCATAGACACGGCCATGTTGTAATATAAATTGCACAGAAATGATGCAGCTTTTACTCAGTTTTTTTACTGAGAAAAGGTGAAAAGTGCCAAGAGATTCAGCCATGTCAATTCAACTTCAAATTATCAAATTTCACTCGATAAAAAGTAGTAGATACCTACCCACTAAAAGGAGAACCTGGACATCTGTACATATAAGATTAGGTCTTACCTACTACATAAATGAAGTTGAAATGAAAAGAATTCCTTTGATCTTTGAAGATTGTGGTTATTCTAAGTATTATGCTTTCCAGGTTGTTATCCATCCATGGTTTTGTACTTGACAACATGCTGCCTGAAAGACTGAACCACCTGCTCAATTTTTGCTGCATCGTGCCTACTTCAAAACTTCACTACCTGCGTTATCATACTGGTAATTCTTTTTGAAATGCTAGGCCAAATGAACATAAGTCCTATATTACCTACCCACTCTGACAGGTTTTCTTGCATTTTTAAAATACTGAATGCATTGTTATGGTGCGTTTTTATGGTTGTCTGCAGTGTAATGATGCGGTGGGTTATGTGTTAGCGTCGTTAGATGGTGTTGCATAAAATATTGGTGTGGGTTATTGTTTTCACAATGGTATAAATAACTGTTATGGTCAACAATTCGTTCTGTAGTATGAGGGTGGCTATAATTCACCAGACCCCTTGACTGTCATTATTGCAGTTGTCGTGACCACTGTACTGTACTGTTCACCAGCACCATTATAGTTTATGCATGGCTGAGTAATTTTCATTGAATTAAAAACGCTAAGTTCAGTCAACATTCTGTGAATGTTGTGTGAAATTAGATGTCACTACTGGAGCGGTGGAGTCACCAAATTTGATGTCACCACTGGAGCGGTGGAGTCACCAAATTTGATGTCACCACTGGAGTGGTGGTACATTGTAGGTATCCATAACAACTGTAGATATTATCAGAATAGTAATGAATTCATGGCCAACGGATCTTATAACAATAGTACCTATATAACGCTTATCCATGATAAACAACAACCTCGTTACTTATGTATGAGGGTTGCTATAATTCAAGTCATCACCACAATCAAATACCTTTTTTTTAGCGACCTGGTCGTTTGAAGGTAGTAACAATATCAGCTAAAAACTGTACATCTGGAATATTGAGTTTCTTTTCGTTTTCAAAACTCCACATTACATTTTGTACAGCCTAGCTTTGCTGGTATTGAAGTAATTGATTGTTGCATTAAATTCATTTTGAATTCAGCTTCTTCTCAAAAGTTGATGAGATGTTCAGTCACATTTCTAACTACGTTCCGCTTGGTTGCTGCTGGGTACCTAAAATGTGGTTTGAGATGTGCAGCGAAGTTTTGTGATGAAGATTGTGTGTTTTTGTGATTGATTGTTGGTAATGTGTGTGTGGTTGGTCGTTTCAGATGGCTTAGCTGTTGGTTGGGCCCTGGCAGTGAGGAAAAAAACAACAGTAGAAGAAATTGAATACTGAAATTGAATACTCTTCAGCAGCTCATCGGTTATGACATGAAATAACAAATTGACCTACCTTGTTTCAGTTTCTGCCCTTATAAATTTACTTATTACTGTGTACTTTCGAGAATAAAAAATTGATATTCATGTTTAAAATATTATAATGTACAGTTATTACTGCAGGCCATTTTCCCACAACTTGTAATATGTGCAAACGTTGGCATTGTACCTACCTAGGTATTCAACGAAAGTTATTTTTTCAATACTTATGGTTTGAACAAGAGGTAATGTTCGCACGAGAGAGGAATAGGGATGTTTTTTCATAATTATGCATTACCGAATTCTCAATGAATCCCAAACCTACTATCCTTTGAAGTCGAGGAGGGAGTATACAGAACCAGCGAAACAGTTATGAATGATCTGGCTTGAGAACTTTAATTTTAATCCTCTTGTATATTATTTTATGTTGTTCGATTACAAGGATAAATTGTTTGAGTGGTGAACCGCGTAATGGTTACACTGGAAAAGTACCACTATGGTCTATTCCTGTGAAAATACAATTTTCGCCAACCAAAATTTTTTTCCGTTTTTTCCATAGAATGTTGATGTAATTTATTTTTCTATTATGTCTGGCCTGCAAAAAAAAACGTGAAAACAATAGTAATGTTTTCACGTTATTTCTGCAGACCGGAAATGGAAAAATAAATCGCGTCAAGATCCTATGGAAAAAACGAAGATTTGAATATCCCGCTCAGAGGCTCAGCATCCGATTTGAATTCCCCGCGCAGCGCCAGGGCCCCTTTTACTTGGGCGGACTCACCGCTTGGGTGCGCCGTTTCGGACTTCAGTTTTTAACGTTGAGCGAGGCTTCTATACGGTAGTATCAGTATTCTATGGTTATGACGTTATCGGAACTATGCTATTTGAAAGAAAATATATCGATGTTTCAAAACATTGGTTTTTTCTTCGATATTTTTCAGCCATCGATGTTTCCAGTAAGAAACAATTGAGGGCAAACATCGATGTTATGGCTATCGATACCCATCCATTGAATAATTCACTACTACTACCACCAACCTAACAAGAAAAATAAGACTAGATTAAAACCAAACATTTAACCACTTTCAGCATAATCTCGCAGATTTGGTGCTTAATTACAGAATATATTATGGAAATTATGTATTTAAGTATTTATTACCAAGTTATATAAATAAACAATAAAAATTGACGATATTACTGCTTCCATGCGGTGAGCCTGCCAAACTACAAACGACTCACAAAGTAGGCAAGCAGTTTTTTCTCCATGGAAGAAGCCCCCCCCCCCCCGTGCATGCCATATCTGATTCCTCTTTCGTTTTCTTTTGAATATTTGTGTTCAAAATTTTCCGTTTTATTTTTCAAACCTCTGCCGCGTGATACTCTTTCAGAAGAGGATAGAAGAAGATACATGGCCAAAATAGCCTTGTATGAAGGAATTGCACATCAATTGTCTTGACGACCCCGCCGACCTTCCTGATGTTGAAGCCACTGAGATAGTGAATAACTTGATCTGACTTACACAAAACAACAGTTTAAAGCTTCTAAACCCACGGATGCACACAGCTATTTTACCAACGGGTGGTACCCAAGCGTTTGCCGACAGGCAATGTCACCGTCATTGCCAAAGAGTTCAAGCATTCCATAATACAGGTAACAGGCGTCATGGATGACTAATCTTTTCCGCTTTTATAGACAGGTATTTGTGCAGTATCTGCCATTGTGATGTACTTAGGTACCTACCTAATGCTCGTAGGAGCATACCTATTTCTTTATGGTTTCTAAAGTTTTCGGAACTCCATACCTGCTGTGTCATGTCAATAACACATTGTCAGGTACTTGGACCTGCTGTACACCAACCTGAAATACTACCTGCCTGTGTAGGGCACCGAAGGTTGGAATCCGCCTTCTCTAGATGCATGTAGGGGAAACTAGGGACGTTTGACCCATAAGGAGGTTTGACCCACCTTCGATTTCTCAGCTCAGGGACATTTCTTGAATGTGACAGGGGCATCACTGGAAGCAGATCTGACACCTTATCACTTGGTGGGAAAAAGTTTGCCACTACCAGATGTTATTTAGGAGTTATTGATAAGCATTTGATTCGGAGGTCGGAAGCCTTCTTTTGGACTCTCTACTTCTCATTGGATTGGCGGCTTGCTATTCTGATAAGAGTTTTCTCATGTATACCGTAGTGTTCGTTAGTTTTCAAGCTTTCATTTCGTATATTGAATCACACTGGATTCCGTTAAGTTTCCCCTATGTTAATTACAACCAAACGATGCCACCACGAATTGGGAGGTTTGGCCCAGCTGTGTTAGGGAGGTTTGACCCTTCAAGTTTTACATTTTCTGACGTGTCCAATTTTATCGTTGAATAGGTTCTGGTTCCATTTTAAACAATTTTGAACTTTTTGTTACAACCCATCCCTACACGTAATAAGAATAAAAGCAATAGCTTGAATTTTCAAGAAAATTCACTAAAAAATCTCAAACTTTAACAAGAAACTAGAAATAAAGTTCTACGTGACAAATGGTAAATTATGTCAAGAGGTACCTGTTTTCCGATTCTCTTGACATAATTTACTATTTGTCACGTAGAACTTTATTTCTAGTTTCTTGTTCAAGTTTATTTGAGATTTTTTAGTGAATTTTCTTGAAAATTCAAGCTATTGCTTTTATTCTTATTACGTGTAGGGATGGGTTGTAACAAAAAGTTCAAAAGTATCCTAGGCCTACTCACAACTGTGCTAAATGATTGATTTTGGTCTCAAAATGTGCGTGATTGACTGGACTAACGATGTGATCTGTTTTCAAGATGAAAAATCCACGTATAACTTGTACAGAGCAGAAAAACCGCAGGTTGGGTCAAACGTCCATAGTTTCCCCTACCCATGTCGGGGCAGTTCTGTTCGCTCTTGAGTATGCTACAAAATTAAGAAACTCAAAATGTTTACAGAGATTCGAAAGTACAACTTTTCGTCTGCTAAGGCAAAGCATATTCGTTTCTCGAATACCTGCGCAGAGAGCAGCGGAGCAACAAATACCACGTGTTTGGAACCTGTGCCTGACTCAGCAGCATTGAGTAACATAAGAGAATAGCAGCATTGAGTAACAGAGAAGAGAATGAACAAATTTTTTCGAGACATCCTGGAATACAAAGACGATGGTGCGGTCTACAGAGTGCTAACTGACTTCAGTGACAGATATCACAAAAATCTCCGTTATGTGCACCACTACTTTTTAACATTATTAGTACCTATTTTAATAAATGTAATTTATTTTTATTTGATTAGTGTATAGGATCTTACCTAGGTAGGTACACCAAAATTAAAATAAGCACCTCTCCCCACTTCCCAATCCAACTGATCGCATTTGAATCCAATTATAAATACCAAATTGGACGATCGATTGAATATACGATTTCCTAAACAAAAATTAGTGACTTCGAGGTCAGACGCCTGAAACTGCAAATATCCTACTACAAATAAAAAATAAATTAAATTACCCAAATGCCTGAATTCAAAGTTCAACGCCAGTTGGACGTAATTCATTAGGGACGAGTACTAGGTACTTCTGTTTTGACCTCCAAATCCGATTATATTCTCTGAAGCAACCACTGTACCTACCTACGCACTTTCGAAGAATGGACACCCACGCTTATCTCGAATCAAGACCAAATCTGTGGAAGGTATATAATTATTATGCTTTCTCAGTTGATTTATAAACTAATCCATACCCACGTGTACCATACAACCTGAGTTGACCAAAGTTCACTTAGAAATTAATAGCATCGTTATATTCATTTGACCTGTCGAGTAATAATTGGTTATTTGGCCGTTTGAAATGATCATTTCAAATCTTATTGTACCCCAACCTGTTTAACGAGTTGCTCGCCTCTGTACATGACGCACAAACTTTATACACCACATTCCTGTTCATTCAACATCGATAATTTTCAGACCACCTACCTACTTTAAAAACCGATCTATTGACGTGTTGTTGTACACAACGGGTAGGTACTTGATAATTAGGACGTTACAGCAGTGCCTGCGCAATCATTAATTTTTTATTTTTTTCAAATCGACGTTATTCCAGGACGATCACACCTAAAATGTTCAAATCTGAAAGACACTTGGAATAATTTGGTAGGTTGTTCATACATAATGTTCTAGTAAATCGAAAAAGTATTAGGTATAGAGCAAACGTGAGATTTGCTAAAGAAGGGGTATGCACGTAGCAACGAAATTGTTACAATTTCAATTTATTAATTAATAACTTTTTTGGTTCTTCGGAAATAAATAACAAAAGTAACAATATCAACTGAGTAATAAGAACTCATCAAAAGAGACTTCTGGCTCCCGAATTTGGCTGCTTCTCGTCAATCTTGAATCTACCAATTCAGGGAGCAGAGCGTGATGGTAAAAGTAAATGAGTTTTTTCTCCATCTTTTGATTCCATAACTCATCGTCGATTGGAATTTCTTCGATGTGCAAGTCTTTACCCGTGTACACTACGAAATAACATTTAGTGGCTCCCGCAATGTGCAGTTGCCCTTGGACTTGAAAGTAATAGGGATGGGTTCTCTTCAATTTCAAATCTTTGTGAGATATAAAGAATGATTTGTTGACGCAGCATCAGCTATCGTCAACTTACTGGCTGATTGAGGGCATTTAATTTCAATGATTGAATTTTCACCCTCAATCCAGCCATCGGGTGACTCACCCAAAAATCCAAATTTTCGGTCAACGAAAAGCCCACTCTCTGACTTTCAGTCCACTTCTGATCCCTGATCGTGAATGAAACGATATAAATCCGGCCCAGATATCACTGCTAGGGGACACCTGATTATAATTACGCATGTCTGTATGAAATCGAGTTGGCTGTATCGTGATACTTTGTTTGAAGAATGATGGCTGTTTTGGATTTTGTTATAGGTAGTTTTTTAATCTGAAAAAACGTTAGGTAGGCTTCACGAATAACAGCAAATAATTTATAGAATAAAAATTATATAGGTATACAAATAATAATTATAGAATTCTTCATTCCGCCGCACATTTATGAAATGTGATTGCACGGTTGGATCCAGTACTTGATTTAGGGCTCTCGTGTGGGAAGCACAAAGGTAGGTATTGATTTCAGAAAACCGTGATTATCTATACTGGTAAATAATAAAGCGTTGTATAATAATTTGTAGTGTTACTTATTCTATTTTCGGATTATACATACCTTGAAACGGAAACCATCACATTTGGTTGGGGGAGGGGGGAGTTTTTCATGCTCAATTACAAAGGTTAATTATTGAAAATGATAAATGGAAAACTGACTGTTTTGGTGGACACAATTATGGTTAGCTGGGTAGAAACGATTGTTGGAAGAGAATTACAAGTCAGGCACCTGAGCGCCGCGGGGGCCTCGGGCCCGACTGGGAAGCCGCCTACCCCCATTCAAGAGCTGTCTTCCTCCCCAACCCCCTCGCCCATCACCTTCTGGACAATAATTTATGGGGTTTTAGTGGTCCAATTTTAAATTTGGAAAAACCATAGTAATCAGGACACAACCCTCTAGAATTTGGGTAATTGGGATTTCCGAAAAATTAGCCAAATTCGAACGCCAGTAACCCAGATGTACAAATTTTGAAATTTTGAACACCAGAACCAATTTCCGGAAATTCTATGCTGATTCTGAATCCAATGCAGTTTACCGATTGAAAATCGGTCAATTATTAACGAACTGAGAGCGAATATTAATTTGCCCTCGACGGTGTTGCCATCTGTTGAATATTCTTACAAGTTTTTTTCGGGCTATTTCCCCTAAAGGGCGGTATTCATAGTCCTGACTTAAGTAAAAATAATACTTTACTTTTGAAAGTAAAATAATTTCTTAAGGAAATGCTTTATCTGATTTTGCTTTCATAGACATTACTCGGCGAAGTAAAGAAAAATATTTTCTTAAGTCAAATTTTTTCTTTTACTTTATACAATTAAGAAAAACGCTGCAAAGTCCTTGTCACATGGGTTTATTATTCTATTGGAGTTCTAGAGATTCTTGTTGGCAGTTAAATTTATAGTTTCTTTCATGTGGAATGATTGAAATAGCTATTCCTGATGATTTCCACCAATTTTGGCCCCCAAAACATGAAATAGGTACACTTTTTTTCCCCCAGATCATCTTTGATCATTGGTAGTGCGATTTAATGGTCTTGATTCAGCTGTTTACACTTTTTCTAATGTTAGTATACACATTGATGGTGATTTCAGACAGTTTTCCAGGTTTTTGACTTAAAAAAAAACAATTTTGGGAGCCGAACCAATGGTAAAACCTCAATTTCCGCGTCTTTGGCCAAAATCGACTTCATATTCGGTATTCTCGTCCCCAAAAACATGGAAAACGATACCTCAAAAGCTCATTTTACTAACATGTTGCTAAAACGCAAAAAGTACCTATTTTTACACACATTTTCACTCATAACACCCCTGGGTATATTCCTATCGGGCTGAAAAGTTTCGGGACACAACTAGGGCCCAAATAGAGCATGTGTGCGAAAGAACGACTTTTTTAGATCTAAAATGAAGCCTGTACACGTGATACGGCGGACGGACATTGCATTTTTGGAATCTACGCACCTTGAAACGGAAAAGAAAAAAGTTTGAGGGGGTGTTATAAAAATTTTTTGCTGAGCGAATACATAGGTGTATTATTCACAGAATAATAAACCAAAATTGTATAATTACTGTTTTTCAGAGAACCCCTGCACAGCTGAAGAAACTTTGGGACAACCTAAAATTCAAACGGAAGGCTGAGCTGGCCAAGGAAAAGAGGGAGCGCATGAAGACTGGGGGCGGTCCACCAGTTCCTGGGCCATCCGATGACCCCGAGCTTGACAGCTTGGGGAATGTGGATATATAGAGCTGGTGGACGCCATCGACAGCGACATGCTGGCGCTGGCCGGCCCGTCCGGAAATTATGTATTGGTAGACGATGTCCTGATGCCTACAACATGTGACGGAAGTGTTGAAGATCCTGTGGTTGTCGAAGGATTTGAGGTTCCTGAAAATTCATCCGTTTTCGAAACTGAAAACGCATCCGAATCAGCTATGGCGTCGGCTAAAAAAGGTGAATGCAACAAATCGCGTTCTTGGCGAGTAACGTATCAACGTACCCCCCTACATTCACATGCAAATATTTGAGATGTAATTACGATTTTTATAATATGTATATATATATATATATATATATATACACTTCTGCTTCAGGAAAGAAAAATAACGATGAGCTGGAATCGAGATTGAGGCGCAACGAACAGTTCCTCGATCACGACAGAGAGTTGCACATCTCAAAAATGGAGGAACAGGAAATGAAGAAGGAGTTGCTCCTCAATCAAATGAGACACGAGGAAGAGATGTTTGAGCTGAGGAGGAAACACGAAGAGGAAATGTTTGCTTTAAAAAAAAGAAGCTATTGCTGGAAATCAGCAAATTAGAAAAGGCGTAAAAGCTATGTACACTACTGTTTTTATTATAATTTATGCTTTTAATAATATAAATTTTTCCCTTTTCTCTTCTGTCTGTATTTACTCCTCCCTTCTTCCCTTTTGTATTTACTCCCTCTTTAATTTTTATAAATTACTTATATAAATAGAAGTATTAAATATAAATTACGTTTTTACTGTAGTTCCTTGGTTTGCCTTTTCAGTGGAATCAAGTACCAACATGGTCATGGGATGTACTGGTCTTCGAAAAAGTAAATAGTTGGGTTTTATTCTACTTTTGGTTAGGTAGAATCTTATTAGTAGGCAAAGTCACAAAGTTAGTCAATAATGAACAAATTAGAAACTGTTAGAACAATTTTTAAGGAACTATCAAAAGATGGAAAACTCCTGGCTCACGTAGGATTACTTAGAAGAGTGAACATTTACAAAATTCAAAGGAAATTGATAAAAAGGAACTTGGTGTGGACTCCGATACCTTAGTACTTAATCCTAATAAAAAATATATCGTTTACCTTACAGCTGGACAAGAATGAAAAAATTATCTAAGAGTCATTATTCTTAAATTATTATCCACCTTCAGTCCCGTAGGCATAGTAGGTACGTACCAGTTGATAACAACACAGATGGTGGACACTCAGTTGATAATTTTTGAAAAATTATGGTTAAAACATGACACCTGGATCATGAAATAGAGCACCAATCAAATGAGCATTTTACAGAAAATATTATATTTACATTGGTTAAAGTACTATTACAATGAGAAATGGCGAGTTATGAAAGCATTTCTGATCTCATGAACTGAGTTGTCCACAGCTGGTGTGGGCACCTCTACTTACTCAGGTAATTCTGCTTCCTCCCAAGTATCCCTCGCCCTAATTCCAATGTTGTACAATATTGTACATGCAGTAATTATCCTGTGTATTTCTGAGCTTCGTTTGGAGCTCGAAGTACAGACAGGGAAATCGCCTCTTCCACCTGCCTATTGTTCTCTCCACCAAGCTCCTCGTAGTCTTGTGAGATTTGTTGTACTTCTTTTCCGAAGCAGTCAGCGGATTGTTGAGTGGAGTAAATAGGTAGGCAGTCTGGCCATACCCACTGTCCCCCAGCAGGTGTCCCACCCTTGGATAATTCTCCTCAAGGAAGACTTGCACCGAACTGCTTGCGAACACCCTTGAATCATGAGCAGAGCCTGGCCACCTGCACACAGGGTTAACAGAAAAATGTCAGCAAAATATGTTAACGTTGGGACTAAAATAGGAAGATGTTCTAGTATGTACAGCAAGAATATAATATCTACGCATCCAATATGCTTTTCATGGTTTACATAGCTAATTAATTAGAATTCCATTACATAAACCTACATTATGGTAACTTAAAGATCGACAAATCAAAAATTCATAATTTTGTTCTCTGAATTCAATTAAAATTCTACTAATCCTACAGTGTTCTGCGCGTAATCTGTAGATTACTTGTTCCTGAATACAAATCATGGATGGATACATCAGAGATGTCCATGGAAGCAGGATGGGGGATGTCGATACCTACTTTCATGGGGATGTCGTACAACAATATTCATTTCATTAACACAACAAGGTTATCTATCAAATCCTGATCAATTCTTTCTGGGAAAAAGTTCCAGTCATGCAGCATGGCTGTATGAGCGAATTTTCTGTTTTTGTTTTGTTTTGTGAATTTCTCCCCTAAACCTCCCATTTCCTACCCTTAAAGCTATTGACAATTACTACAACCTACGAGCTAAAATAAGCATTATTGTAAGTTGTAGGCTTAGGTATTATTATAAGGTACCTGCGTCTGGCAACCTACCTGCACACGATATCAAAAATTTCTTCGTTAGGGCCGCATACAAGCTAGACGTTGATCGAAAAGTAGCCCTTCCGGTTTCTGAAAACCTCTGCGTTGTCACCACCGGGACTTGAAATTGGAATATGGTCCCATCGATGAGTCCAATGATACCTGGGAATCTTGCTGTGGTATAGAACTCGCTCCAGGTTCCTCAGTTGATGGCATTTTGATTATATTTCCAATGTGCCTGCAGAGGTTTTTCGGAGACATTTTTAATTATCCTGTGTCCGGTTGGCTGGGATATGGAAAACAGATCGCCACAAACAATCTGTAAAGGATAATGAGAATGACACCAATTTAATTCGGATTACTCCTTATGGTAACATAAATAAAGGGTATAGTTGAACATAGCTGAAGATGTATCAATATAACTACATAAATATATAAATGCACCAATAATAGCTTGGTCGGTTTGTTAGACCGTCTGTTAGCGTTTGTGACTCGAAAATCAGTACCAAATTTCATCATGTGAATTGCGAAAAATTTGGTAATTTTATGGTTGTAATATTACGAAGTACAGACCATGTAATTACATACATTACATTACACATATAGAAACAGGTACCTATAATACAAATAATCACACGTATACGAATTGATTAGCACAAATTTATGAAACAAAATTAAATGTTGTGATAGCAATATATTATGCTAACGTGTGTGTGATACTACCGAGATGTTCAAAAATGTTCGAGTGTGATGAAACAAACACGAACTGATTGCTTATCCCAATAACTCCGATAACGAGTAATGATGCAGTGCATGAACGTTATTGCTCGAACAAACTTTTCGCTTGACCCAACACATGACTAATATGAAAACACGTACAACTACAGTGGATAGGCATGTCCAGCTTACCTGAAATCTGACCTCTGAATACAGGGACAGCTCGGAAATTGATGGCTTTACAGCCTGTACAGCCATATCCTCAGCCAACAGCCAACCTTTTGCATCCTGTTTCCCAGGCGTGAAATCCGGTAGGTAGCGTAAATTTTTCTTGAGGGGGTATGATGATCTGCTGGGGTGCCCGAATTTTTTCGATCATGGTCGAGACATGATGCAGAAGGGTACCCATTGCTTTTCTGGGATTGGGGGCGGACCTTGAGCCTCCGGATCCCGTTCCACATCATCTTTGTAGGTAGGCTCCTCATCTTCGAGAATATCCCCGGCGTCGTTTTCCCGTTCCATCGTCACTTCCTGTGACGACGATGTGAGGGAACCCGTGGTGAAAAGGGGAATACAACTAAACTATAAACTAAAAATACAAAGAGTCACTGTCTCGAAATTTTCAAATAGAAACACTTCACAGGATGTGAGTCACTGTCTCGAAATTCACTTAAAAGCACTTCGCGGGCTAAAACGTTCACAATCCAACTTCTGAAGTAGGTAAAATACCACAGAAGGAGAGGGTTATAGGAAGAAGTCTTTTTAAAATGCTCAGTCGAAACGAAGATATTTTATTGTTGAGCGTTACAACTCTACTGGTCACTAGCCCTTGGCCCCCCGAGCTTCATAAAAAGGGATTTGGGGATTTTCTACTACGGCATTTCGATGGTCGAAGAGCACTTAATGGCCAATTCATCCGCCAATCCCAGTCCTCCTTGCATAATGCGGTTCCGTACCTAGACGAAAGGGATGGAAGAGGAATTGTGTGGGGGACTCGCCAGCAAAGTCAACGAGCGCCAGTATATGAAATAGAATAGTTAAGTCGGCAATTCCCGATAAGCGACTTTCGTGTAAAATTAGTCCACTCGTGCAATCTATTCACATATAACTGACCATTTCCACACATAGAAAGCGGCACTATAAACTTACTTGTAGGATATTTAGTTGATGAGCAATAGGAGGATGAGCGACAACTTTGATCTTCTGTTGCAGGCTAGAAAGACAGGATTATTTGATGTTGCACCCTTTCATTGGAGCATCACCTGACTCACTGAATGTGTGACTGCTGTGGAGAATTCGTTGCTGAGTTCAAATGTCTGGTTACTGTGCGAGAGAATGACTACACTGTCGGAAAGGAAACAAACACCCTACCTCGAAATCTGAAGGTAACTGCGTTGTTGTACATAATGATTTGAGGTTGGGTACCTGGACACTCAGGTAGGATCACATGGCGAAAGAATGCGTTGTGTTTCAGATGTAAAGTAGGTACTTATTCCTCTTCAACATTCACGTTTTTAGCGACTTTTCAAAGAAAATGAAGCTATTGCAATAGGTCCAAATTTTTCAGAACATGCATTTTTGAAATTCGTTTGTAGGCAAATCTGTTCCAGAGTATCCTGAATGTATGTAGGTATATCCTGTATATGTATATGTATATGTACATATTTATGTGTCACTCCAGACGATATCTGACCTTGGGTGCATGATAAAAATGCTAAATTTCGCCAAAATGTTCGTACTGCCAAATAAAAGGATGAGTTCAAAGATCAACAATTTTCAGAAATTCCGAGGGGGCGAAATTTGAGTTTTTAGGGGTCAAAAATAGGTAAAAACTACTAAAAACGTGAACAGTTGATATAGTCTCTTGAAGTGGTACCTATGGATGGGTGAATAAAGACAGAAAAATACCATAGCAGTTGTTTTTCATACAGAATAGGGGTCAAATTTGGATTTGACCCCTTGACTTGGATTTGGGCTAAAATCAATATTAATTCATCTGACGTTGTGTGGAATGGTGGTTCACGACTGAGGGACTATTTCGATGATAAACATGTTTTTCTCAAAAAAGAGTGGGTCAAATTAGACTTTATAGGGGTTAAAAATCGGTAAAAACGGCTAAAATCACGAAAAAATTATCTGATGTTACGAAAGTTTCTCGCTGTATCATCTTTTTACACAATAGTGCGAACATTTATTTGAAAACTCGCTCTTATAGCCATGCTGCAACACTGAAACTTTATTCATCTTTATTGCTAGTTTCGAGTTCGAAAATGCGGAAAAAATGCTGATAAATTGCTCAGTGTGGTCTTATGGCCTATAGTACGGAGACCGGCTGAAGTGGTTACACTACGACCGACGTGTTCGGCCGAACTCCACCGACTGCCGACACCGACCAAACTGTTTTGTTTTTTTCGGCCGAATCCACCCTTCTCCATTGAATTTTGCAATTCCTACCTCGCACATTCGGAGCTCTTCTCATTTCTTTCTTGGTTGAGGTATCTTTCAACTGTTTTGGCTAAGGTACGTGTTTGTTTGGATGCCATCCGAAATATAGAAAATGTATCAGGTGTCGTCCTAAAATACCGCATTTAAATTTAACTGACTGTTCCAGAAGTTTGGAGAACGAAGTATGGAGCTCGCCCGAAACCTCACTTTCTGAAAAAATCCCGTTAGACCCACTCACTTCTTCCATCATCAAATAACATAACTATGTCTCAAAAATGAATTTTCGCTCAGCAGTCCAACAACGTCACTTAATTCCGTCTTGCAACGAGAAGGGTTGAGAACCCAGAAAAAAATCTGTTGAAACCTCCCAAGATTCGGGCCTTGTGTAACCACTCGGCAGAAATCGGTGGAATGTTCGACCGTCATCGGCAGAGTGAAAAATCGGTAACCGTAGCCTACCTGAGGTACACAGGCCGGTGATCCTAACTGAGGTACACATGCTGCCTGCTACTGTGTGGCTAGGTATTTCACCTCAAATCAGTATGTGCTACACAGTTAACCTTCCGACATGCAACATCTCGTTTGTTTTTGTAAAAAGTCTCCTCTTGGTAGGGTTATTGTTTGTGCAGAGACCTCCTGTACCTACCTAATGCCAAAGCATTCCATTTCAATTGCGTTGGTCTAAAGCGGTTTAGCAGAAGTGGTGCTGTCCAAAATGTGATAGTAGAAAACGGTAGTGATTGAACCCATGTTCCTTTAGAAATTATGTCGTCATTTTTGTAAATATAGTAGTACCTATCTACCGAGACATAATTTTGGTATAGTAACTTCCTTATTTTACCAAGTCCATAATTCATTTTTAAGTACCTGCAAGTGTTTTTTTTTCTTAAAGTTAGTTTTGGATTTTTCTCATATAAGTATTATTTGAAGTGCACAATACCGCAGTGGTGTGCAACTTGACTTATGACTTATCTCCTGTCACTCCTGAGAGGAGCATAGGGCCTCCACGAAGTTTCGCCATCCCTCTCTGTTTCCTGCCAACGTTTTGACTTCCTGCCACGACTTCCCAGCCCGACCAGCCTCCCTCTCCACAGACCTTCTCCACGTATCACGTGGGCGTCCCTGTCTTCTGCACCCCTGCGGATTCCAGTCCAAAGCACGTCTCTCGATGGCTCCCTCATCCTTCCTTAGGGTGTGCCCGATCCACCTCCATTTTCTCCTCAGAATCTCGGCTGAGACTGGCTTCTGATGCGTCCTCTCCAGGAGCTCTTCGTTGGAGATTACATCTGGCCAATATATCCCTAGGATTCTCCTCAGGCAGCGGTTAGCAAAAACCTGGATCCTCCGGGTCAGCGTCCTCGTTGTTTTCCAGGTTTCGCAGCCATAAAGAAGGACGGACTTCACATTTGTGTTGAACAAACGGAGCTTGGTCCCGAGAGAAATATTCCTATTCCTCCAAACCGGGTACAACTGGACGAAAGCGCCGTTTGCCTTCCTAATCCTGCTCCTTACATCCCCATCCGCCCCTCCTGCGGCATCGACATTGCTCCCGAGATACTGGAAGGAATCCACCTGCTCTATGACCTCGCCATCCACCACCAGGTTATCTCTCAAGGCTACGTTCACCCTTATCTCCTTTGTTTTACTAACGTTTATCTTGAGACCTGCCATGGATGAGAGCTCGCTGAGGTTGTTGAGCTTGGAAGCCATATCACAGAGCCGTTGAGACAACATGCAGACATCGTCTGCATAATCCAGGTCTTCCAGGCGCCCGCACAGTCCCCACTGGATCCCTCTCCTCCTACCTCCGAGAGCCTTCCTCATCAGGAGATCCAGAATCAGGAGAAAGAGGGTCGGAGAGAGCACACACCCCTGACGACATCCGGAACTCACGGTCACAGGGGAAGAAAGGGAGCCGTCATGAACAACCTGGCACGAGTACCCACTGTACATCTCCTGAATCAGCCGCAGAATCTTCGCCGGGATTCCATAAACCTGGAGTGCCCTCCATATTGCCCCCTGCTTGACCGAATCAAAGGCCTTCTGGAAATCAATAAAGAGGGCGTAGAGCGGGCTTTGAAACTCAGTACTTTGTTCAAGGATAATACGGAGTGTGTTGATTAGGTCAACACAACTCCTGTGCCTCCTGAAACCCGCTTGCTCTCGTCGAAGGAGCCCCTCCACATGATCTTTTATCCTTTCCAGGATTATCTTTGACATGACCTTACTGGTCATTGTAAGCAGAGTTATGCCCCTCCAATTGTCACATTTGGTTAGATCACCTTTTTTGGGCAGTTTTATGATGAGGCCCTTCTTCCATTCAGATGGAATCACCTCCTCAACCCACAGTCTTCGTGCAATGGGGAACAGCAGTTTAGTAGTGGTCTCAGGGTCAGCTTTCAGAGCCTCTGGAGGAATATTATCCAAGCCTGGGGATTTACCATTCTTTAGCTCACTGATTGCTTTCCTAATCTCTGCTTCCGAAGGTGGTTTGGTGTCTACCTGGCTGTCCACATGCGGGATGAGCCTGCCTACGCCTTGGAAGAGAGTGTCCAGTCGGTCCTCGTCCCGAGGTGGGTTCAATACTTCTGTAAAGTGCTCCTCCCACCTCTTCAGTTGTTGGTCTGGAGATGTGAGCAGCTCTCCGACTTTGCTCTTTACTGGCCGGCTCTGTGCAAATCCTCTCTTTGACAGTAACTTTGTGATACTGTACAGAGTTTTTGAATCGCCTCTTTCTGCTGCCTCCTCTGCCCTAACTGCCTGTCCATCAACCCATCTCCTTTGATCCCTTCTCGCACCTCTTTTGACCAGCCTATGCAGTCCGTTATACACCGTCTGGGCCTCCATTTTCTTGGTTCTTGTTCGACTAGCATTCACATTCTGCTTTGCTTCCTTCCTCCTCTCTACATTCAACCATGTTTCCTCGGACATCCAGTCTTTCTTAAGTGGATTTCGGTATCCTAAAACTTTTTCGCATGCTTCCTTGATGACAGCAGTGGTCCTTTCCCATTCCCTATCAATATCCTGCTCCATATCAAGGTCCTGAAAAGCCTGGAACCTATTCCTCAACTCAATCCTGAACTCTTCTTTACAGCTCTCCGATCGCAGCTTGCCAACGTCAAACCGTTTCCCCCGCCTTTCAAACTTTTTCCCACTTGCTACTATTTTGAGACGAAACAAGGCCATAACCAGATGATGGTCAGTCCCAACATCTGCTCCACGCCTGTTTCTCACGTCTAATAGTGATCGACGGAACTTTCGGCTAAAGGCAAAGTGGTCAATCTGGTTTTCGGTTATACCGTCAGGAGAAACCCACGTCACTTTATGGCAATTTTTGTGAGGGAACAGAGTACCACCTATAACAAGGTCATTATCCACGCAGAAAGAGGAGAAAAGTTCTCCATTTTCATTCATTTCCGCCTCCAAACCATGAACTCCCATTATCTGTTCGAGACCTTCGTTGTTGGCTCCTACTTTTGCGTTTAGGTCTCCCATAACGAGCAGCAGATCTCGCCTTGGTTTACTGATGATTGCTTGTCTCAAATCCCGATAGAAATTCCCCTTCTCCTCAAAAGCTGACACCTCTGTGGGTGCATAACATTGCACTATCATGATGTTCCGGACAGGAGATTTGAAACGAGCTGAAATGATACGGTCAGACACTGGTTTCCATTCCAACAACCCCCCGGCAAAACTCCTGCTCATCAGAAATCCGACTCCATTCCTGTGTGTTGACTGTTCTCCATCCTGTCCAGAGTAAATAAACGTCAGTCCATTTCTGGTCGTCATTTGGCCAAAATCCTTCCATCTAACCTCGCATAATCCCATCAGATCTATCCTGTATTTCTCCTCTTCTATTCTGTGTTCAGTTTACCAGGATCCATCATCGATCTTACATTCCATGTTCCAAGTCGGGTAGTCCTTTTCATGCCAAAAGTCTTCAACAGTTGATCAGTCCGGCTATTTTTCGTTTTGGTTTCTGTAATCATGGTGGTTTTAGATGTGCGGGGGATTGGCCCACAGCACCCTAGCTTGGCAGAGAACATGGTCTCTTTGAGGCTTCCAAGCTGGCCCCGCCGCTGCTTCAGAATCTCGGGGTGTTTCTGGATTCCTACTTCCTGAGACGGGGTCAACTGGCCTCCCCTTCAGGTTGCAGCGGCGTCCCTCCTCCTTTCTCAACACGGGCTTGGGACCGGCTATGGCGGAGTGCAAGCAGAGTTCTAAAACACATCCGCCCGATTTGGGTATTTAGGGCCGGTTCCAAAAAAAGCTGAACCACAGGGTTGGAGCCAACCCCAGGGTTCGCCGACCATGGTAAGAAAAAGTGCAGTTCCAAAAAAGTTCGTAATCGATTTATTTTGCAATATCTCGAGAAAATTACTGTGGTTCGACAACCCCAGTGTTTTCTGGGGTTACCACGGTGAACTCGAATTCTATTGGTCGAGAGGTGAAGCCCTCACTCGCACGCTCGCGCGCACAGTAATTGCATATGGCCGCTATCAACATCAGCTGTTTTGTGTTTGTCACTCATCTGCAAATTGCGATTAGGTATTATTCAATTCAATTCAATTCGTAATATATTTCCGATCCGCGATGGATGATTTTTATAATTTCATCGACGATGAAGACGACGATGATTTTTATGAACTGGCGTCAGTTGTTGAACCGCTCAGATTACGTCAACGACCCCGGCATCCCAACTTCAACCATTGGAGTGACACCGAGTTTTTTCACCGGTTTCGCCTTTCAAAAGAAGGAGCGTCGTTCGTTTGATACGACAAAGTATAATCGCAGACAAGTGCTTGAAATGGTGTTACATTACACATTACATTACAGTTATCTACCATGTTCCCCCACGACCCCACGTCTTTTTGAAGGATCGTGCTATTTCGTTGTGACCAAGTATGTTGCAGCTTCATTTTTGACAGGAATATCTTATATTATCGTATTGACATAGATTATATCTTACCGCTCTGGGTCAGTCAGAATCTTGTCAGTTAACTGTGAAGTGAAAATTTACTAGGGTTTTTACTTACAACCAACCCGTTGCTATCAATATGTTGTAGTAACTTCGTTAGTTTTCATCGCACGAAAATCGCTCTCCATTCGCTGGAAAGCTCTTGATTTATCTAATTTATATTTTAGGTATTCCATACCATTAGTACTTATCATGTTTCAGAGGCCACCCAGTGAGCCCTGAGGAGAAGATTTTATGAGATTCGTTTCACTGGAAGAATGAGATGGGAGGTTGTTATCAGGTTGCAGATTCAAGTGGGCGCGCGCGATTAGAAAACAGTGTTACAAGAAAATTGCTTCGGATTCGTTATTTTTAGCTGAAAAATACATCAACCCTGGTACAAAAGTCTTGGATTTGAAGTATCCACGAGTAGAACAGAGAAAAAATAGTATCCATTGTCAACTATCCATGCCAATATCCAGGTTCAGACGTTTTGACGCAACTAATCGATTCAACCATGGTTACCACGATCGATGAAACTTTTTGGAACGCACACACCGTCAAGGCCGTGGTCACCGAAAAATCGAATCGAACCCCAGGGTTACGTGACTATCGTGGTTGCTGATTTTTTTGGAACCGGCCCTTAATCAGGTATTTATTGCTCGTAGATACAGGTTCGAGGGTAAAAAACACATCAAGAACGTACTTCTCGAAAGCCAACCAAGCCACTTATATATATATATATATATATATATATATATATACATCCTGGTATCATTGTGGCTACCACACACAGAAAAGTTGCATTTAAAGTGGCACCCGTGTGCATGCTGCATCCGTATAAGGGTGCCACTTTGAAATCCCTACGTAGTTTGGAGGTTAATAGATGAAAAAAATTGAAACGCTTCGGAAGTGCTGCAGGTATCAATTATCAACAACTATCGATACACAGAAGGGGGTAAATCGATATGAGGAGTCAGATATATTGATTTGAAAATTGTCACATGGGTGCCACAAACATAGCAAGATGGATAACAATTATACGGCGATAGTTCCCGGTTTTTCCAAACGCAGCGCTGGTGCCAGTCGAGAATATACACAGTATATCATAAAATTGACGAAGACCTATCATTGCGACCTCCGGAGATTTGGCAACACTGTTATCAGAGAATCAGTCGACCAGCCCAAGCCCCTCGTGGGCTGTAGGGCCATGGGGGCTTGTCAGAAGAGCACTTTTGGAGTATCAACTAATTTAGCCCAGTCAAATTAGAAAAGAAAAAAAGGTACCAGCGGGAAAAAAATCCTAAAAATTTGAAATGTGGCATGCTTGTTGATTGGTACATCATACAACCGTGAAATATTGGCACTTCGTGCAGTTTTGGGCTTATAACATCCAAACGATGATTCTTATAGAAAATTTCACTCGAACAAAAATTAAAGAGCATAAAATTCTACTTAGAATGATTGTCTTAAACATCAAATTTGGTTCAGCCGTTTGGTTGGAATTGACGGTCTAAACTCGGAGATTTTTTCCATTTTGACTGAAAAGTGTGTTTCACACGCCTGCAACTAAAAATGGGTATTCCAAATGAAAAATATCATATAACTAAAGTTGTACATCATTCAGTTCTGCGTTCAAAGCACCCATATTTTTTATTAAAATTGCAATTTAAAATTTTAATTGATCTAAACTTTAATATTTCAATTAAATATTTTGAAGTCCATCTTTGGCATCGAACATGGTTGGAGGGGAGGGGGGGGGAGTAGCCCCCTAAAAATCTTATGGTTACGTTTCAAGACATGTCGAATCCAAAAATATATGAACCAATAATTTCTGTCCGTCCGCAGTACGCTGCGCTGTTACCATAAACCAAAATTAATTAAATTTGGTTGGTAGGTTCCAGTTGTGGTCTTTTTGATCCGCGAAGCTCAGCGTTACCGGCGGCGGTCCGCTTTTGTTCAAATTCAGT
Source organism: Leptopterna dolabrata (assembly GCA_954871275.1). Taxonomy (NCBI): domain Eukaryota; kingdom Metazoa; phylum Arthropoda; class Insecta; order Hemiptera; family Miridae; genus Leptopterna; species Leptopterna dolabrata. Next base: position 86,533,812 of record OX940974.1, on the reverse strand, counting down.
AGATAGTTGGGGTGGTGTAGCTCCTAGGTCGTCCCCTATGAATTTGGTGCTCTACAACTTTAGTTACCTATATAACACTTTTCATTTCGAATAATCGTTTTTGAGTTTAGGACAACTTTTGTCTGCCAAAAAACCTCAAAATTGTAGGACTTTTTCCAGTTTTTAGCCTACCTATCTATAAGATTTACCTGAACGGTCCATCTTACATGAATCATCTTAATGAAGTCCATCTTTGGCATCAAACATGAGGGAAAAGAAAAAAGTTTAGCCCCCTCAAAATTTGACGGTTTCGTTTCAAGACACGTAGAATCCGAAAATAGATTAAACAATAATTTCTGCCCGTCCGCTGTACGCCGCGCCGTACCAGACACTTTTCTTTGTTACCACAAACCAAAATTAATTAAATTTGGTTGGTAGGTTCCAATGAGGGTCTTTTTTTGTTCCGCGAAGCTCGGCGTTACCGGCGGCGGCCGCCCGATTTTGTTCAAATTCAGTGATAGTTGGGGTGGTGTAGCTCCTAGATCGTCCCATATGAATTTCAAATCGCTCGGATCATTAGTACGACCACTGTGCTTGCGTAGACGCAAAATCGAGGTACTTGATTTCTCATTAACCTGTGTTTGTTCATGTTGCTGTCTGAGGACAAGTACGGAAGCCTTACCTATTAATAAAGCGTTACCTATTAATTTTGAAAAACTCACGACTTCTTTTTTTCCCTATTTGTAGAAGTATTCGTAGAAGCTAGGTTAGTACAAAGTCGGTTATACAGTCGTATTCTATCATTCTTTGACCGCCCGATTTCGATGGCATTTTTAGGAACGGTTCTTCAAACTAGGCTTAGGAATTTTCGTTCTACTATTTTTAAAGTACACATTATGCTTCATGCATTACAGCAAATAACTGTAGATATAATTTTCGACTCTACCGCATATTTAGGAAAAGGACCTGGCGGGAAGAAACGTAAAAACTCTGCAAATTATTAAACAACGGTTTATTATTTTCCTATAAGGATGCCCCATATCCGAGCGGATGGGGAGCCCAGCCCGCAAATGTTGCCAAAATCGGATTCGAACTGAGGATATTATGCGTGTGACAAGGGTTCGCGGACGCAGACCGATAGACATACATCGAACCAAATTGTTGTTCAAGTTGCTAAAGTATGTACCTATCGACCAAATCGAAAACACCATCTTCCTCGAAACGAAATAATATTGCGGAACAACCAACTCGGTTTCATGCAGCAATTTCTTTTCAACCAATTAAAATTGTGAATTGAATATTTCAATATAGGAACGCTGCAAAGTCCCTGTCGCATGGGTTTATTATTCTTCTGGACTTACCTACAGAAATGTTGGCTGCTCATTTATTGTTTCTCAAAAACACGTTTTTTTTTACAAATTATCTTTGATCAATTATAGTGCCATTTAACTGTCTTGATTCACCTGTTGATATTAATTTTTGTGTTATTATACAAATTTATGGTGATTTCAGTCAATTTCCCAGGTTTCTGACCCATAAAAAATGAATCCGGGAGCTGAACGTTAGGTACAATTTCAATTCTTCACTCTTTGGTCTTTAGGAGAATCAACTTCATATTCGGTCTTCGTGCTCTGAAAAACATGGAAAACGATACCTCGCAAGCTCATGTTCACCAAAACCTCAAACACTGGAAAACCCCTATTTTTACACCCATCCCCCCCCCCCCCCCCCACCACTAATAAACCAACAGGGGTCCTCAATGAATTCAGCATGACTTTGCTAAGGTACCAGGCTTTCATTGAAAAATATGATGAACAATACCATCGCAGCTAGAATTTTAAAAGAAACATTTAAAGGAGAACTTGTACTGTTGCCACATTTCCCAATGATTCAAACAGGTGCCATTCGAAATGAACGTTTGCCGTTTCGGTGCGACTCGCATTTGCAGTAATAGTCAACAAATCAAGGAGACAATCGCTAAAATTGTGTGGATTAAATTTGGGAATACAATAGTCTTATGAGTCAGATGTTTGTTTCCAAAATTTAAAATTAGACCCTATGCGGCCTTGGCAGTTGACATACAAGTGTCTTTCAGTTCAGGATATAGTGTAGAATCAAGAAACAGAGAAAACAAACGCGGTAAAATAAGTCAGAAGTTGGTTGCCAAATAGACTTGACATTTTTAAATTCGTCTGCTGAACCTACTAGTTCAGTTGGCAGACAAGTGCCTTTCAATTCAGGATATGATGCAGAATCAGATAATACTAGTGGGTCCACTGACCAGACGCATTTCGCAATTTTGAAAATAAGCTCACTGCCTATAAACCATGCTCAATAATATATATTTTTCGGAGCGGTGTATGGCTTAATATTTAGCAGTTGCTGTAAGGAACACTGGCAGAGCGTTGAAAGTAATTGTATTCGATTCAGCACGCCGGAAAACATGAAAAACTATACAAAACACACATTTTCTGACAGATGACAGGCGTCGTTCCCTGGTACCATGGTGGCACCAAAACTACACAGAAAATTCTGGAGGCCTAAACACATTTTTCTGATAGATGGTACCACTGGTAACATGGTGGCACCAATAGAAAATTTGGAAGGCCGAATGAGGCTAGCCTCAAAGTTTCAAGCCAAAATACCCAAGATTGCGGCTTGCAGCGCAGTACAGACATACCCCGAAATGTTGACAAGTCTGAGGCATCTCTGACGTTTGGCAATAAGACGCAACACGCAAACGTGATCGTAAGATTTAGATTCCTACATTTAAAATTTCGGAATTTGCAGAACGTTCCCACCCGAATACATCCGGCACATTTCATCCCACTTGACATTTGTATTGTTAAAGAAATTGTGGTCAAATGGTGGTCAAGACCAGATCAGGTCATTAGACTCAAGAAATTCATCTCATACAAGTTGAAAAAATTAATTCGAAAAATACACCTTACACTTTTGGTAGAGGTCTTGAATCTGAATCCATCACCCATTTTATCAACTGAAATGGCCCATTTGGATCCATTAGGCGATCAGGGCTTTCCTGGGAGACGCACGTGGGTAGGTTTTGACCACAGAATTCAGTGGTCTTTAACGTAGGTGTTTCTGTACCGGTAAGTCATAAACCGTTGTGTAGTAATTTGCAGCTTTTTTCTTACCATTTTCGGATTCTATGTAGGTACCGTGAAACGCTTTCAAAATAATTGTATTAATGCTCGATTCCAAAGGTTCTTTATTGAAAATAATAACCCGAAAAAATAGTACTAATTTATCCCATAGATAGAAGAACAAAATCGCTGCAACTTATTACAGAACGGTGTATAATTTAAATCACTGTTTTCTGTGGTCAATAACTACCCTCTTGGACCCCCAGGAAAGCACTAAATCGAGTACTGGAGCCGGCCGGGCAGTTACAGTTTCATAAATATGCAGTGGATTCAAGAATGCTGTGATTAATAAGTTATTTGTTGATATTCATGAAGAGTGTGTTAAGCTACAAAAGTAGGTACCTACCAATTAGAAAAATAATAAATAACAATAATTCTTCCGATCAAATAATATCTTGGAACAACCAACTCGACTTCATACAGCCATCCGTGATGGATGCATACCATTTCATTCACGATCATACTGACGAAGATTTTCGGTGCAAACTTCAGGGCCATAATGTGAACAAACGGCTGTACATACTCCAGGTGGTCTCAAAAAATTCCCAAGTTCGAGATCAATTTAAAAACGAGCCCTGAAAATTTCAACCCCTATTGGTTTATTATTCTGTGAATAATACGAATAGTATTCGCTCAGCAAAAAATTTTTATAACACCCCCTCAAAATTTTTTCTTTTCCTTTCAAGGTGCGTAGATTCCAAGAATGCTATGTCCGTCCGCCGTATCACATGTACCGGCTTCATTTTAGGTCTAAAAATTCGATCTTTCGCACACATGCTCCATTTAGACCCTAGTTGTGTCCCGAAACTTTTCAGCCTGATCGGAATATACCGAGGGGTGTTATGGGTGAAAATGTGCACAAAAATAGGTACTTTTGTGTTTTAGTAACATGTTAGTAAAATGAGCTTTTGAGGTATCGTTTTCCATGTTTTTGGGAACGAGAAGACCGAATATGAATTGGTGAAAACAATCAGAAATATCTATTTAAATTATTTCACATGAAAGAAACAATAAATGAACAGCCAACATTTCTGTAGGTGTTTCCAATAGAATAATAAAACCATGCGACAAGGACTTTGCAGCTTTTTTTTCTCCCCTTACAGCAGAGCTCCATGGACCATTCAGACCCCAAATAGAACACCGAATTCCAATAGGACAAACCGAATTTTATTAATTTGGGTTTATTATTATGAATAATGAACCTTTGGAATCGAGGACGAAAAAATAAAATTGTTAACCCCCCCTCCCCCAACCCATTAAACTTTGAAAGTTTCCATTTCAAGGTATGTAGTATCCGAAAATGCAATACAAAAATTTCTGTCTGTCCGCTGTACGATGTATTTAGCACTTTTCTTAGCTACCATGTGATTCGATGCCAAATTTAGCATCGCATTTAGCATTTAGTTCTAGTGGTGGAAGGTAGGATGTACGGTTTGGAAGATATACCTACCTAACTAAAAAATTTAGAAAGTGCCAAAATGTCGGTGTTTTTGCTCTCAAAATTTAAGCTCACTACCTGTGACCGTGCAAACGCAGATTCTTTTACTTAGCTTCAACTGAAGGTATTAAACTTTTATTTAGCATCATCTGAAGGTACTAATACGATTTCCGATTTTTCGTCAATTAATTCCTGGAAAAATCCTAATTTTATTGGCCTAGGATGTTCCTTATAGGTACGTATACAAATGTTTAATGAAACAGTGACGTTTTAATACATACACAGCTCAATTAATTTCCTTGCTGCAAGTTTATCCATCCAGAAATAGGTAGGGGATATGTGGGAGTTGAAAAATCGACCGTATTGGGTACTGTAGAGATGGATTCCAACAATTAAATTAAATGTCTTTTATAACCCTGAATTTTACCTCAATGGGTACCTATATCCCGGGGGGAACTTTTTACTCGGACCTTACTCAATCTTTAGTCCCTGTAGACTTCGCATGATTACTATGGGAGGTGAAGAGCTAATCGCTGGTCGAGTAAGCACAAGCTTTGAAAAGCTTGCATTGGTGCCCACCTGAGACGAGGACCAGTTGCCGCCAACTTTGGGGTTACTAAGATCTAACGCTGTGGCCCGCATGGTCACCCCGGGCCACGATTCTACACTACCAGGTTAAATGCTTTCCCCACTAGAGATTTGGCAACAGCGCATGGTGCCATATTGATAGCACTATGTTCAATGTATACACAAGTGGGTTCTGCAATGATGTGAATTCGGATAATGTATACTTCGGGTGCCGTATTGATCTAAGAATGAAAAGATGCCATAATGATAGCATTATGGGATTTCATTTCTGTTTGCAATTTGGGGAAAAAAATTACACCCATCACTTTCTATCAATGTAATGGACCAGTATACGCCTTAAAAATTCGATATATATTATTGGATTGCAAGGGTGCCTCAATAACGCGTTATGTGCGGATGCCACTATGATAGCAGGATGTAAATATATATATATATATATATATATTTTCATTCATGGCGCCTTACGTACACCTGCAGCTCTTGACCATAAAATAATATATCTTTTTACTTGCCGTAGACTTGGCTTCTTTCCTCCCATCTTAAACATATTTACATTTTATCTAGGTCTCTTCATGTATACCTGCCTGTTAAATTAGAAAAATCAACTAGAAACCTCTGTTTATTGTTCCTGCAGTTGGCGTTCTTTGCTTCCTCGTCCTTAGGTAGATAAATTACTTGGGGTTCTCATTTTAAATTCTAAAAAAATAAAAGTGCTTAGGTAGGTAGGTAGATTCATTTGGTAGCTAGATTTATTATAGTAGATTTATTAGACCTATTTATTGTCCCTACAGTTGGTGTTCATGCTTCCTTGTCCTTAGAAATTATTTGGGGTTCTCATTTTAAATTCTAAAAAAATAAAAGTGCTTAGGTAGGTAGGTAGATTTACTATAGTAGATTTATTAGACCTATTTATTGTCCCTACAGTTGGTGTTCATTGCTTCCTTATCCTTAGGTAGATAAATTTATAAAGTTATTGTTTGTTACTGACGATGGTTCTTTCACCGAAACCGGTATAACAGTGTTTTTTCGTATTATTGGACTATTTTTTTCAATAACTCCGTTTTTCTTCGTAGATAAATTACTTACTTGGGATTCTACAATATTATTTTAAATTCTAAAAAATAGAAGTGCTTAGGTAGGTAAGTGCCTACCTGCTATCAAATTTCAAGAAAGTACCACCTTCCTACTAAAATTTCGAGAAAAAAATATATATAAAAAAGAGGAAATTATTGGAAATTGGAGCACTGAAAGTTGCTACCCTCCAGATTCCAAGTCAAAAGATCAAAAATTGCGGCCTGTCGCGTGCTACAGGCAAACATAAATGTATACAGTCGTCCCAGGAGCCTCGGCAATGGCATTCGTGGGAAAGTCGGTAACACTTCAACCCATGGAAGAAAGAGAACTCTCTTCCTTCAACCCTAATAATAAAATAAGAGTCAACTTATTGTGGCAGCCGCTAAGACAGTGACAAGGGAGGATGAATGCAGGTAGGAATTCCAGTAGTACCTACCCGGTCGTTCCCTGCGTGTAAGAATAAAATTATGTTCGCCCTTTTTCCCTCTCGCAAAGGTCGCGATGATCGCCCCTTCAAGAAAACTCGTGTGATTTAACTGGTGATCTACAAACGCTATTTTTTTAAAAGATTGTTGGGGGATGTTTTGTCAATTTTGAAATTCATACCAGATAGCTTTGTGGGGATAATAATACAGTAACACTTAACCAAAACTGGTTGGAGGAAGCTTCCAAAGGAACCAGAAACAAGGGTAAAGATGAAAAACAAAGAGTACTCACTATATTTCAATCTTTACAAACCTCTCCAATTTTTTGCCTGGAGTAAAAGGCTGCAGGTTCCACTTCTGAGTGATTTGGTACATATAACACAGTGTTCATCATCTGACGTACGAAATTGTTAGTTCGGGATCCAAGTGAGTTATGACCTACTTAGCACCAGCAGTGATACAGTTACGATTTTCTCAGACCCTTGATAACGATTGCAAACTGTCTGTGCCTAGTACTTACTTTTTTTTAACGAAACAATTTTCTGTTTTTACTTTGCTTTCGTTTAGTAGCATCCAGGGATAAAGCATCCATTTTTCTTCGCAACTCTGATCTTGTCTCCTGATCCGCCTTTTCCAAGACGAATCAGTCCTGTAAAATTCTGAGTTAAGGCAGTTAATTTCTACACGACTTGTAAATATAAGTAGACGAATGATTCTTCTAAAAGATTAAGAAAGCTTAACTATTGAATTACGTTCTCTACTACGTAGAATGGATTTTTTCTGAGCAGTTGAGCCACTGCATGAGAGACCTACTTTAGTTACTTTGAAAATTAATTCATTAGACCACTCCAAGCTAGTGTCATCGCATCTATTAGGTACGTATGAATTTCATTTCCTTGATTTTCAAGTGAGATCTCGAATCCTTATGCTGAGCATTGAGTTTGTAAATAATAGCGCTTACCTACTGCACTCTGCACCACCCACCTCCTGTCGGAAGATGAAATTCAATGAAGAATGATGTGCTACTGCTGTAAATTTGATGTTTCGTAAAACTTGCAAGACAGCAATAAACAGAAGTTGATGGGCTATCAAAATGAAAAAAAAAAGAAGATGTAGACAATTGTCCATTTTGAGGCTGTGTGACAGTGAATCAACATCAGTAAAAATATATTCAACTTTAATTTTGAACATCATTAATTAAATAGAACATGATGACATACAAATTACAGGTAACAGTCTCATAGCATACTAAGTACCTCAATTTTATACATAGGTAATTTAAACAACACATAAATAGGTATTATACAATTATTTGCTTAATGCTACCTAACCTACATAATCATGCTGCGTGAATTGCATTTGATTATATGAAGGAAAGTAGCCAAGACTGAGCAATGCTTCAGTAGTCCGAGAAACCAAAGCGTCTTTGAATTTCCATATGGTCGTGTCGAGGATGCTGTTTTGTCTGAACTCTGTGCAGGATTTCTTCAGAGTTTTGACACAGTCGGCCCTATAATGCTGGAGTTGGGCGTCGCTGGTCTCAATGGGGTAAGTCGTGCAGGTGGAGCCAAGGCAGGCGAGGGGGAAGTGATTATGGAGGATCAACGCTCGTTCAGGGTTGTGGAAACATTTGACGTACATGTTGGGCTTGGTGTAGTTCTTGCTCCGATACACATGTTGTAACATATGCATGTATTGAGGGATGTCTTTGAACCACCCATGAGAATGGATCAAGTCATCGAGGAAGTAAACGTTCCTGACGTTGTACGATGCTCGGGTTTCGTTTTTGATTTGCCTCGCTTTTACTAAGACAGTGTCCATCAGCTCTCTCCACGATGACGTCTTGACGGGCATGATGACCTCGTCTATGTCCAACAGTGCGATAAATTCGTAAGAGTACAGATTTCGGTAAAGACAGTCGTTGTACGGTATCAACTCGTTTTGTCGCTTATGATTGATTTTTTTGGACAGGTACATGTGTTGAAAACCTGGTATGTTGGGTTGACCACCAGGAAGGGTCAGTGGAGTCACATCGATTTTACCCCTCTCCTGATAGTACTTCAAAACTTTGGAGATATTCGGATGGACTTGGAGTTCATAAAAGAAAATCTTCTCAGCGCCTAGCAGCCCTAACAGCTCGATCCACTCCACCATTCTCACTGACAAGTCGGTGTACTGGAAGTCCAGGCCTTTGACGCAAACAGCAAAACCACCCTTTTTCGGTGGTTTGTTGTAAATAACTCTCAAATTGTTGGTGGCATTGTCACAAACCTTCTCTACGATAGAAACTGATAGAGGAACCTTGGAATGATATGGTTCAGGAATCTGACATGCGATTAGATAAGGTTGAAAAATTCCCTGCTTGTAGTTGCCCCACTTCTTGTACCAGATGTATTTGTACTCCATGACTTTCACAAATACAGGTTCTTTTTTGTTCTCAAACCAGAACTGGCAATGCGTTTTGATAGTTGGCTCAATTCTGTTGATCATAGCCAAGATCCTCACGGCAGGACCGATTTTACTCATTTTCCGGATGTCATAGTACGCACTGTAAAGGTAGAATGTGCCGTTTGAAGTAGAAAGGCTTTGCCAGTATATGTTATTGAATTCTATGTCATACAAACTAGGAAACTTAGCGCAACTTTCGTTTTTCTGGAAGACGTTGAAAATTTTGCTATTTTTGCTGAGGTAGGCGAGCGGGAGGCTGGGTAGCTTCTGTTCGATTTCATTGTACATGGCCTTTTCGACATTGACCTGCGAGCTGTCAATGTTGGGAGAGAGTTGAAGGAGGATCGATGAGCCATCGGCCGGGTTAAGCGTGTTCGGCTGGAGGTTGTGGAGGAGACCGCGGGAGCCTGGCTGATGGCTGAGGATGGACTGCGTGAATCCTCGAAGGTTGAGTAGAACCAGCACCGACGCTACCCACAAAAAGAGAACAAACGCGCTTCTCTTGACTATCCTTGACACCATCTCTTCCGCCCTGCAAAAGAAAAATTGATCATTAGATGTATTCGTCAATAAGGCAGAGAGGAGTAAGTATAGCTCAAATTCAATAATTTTGACTTTTCTCGTAATATAGCTCAAATTCAATGATTTTGAGTTTTCTCGTAATACAGCTCAAATTCAACTACATTGACGATGCACACAACAGTCCTAACGGAGTGTTTGGTTCTAAAGTAATACAGTTAATACAAATCGTACTATACTAATCCATCCCCCCCCCCCACAGTTTACTAAGCTTTCCGACGGTACTATTCAATTTTATTTTTAACGCCATTGTTAAATGAGAAATCGGTGATTGAATCCGAAAAAATGTGGAGAGGGAGGGCATTCCCACATATTTCGGGAACCCAGTTAGTGAGGAAACGAGGAATTTTCGCGATTAGGATGGGTTAAATAACAAGTAAGAAGTGAAAATTGAAAAATAATCTCTTATTTCCTTCACATAAAAAATAAAAAAAATAAAAATAACTTCTTTCTACAAGATTTTAAAAATGTATAACTTTTTTCTACGACATTTTAAATTGTTACAGAAACTGTTCAAAATGCCCTCCACCTTGTTGTAAACAGATTCTGCACATCTTGCGCGAACACTGTCAACAGCGCTGCGCAATTCCAAACGATTTTGCTTCATTTCGGGACAACACAAGTTTATCCTGCCAACCAACTCCTCCCGAGTTTCGACCCTGACGCTGTAAACTTTGGCCTTCAGGATGCCCCAAACGTAAAAGTCTAAACGAGGCAAATCTGGGCTCCTTGCAGGCCACTTTACTGGTGCATACCGTCCGATACATCTGTTTCTAAAATGCTCGTTCAACCACTGGGAAACGTTGCGTCCATTGTGGGCTGGACATCCATCCATTTGTCACCACATAATATTCTGCCTCCTATCGTTGTCCAGAAAATTTAGAAACCCTTGTGAGTTGAGGGGGTTCGGGAGGAAGATGGGTTGAAAGTCGGGAGGAGTTGATAGGCAGGATAAACTTGTGTTGTGCAGAAATGGAGCAAAATCGTTTGGAACTGCGCAGCGCTGTTGACAGTGTTCGCAAGAGGTGCAGAATCTGTTGACAACAAGGCGGAAGGCATTTTGAACAGTTTCTGTAACAAGTCAAAAATGACGTAGAAAGAAGTCATAAATTGTAAACTCTTGTAGAAATGAGTTATTTTTATTAATTTATTTTATTTTTTATGTGAAGGAAAAATATATTATTTTTAAATTTTCACTTCTTACTTGTTATTTAACCCATCCTAATCGCGAAAATTCCTCGTTTCCTCACTAACTGGGTTCCCGAAATATGTGGGAATGCCCTCCCTCTCCACATTTTGGTTTATTATTTTCAATAATGAACCATTGGAATCGAGCATGAAAAAAAAATTCTTACCCCCCCTCAAAATTTGATGGTTTACGTTTCAAGGTATGTAGAATCCAAAACTGCAATAAAAATATTTCTGTCTGTCCGCCGTACGCCGTACGGGCCACTTTTCTTAGTTACCATGAAAAAAAATTGATGAAATTCGGGTTATAGGTTCCGTTCGGCGTCTAGTTGGTCCTCGAAGCTCGACGTTACTGTGAGTCATCTCTAAGGGGTTCAAAATAGGGGTTGAAATTTTCAAAACGCCTATACCATTTTTTTACGTGAATATTTTTACGGTTTTAAATAGTTCTTGAACTTGCGAGTTTTTTAAGACCATCCGGAGCATCGTACGTCCAGCCGTTCGTTCACAGTAAGGCCCCAAAGTTTGCACCGACAGGCATTTTCGACTCCAGTGTGAATGAAATTGTATACAATTCAAACCAAATCTCGTAACCAGAGACGCGCCCACAATAGGAATTTGTGAATACGGCCAATCATTGGTAGGGATCACCTGATTATATTGGCGGAGTATGAAGTCGAGTTGGTTGTTCTGTGATATTATTTCGCTTGAAAAATGATGGCTCTTTTGGAGTTTGTTGGTAGGTAGTGAAACTTGAACAAACGTTGAAGTATTATTGATGGGTAAATTATTACTACGGTAAATCATTACTCAACGGTAAATTATTACACAACGGTTCATTATACCATCTACGTAGAATGGGCTGGAGTTTGTTGGTAGGTACTTTTGCAACTTTTTTCACTCCTCATCAACAATTTCTTTTCAGAACTTCATTATGTGTGTTTCTTTTTGTTAGGTACTGTTTGTCATCGGCAGAATTATTTTAGCAACATTTAACTCGCGATTTAGGTAGGTACCTAGTAACGAGTACGGGGTTAGGTACTAACCTACGGAGGGTCTGCGATCTACATAATATGTATATAATAGAATAGTACATATCATATTATATAGAAGGGTTATCTATACATAGAGCTGTGATCTGTAACAGGAGGGTATTCTATACAAAATAATAAACCGTTGTGCAGGGATTTGCAGCGTTTTTTCGCATTCAATCACCGATTTCTCTTTTAACAACGGCGTTAAAAATAAAATTGAATAATACCGTTGGAAAGCTTAGTAAACGTAGATGTTTTTCCCGTTGAGCTCATCAGTTTTTCAGTAGCCGATATTGTTGGAAAATACAGTTGAAAATCGCCTAGAAAGATGAAAAATGACAAAAATGGTAGTTTGGGTTCAAAAAACGCTTGTTTTTCTTGACTTTAGAGAAAATTTGATGGTTGAATCTGAAAGAAAATTTAACGCTCTTTCCAACGGTATCCTCAAATTTTGATTCACCATGTAATTCAAGGGAATTATGCTCATTTTAGTGAGATAAGGTCGAAAACACGAAAAAAATCTTAGAAGTGAAAAAAAAACTCTCGAAAACAAGGGGTTACAGAAAAAACTCTACTAGACACTTTTTGTTGGAAATTAGTTGTAGAATCGATCACTGAAGTTTCGTCGTTCTTAAACCGAATACTCGGTATATAATATTATAATAATTATAATAATATATTATTATAATCTTATTATTATTATTATTATTATATTATATAATAATAATAATAATAATAATAATAATAATAATAATAATAATAATAATAATAATAATAACATTATATTATATTATGTTAGTATTATTATAATATTAATTATCTGCTGAAACTATTGTATTATGCTATTATATTATCCATATATTAATGAAAATAATAACAGGAAATAACAGAAGTATTCCCCTTTTACTCGAGAAAATTCAATGGACTTGGTCAAAAAAGCCAGAAATTATTCAAAATGGTAAAATTTTCAGAGCGATTAAATTCTTTCAAAAAATGTTTTAAAGCTAATGTACTTATTTGCTGAAACTAAAACTGTTAGCTAATAGCTATTTGAGAGGACGAATACGGTTTTTTAAAGAAAAATTTAGCTATTAGCTGACAGCTACAGCTAAAGCTATTAGCTACCACCAACACCTAACTTTTTATAGCTAAAGTTATTAGCTGTACATTTCAACTAACAGCTAATTTAACTGTAACAATTAGCTGTCCGACAACAGCTAATAGCTAAAAATTTAGCTGTTAGTTAAGCTAAATTTCAGCTAATTTAGCTGTAGCTTTTAGCCGTTAGCTATAGCTAAGTTTTGCCCATCACATACAGTATACTTTTATGCGATTTGAGTAGGCAGGTAACAGGTGTCTTCGCATGAGTTAGTTGACTTGATTGATATCTTATTGTGGAACATTCATGTCCGTACGGCACAAATCGATGATTCATCGACGACTTCATAGATGAATCAAAGAAACGATGTGTGGAAGCTGTACTGCCCATCCACATGGCAGGCTTTGTTTCTTCGTTCAATTCAAGTAGGTATGTAATAACGTTGGAACGAGGTAGGAATAAGTACCTGGATCATCTCTGTTACAACATCAACCATCCCAACACCTCTCCTGATTCTGTGGGCCAATTAGCATATCAAATAGCCTCGCGCCGGTTACAGTTAGATGTGAGGCGTAGACGAAAGGAGGAGTGGACTTACTTTCGGTGCCAAGCAGTGGTCACCGCTATGCGACCCCGTGATCCATCGTTATTCTCGAAAGGCTAACTGTCATTTTCCCTGAAACAGAAAGAAACACATTCAGTATTTCCATGTGAATATTATAGGTGGTCAGTAACACAAATACACCCATGCAGCAGCGAAAAAGCAATGCTTCGCTTCCCAACTTCAATAACATTTGTCTACGTTTACCTGCCCTTAATCGAATAATTTCTGAAAATGTACTTGACTATTTCGATTTCAGAATTTCTTTCATTTTTTACGGATCCTGATAGTATTTTTCGATCGGGTTTGATTCGATGAGCATACGAATCAAACGGGAACGTGCATCATTCGGCAAAATCAAGGATTTTTTTGTAACACTTCATGCCTACAATTCGGGGAGTTGGGTAGTCACAGATTAAGACAAACCCGTTCATGCTGAATCGAATGGCGACAGTCCCAGAGGCTCTTTGAAATCATAGTAAATCATTTGCCGCCGCTAGAGTTCAACGCACATGTGGGCAGATGCCCACCCACGTCTGTCGGTTCTACTGCTAAAAAGAAAGTTTTCATGTGGTGGGGGAGCCGCTTGAAAGTGTCAGTATTCGGTTAAGTATGACTAAGCAAGTAGGTAGTTCTAAACACGGAAATAAGTTACGAGTACCAATGGAATAAAATGGCACAGGAAGAAGATAGATATAATATGTCCCAGAAAGTTCAATGTTTACCGTACTGATACACTGAAGCCTCATCTGGTAAAGATAAAAAACGAAAGACCGCTGTAATGCTAATGAAATTAATTTTTTTTTTCATTATTTTGCGCAGGAAAATGCCATGTAAAGTAAAATGTCCAAAAAATAGAAAACTTCGACGGAAGTCTAAAAATACAATTATTGATACAAATAACGTTAGAATACAAATAATTTATTTCGATTATAAATATCCAAATATGGATAGGCTCATAGTTACATCTTCAGAGGAATATGGGTAGGGCCAACGTGGGAAAAACCCAATGCTCATTTCCAGGGCTGCCTTTATTTTTCTCTAAACTTTGTCTAGTAAGCACTGCTACTCGTTGTCCTCCAAATAATGAGTAAGTAAACGGCTCTCGATTATAAAAATATTTTTGAGAAGTCCGAGTCAACAAAACGTTTCCTTGGAAAAGTTTTCAATGCTACGAGTAGGCACCTACAGGGGGATGACGAAGACAGGAGAAAGCCATAACAGTACTGCCACAATTCCACTTTACCCAATAAAATCGGATTTGGGTGTTGCGCTGGTATCCAAATCGTCCAAACCACATTCTCACGTCTTAATGTGGAACTAAAGATAGGGCTAATATTAGTCCAACAATGGATTGGTACGAGGGAATTCTCCCTAACCTTGATGTACAACAACAGTAGGTAGGTAATTATTAATTCACCGCCCGAGCTCGAGACAAACGACCAGGAAATATCAGTTAAAAAAAAAAATTTTATCAGTGATCCACTCTGAAAGTACGCCACTTCTGGGGGTGGAACAACCAACTGAACGAAATTTTAGCTGGGCGAAAATTTTGTTCAGTGTTCTGCGCTGGGCAATTCATCATACGGAAAAGTTCGTGCTGATTCCGGATGTACTCGACGTTCCTGTACCTAAACACACTCCTTAAACGTGTGATCATATTTATGCAGGTACCTGCCAATAAAACATCAGGCCATGTAATATATTGAACCGTTTTTCGAATTTGGAATGGGAAACCGCAAAATCGAACCGATATGAAAATACTAAGGCAATTTTGACGTAGCATTCGCACTTTGATTAAACCTTTCACAATTTTAATTGAACCTTTCGCAATTTCAATTAAAATTTTCACAGTTTGAATTAAACCTACATAGATGAAAAGATAAAAAAGTAAAGATGGAACAATGACCCATATCTGTCGCATTGTTCAGCATCCCTTCTCCGTCTTATCTACCTATCTTTATATTCCTAATAAATATTCGTCAGTGGAACTTGATTTGGTTATTTGCCTTTATTTGTTCTTCAGCGTTTTTGTTCTTCAACGACTTGCTTAAAATACATTTTGTTGAACATTCTGTGTAAAAAAAAAATTTAAAAAAGTGGTACTCAAGGTTTAATTCGAATTGCGTATAGTTTAATTCAAATTGCGAAAGGTTTAATTCAAATTGCGGAAAGTTTAATTCACTAGGTGATCATACGGAAAAGTTTGTGCTGATTCCGGATGTACTCGACGTTCCTGTACCTAAACACACTCCTTAAACGTGTGATCATATTTATGCAGGTACCTACCAGTAAAACATCAGACTATAGGCCATGTAATATATTGAACCGTTTGTCGAATTTGGAATGGGAAACCGCAAAACGCGACTTTACGCAAATTGAATTAAACTTTACAATTTGCGTGAAGTTTAATTCATTGGCGAAAAGTTCAATTCCCGAAAGGTTTAATTAAAAGTGCGAATGCTATATCTAGGCAATAATATCACTAGCAGTATTGAACACCACACTATACACCTGCCAGTACACTTCGAGTATAAAACCCACAGTAATAGTACCCGCAGTAGTGTCATCTCGACTTGAAGTTTTTACGTTTCCATCCCACTGTGGTTCGGTCGAGGGGATAATCCCCCTCCACCCCACCCGTCCTGTCACTTTTGAATGTTCCATAGAACTACTTATATATATATATATATATATATATATATATATATATATATATATATATATATATATATGTGTGTGTGTGTGTGTGTGTGTGAAAACTATACATTCTGGCAAAGGAGTCACCCTGCAAGACATGTGATACCAAACCCGCAACACACATTATGATTATTTTTTTCCCCCTTTCGAAAACTCAAAAATTTCCAACAAAATTGTTCGAAAACTTTCAAACATTTTTGAAAAATTGTCTGCAAATTTTCGAACAATTTTTTGAGAAAAAAAAAAAAATCGTAATGTGTGTTGCGGTTTTAGTGTCAAAGGTCTTGCAGGGTGACCCTATGCCAGAACGTATCTTTTCCCTCTACTCATAGCCCCAAAATGATAAAACATGCATCGCTGGCATTCATTTATCCACTGACTCATTTAATTAACGTATCAATCCATTACTTTCGCTTTCCCAAGGTTCTTAAAACAGCAGAAGTTATTCCCATTCATAAAAAGGGCGGTACAAAAATGATATTAGCCATTTCCGCCCAATATCAAAATTGCCTATATTTTCGAAAATGTTTGAGAAAGGTATTGCTCATTTTTTGAGGGAAAACACCTCTTTGATGATACCCAATTCGGCTTCAGAACCTCTAGGCCTACTGCATCTAGGTCTTGCAAACCATGGTTTGGAAAAATGTTGGATGGAAACTATCGGCAGTATGTGTCGAGCCTACTTTTAAAGAAGTTATTTATCTAAATATAATTTTTCTCCGGATGCTATAACTCCAGTTGCGTCTTTTCTCTCGGATAGAGACCAGGCCGTACGTCTTGGTGACAGTTTGTCGGAGTTTCAGGGCCTGGGTGAGTTATCAGTGTTCCAGGGTAGCGTGATAGGTCCTACCCTGTTTTTGATCTTTATTAATGATTTACGCCAGCAGTTAGACAGCTTCAGTGTTTCATTTGCTGATGACTCTGCAGTATTTTCCAGTGGTAAGGATGCTGAGATAGTCAGGGAAAACTCAGTGGAAGTAATAAATGTTATAACCGAGTGGTTCAACTCTAACAAATTGGCTGTCAACAGGAGTAAGAGACCCAATGTATGATTTTAGGACTACGGAGCTTTTCGGAGCTAAACATTAACCTTCATCACATAAATATACTTGGTGTTAATCTGGACCCGAAACCTAACTGGAAGGCCCACTGTGGGCAGTTGGCGAAATCACTCAACAGTGCTACATTTCTCTCGAGGAGGGCTTCACGATTATTTGCCGAAGCACTCTGTCATCTGTGCGCAGCACGCAGTGTTTCACAGTAGAATGAATTACTGTTTATTGTGTTGGGGTCACTCATGTCAGCGTAGAGCGGAGCGTGCAGTGGCTCGATTGCATTACCAAGCCGACTGTAGGAGCGTTTTTGAACTGGGTATTTTGACTCTCCCTGCCCAATATATTTTAAATTGTTTAATGTAGTTGCAAAGTACCCCCATAAATTGCCAAAGCCGACTCATACATACAACACAAGATATGCCAACTCAATAGCTTTACCATCGTGCAATCTGAGCGTAGCTCGTAACTCGTCTGGTTGGTGGTGCCATAAATTTTTCAACGGGCTTCCTGAGTCAGTAAAAAAAACGCTGCAAAGTCCTTGTCACATGGGTTTATTATTCTATAGGACATACCTACAGAAATGTTGGCTGTTTATTTATTGTTTCTTTCATATAAAATAATTGAAATAGCTATTTCTGTTGGTTTCCACCAATTTTGGCCCCCAAAACACGAATAAGGTACGCTCCTTTTTTTTTTTTTTTTTTTAATATAAATTATCTCTGATCATTGATAGTACCATTTAATCGTCTTGATCCACCAGTTGACACTTTTTCCAGTGTTATTCTACAAATTGATGGTGATTTCAGACGATTTCCCAGGTTTTTGACTCATAAAAATTCAATTTCGGGAGCTGAACATCTGGTAGAACCTCAATTTTCTACTCTTTGGTCAAAATCGACTTCATATTCGGTCTTCTCGTCCCCAAAAACATGAAAAACGATACCTTAACAGCTCATGAAACCAACATGTTGCTAAAACGCAAAAAGTACCTATTTTTACACACATTTTCACTCATAACACTCCTGGGTATATTCCGATCGGGCTGAAAAGTTTCGGGACACAACTAGGGCCCAAATGGAGCATGTGTGCGAAAGAACGACTTTTTTAGACCGAAAATGAAGCCGGTACGCGTGATACGGCGGACGGACATTGCATTTTTGGAATCTACGCACCTTGAAACGGAAAAGAAAAAATTTTGAGGCGGTGTTATAAAAATTTTTTGCTGAGCGAATACATAGGTGTATTATTCACAGAATAATAAACCAAAAACGCTGCAAAGTCCTTGTCATATGGATTTATTATTCTACTGGACATACCTACAGAAATGTTGGCTGCTCATTTATTGTTTCTTTCATGTGAAATAATTGAAATAGCTATTTCTGATGGTTTCCACCAATTTTGGGCCCCCAAAACACAAATTAGGTAGTTACGCTCCTTTTTTTTCAAATTATCTTTGATCATTGGGAGTGCCATTTAATCGTCTTGATCCACCTGTTGACACTTTTCTAGTGTTATTATACAAATTGATGGTGATTTCAGACGATTTTCCAGGTTTTTCCCTCATAAAAAATCAATTTTGGCAGCTGAACCTTTGGTAGAACCTCAATTTTCTACTCTTTGGTCAAAATCGACTTAATATTCGGTCTTCTCGTCCCCAAAAACATAGAAAAAGATACCTCAAAAGCTCATGTTACTAACATGTACCTAAAACACAAAAAGTGCCTATTTTTATCCACATTTTCACTCATAACACCCCTGGGTATATTCCGATCGGGCTGAAAAGTTTCGGGACACAACTAGGGCCCAAATGGAGCATGTGTGCGAAAGAACGAATTTTTTAGACCGAAAATGAAGCCTGTACACGTGATACGGCGGACAGACATTGCATTTTTGAAATCTACGCTCCTTGAAACGGAAAAGAAAAAACGCTGCAAAGTCCTTGTCACATGGGTTTATTATTCTATTGGACATACCTACAGAAAGGTTGGCTGTTCATTAATTGTTTCTTTCATGCGTAATAATCGAAATAGCTACTTCTGATGGTTTCCATTAATTTTGGCCCCCAAAACACAAATTAGGTACGCTCTTTTTTTTTTAAACTATCTTTGATCATTGGTAGTGCCATTTAATCGTCTTGATCCACGTGTTGACACTTTTCCTAGTGTTATTCTACAAATTGATGGTGATTTCAGACGATTTCCCAGGTTTTTCACTCATAAAAAATCAATTCTGGGAGCTGAACATTTGGTAGAACTCAATTTTCCACTCTTTGGTCAAAATCGACTTCATATTCGGTCTTCTCGTCCCCAAAAACATAGAAAACGATATCTCAGAAGCTCATGTTACCAATATGTTGCTAAAACGTAAAAAGTACCTATTTTTACACACATTTTCACTCATAACACCCCTGGGTATATTCCGATCGGGCTGAAAAGTTTCGGGACACAACTAGGGCCCAAATGGAGCATGTGTGCGAAAGAACGATTTTTTTAGACCGAGAATGAAGCCTGTACACGTGATACGGCGGACGGCGTACGGCGGACGGCGTACGGCGGACGGCGTACGGCGGACGGACATTGCATTTTTGGAATCTATGCACCTTGAAACGGAAAAGAAAAAAGTTTGAGGGGGTGTTATAAAAATTTTTTGCTGAGCGAATACATAGGTGTATTATTCACAGAATAATAAACCAAAACGCTGCAAAGTCCTTGTCACATGGGGTTTATTATTCTACAGAAATGTTGGCTGTACCTACATTTATTGTTTGTTTCATGTGAAATAATTGAAATAGCTATTTCTGATGGTTTCCACCAATTTTGGCCCCCAAAACACAAATTAGGTAGGGTACGATCTTTTTTTTTTTTTCAAATTATCCATGATCATTGGTAGTGCCACTTAATCGTCTTGATCTACGTGTTGAAACTTTTCCTAGTGCTATTCTACAAATTGATGGTGATTTCAGACGATTTCGCAGGTTTTTGCCTCATAAAAAATCAATTTTGGGAGCTGAACATCTGGTACAACCTCAATTTTCCACTCCTTGGCCAAAATCGACCTCATATTCGATCTTCTCGTCCCCAAAAACATGGAAAACGATACCTCAAAAGCTCATGTTACCAACATGTTGCTAAAACGCAAAAAGTACCTATTTTTACACACATTTTCACTCACAACACCCCTGGGTATATTCCGATCGGGCTGAAAAGTTTCGGGACACAACTAGGGCCCAAATAGAGCATGTGTGCGAAAGAACGACTTTTTTAGACCGAAAATGAAGCCTGTACACGTGATACGGCGGACGGCGGACGGACATTGCATTTTGGTTTATTATTCTGTGAATAATACACCTATGTATTCGCTCAGCAAAAAATTTTTATAACACCCCCTCAAACTTTTTTCTTTTCCGTTTCAAGGTGCGTAGATTCCAAAAATGCAATGTCCGTCCGCCGTACGCCGTCCGCCGTACGCCGTCCGCCGTATCACGACTACAGGCTTCATTTTCGGTCTAAAAAATTCGTTCTTTCGCACACATGCTCCATTTGGGCCCTAGTTGTGTCCCGAAACTTTTCAGCCCGATCGGAATATACCCAGGGGTGTTATGAGTGAAAATGTGTGTAAAAATAGGTACTTTTTGCGATTTAGCAACATGTTGGTAACATGAGCTTCTGAGATATCGTTTTCCATGTTTTTGGGGACGAGAAAACCGAATATTAAGTCTATTTTGGCCAAAGACTGGAAAATTGAGTTCTACCTAATGTTCAGCTCCCAAAATTGATTTTTTATTAGTGAAAAACCAGGGAAATCGTCTGAAATCACCATCAGTTTGTACAATAACACTGGAAAAAGTGTCAACACGTAGATCAAGACGATTAAATGGCACTACCAATGATCAAAGATAGTTAAGAAAAAAAGAAGAAAAAAAAGAGCGTACCTAATTTGTGTTTCAAGAGCCAAAATTAATGGAAACCATCAGAAATAGCTATTTCGATTACTACGCACGAAAGAAACAATAAATGAACAGCCAGCATTTCTATAGGTATGTCCAATAGAATAATAAACCCATGTGACAAGGACTTTGCAGCGTTTTTTGAATCTACGCACCTTGAAACGGAAAAGAAAAAAGTTTGAGGGGGGGTTATAAAAATTTTTTGCTGAGCGATTACATAGGTGTATTATTCACAGAATAATAAACCAAAAACGCTGCAAAGTCCTTGTCACATGGGTTTATTATTCTATTGGAGTTCTAGAGATTCTTGTTGGCTGTTAAATTTATTGTTTCTTTCATGAGGAATGATTGAAATAGCTATTTCTGATGATTTCCACCAATTTTGGCCCCCAAAACATGAAATAGGTACGCTTTTTTTTCTTTTTTTTTAGATCATCTTTGATCATTGGTAGTGGCATTTAATGGTCTTGATTCACCTGTTTACACTTTTTCCAATGTTATTATACACATTTATGGTGATTTCAGACAGTTTTCAAGGGTTTTGACTCATAAAAAACCAATTTTGGGAGCTGAACCTTTGGTAAAACCTCAATTTCCGCGTCTTTGGTCAAAATCGACATCATATTCGGTCTTCTCGTCCCCAAAAACATGGAAAAAGATACCTCAAAAGCTCATTTTACTAACATGTTGCTAAAACGCAAAAAGTACCTATTTTTACACACATTTTCACTCATAACACCCCTGGGTATATTCCGATCGGGCTGAAAAGTTTCGGGACACAACTAGGGCCCAAATGGAGCATGTGTGCGAAAGAACGATTTTTTTAGATCGAAAATGAAGCCTGTACACGTGATACGGCGTACGGCGGACGGACATTGCATTTTTGGAATCTACGCACCTTGAAACGGAAAAGAAAAAATTTTGAGGGGGTGTTATAAAATTTTTTTGCTGAGCGAATACATAGGTGTATTATTCACAGAATAATAAACCAAAATCAGCAGTAATATTAAACCCTTCAAACATTTTTGTAAAAATAAACTCCTTTCCATGGCTCCATATGACTTTGATAAGTATTTTGATAAAATCAGGGTGGCTTGTACCTGAAAATACCGTGATATATACTATTTAGTGACGTGTACCTGACAGTGAAACATTTTTTATAAGAGTATTCTGATCAGCTGTGCTAATATATTACTATTTTAGTTGACTTTTGCCTTGACATTTTTCTGTAATAGTGCGATGTGATGTTAGTATTTAGGTACTTTGGAGTTTTAACTAGTCTTTTGTTGTTTATGTAGATGATGTATTTTATATGAGCTAATTCTTATTCATCACAAATTGTTGTACGGTGGAATTTGTTACGTACTTGTTGATTTTTTCTTTCCTTGTTGACGCCACTCAGCTCCTCGCTAGTGTGCCTACCTGCCTAAATATCTATCGTTTTGTCTTATACTCTGATAATGTTTTTCTCTCTAACACTGTTTTTAAGTTTATACTTGACAATTGTCAATACACTCTGTGTTTTCGACAAATAAAGCAAAATATGATCTGTTATTATGCATGAGGTATCAGAAGGCGTAGGTACGATCAAAATAAATACTACTGACCTTGATCCATCCCTCACCGTACGGCCCACTCCTGCTACGATTTTCTAAATGGCAATGGCCTTCGAACTCAAACTGGGGCCTCAATTTATTCACAAGTTTTCATTAAAACCGGTTCGTTCAAATAAGTAGGTATTCAACTGTGATCAGGCCGATTCCCGGACTTCAGATCTGCGCTGTGAATAACTCAACTACTAATAGCCATACTTATGTTCTTCACAAATTTGGCATTCCTGCGTCATTTTCGACCCATATCACTAAAAATCGCCTTATCGTTTCAAAATGAGGTATTTCGGGTTTGAAATAAATTTATGAATGATCCTTTCAAGTATAAACACCTATATACCTACCTAATTTTCACTTGCTGCATGTTTTAGAATTGTGTGTGAGTGTGTACGCGCAAGGAAACAACAAAGTCTAGAACCATCTTGAAAATCCAGTATATTATGTACAACCTTACACAGTGTTAGAACCAAATAAAATTATGAAATCAGTCTTCTCTTATAAATCATAATATAATAAACTTGAATAAAATTTGAAGGAATAACTCCAGTAGAAAACGTACATAAAAATGTAATCAACTCCGAAATGTTGGAACTCATACAATTGGATTCTGAATCAAAAAACGCTGCACATTATTACACAACGGTTTATTATTTACCAGCATAGATGCCCCTTCCGCGTAGATCACCGTTTTATATGATAAATACCCTCGAGCTCTCCCCCCCCCCCCCCCCCCCCAAGAAAGCCCTAAATCGAGTACTGGAGCCAGCCCGGGAATTATAGTTTCATAAAAATGCGGGATTCAATATTTCCATAATTAATTATTTGTAGTTATTCATGAAGCATAAGGTAAATAATAAACCGTTGTGTAATAATTTACCTGTATAATCTGCGTAGGTCACTTTCTGTGGTCAGCACCTATCCTCGTGCTCCCCACAGGAAAGCCCTAAATCGAGTACCTATTGCAGCCAGCCCGGGAATTACATTTCATAAAAATGCTAGGATTCAATAATTCGATCATTAATTATTTTTTGTTATTCTTGAAGCATAACATTTATTCAATTTGCAAAAGTAACTATCAACAAAATCCAAAAGATCCACATTTTTCAAATGAAATAATATCACGGAACAACCAACTCGACTTCATACAGCCATCGGTGATTATAATCAGGTGATCCCCAGCAATGATATATCTGGGTCGGATTTATACCGTTTCATTCACGATCGTGTTGACGAAGCTTTTCGGTGCAAACGAATGGCTGGTCGTACAATGCTCCAGGCGGTCTCAAAAAATGCTCTAGTTCAAGATCAATTTAAAAACGTAAAAAACCATACCTACCCTTCTATTGAAAGTTTTCGAGCTACGGCGTTCTGTTCCGAAAATGCCAACCCCTATTTTTCACCCCTTATAGATGACTGACAGTAACGCCGAGCTTCGCGGACCAACTAGACCCCAAAATGGACATAGAAACCAAATTTCATTAAATTTGGTTCATGGTAACTAAGAAAAGTAAGGGGTACGGACAGACATGTTTTTATTCCATTTTCGGATTCTACGTACCTTGAAACGGAAACCATCAAATTTTAAGGGGGGGGGGGGGGGTTAAAATTTTTGTTGTCATGCTCGATTCCGAAGGTTCAATATTGAAAATAATAAACCAAGAATTATGACCAAGAAAAATCAGCCGTCGCTAACATTATTATAAACATGAATAAAATTCGAATTAATAACAGCAACAGTAGGTATAGAGTACAGAGTAGTTACATAAAAATATAGGCAAATTAATGCCAAAACTTTGAATCCATAGAATTACAGCACTATGGGCCACAACATCATCTCATTCCCTGCAGGAATCGTCCAGTTCACCACCTTCTCCTTCCTCGTGAAACTGACGTCTAACTGGTTTGATCTTCTGTTTAAAACCGGTCAGCCATGTTCATTCCAAAACAAGATAAATAAAAAGAAGGAAAACTGCCGCTTATGCTCAAGAAAAAGGCCGAAAAATTTGTAACAGTTGGAACTCCTGGGTCATGCACGACCCACAACAAGACTTGTGACTGACAAAACAGCATAATAGCATTTTAGTCCTATCGAACTAAAATCCCCCTGGCGGCTTCAGGACAACGAGGAGTACCCATTACTTCTGTTTATATTTTTAAATGAAAGTAGATTCAATTTTAAGAATTTTGAGACCAATCGCACTCTCCTTCGACGAGCAGTCGTTTTGGTTTATTATTCTATGAATAATACACCTATGTATTCGCTCAGCAAAAAAATTTTATAACACCCCCTCAAAATTTTTTCTTTTCCGTTTCAAGGTGCGTAGATCCCAAAAATGCAATGTCCGTCCGCCGTATCACGTGTACAGGCTTCATTTTCGGTCTAAAAAATTCGCTCTTTCGCACACATGCTCCACTTGGGCCCTAGTTGTGCCCCGAAACTTTTCTGCCCGATCGGAATATACCCAGGGGTGTTATGAGTGAAAATGTGTATAAAAATAGGTACTTCTTGTGTTTTAGTAACATGTTAGTAAAATGAACTTTTGAGGTATCGTTTTTCATGTTTTTGGGGACGAGAAGACCGAATATGAAGTCGATTTTGACCAAAGAGTGGAAAATTGAGGTTCTACCACATGTTCAGCTCCCGAAATTGATTTTTTATGAGTCAAAAACCTGGGAAATCGTCTGAAATCACCATCAATTTGTAGAATAACACTAGAAAAAGTGTCAACAGATGGATCAAGACGATTAAATGGTACTATCAATGATCAGAGATAATTTGGAAAAAAAAGAGCGATTCGTGTTTTGGGGGCCAAAATTGGTGGAAACCACCAGAAATAGCTATTTCAATTATTTTATATGAAAGAAACAATAAATAAACAGCCAATGTTTCTGTAGCGTTTTTTTCTTCAAATTATCTTTGATCATTGGTAGTGCCATTTAATCGTCTTGATTCACGTGTTGACACTTTTTCTAGTCTTATTATACAAATTGATGGTGATTTCAGACGGTTTCCCAGGTTTTTGACTAATAAAAAATCAATTTCGGTCTTCTCGTCCCAAAAAACATGGAAAACGATAACTCAAAAGCTGATGTTAATAAAACACAAAAAATACCTATTTTTATACCCATTTTCACTCATAACACCCCTGGGTATATTCCGATAGGGCTGCAAAGTTTCGGGGCACAACTAGGACCCAAATGGAGCATGTGTGCGAAAGAAAGAATTTTTTAGACCGAAAATGAAGCCGGTATGCGTGATACGGCGGACGGACATTGCAGTTTTGGAATCTACGCAACTTGAAACGGAAAAGAAAAAATTTTGAGGGGGTGTTATAAACATTTTTTGCTGAGCGATTACATAGGTGTATTATTCACAGAATATATACCAAAAGAACTACTCATCGTAGGAGAGTGCGGTTGGTCTCAACATTCTTAGAATGGAACCTACTTTCATATAAAAATATAAACAGAAGTATGGGTACTCCTCATTGGGCCAGAACACACATGGGGCGAGTGCAGGCACGAAAATACGGGCTCTGGGTCGCCTACAACCCGGAGGAAGGTTAATAACAACAAATTACTTCTCACCTAATTATCCCAAAACGAAGGTACGTAGGTACAAAGGCTGATGAGGAATTTGATGTTGCTCCCTGTATCGCCACCTTCAACATATGCTCGACGATCAGCCAAGTACGTAATAACAAACGGAGATTTCTAAAATGTGTTTTGGTGACATCCTGCTTATAAAAACCATAAGATACCGATTCGATCATTAGCGAAGCCTATCATAATCTCCCAAATGTGAATTTAACGAGGGACCTCGAACAATCGCCGAGGATTCGACCAAGATTTCAAACGTGGAGCCGTCACATCATATTTATTCGAATATGAATGAGTTTTTCATTGTTTTTTAATTCAAAATGAGCTGTTTTTACATTTTTGGGGTCATCGTATATGTAGAACGACACCTACCGAAAATTCTCGTAGCCCATTCGAGTCGAGCCAAAATCACAAGTCCGAAAAATCAGCTGCTATCGCTTTTGTGGCGTTATTTCTGGCCCTTGGCGTCGCTGTAGTACAAAAACACATACAGCGTATTCTGACAGACAACCGAGCAGACCCTCGATATTTCAATTAACTCAGCGATTTTTTTTTTCTCCTCTCGATTTGTCCCATAAAAAACGATGACCCCCCCGAGTGGGTCCATGAACTGAAATGTTGACGGTCGACTTGGATAACCGTCAGAATATGCTGCACACGTATTGGACAACATGTGGGCTGGTGATGGCACCAAAAAAATGAAAAACAGGTAATTTTGAGTCTTTTGAATTTGAGGCTAGCATCAGAATTTTCTGCAGGTTTTAGTGCCACCCCGGCGCCACATAGGAACTGCTAATTTCGAGTCTCACGACTTGATGTTTTATTATTCATATGTTCTACGAGCTGGACTACGCGCAAATCTTCCGCGAGGCTCCTGGTCAGTGGACCACCTAGTGATATCGTTGTCCCACAACAAGCAATAGTTAAAATAATGCAATGGCTATGGCTACTATAGGCTCATATATACCTAAGGTTAGGCGCATTGGTGGGTAAGTATTATGTCAAGATACGTACAAAAAACTGATACGGCCGTTAGCCTTCCACAATGTTTCCTCGCATTTTGCATTTCAGACAGGAAGGAATCATTTTGGTTTCATTTCCGAGTCTACTCATTTCCTAGTACCCACAACATCTAGATCAACGAACAATCCGAAGGAGACGGCATTCGGAAGATATAACGTAGGGACTGGTCCACAGACGGTGGACACATGAATCCACGGATCCAGAATATGTGGAGGCCGCGGTAACACAAAGAAGTTCTGAATCGTCCCTTCTAAAGATGACGAGCCCCACACACAGGGCTAATTGCAAGGCAAGGGGATAAGGCTAACTCCATTATTAGACGGTGCTGATAACAGCCTGCCAGGGATAAACAACTGACCGCAGCTGTATGGCTGTAAAAAAAAAGTTTCGATTCGGAAGTAGAGGGGTTCGTGTGACGTGTGAGTGAAAACTCGCCGCTCGCGAGGTCTGGTTTTCTCATCGTACGAACGGAAAAACCATCTGTCTGTCTTCGAATGAACGCCTGGCTCAGTTGCGAAAACACACATTCACTGTTCATTCGAGTGGTCAATTCAGTCTCAAATGGTTTAGCTTATGGCTGAACTTCTTGAAGTCGGCTGTTGTCGATTTGCAGATCCAGTCTGAGTTAGACTCAGCATACATCAAATTGTTTCACTTATCATTGGAAAACGATCTGCAATATTTTCTTCGGTCTTATACTCTTGGTATGATGACAAATTTTGTCTCCTTTTCAGCCACAATCAGGTGATCCATTGTCATTATTTTCGGACTTCCTCTAAACACGGTTATGGGTACAGGATAGACTTGTAGGTATTCTTGTATGGGTATCTACTAGGACATATAGTAGGTAACTTGTTCTGTTTCCCCACCACCGAAGGTAAGTATTGTAGGTATTCATGAATGAGTCGAAAGTTACTGATGTCCAAAATCACCCGCACACTCCATAGTCCAAATTTTCGCTCGCATTCTGCGTTTCAGACATCAAGGAAAAAATTCAGTGTCTATCTGTACCCAACTCTTACTAACCACCGAAACAACACTCCAAACGAGCAGAAATTTCCATGGTAGATATGTGCGGGTCGGTCCCAAATGTAATCATCAAAATCCGACCGTAATATTCGTCTACAAACACTTCAGAAAACTTCAGATATCACGCAAGTCGGGTCCCTGATGGTTCCCTATGAATTTCAGTACTCACAATCGGAATGACAGTAGCACCTGCTTATTCGCGTACAACAAAACGCGAATTCAAACCGATAAAGGAGGAATTTCCGATTGATCCCCCCCCCCCCCACGAATTCCAAAGTTTTTGGAGGAATAAAACTATCTACAGGTATTCCTGGATGGATACTTATGCATTATCCCCCCCAACCAAGAAAGTCGAATGTTATCGGCCGTCCACGTTAACTCCTTGTTTTAGCATGGAACATGCTGCCTTGGACTAACTAGCCGAAAAATGTCACGCGGGATGGGTAACGCGGAAGTGTCACGAAATTTTAACGATGATTTTCACGTACAACCGAGTAGTTGCTAGGGAAATGAAACTTCTTTCATTTTCATCGGACAAAAATCGTTTTCCATTCGTTGGAAAGCTCTTGATTTATCACGAATTTATTTCGTATTTGTTCTTGGTATTTATTTCGTAGTTTCATACTATAACTATATAAATGGATGTTATAAATGGACAGTAAACAATGACGCTTGTTTGGTTGTCACTTGGTTGTATCCTGGTGCGGCTAAAGCATGTTCCATGTTTCTTGAATTTTAGCCGTAGGCTCTAAGCAGTAAGCATCCGGGGGTCCAGGGGGCTTGCCGAGTTTTCGACGCGTATTGTTATCAATACAGTAGCCCCCCCCCCCCCCTCCCACGGATGTATTGACAAAGCCCTCTCAAATGTATTTGCGATTGGAAAATCCGCTCTGGAGCGGACTTGTTCTCATATTTTAGAACATTCAACCAGGGGACACCTCGACCGACTTCGCCCAAATTGAATGGCAGTTGGCGCGAGGTTTTTCATGGGGTAGGGAAGGTACCTACCTACCGTACATCTCATATAAATTGAGAAGACACCGCCGAAATTCACGTTTTAGAACTTTCTGGACAAATTTGTTTCGGTGTCCGTCTGTCTGCAAATCCTCGCCACACGCGTAACTTCCTGAATATTCACATCCGATTTTGCTAAAATTCGGTGGGTAGTTCGGGTGTAGCTCTCCTATGAATTTCAGAAAGATCGGATCACTCGTATGGCCACTGCGCATTTGGTGCAATTTTCAAGAACCATGTGGGTTGGGCACGTTATGCTACATGCATAACAAAAATTCACATTATAGATAGAATTCCTAATCCCTGCTGAACTGATTATTCATCACAACTACCGCTGATTCATGCCTTCATGTCACTGATCGAAGAAGCTGTAAGCCATTTAACTTGGCGGAGTTTTTTAAATTTCTGTGAAGCGTTTTCTAATTTCTTTTCCTCTACAAAAATGAGTTCTTCTTTCCTTGGGGTGGACTCATTTGGTTTCTTAATAAGGAATCGGTTTCGACAATAACAGTCCTTTTCAATCAATCGACAATCAAGGACTTACTGTCTAAACCGATTCCTTATCAAAAATGAGTTGTTAGAGCATCGCAGTTATTGTTGGAAGACGAAATCGTCTTGGGAGATGAGGGTTCTACGGTTCGCCGTCATCGGTGGATTGGATATAGAAGTGAAGACTAGGTCTATCAAAAACGACTGTTTCGTCGGTCCTAGAACGAATCGAACATAGGATTGGAGATACAAGTCACAGGTTATAATAACCTATTACAAAGTAATCATGTGAATCACTGGGGGGCATATACAAAAAGAATAGAACAAATCTTTTCAGTATACTAACGAAGCAGATATCCATAATAGGTGGAAAAAAGGGTAAACACAAACAGCAAAACAATCGTTCAAAACAAAATTATCAAACACTGCAACCCGTCGATAAGAAAGGCCACTGCCGTAATCGAATACAGTTATTTGGCGGGCAACGTCTTCACGATAACGTTAAAAATCAACGTTTAATGCAAATGATTAGACTTGTGAAACCCATTCGTCTTCAATCAATGTTCAATATCACCGATTCGGTAAAACAATGATCCACGGTTTGAAGTTGTTGGTGAAATTGGCACTGAAAAACTGGTGAAACTGTAACGATGACTTGAGCTATTCCTAATTGGCAAAAAAAAAACTAAGATGGTTTTCTTTACACACATTATTTGTTTACATTCCAAGATACAAAATCTGGTGCGAGGCATATAAAAGGGCTGGCTACCATTTCGTGATCAAAACCTCTCCCATCGAAGGCCCTTAACCCAGAACACGTGATACGCCTGGGAGGGTGTAAAAAACCTCCCTCTACCGGTTGGAAACATTCACAGTAACGAACACACGCATTTTACTTCCTCACTACCAGAAGGCAGAGAAGCCTAGGATTCATGATTGAGAAAAAAAAAATTATTTCCTCCAGAATGAAACTTCCACTACCATTTTGCGTTTCAGACATCAAGGAACATTGTTTTTTGGTTCCGTGTCTGTCTGTCCGTGGTAAATTCCTTGTAAGGCCCACAACTACCCGAAATAATTGTCGAAATGGGCTGAAATTTGGAGGGTATGTGCGGGTTGGGTCACAGATGGTAACTTTCGCCTGCGCATGCGCAAACGCAAAATACTTGAAACCTTAAATATCGTTGAAATGATTTCAAACTTGGTTCGATCAGGAATAATACTTTGACAGTTCTGCCTGTCCACTGAATGAACCTACCCAACTATTCTATACGTTCATGTGATTCAAGTGAGGAAGCTATACTGCCTATTCAAATTGGCAGACGTTTTTCATAGCATCGTGCGTCTTGGGACAGCTATTTCTGTATATTTATACAGGGAGACCAAAATTTAA
The DNA here is from genome assembly GCA_954871275.1 of Leptopterna dolabrata. Taxonomy (NCBI): domain Eukaryota; kingdom Metazoa; phylum Arthropoda; class Insecta; order Hemiptera; family Miridae; genus Leptopterna; species Leptopterna dolabrata. Next base: position 86,502,336 of record OX940974.1, on the reverse strand, counting down.
GGCCCATCGAAATATCGGGGGTTTTGAAAAAAACGCTGCAAAGTCCTTGTCACATGGGTTTATTATTCTATTGGACATATCTTCAGAGATCTTGGCTGTTTATTTATTGTTTCTTTCATATAAAATAATTGAAATATCTATCTCTGGTGGTTTCCACCAATTTTGGCCCCCAATACACGAATAAGGTATACGGTTTTTTTTAAATTATTTCTGATCATTGATAGTACCATTTAATCGTTTTGATCCACCTGTTGACACTTTTTCCAGAGTTATTCTACAAATTGATTGTGATTTCAGACGATTTCCCCGGGTTTTGACTCATAAAAAATCAATTTTGGGAGCTGAACATCTGGTAGAACCTCAATTTTCTATTCTTTGGTCAAAATCGACTTCATATTCGGTCTTCTCGTCCCCCAAAACATGAAAAACGATACCTTAAAAGCTCATGTTACCAACATGTTGCTAAAACGCATAAAGTACCTATTTTTACACACATTTTTGCTCATAACACCCCTGGGTATATTCCGATCGGGCTGAAAAGTTTCGGGACACAACTAGGGCCCAAATGGAGCATGTGTGCGAAAGAACGACTTTTTTAGACCTAAAATGAAGCCTGTACACGTGATACGGCGGACGGCGTACGGCGGACGGACATTGCATTTTTGGAATCTACGCACCTTGAAACGGAAAAGAAAATATTTTTAGGGGGTGTTATAAAAATTTTTTGCTGAGCGAATACATAGGTGTATTATTCACAGAATAATAAACCAAAAGTTATTCCATAATTCACAACACAAGTGAACTCTCAACTCCCGATTTTTCTAAAATCCTGCCTGACACCCAACACTTTACTACACACCTCCTAAAACTTACTTTTTTGTGTTTTATCTTATGGTGTACTTTATTACAATATAGGTATTTATTCATCTAAATCGATGGAGGTTTGTCAAATCACAGAGAAGGTTTCCCCAAGGTTATCCGCGGAGAAGGATACCTCACTCTACGTACGCCCAACTTAGGTACCCTGCAACTGACGTCACTTTTTTCACTCGCGTACTCCCTTCCGTTCGACTTTAGGTAGCGCAAACTCTCTATTACCTCACGGAACTCGGCAATGTATGAAACGCTGACTTTTCTACAGGTACTTCGCCCAAGCATTGTTTATGTTACACAACGTCTGCTCGGAACTGTGAAAAAAGAGAGCTAAGGAAGATAACGATTAGTTGAGCCTTGACTACAATTCAGGGGACTGGAATAAGCTTAGGTAGTTTCTAAAGAAATTCGCTAAAAGTGAAAGTAACTTCACTGCATGATTAACCGTAGAAAAAAATACAAACACAATTTCTGTGCGTGAAATATGCTGAGTTCAGAGGCTGTATTGTTTTAAATTAAAGACCTAACCTGCGCACAAGACAAGCATAATAATGCACTCCTGGAAAAAACTAAAAGATGGAATTTCACGCCATGAAATTTTGTGTTGAATGCAAATGTGTAATAAAAACGGATTAGGTAAGAGTTTACCACATGCGCAACAGCGTCATATAGGCTAAGTAAAAATTAAGAGGGTGATATTAAACACTATTTGAAACCCCCACCTCTTGACTATTTGAATCAACACTATTTGAAACCCTCACCAACTTGAAATTCGGTCTTCTTTACTACGTCACGGCTTATCTCGATGGAGTTTCGTTCAAAAAATTGGCTCAATGAGGTTTTCAAGGTTGCTAAATCCGAACTAATTCAAAACTGCGAAATTCCAACACACGCACGTTCCCACAAGCAAGTTCTGAACCTTGGACACGGTATTCAGGTCCGAGGCTGTACGAAAAGTCTAACATCAATATTAAATACAAACTTCTCTGAATAAAGTATTAAGGGACATTAATAATGACGACCTCCATCGTGATCGTGATAGAAAAGGTTGCTTGAAGTTATTGAAAAACAACTCTAATCGCTTCATGGCCCCATCAGCTCCTGGACGAAACCCTTGGACCTAGTGACGTCATGTGACACAGTGTAGTGTTCGGATACTGCGCTGAGTGTATCGGGCGAATTCTTATAACTGTATGAATGAAACTCGATGGGCCTAAAAAATCTCAGTTGTTGTTATACATACATACATACATACTAAAAATATCTATCGATTAAATTAAACATAACCACCAGTTTCACTTCTACGTTTAAAACAGTGCTCAAACTCCTAACGTTATCTTGCACAATATCTGGCCAGAATTCTCAACCGATTCAACAGCCATTTATTAATCCATTTCAAGTAGGTATCGAGTTCTATAGCAACATTAGTGCAACAATCAGAGTTGTACGCGTACACTTATGACCCAGCCATACAACAGACCCCTCGATGACATAAGAGATCTTGCACGTGATCTATTCTGGGTGACTGGTATGTGTACCGCCGTCTTATGACTCGCCAGCATTGCTCAACAATATGTTTGATTGCAACACAGGACGCTGTATACGACCACTCGAGTCGTATACGGCGAAGTGCGAAAAATGACAACAAAATCGGCCCATTACGCAACCCGTTTGGCCTTTTCCAGGCTTTTCTCCGAGAATCTTCTCGGTTGACGGGGGCCTACGAGTTTTATTCGTGCGTTCATCGTAAAATGATCTGTTTAGCAATCTATCGGGTACTGATGAATAAAGCCGTTAGTTTTTTTTGTTTTCCTTTTTTTTTCTCATTTGAAAATTCATAGAAGTGGTTAGTGGTAAATGTTAGGGGCTGTAAAGATAATGTCAGTGGTCATGTGACTGCGGATCGGTGACCTCAACCGCCGCAGCCTTGCGGACGTGATGGACTCAGAGCTGACGCCACTGCGCCGGGTGAAGGTCTTACCCGGGAACCTGAGGTGAAGTGCAAGTCTTCTCAAGTAGGCACACAACCGATCATTAGTCGTTAGTCGTCTGACGGAAGAACGACTAGAATTAATACGGTTTTACGTCCTTAAGTACAAAGTCAAGATCAGAGGCGGAGTTGACACAACCAGTGGTGGAAACATGCAACGTACTTGTGGGTACATATAGCACAGGCGACAAAAGATTGCAAGGAGAATTTTCGATGCACGCTATATACAGTACATCGGTCTCAGCTGATAACCCCCCCCCCCCCCCTTCGTCAATGAAAACGTTCCGGAAAAATCTTCAAATCCTCTCATTGTTGTGTAGAATTTTAATACGAAACAAAAAATTCGATGAACTGGATAAACGCCAACAGTTTCTTCATTTTTATTTATTTTATTTTTTTAATTTTTATAAATCTTTGTTCTCTACGTAATATCCATGAAACTCCCTCAACTATACAAAATTAATCAAGTTCCGCCTGTTAGATCGTCTGCGCAAGAGCCAACGTTTACATAGAAACTATACAAATGTTGAGGATAGTTGAGAACTAGCTTGCTGGTGGGTTCACGAAATTTCCAACCGAGTTTCGACTCGTTATTGAACTGGACCCGAGCATTTTTATTCCTACCGAAAACCAAGTACCATTTTTTTTCTTTAAATATTACTTAGGTACCTTCCGTCGATAAGCCACCAGCCATCATCTACCAATAAATCAATATCCAATATTATACCATTTCCAATATGATACGTCATTTGAATCAGCTGTTCGTCCCCATAGAACAGCAGTTTTACCGTTTGACTCACGCTTATGTTCATTATGTATTTTTTCCGGATCTAGCCATGGTTGTGAAATAACAGCTGGTCGTATAGCGTAAGGGAGGGGGGAGGGGGGTTGATTTACCAAAATATGGGTTGTTTTGGAAATAAAGTAGTCAAAATATCAGTATTTTCATGGTTTTCATAAAATTTTGATTTCAAATTCAAATTTCACAAGAAAACTCAATGGGGGATACCATTTAAAAAAAAGCAGTATACTGCAAAAGGATCGAGATTTTTATTACATGCCTTTTTCAAACATTTTTCTTTCTTTTTCGTTTCAGAGCGTGCGTCGTTTCTTTTCAGTTTTAGATAGGAAGATTAATACATAGGGATAGGTATATGTTATAATATTTTTGTATGTGTCATACCTGACCTTATCTGACCTTGGCTATGAGATAAAAATTCTAAAAATTGTTCGTACTCGTAATATCCAACCCAAGTATTAGTTCAAAAAGGGGAAGTTTTTGAAAACAGAAAGTGGGTCGAATTTGAGTATAAAACGGTGACAAAAGTTTGCCAAAATTTTGTAATGAGTTTGTAATGATGACAAACACTTCTGGATGAGTAAATTAAAAACAAAAAACAAAAAGCGGATCTGAGCTTTTGTGGGTCAAAAATCTGTATAAATTTGCAAAAATCGCCAAAAATTTGTATGAAGTCATCATGTGGTATAAAATGGTGACGAAAACTCGTCAAAAAGGTTAGTAACAGCAAACAAATCAATGTGTTCAACTGGGCATTTTTCGAAAACAGAAAAATTAGTTGGAGAGGTCAAAAATAGTTAAACATCGCTTAAAAAACGCTGGAAATAACCAACGCTTTGAATATTCGCTCAATAGGGTGATGCTGCATGACTGGTACAAGTTTTTATTTTTACAAAATACTCACTGAGAAACCCTACGTATGAAAAAACAATGGTAACATGAATGTACCAGTGCCCATATCCTTTACTATGGACTTAAAATATAGGTAGGTAGATACATAAAAATTATTCATTATAGAAACGCCTGTGAAGGAGATGGGCAGTATAGCTTCATTACATCGTTATCTGGAATGCCTACGATTCAGTGACCCACTAATTCATTAGCTGGCTCTGCTCATAGTGGAAATTAACTGCAGATTTTATCAAGTATGATGGATAATAATTAGGATTTAGATTCGAGCGAATTGTTATTTAGAGCTGATTGCTGATTTTTTCCAGTTCTCGCACGAAACAAGGGCTTTGTTAGCAGGGAAGCAAATTCGCTTAACCATGTAGGTGTATTTCTCATTGCTTATGGTTATCTATGAAACTTGAACCATAAAACATGGAATGCTTACTCATCAACATAAAGCATATAACTTATACTGCAGTATCCGCGGATTCATCCGTGTAACGGAGTGGATGAGTTGGTAATGCCGTTTCAAGAAGTTCAAACGAATTACCCCACGAATTACTTGCTCGGTTAACCTTTGTGCTCGTTGCGGTTCAACGTGTGAACGTCGACTCTCCCAACTCAAACAAAGGAGGACGGGGCGAACGTAGTTTGTCTGGCTCAGGATCTAACTCAAGGCCAAGGCTGTCCATATGGGTAGACCCCCAGGCAGTGACAAATACCTGAGTATGCTGCCACCACCCTACAGTCATAAGCCACTGCGTGTTTCTGAAGCTTGGCGAGGTAACAGCTCCATAAGATCTGGAGAGTATGCAGCTCTGAGTTGCTATCAAGCGGAGTTGCTAACATAATTGCAGGTAGTTTGCGAGTTAGTAAGGAAGGCGGTGATGCAACGACCCCGTAGATATATAGGTCCCGGAAAGAAGCTAACTGGTACCTATGAGATAGACAAATTTTGGTCTACTGTAATCCATGGAATACTCGGCTCGGCAAATAAGAAAGAGTCTAGCCCTACACTAAACTCCACATACGGAGGTTACAGTCGGGATGTGGGACTATCTGGACACCATCCTCTCATTTTCAGCTAACTGCCACCACTTTCCGCATAGGTACCTAGATATGGACACTTTAGGTGCTTGGTGCACACACAGCTATACTATTTGAAGCACCGAGAACTACGAATTTTTCTGTCGTCAAATTCTTGATGAGGATAGTAAATAATTACTTAGGTGCTTAAATAAACAAAATTTCAGCCTCTTGGTTTATTATTCCGTGAATAATACACCTATGTATTCGCTCCGCAAAAAATTTTATAACACCCCCTCAAAATTTTTTCTTCTACGTTTCAAGGTGAGTAGATTCAGAAACTGCAATGTCCGTCAGCCGTATCATGTATACCGGCTTCATTTTCAGTCTAAAAAAGTCGTTCTTTCGCACACATGCTCCATTCGGGCCCTAGTTGTGTCCCGAAACTTTGCAGCCCGATCGGAATATACCCAGGGGTGTTATGAGTGAAAAACGCTGCAAAGTCCTTGTCACATGGGTTTATTATTCTATTGGAGTTCTAGAGATTCTTGTTGGCTGTTAAATTTATTGTTTCTTTAATGTGGAATGATTGAAATAGCTATTTCTGATGATTTCCACCAATTTTGGCCCCCAAAACATGAAATAGGTACGCTTTTTTTCTTTTTTTTTAGATCATCTTTGATCATTGGTAGTGGCATTTAATGGTCTTGATTCACCTGTTTACACTTTTCCAATGTTATTATACACATTGATGGTGATTTCAGACAGTTTTCAAGGTGTTTGACTCATAAAAAACCAATTTTGGGAGCTGAACCTTTGGTAAAACCTCAATTTCCGCGTCTTTGGTCAAAATCGACATCATATTCGGTCTTCTCGTCCCCAAAAACATGGAAAAAGATACCTCAAAAGCTCATTTTACTAACATGTTGCTAAAACGCAAAAAGTACCTATTTTTACACACATTTTCACTCATAACATCCCTGGGTATATTCCGATCGGGGGAAAAGTTTCGGGACACAACTAGGGCCCAAATGGAGCATGTGTGCGAAAGAACGATTTTTTTAGATCGAAAATGAAGCCTGTACACGTGATACGGCGTACGGCGTACGGCGGACGGACATTGCATTTTTGGAATCTACGCACCTTGAAACGGAAAAGAAAAAATTTTGAGGGGGTGTTATAAAAATTTTTTGCTGAGCGAATACATAGGTGTATTATTCACAGAATAATAAACCAAAATGGGTATAAAAATAGGTGTTTTTTGTGTTTTAGTAACATGAGCTTTTCCATGTTTCGGTTTCCATGTGTTTTGGGACGAGAAGAACCAAGCCGATTTTGAGAGTGGAAAATTGAGGTTCTAACGAAGTTTCAGTCTTAAATTTACGTTAAATGTTGGTATAAAATCGTCGTTCTTCCGCACGCAGTTTGTGTCCCCATTTGGCTCCTACTTGTGCTCCGAAGCTCGGCAGCCGGATCGGCATACACCCAGGGGTGTTATGGGAGAAAAATGGGTGTAAAAACAGGGGTTTTCGAGGGACATTTGAGGTTTAGTGAATATGAGCTTGTGAAGTATCGTTTTCTATGTTTTTTAGGGCGAGAAGACCGAATATTAAGTTGATTTTGACCAAAGAGTGAAGAATTGAGGTTGTAACGAAGGTTAAGCTACCGAAATTAATTTTTTATGCGTCAAAAACCTGGGAAATTGTCTGAAATCACCATAAATGTGTATAATAACACTAGAAGAAGTATTAGCAGGTGAATCAAGACAATTAAATGGCACTATCAATAATCAAAGATAATCTGTATTTAAAAAAAAAAATACCGAGCCTAATCCGTGTTTTTGGGGGCCAGAATTGATGGAAACCATAAAAAATAGCCATGTCAATTATTGCACATGAAAGGAAATAAATGAACAGCTAACATTCTGTACGTATGTGCAGTAGAATAATAAACCCATGTGACAAGGACTTTGCAGCGTTTTTAATTAACTGATTAATGTTTTTATGATTGATTCATGACAGATGACTGTGCAATATTTCAGTTCCACTAGACATCGGGAAGTGGGAGAAAAATCGAAGATTTGTACCGGAGAGACAAGAAAGCGAGTAAATAAAAACGTGGTAAAAATGAAGGAAAACGAGCTTCATTTTGATTTTTATAGACAAAGAGGCAAATCGAACACCCCGGCCCCTCCTAAGGATCTAAGCCTGATATAGCTAGAAAGAAATGGCTTTGCGGTGTGGATCCAAAGGCTCGAAGTGATATAAAATGTGACAATCACGAAAAAGTTCATTGTACCTGGGAATGTGAGAGAACTCGATGTCCAGCGCTCGCAGTTAACTTGTGATGCGCTGAGTTTTCCGTTTATTTTAGTTCGACCCATCTACTCGGTCCGATTTCCGCAGGAGAAGGATATTCTCACGTTAAAAAACGCTGAGATTCTCGATTATTGGAGGTTACTGGACGTTTTACAGAAAAACGTCGGCTACGAGTAGAAATGTGACTAAGGGAGATATCTTTCAACGTATCGGTTGGGAAACGAATCTTCTGCAAAAAGAAAGATTATATATATGTTGCTTAGTAAGGTACTAGCTGAATGACCCGTGCCACACATTGAGATAAAGTACCCCCCCACCCCCCCCCCCACCGACATCTCACAACCACTATCAGAATGTCCTATTGTCCTATTTTCGAAGTCCCAGTAAACCAAAATGTAATTTCATAGAATTATTGGTACGCATAATTTCCTATATCTAATCTATCAACATTAGATCTGAACTATCAATATCCAACAATCGAACCAGAAAAACATAGGCAAGCTGTACAGATGGGTTGTATCATGTCTCTATCTATCAAGATATTCGATCTATCAAGAGGTTCGATTGCTAGATATTTATTCATGATCAGGACCCATATGAACACTTAGTTTACTCTATGGACAGAATTGACCATTCGGTAGTAACTATGAGCCACACCCCACCAGACGTTTTGGTTTATTATTTTCAATAATGAACCTTTGGAATCGACCATGAAAAAAAATGTAACCCCCGCTCAAAATTTCATGGTTTACGTTTCAAGGAACGTAGAGTACGAATATCGAATTAAAAAATTTCCGTCCGTCCCGCGTACGCCGTCCACGGCTTTTTCCTTAGTTCCCATGAACTCAAATTCATTAAATCTGGTATATGGGTCCCGTTGGGCTCTAGTTGGTCCTCGAAGCTCGGCGTTACTCTCACTCAACTCGGGTGAAAATAGGGGTTGAAATATCCGGAGTATCCCTATCTCGGAAAAATTGTATTTTGAGGTGTGGGATTCTCTTATTTTTAAACAGTTTGAGTCTTTTCTGAATTTTGAGACCATCCTGAGCATTCTACGATGTTGCCATAAAACTGAATTTGCTCTAAAGAGCAGCGTGTATGCAGGCATCAACCTGGATTGAGAGCGCACATCACTTGCCTCGACCTATGTGCCCCGTAGCTCAGTGGGCTAGGGGTCAGAACTCCACGCAGAACGTCGCAGGTTCGAAACCCAGCCGGCACCAAAAAATATTTTTCACTCCACACCAACAATTTACCTTCAGAACTACATTCGAATTTTGCCATTTTAGATAGTGATTTTTATGAAACTATAATTCCGGGCTGGCTCCAGTGCTCGATTTAGGGCTTTCCTAGTGGGAGGTCGAGGGCAGGTTGGGACCACAGAAAACAGTGATCTACGCCGAAAGGACACCCTATACCCGTAAATACTAAACCCGTTGTGTAATAATTTGCAGCGTTTTTTTGACATGTATTATTAAAAACATCAGTCGATTGAGAGATACTAAACCCTAATAATACCCACGAAATAAATCAAAACTCCAAAGAAAATAGTAGATACAGTGGGAGCTTGTGGAGGAGAAAAAGAAACTATCTCAGGCACTCGTAAAAACATAAGTACAAACAAAGTACCAAATTTGGAAAGGCACTTAGTGCCTCATTTGACTTCTTGATTACCAAAACATTCATGAAAAATATCCGCCCGGGAAGCCTCAAATTCGCTTTACCAACAAGCAAGCGCTATTCGACCTACAGGCGGTTAATTGCATTTTTCAATTATTAGAAACCAGCAGCCGCGAGTAAGAATAACTTGAGCGAGTGATCTAGACCAGTTGGCCGCTGAGCTGGATAGTCTGATTCTATGCGCTTTACAGTTTTCTCGGTCGGCAGATAAAATCATAATCTGTTATCACCGTCAATCACAGAAGGTCGTATCTGAAACCGATGTCTGGAAACAACAGCCATTCTCAAAGAATTCAATAGATAAAATTAGAAGACTCATCCGAGATAATAACATAATCATATTATCCTTCCCCCTCTTCGTCTTCTTGACACTGACGTTTTCCTGCATCATACGACGAACTATTCAAACAATATTTACTATAATTTTTTATAAATAAATGGTTACTATAATTTTTGTTTAGTAATTATTATCAGTGTTTTATCCTGGTTTCCATCATGTTAGTCAATTATATTGAGGAGAATACCGGTTACCCAGGTCAAGTTATCGTATTTGGGAGACTTTAAGGTTTGTAATACAAAATCTTCATTTATAATATCCATAGGGCAGTTGAGAATGAATGTGACAAAAAGGACTGGGGCGAAACAACACAACAAATGGAAACCCATCTCGAAGCGCGGTATTTTGCTCTCCATAAATTAGTTGAGAAATTTTTTAAAATCGCTCTTGCCAAAATTGGTAGTCATTCTGCAATAGCAAACTTCTGAAAACCCCTTCCTGAATCTCAGCTTTCAAGGTTGTCATTATTTCGACAGGAGACTTGAGGTGTCATTCTGGAAATAGGAATATTTTTGACAAAACTGGCGGGGTAGTGCCTCCCTCATAACTCGTAAGTTCACTTTTTGAAGGTTATTTTTATTCGAAGGATAAACTACCATACCACAGATCAGTAGCGGTGCTTGGGGTCTGAAAACGGTGGGGCACCAGACCAGAACACAAAACCAACAGATATGTCTACAAAATACCCCAAGGCAACAATACCCTTCCCTTATTTACTGATATTACTGATATTCCCTTATTTACTGATAGCAGTGTTATTCAGCAAAGCTTATCTCTTTTAATCAACACTCTATCGTAGTACGAAAACGACGGCAATTTCTACTGCAAATTAGCCACCGAATTCATGTGTTACAAAAATATAGTAACCTAAAATACACCAAAACATGACGTCGCTGGTACCCTACCTGAATGTTGAATGGAGAATCTATTGACTAGAAGCTAGGTAGTTATCTGTGTGTTGACGCCGATCAATCCACAAACAGCAAACAGGACAAAACGCACTTAGGTACCACAAATACAAATTTGTCATCGGAACCGGACTGAACGCAAAAACGCGCAAAACTTGACGCAAAAAAATGAAAGCTGACAGAGAAAGCCAATGTGGTAACAAATCAGAAAACAGATAGCCGACAGAGAAAAACGAATCAGAAGAAGCATCTCGTACAGAGATGACAAATTGAATAGAAGGAATCGAATCGATTGTGAAATGAACGATTTTGGGATTGAAATCAGATTCTGGGGCAGTGGCCCAATGTAGGCGTGGCAAGCAACATTTTTACTCGACCTGAGCTTGCGCGGACGGGCCACTTTTCTTGGTTGCCATGGCGACACCAGGTCCAGGACCTGCCAGTTTCAGGAGCCTAGGTTTCGATTTCGATTGCATGACATCGACTACTGTCACTATATTCTGATAACAAAACTGTGAGCTACAGGGAGCCAACATTACGGAAAACCACATATTCAATATCCATAGCCAGGGAACTCTGTGGAGTCGCTGTTGAAGTTTGTGAAAAATGCTAGGTACAGTTTACGGAGGGAAATTCAAACGCCCAACTGAACACATGGTTGAGTTTTTTTTTTACTCTTAGTGTTTATGGGTGCCAGGGCAGTGGCCCAAGTGGCCTTATGGACGCAACGCCCCTGCCACAGATACAAAAAAAAAACTACTCTAGCCCTTAAAAACCTTTCCACTGCCAAAATCAGCAAGAAAATCCCACCCGATTTCTACTCACACAAGAACAATTGCTCAAAAAAATACCTTAGTATCAAACCAAACCAACCTTTTTGCCACCAATAAATCCGAATTTTTTCAACCAATATGAATATAATTTTTTTTAAACCTACTTGACACTTCTAATTTTTCAGATAAAATAGTTGGTTCCTTCAATACCTACTTGTATGGTTTCGATGTATCGCCTAGAAATTGATATGGCCTCCTATAGGTACCAAGCAACTGTCGCCTACTGACATAATTTAACAAAATGAAGATACCCAACCCTGAAACACGCTCTCTCACAAGCTCTCATTTATCAACCAACGTGGATGGAGTTAACGCTCTCCGTCCTGAGATGGTCCTTATGAATGCAGTTACGATATGCTATGGATATGGGAAGCTAAGTACCACAGCTTGGCAGATATTTTTAGGGAAATTAAGTCAGAGTCAGACAGTTGACAGTTGAGTGTGGAGTTTGTACGCGAAGCTACAATTATACAATTACACAGGTATCCTAAATGATACTCCATAATTATCTACGGACTTCGTAGTTATAATGATAAGTCGATATAAGCTGGCCCATCACCATAAAGCAGGAACAAGGTAAAGTTTGGCCACTCGACGAGGCCTTGAAGCTAATTCTGTTCAGGTAGGTACCCACCTCGCTGCCTACTCGGCTTACCTCACGGTGACTCACTACAGATTTCGGCCTTCGGTTCGAAAGACGTGAAATCACGGTCATGGCTCCTCAGCGATTCATAGGATGAATCATCTACAACTTGGTCACATCGAACATTTGAAAACAAACAAACCAAGCAGATCTTGCAACACATCGGATCACCGCTTTAACGAATTCCGCGCTAAATTATGGGTTCTGACACTGAAGCGGAGAAATGTATGACATGTTTGTGAACTAATAAGCGGATTACATTAGCTGGGGACGGACGGGACTGTGACCTCGCTCCTGACTGCCCTAAACCGTTTCAATGTATTGATTTTCTTATCAAAAAACAAATAAACAGTATTATAGCCCTGGTCTTGGTCTATCCGGGCGAGGGGTGAAGGGGAAGTGCTTGACATTGATAGAAATCTTGTCCTTATTAGGTTTCCACATGATCTCGTTGATCAGAGGTGAAAGGCGATAAATGCCAGCCCCGTGAACATAATCCGCAAGCTTTGCGAAGCCTTGTGCCCGACCGAGTGGAACTGGATACGAACTTTATAACAAAGGAGAAATAAAGAGCGCATGATTCTGACCGTTCGGACACCACCGCTCGCCATTAAAATTTATTTTCCACCCAATTTGATCGAAATCATCCCACGTTAATTTGGGTAAATATTGCTGGGTGAACTGATCGAATGATCTGCCTGAAAAATTGAAATACATGTGAGAGTGAAATTGCGCGTGCTGTTAGATGAGTTTTCACAGTGATGCGAATGAGGACCATACAATGATTCAATCAAATGCGTGAAATTTGGCTTGCGCCAGATACAAGTCGTGGAACTGACTACTTTCGGAGGGGAATAACCTACAATTTAGGTAATCGTACACGTTAAAAAATGTTTTAATTAGAGATTACATCTACTAATGAGTGAACCTACTATATAATCGCGTTTTACGATATATTGCTTTTTGGGTTTGATCATATTGATTCGAATAGAATGCACAATAATTTTGTACCACCAGCGTTCCAAAGTTGTGTGTCTGGGTACCGGTAGTCTCCTTCAGAAGCTATGGGCTTGTTGCCGACGGGTGCCCTATTATTCAAAATCCCTACAAATCCTATTTTCCTCCCTTTCTTCGTAGCAATCCTTGCAGTCAACTTGGTTTTGGTGCATGAGATGGAGTGCATGAAACTTCGGGAAAGTTGATACTCATGACGGAGGAGGAATAATTCTAGAACTGTCCAATCTACAAGATTCTTTTGGTTTTAGTTATTGGCCAAGACGAGAACAAGTTTTTCCGGTTTTTTGTTTTCCTAGTTACAGAACCCATTGACTAAGTTATCAGTTCTGGAAGGTTATCAGTTTAGGGCCTGGTGAAGCAATAAATATTGAGGTACAAAGAGGGTGTTCCCTGTATGTAATGCCTGTCCTCACAATATGTTCGAGGCGACGTGTCACAGAAAGAGGTCACACAGGTGTCATTTATGAATTTTACTGTCATATTATTCACGTTAATAAGGTAATATCAAGAACAAGATAAGTCAACAAAGAAAACGCCTCGCATTGCTCATAAAGTTCGCGTGTCCCGAGCTATTCATCATTTATCACTGTAGGTAATAGGTTTTGGAATAGTTCGGAGAAAATAGGCACAGTGACGCACTACAAGTGGATAAGTAGTGTTTGGTAGGTATTTTAATGAATAAAACCTGTAGATATGGCGTGAAAAATACAGATTCATACTAGGGATAATGAAAAACGAACGGTATTTTTCACAAGATTTTACCGAAAAATACCGCTCTAGGGTTAGCTGTTCAGTGGTGGAACAACGTTGCCCCAACAGATCCTTTTTTTCTTATCAACAAAAAGTATCCTTTCTCTGGAAGACAATAGGAGATGTGAAACTGAAGGTCGCGCGACTGACATTGATGATGATTCATATTTTTCAACAAACGGACCATTATACAGGTTACTTCTCGGATTATTAAACGGATTATCCAGGTTACTAAACGGATTATTAGAAAATAACATCGTTAATTCCCTGGACCACTCAGTATTTCCGGACCATTATCCACAAATACTGAGTGGTTCAGGGAATTAACGATGTTATTTTCATTTTTCGAGAAGTACCTAATAAAAATAAAAACGCTGCAAAGTCCTTGTCACATGGGTTTATTATTCTATTGGACATACCTACAGAAATGTTGGCTATTTATTTATTGTTTCTATCATGTAAAATAATTTAAATAGCTGTTTCTGGTGGTTTCCACAAATTTTGGCCTCCAAAACTTGAATTACGTTCGCTCCTTTTTTTTTCAAATTACCTTTGATCATTGATTGTACCATTTAATCGTCTTGATCCACGTGTTGACACCTTTTCTAGTGTTATTATACGAATTGATGGTGATTTCAGACGATTTTCCAGGTTTTTGACTCATAAAAAATCAATTTGGTAGCTGAACATCTGGTAGAAACCTCAATTTTCCACTCCTTTGGTCAAAATCGATTTCATATTCGGTCTTGAAAATCGATTTCATATTCGGTCTTGTCGTCCCCAAAAACATGGAAAACTATATCTCAAAAGCTCATTTTACTAACATGTTACTAAAACACAAAAAGTATCTATTTTTATACACATTTTCACTCATAACACCCCTGGATATATTCCGATCGGGCTGAAAAGTTGCGGGACACAACTAGGGCCCAAATGGAGCATGTGTGCGAAAGACGACTTTTTTTAGACCGAAAATAAAGCCGGTACACGTGATACGGCGGACGGACATTGCATTTTTGGAATCAACGCACCTTGAAACGGAAAAGAAAAAATTTTGAGGGGGTGTTATAAAATTTTTTTGCTGAGCGAATACATAGGTGTTATTTATTCACAGAATGATAGACCAAAATGAGTCGATGAAAGGATCAAACAAAT